>CM043707.1:13598600-14198600 GCA_023969325.1 Oryzias curvinotus | reverse complement strand
TTCAAAGGTTTGCTTTGAACTTTTGTATCACTTAATCAACTGATTTTGGAGGGTTTTAAGGTTGGGCCAAAGTTAAAAATGAAAAATAAAACCACTACAAGGGTTTATTCAAATTTTTTTTTTAAAGACTAAGGTAATGTTTTGGATAAGTACTTGTTTGTTTTTAAGAATTGTTTTGTAAAATTTTATCGGACTGGACCCTAACCTCAAATTCTTTCAATCTAGAAATTTAAGTTTGTCAAATGTGTATTGTTTTTTTGTTTTGTTTTTTACTTTTCTACTGTTGGACCAATCAAAACTTACTTTACTTCATGTGGCCCAACCCCCCACTTTAGAGAATTGTTCATTTGGGCTAACATTAGCAATGGTCCCCAACCAACTCAGGTTAGTAGTTTTAGTCTTATTCCTTCCTGTTGATACCATCTGTCCATCATATGAATTTTGGGGTCTCAGGGTTGCTGGAGCCTATACCAGCTACACCAGTCTGATTACAGATTACAGTCTGTTAAGAGTAATAAAGTTCACGAGATTATCGTAGAATATGAAAAGTTGCTGAAATTATCGCGCTAGTCTAGACAAATCGGTTATCATAGTCTAGGAAGGAAGTGAATGTTTGACTATTAAAGAGAATAAAGTTCTTTGATTGACAGGGGCTCCGCAGCTGGGTGGCGGTGGTGACCTTCATCCTATTTGCGTGGCCTCGTCTGACATTGGCCTCCCAATCTGCCTTTTTATATTCCTGTTTATGCACAGCTACTTGGGCAGTTGCCTTTATCGGTGTTGGACGGACAGCTGCTGCGCTTGGCTCTTGACCAGGAGCCTAATAACAATGGCGTGAGCGGATACATTACCTGCAAGCAGCTGCCACCCAGTCGCACTAATCCCGACAATAACCATCCAAATGCGAATGGACCCACCAATAATCGTTCTGGCCGTTTGGTGCGCTCGATCCGAGTGCTTTGATCTTGACATTGCAACTTTTTTTTTTTTTTTTTACAAGTTTTCGTCCGGGAAGTTGTAGTCTTCCTGGCTGCTTACGTCTAACTCAGAGAGAATCGGTTTATCTCTTTCGCTTCTCATCTTTACACATGAGTTGATAGAAGGGGCTCATACCAGCCCCCCCCCCCCCCAGCTCCGACCCTTCCACCGCCACCTTCAGCTGTATCCTGCAAAGCAAGACAGCTGTGAAAGCAGCGAGGAATCAGCGCGACCGGCAGAGCTCCTTTGCCGCATCTTCCAATTTTAACCAGATTTTCCAGGGATATTAGAGGAAACAAAAGACATGACTTCCCAGCCGTTCAAAAGCTCCACCCGCTAACTTTGATGCGAGATTCTCTCTGAATAAAAGGACTTGGGAAGAGGAGGAGGAGGGGGAAGGGGGTAATTTGGATAGCTCATTTTAAGTGAGGTGACAGTTAACTGATCCATAAATTTGCATGTTTTATTGCCGCGTTTAGCATACACAATCAGACGTCTTTCTTTAAGAGATCTACAACTGGAAGAATGAAAGAAAAGCTGCACGGCCGACACAATACCATGTTTTTCTGCTCACCAGAAGACAAAGAAAGGTTTTTGGAGCACAACTTCTCGGAATTGCTTGTTTGCGTTTCTCTAAATGACCATTTTTGGTCTCTTCTTAAGCTATAAGGGTGTTCTTGAACGCCATTAAGCCGATGGTGTTCACACTGGACAATCAAGAAGGGGCTACTTCCTATGTTTCGACAGTTTACTAGCGCGATACAAAAAGGTGGCAAAATCAATTGTGCTAGTCTAGACATATAGGTTATCAACGATGGTAGATAGCAATGGTACATAAGCAATGATAAAGGCTTGATGCGAAATGTTGAAGCGATGCCAATTTGGGCACAAAATGGCTAGCATCTTTGCAATGGTGGATAAAGATCACGGTCATGTCAGGAGAGTGGCATTGGTTTATATTTAGTTGACAAACATAGACGTCATCAGGTTTCTCTGCCGTTTCCAGGTTCACCTAATGAACCAAATCCGAGTTCCTAATTGGTCAAAATTCAACCTGGTTTAACTACCAACGCGTGACCTCCCTCTGTCTCTGAGATTGACTCAGTCGAGTGTTTTAAAGCTCAGGTTAAGACGTTTCTATTTAGGAGAGGTTCTAGCTGACTTTTACTTGTGTTCACTTCTGCTTGTTTGTTTGTTTACTTATATGCCTGTGTATGTTTATTGGGTCTGGCTTCTGAGTTAATATTGTTTTAACATTGTGAAGAACTTTGTGAGTCGCTCTCTGAGAAAAGTGCTATATAAATAAAGATTTACTTACTATTTACTTACCAATGGCCGTGCTAGCACCTTGCTTGCTTGTCTAGTGGCCCCTCCTCCACTATGAGAAAAACAGTAAAAACAAGCTAATCCTATGCTAACGGCTACTTTTGGCAGAACATCTGTATTTTTTACGTCTTTCCATCTATCAATCTATCAGTGATTTGCTGCATATTTAGGGCCAAATCATAGGGTTTTTGGAATAAGACCCCAAGCTATCCAACTTGTCTGTAGCCACTTCTGAAGCTCTTTTGAGATGATGCTAGCTGCTAAAAGTCATCCAGCACTTATTCCACCACTTTATCTAGCTTATAAGGATGTTGAGGCTCAGCAGCACGTCTCCAAGCCCCTCCTGGATAACCAAGCTCTTTATTCAGTACAGACTTTAACTAATTCCCCCCTTGTGTTGAAAGGAATGGCACTTCCATGGCTAGGGCTTCCTTTCCCAGCGTGTCCATCCATATCAAAGATTTAGCATCAACACATTTTGTGTCCAAACCAAACTTCTGGCAGCCACGCCACCTGTTTTTACATAAGAACGCCATTACTGGCTGCGGGGAAAAATGGTTAAATGCATCGTAGCAGGTGAGTAATGTGATTAAGTCGATGATTTGCAGTAAACCACCAGTCAACGCGCGATAAAAGGCCGATTTAAATCATCAAGACCTGGAAAAAGATGTCAAGATACAGTGCTCCTTCTATGCCGGTGGATGGGCAACGGCCTCATTTTATTCCATCGCATGTATAAAACACAGAGTGGGAATAGGTTTGACTGATCTCTCCCATCTCATATGCGACTTTCTTCCCTCCTTTTTCTTTGCTCATAAGTTGCAAATGGCTTCATTAAAACAAAAGCACGACCATAGGGAGCACATAAAACATGCTGCTGCTACCTAATATGGTATTTATGACCATAGCTAAATGTAGAGTGAATTAAACTTTAAAGGATTGCAGTCAGGTAGACTCGCAGACGTTTGTGGAGGAATGTCCATTAACAAGATGAAAGAAGAGGGGTGTGTGGAAATGTGCGTGTGCGTTAGAGGGGTAGTGCTATTCCCTCATGGCTGCCGGTGGAACATCAGCTACTCAGCCAGACGGCTGGCTGAAAGCAGACACCTTACAAGCACACGTGAAATGAGAAATCGACTGACATGCTCGCCCACCGGCTCCAGCCCGCTGTATTTACAGAAATAATTGATATCGCAATGACCCTGCTCACTAAAATAGGGCGGTAGTGTGTGGGGTGCACTGTGGGAAGTACAGTTTTGTTGAATTGTTCTGTTTTAGGGAATATCCTGTATTCTGGTTGTTGAGGGTTGTCTTGTTCTATTTTGTTGCTCTGTTTATTGTTGTGGTTAAAATGTTACATGAGTAGATTACTCACTGTAGCTATATCCCATTGCCAATATTGGCAATATTATCCAGGCTGTTGCTCCCAAACTCTGGAATGAACTTCCATTGTCCCTACGTTCCCTGGACTCTGTGAATTCTTTTAAAAGTCAACTAAAAACTTTTTATTTTTGCAAAGCATTTTAACTGAAACTGCTTTTATTGGGCTTGAGATGATTGTTTTACGTGGTTTATGCTTTTTATCTTTCATGTTTTTATGTTTTATATGTGTATATATACATATTTTAACCTGTGAAGCACCTTGTGACTTTTGTCTGTGAAAGGTGCTTACTTACTTACTTGTATGCTAGTGGTACAGGAAATTGTTTTCACTTTATAGTGCTAATTTGGTTTTTTAAGGTTGTTTGAGTTCATATAGCATATAAGGCGCATGCTAGCTAAAACCCACACCTCTGATGATAGTCTCATCCATAGTTGCTAGCATTTGGCTTACTAGTCTAGTTGGGTTCCGCTCCGAACCCTTTCTATCAAGCTGCATTAGCTTCTACAGAGGTGGGAGCAACTGTTCAAATTGCTAATTAGGATGGTTGTGTCCTTTTCCAAACCGTCTCTGTCCGGCTACGTTAGCTGCTACATTGGTTTCAGAAGTGGAATACACATAGAGCACAGATGAGAGGAAAACACCAATAGAATAGCTAGCAAGATGATAACAACTATTAAAAGTGCTAACAGTGTAGTTGGGTTCTGCTCCAAACCGTTTCTGTCCGGCTACGTTAGCTGCTACATTGGTGTAAGAAGTGGGATACACATAGAGCACAGATGAGAGGAAAACACTAATAGAATAGCTAGCAAGATGATAACAACTATTAAAAGTGCTAACATTGTAGTTGGGTTCTGCTCCAAACCGTTTCTGTCTGGCTACGTTAGCTGCTACATTGCTGTAAGAAGTGTGTAGCAAAGGTTGGAGGTAAACACCACTGGACTGGCTAGCAAGGTGCTAGCAACTGTTAAAAATGCTAACTAATTTATTTGGGTAAGAAACCAAACCATCTCTGTCCAGCTATGTTAGCTAATACATTGGTGTAAGGAGTGGGATATACATGTAGCAAGCGTTGGAGGAAAACACTGCTAGACTAGCTAGCAATATGGTAGAAACTGTTAAAAGTGCTAATTAGTATAGTTGGGTTCTGCTCGAAACTGTCTCTGTCCAGCTATGTTAGCTGCTACACTGGTGTGAGATTAATTGGTGTGAAATGAATTGTGTAGCACAGGTTGGAGTAGGGTGCCACTAGACAAGCTAGCAAAGTGGTAGCAACTTTTGACAGGACCACGATAGGAGGCAAGGTTTTTTAGTTGACACGCGTGTTGTACATCACACAAGGTCTGAGCAACTGCATAAAGGAGGTACAAAGGTCCTAGGTAACGTCCAATTCTTACTCCTACTCCTATTCTAAAGCACAAACCATTGTGCTGGTAATGACGAAGAACTAGGCAACCATGAAGTAACCTACTCAGTTGGGGTGCCATTCGCAACAACAACCAAACATCACAAGCACAAACAACTTAGACAGCCCAAAACAACAAAACATTACTACCCACAATGCACCGGCTCTGCAGTTGGCACAGTCATCATTACAGTATCATCAAAAGCTCTTTTCTCTCCCATCCTTTTCATGACAAGCACAGCTTTTCCTTGCACACCGTGGAGGCTGATCACCTGCTTGAGAAAATAAACCAATTAACAACAGATGGGATGAAGCGCGGCAGAGAAGTTCACGCCGCGCCAAGGTGTGATCAGCTGGCATGCTTAAAACCAATTTGGCATTCATCAATAATGGGACTTCCCATTGGGAGAAGGCACAGGGTGAAAAGTCCCTGTCACCTGCTGTTGACTTGCAAACAGTTCACATACTATAATTCCATTCCAGATGTTGAAGAGACGCAGATTTTTTTTTTTTTAACTCTGAGATAGGGATGGGATAAATGCTCTCCCTGCTAAAGAACATGTTCATAAAGCAAACACTTTTTACTCTATGTATTTTATAAATAATAATAAAATATATATATATATATATATATATATATATATATATATATATATATATATATATATATATATATATATATAAAATACTTTATATAATACTTTATAAATCTATTTATTTTTGGTTGGAATTTTTTTTCAATCGACCTAAAAAATGTTGCTGCTTTGTATAAAAATAACAATTAGGTATTACTTTATACAAAGGTTACTTAATGTCTTATAAATGTCCTATAAAGGCTTATAAACATGTTATAGGAAGGCTTGATCATGTCATATAACTAGATTATCAGAGATTTTATCATGTCTTCAACTTTATTTGTGTTGATTTAGTGATTTATTATTGGGATGACGATATAACTTGCAAAACATAAACAAATAGCAAAACAGCCCACAACATGAATTCCATTTCACTGCAACAGTTAAATTTATATAAGAGCCAACATAACTTAAATTATACTCCAAATGATGGGTGATGATGGTGCTGCATCCGATTGGTATATTCAACACTTTATCCCTTGTGCTATCTTGTGGGGTCATCTAGACCCACTAGACAGTGCTCTGAACCTTTTCTTCAATGTTTGTGATCTTCACTGGTGTCCATGGATTACATGAAATCCTCTCCACCTTTATCCACCTTTGTTATGGTAGGGAGAACACGTCAATATAAGGATCGGGTCATCTGGACCCAGTAAGATAGCACAAGGGCTAAACAAAGGTTCCTTAATGTCTTATAAATGTCCTATAAAGGCTTAATAAAACATTAGTAAGGCATGTTAATGTCTTATAAGTAGATCATTAACAAATCTTATTAATCAGTACTTTTATTTCTGTTATTTTGGGGATCAAAAAACACCAGATTTTACTGTTTTATTCTCTTATTTTAATCTGAATTGATGATGTACCGCCTCAATATCATTCATACATATATAAAGAAAAAGTCAAATAATTTTTCATGACAGTGGCATTTGTTGTTCCCAAAAAAATGACTGCAGGTCTTCAGTCTTCTTGAGAACATCTTGTCACCACTGTGGGAGGTATGCAAACTAGATTTATTTTTCATCTCAGGACTCCAATGTTCTCAAATACTTCAAAGTGTGGATTTTCCCATGTTTTTCGTTCTTTCTTTCTTTCTTTAGTCTTTTCTTACAGTGTTGGCAGTTTAAATGTTGCGTTCCGTGTACTGACCGTAAAAAAAGATTTTGTGTTTCAATTTGTGGCGTAAAGTTTTGGAACAGAACCAGAAAATGCTTGAAACAATGTCCAAACATAAACTAGTTTAAGTATAAATACAGAAATATGATCATGGATAAATATGTACAAATACAAAAAAATACAGAACATCAGCATTTGTAAATCTGCATACTTTGAGAATACGTTTTGTTATTCATTTGCATGTTTTTGTTTTTTAAATGATTATTAGATGTGCAAATGTAACCCAATATACACTTGGGTAGGGCACTGGACTTTGATAGAGGGTGTACTGGGTTTAGTTGGGAAAGTAAGGACTTAAGGTAAAGGGGGTGAGAGTTTATCAGATTTTTCTTCGTCTCACAGCCTTTTGGACTTGTGTTGTTTATATAATTTTGTCGTGTCTTGTTTTATATAATTTTCTTGTTTTATATAATTTTTTGTCTTGTTTTGTCTTATTTTGTTATTCTAAACTTGTTTGCACTTGTCCAAATAAAAAGGTTACTACTACTACTACTACTACCGTACAAAATCCTTGGACTTCTTGAATGAAAAAGTGAAAAAGAAGGTTTTTTCTGATTATAGCATCTGCCTTCTATTCTCATCCATGGGGGGGTGCAACAATATCAATTCCTATCATAAGTTGTGGTTGACGATACGATTTGTAGTCGATATTGTTTCATAGCGAACGATACGATTGACTGACCTAAGATTGTTGTACCAGTGTGACTCAGAGATAAACACCTAGTTATACCACGGTCCGGGTGAATACTCGATTCTGATTGGCTGCTGGTTGTGCATTAAAAAGTGATAACGCGCAGTGATAACTGCAAACCTAAAAAATAAGTTCCGGACATGTATCACCGTGCTGCCATAGCGATTGTATTGTTTCTTTGAACTTGTTTGGTAAATGTGATCATTTTCATGACTGGGATGCAGCAGCACAGAAAGAGAGACAAGAGCATAAAAAAAGGCGGAGAGGAGACACAAGGAAGTGACACTGGAAGAATTGAACTTTTTAGAGGAAGACGAGGTTAACACGGAGAAATGGGCAGTTCATATATTTGAAGTTCATAGCCTGCCTGTTTAATATTGTTTCTTAAAGGTTGGTCTGTCGTGAATTTACACAAACCACAGCCTGCCGACCACAGCAACATTTTGTCGTCCCGCAACGTTGCAACCAGCAATTGCGGGACGACAAACGCTAAATCTCTGTCCTTCAAACAGCAAAATGATGGACCGACGGACATGCCAGTATCTCTTTCAAATTTTACGATTAACCCTTGTGCTATCTTGGATGACCCCACCCTTACATTGACATGTTCTCCCTACCATGGCAAAGGTGGATAAAAGTGGAAAAATTTCAAGTAATCCATTGAACCAGTGAAGATCATAAATCATTGAAGAAAAAAGGTTCAAAGCTCTGTCTAGTGGGTCTAGATGACCCAACTCCCAACGGTAAAGTGCCTAGGATAGCACAAGGGTTATTGGCAGTGTTGAATTGAATTTTAATAAATATTTCCGTCTTTCTAAAGTCGAGTTTTGTGTTTGATACAAAGTGAACAGGCTCGATGTTAATTAACTTTCTGATTAATTAATAAAGACTGTTTTGTTGTTGACTGCTAATGTTTAGATTTATTGGTGGAGATTTCTTACCATTAAATCTTGGAAGCTACTTGTGTATTTTGTTTCTGTGAAACACACTTTGCTTCATCATCTGGACAAGAAGGAGCGGCAACAATGGCGCTTTTTTTTTTTTTTAAATTCAATTCTATTTTATTTGTATAGCCCAAATTCACAACAACATTTGTCTCAATGGGCTTCGTACCGGTAATTGTACAAAAACATCAAATCATAACCATCATGAATAAATAGAATTTAATAGGATAATACTCAACTTAAACTACACACACAACTAAACTGGACATCCCTGCCTTAGACCCTCCTTCTCGGTAAGGAAAAACTCCTAAAAAAAAAATGGATTCCGGAAAAAAGGAAGAAACCTCAGGGGTGCCCACATGAAGGAGGAATCCTCCCCAAGGCCGGACAAGCGATTTACCAGAACTCATAGAGAAGAATGAGCTTATGTAACTCGACAAATACATGTTTAAAGTCCAGCAAATGATCTTCATCCAGAAGAAATTGGGGGATGGCTGTGAGCACGAGACGAGCCAGAGGCGGGATCCACTGCCAGGTGTAGGAGCAGGAGCAGAGATGAGGTACACGGTCAGGTACAGGAGCACGGATGATCAACATACGATGTTACTTTCTTCCGCTACAGTGCCGGCTCCACTCCGGTAGTCACGGCAACAAGCAGCACCACATAACAAATAACCCGCTTTTAGTGAAAAGCGATCTAAGCCGAACAAAAAACTGGATGAATATGTATTTCTTTTGTACGTGACCATGGCATAAGCGGGTTAAAGTCCTTCAATGTGCGCATTATCAGAAATGAAATCGCGTCGGACGGTTCAGGCTTCCGCGTCGTGCGTTCATTTCTGATCATGCACACTTCGTCGGCCATTAACCCTTACGTAGTGAACATTGGGATTTTCCAACATCGACATGATCGGTTTGATGATGGTGGATTCGTTCTTACTGATTGGGTCATAGAAATAGAAATCAATTGTCCCACCCCTGTCGTCTACGGTTCAATCCCTTTCACGACAAATACGTTAACGTTTTAGTTTCCATCACAAAGTCTTCAGTTTTGCAGCATGTTTTTCTGTATTTTCATAGAACTGGCTGTAAACCGAAGCAACACACTTGCCCCACTTCTCCTCAAGACTTTTTTCCTTCGATTTAATAAAGTCTACGATTGTGTGACCTTAGTCGCTACTTGGGCGACAACTCAATTTTCTGCCTCTGCTCTTTTTAAAAGCTTTATTATTCATGGACTGAATTCACATTTCAGGGATACACAGGTAAGAGTGTAAATATTTGAAGCGGCCACCAGGGTCATGCATCTTACATGGCGGTGTCACAGGCACAGCTGTAATGGCTTACATCTTCACTCTCCGCCTGTTCGCCTTCCCCTGAGGCCCGCCCACCTTTTTAGCTCACAGATGGGCAGAACAGAAGAAGAGAAAAAAATCTGTTGAATGTAAAAATTTGTGACACAAAGTGGAGCGGTTTCATATTTGTTTAACGGCGACCGACTCGGCGCGCCGGCATAATAGCACGGCTCCTGGTCGGCGGATCACCGCGGGCGGTGCACCGGGGGGACAACCTGGAATCACCGTGCTGCTGATTAATGCATGAGCCATGTGCTCACTTTGCACAGACAGACGGAGCTGACGTTAACGGAGGAGACGTCCTCGATGTCGGTGCTGGTGCGGAATGACAGGCAGGGTGAGACGGGCTTAGCAGGGAAAAAAAACTACATATTCTGCTGTAGTTGTTATATCAGGTACCTGTCTGTTCGAGCCATCTGTCATCTGAGATGAGGGGCGCTGCTAAGAGATGATAACCTAATAAAGCAAAGGACGGGGAAAAGAAGAATCAGAAGACTGCTAGCCATATGCAATCGTATCAAGAAGGTGGGAAACCTGCCAACTCATGCAGCGTTCACACTAACCTTGCGTTCAAATGGCCACTTCCGGGAGAAGCCAAAGTATACGCATGGGCCTTCGCGTTCAAAACTCTTGCATTCATGAATAGCTACACCAGTTTCTATGACCATTTATGGGTTCTACGTACAAAATACTGAACTCAGGTTGAAAGCGAAACCATTTGAACGTTGACCAAACTCCTACATGCGCTAGTCTCAGGTAGTGACCGCCCTGTGTGAGCACCATATGCTAAACTCGTCTTCATGAACCATTTTTAAGCGCATTCTTGAACACGTGCGACATGCCCAATGTGTCCGTAGCATTACATTTTGGTACAAATACCTTACTTGCAATGATGATGCCAAGACAGTTAAACCTAGAAACGTCATAATCTACGGATAGTAGAACCACCATCAGTGTTAGAATGTGAGGTGCAGGAATAGAAAAAGGCCAAATAACCTATTTTGGAATTTTACTTATTGCATGGCTTTGTGTTGTTCCTAGGGATGATGGAACCTAACTTTGGTTATATCTGGTTTATTCTGATTGTCCAGTCCTAAAATATCAGTGCATGAGTGTTAGCACTAGCAACCTATAAATACAAGCCGTCAGCAAAAATGACAATTTAGAATGTGTAAAATTATAAAATGGTGCGTGAGCGTTCACTCTACCAGACTATGGAAGCAAGCTAGTTGCAAATGTGACTTAAAAATAAATGTCCAACGTCTTAACATATCAGTGCATGAGCATTAGCACTAGCAAACTATGGAAGCAAGCTAGCAGCAAAAATAGCTTTACAAAAAATGTCTAGAGTCATAAAATGGTGTGTCAGCGTTAACACTAGCAAATTATGGAAGCATGCTAGTCGCAAAGGTAACTAAAATAAATGTCTAAAGTCATAAAATATCAGTGCATAAGCATTAGCGATAGCAATCTATAGAAGCAAGCTAGCAGTGAATATAATATTAAAAGTGTATAAGAAGTTCACTTCAAGTGTATTTAAAGTGAATGTCTTATGTCATAAAATTTCAGTGCATAAGTGTTATAGCTAGCTAACTATGGAAGCAAGCTAGCAGAAAATAAATGAAAACAAATGTCCAACGTCTTAACATATCAGTGCATGAGCATTAGCACTAGCAAACTATGGAAGCAAGCTAGCAGCAAAAATAGCTTTAAAAAAATGTCTAAAGTCATAAAATGGTGTGTCAGCGTTAACACTAGCAAATTATGGAAGCATGCTAGTCGCAAAGGTAACCAAAATAAATGTCTCAAGTCATAAAATATCAGTGCATAAGCATTAGCGATAGCAATCTATAGAAGCAAGCTAGCAGTGAATATAATATTAAAAGTGTATAAGAAGTTCACTTCAAGTGTATTTAAAGAGAATGTCTTATGTCATAAAATTTCAGTGCATAAGTGTTATAGCTAGCTAATTATGGAAGCATGCTAGTCGCAAAGGTAACCAAAATAAATGTCTAAACCCATGCAATTATAATATATATAAATAATTGGATTTATTATATTTGCAAGAATAAAAAACATTGAAAAAATTGTAACTTTACTTTAGCCGTTAGCAACCAAAACCATATCAAAAAATTTGTTCTTAAGATAGGTTTTAAAAAAAAGTTATTTTATTATCCTTAAAGTGTATTAAATCAAGACAAGTAAATTAAGAATGCCTATGAAAAAGGAACATGTGCGTCCGGACATGACTTGGTTTGGGTACGTAGCCTCCACTGTGGGATTTTTGCTTTATTAGCAAGTCGTGGAGAAATGCAACGACAAAGTGACTTGTTTCTCGTCCGAGCTAGATGTCAAAACTGTTCCGCTTGACATTTTCGAGTTCCTGGTAATGTTGTGGTTGAAGGTGCGAGGGGCTTTAAAGAGCATGTAAACAGAGAGCTCTCAGGAACGATGTGGGGGGAAAAAGGCACCAGGCTTTCTCCGTGCCTCTGTTTAGGGGGTCCCAAGCAAACTGTTAGCATTCAACATTTCTACAGTTTTATTTGGCTTTTTTTTTTTTTTAGCTTTAAAGGAAAGTTGTACTCATTCCTGCATCTGACATACTCCGCTGTACCCTCCCCCCCCCACCCCTCCCTCCCATCAACTTCCTCTCACTGCGAGCAAAGCAGCAGCGGAAAACACCATCAATCAATCACTAAACCCCGGATCCTCTGCAGTCCACCGAAGCCGAAGTGGACACTCCAGCCTGAAAGGGTTGTGTTTTACACAACATTTCAAAGGCCTTACAACATTTGATATATTTAGCAGCAGGTTCGCTACCTTGAATTGCTGCCGCGGCTTTGAAATGCCGGGAACATGATGCAACTCATGGTATCCTGGAGCGATGGTGCGGAATGTTTCCTCAGGCCAACACCGCCAGTGAGCGTCTTTTTTTTTATATGTACCTTGTTAGGCTGTGCTTAAAAATTCATTAAAGGAAAGCTCGTTGTTTTTCTGCGCGTTCCCCGCGAACCCTTCAGATCTTACTTCCCCATCATCTGCAGCCGCCTTTTAGATTTTTATTTACCCTCCGGAAATAAGCTGGCAGTTACATCTGTTCAGGTAAGCACTGCCTGGAGCGGCGCCACTGAACTCCGCGGTTCACCAGGCCCACCCCCTCCCCTCAGCAAGATTTGAAAGGAAGCAAATAAAGACAACCCCACCCCTCAAACACACATACACCCCCCACCCCTCCCCCCACACACTGTGTCTCAGGGACACACCGACTTGGAGGTGCCTCATTGCCATGCGCCCTGATTCCAAGTGACACCAGAGTCAGTCCTCAGTCACTCCGATCCCATCAAGGAGTCGGCTTCCGCGCACCGATGGCGGATGGCCTATTTATACGCCGGTCACCTGATCTCCTCCATCCTTTGCTGGGATTATTAAATTGACAGCAGCATATTTCAAAATATGTGACTGCCTCAAAGCTTGAAAATCCTGAGAAATTATCCAAAGCATTTTTGTACTTTTATAGCAGAAATTTTAGGTACTTTAGAAGATTTAAAAGTCTACAAACAAGTCTAAGCTCTCGTTTATTCCATTTTTTTTTTACATTTAAGTGATTTTGTTAACTTATTAACTCTTAAAAGCTGTGTCACACAACCTGAACGTATATTTTACACATTGTGCACATATGAAATTTCGTTCTTTCTTGATAAATGCGTAATAATTCAAGCGTGTTTCATCGTCATTCATCGATTTGCACAGATGTCCGAAGGTCTTTACCTGAATTCCTTTTTAAGCTGTTCAAAATTTTTGGTCTTTGAGAATTCAGAAGTTTATGCGTATACATGGTTTATATACAATTGTTACGTAAATCTTGTGCAAGTGGTCACCATTTCTGTGAGATGCATAGGCAAATTTCTGGCTTTCCATGTATGTCTAACGCACTTTTCATGCATGTACCACTAATGTTTAACGTCTACACTGGTATACAAGTTCAAAGTTCATAATTGACGCACAGATTTTGGCCAGATTTGACTTTAAACAATGATTTAGGTGTTCTTTGCGTGGTTTATTCATATTTCTTACGTGGTTTTAATGTGAACATTTCATGAAAAGAACCAAACTTTTCTCATTTTTTCCAATTACATTCATATATGACCAATCTTCATCCGTGCAATATTTGCAAAATGTACTTATTGGTTGTGTGACATGGACTTTAAATTATATATTTTTAAATTGTACTCAATTATCTATCTGCTCTTTAACTTGACAATGGGTTCAGGAACGCTGATGTTCTAGAGCAGGAACATCAGGTGATCTGGACCCTAGACGGCCTGTAGTAGTATGGACCACGTGTGGTCCAAGTGTTCATAGATCCTTTTGATCTGGATTTGTTGCATTCGTTTTGTGGTTGTGATTTAAAATACTTGGGCAATCGTCACCACATGGTGGCAGCACAGGATCCAAGGTGGGTCAAAAACACAAAAGACATCAAACTCTAAGACTAACGAAGGCTAATCCAACCAGGGTGAACCGTTTCCAGCCGAATTCCTGAATTTTGCTATAAAACTTTAAGTTTACTGTCCCATTGTTAGGAAGACGGTGGTCAACATCTGTGGCAGGGGTCGGAAACCTTTTTGGCCGAGAGAGCCATAAACACAACATATTTTTAAATGTCATGCAGGCAGCGTGGTCTAATCAGTGTGCTTCACCTTGGTACCTGCACCCACCACCACTCCCCTTTTCCTTCCAGCACATCTGCCGGGACGCAATTAACAGATTTCAGGCTGTTACAAACTGGCATTGCATCGCGCCCGTGAAGAACTGGTCTAATTAAACTTTTTTTGTTTTATAATTAAAAATTTGTCTGTGAGCCAGATGTGGCCATCAAAAGAGCCAGTTATGGCTCGCGAGCCATAGGTTCCCAACCCCTGATCTATGGGACCAAAAAACAAAGTAAACTGAAGAGAAGCAACAGCGTTGGAGTTTGCTTTGGGTAACATTTGCAACAACCAGGAGCCTTTGAAAATTCCTGTTGGGTCAACCCATTCTCTCCTGGTCTTATACACATTGTGTTAAGGCGGCCCTATAGAATATTACAGATTAGAACACCCAAAGAGAAGATGTGAACCCAAGACGGTGCATAGTGGCCCGAATGATCAAAGATCCTTTGTGGCAACAGTGGATGCAAGGTGGGCCAAAAACGCAAAAGACATTGGATTCAAAGACTAGCAAAGGCTAATCCACCCCAAGTCCTCCAACCTGAACTCAACTATACCACAATCTACACGAGATTTCATTTATTTTTTATTTATTTCAATTAACCTTTGACATCCAAACCAAAATAAGCTCCTTTCAGTTATTATGGTATCAGTCAAGTCTCGCAATCAAGCTTTGACGGCTTCCGATAAACTTTCGTTGACTTGCACCTGACAAGCTAATCAACATTGTATTAGTCCTTTTTCACGCTTTCCTATTATGCTACACGTTTATTCGTCCGTCCATGGTATTTTTTTTTTGAAACGTTGGGCGGTTCCAGTGTCTTGCACAGGCAGGGAAACCAAAATGTTGCCATAATCTTGACTTGGCCCCCTTACCCGCGCCTTCGACGACCAAAGCGCACGTCGAGGCGGACCGCGAGCTGTCAAAACTCACCGTGCGGCCCGTGCCTTTTTAAACACTCAACATCTGGGGCGCTATAAACACTCAAGCCGCCACCCCCCCAACCCCCTTTTTCCCACTGTAATCAACCCCACATGTGGCCGCACATGCTCCTGTCCTGCTCCTTTTACCTAAAGGGAAGCTGTCAGGTCCCTCAGATCCCCGGCCCCGTCTACGAAACGGAATACAGCGCCAGGATTACAGTTTGATAAATATTTGAACCCCAGCCCTCCTCCTATTATAATTAGGGCGGGTTTCAAATGGAGGCCCCCGTGTTTGATCTCCACACAGTCCTGATATGGGGCTTAAGATGGGACGTTTATTTAATGACAGCTGCACCACGAAAAACTCTGCAGCTGGCAGTTAAAAGGAAACTCCTCCCTTGGATACTGTTACACTCACAGATATCATCAATCTGTGATTTGAATGCATTCCAGGACTTGTGTAATGAAAGTATGTAACCTAGCTTTTAGTGAAGCGTATCATCACTAAGGCAGCCCCCAGAGATGGCATGAATTTATCTTGCTAGAGGACGTACTTTACTACACATAGGTTATCAAAGTTATTGTGCAGAATGACGACCTTTTGTTGTGGTTCCTGACCTGTACTCTGCCTCTGTATTGACATTACTGTGAAGGACTGTCAACTTTTACATGGCTTTGGAGACATTTTGGCCCGAACTAACTGAATTTGAAATACTTTCATATTGTAGATATTTTTGCCCATATGTTACACAGACAGCAAGTCCGATTTAATCGGTAAACGGATTAGCATCCCAGCTAATTCAAATTAACAGTTAATTTCTTAAGTCTTTAGAGATGGCAGCTAAAATTTAAGGGGGAACTAATGACGCACTTCAGCTCTCGTGTCAAATTTTGACTCCACATGGTGCCCTTATCAAAAGTCTGAGGTCAATGTGACAATACTTTTTTTTCACAAGAGTTGTTGCATCCAACAGGTGTGCAAATTTTATGGTTTTACTTTTGTCAACTACATTAACCTGAATCAAACATAATTGTCATGGCAAGATGGTCAAAACGCATTGACTGTCACTGTACTGCTCCCAACATGTGTTTTGATATCTACGATTGTACAGTAGGTCAAAACCATTTTTCCCCTAACTTCATCAACCCTTCACCACAGGGAGATGTTGCGACGCCTAAGAAACACGCATTTTGATGTACCATAACTCTTTGACTATTTATGCATCAAAGCAAATCGGCTAATACCGACGTGAAGAAAAATGGGTTTGTGCCATTATGCTACACTGTACTAAAAAAAAAACGTTGTTAGTATATTTTCATGTAAGTTAAGTGTCACCTTACTTTGCTACACTTTACTAACGTAAACTTTATATCAGTAAATTTCACTTTGCTACACTTACTAACGTAAACTTTACATCAGTATAATTTAAATTAATTAGGTGTCATGATTTTACAACACTTTTGTAACATGTACTTTATATCGGTGTCATATCTTATGTTAGTAAACTTAGTCAAGTGTTGACGCTTTTGTAACGAAGACTCCATTTCTTTTTTTTTCTTTTAGGGTATTTGCATGCCAACTATCTTAACTAGCTAATTTTCTAGTAAAAAAAAGGTGCTGACTAAAGACTTTTTAGACTTCAAATAATATTATTCGTAGAAATTTAGTGCTAAATTGTTTGCTAAATAGCTAGCTAATAAGAATTCAAATAACTAGCATGGGTGTCAGTAAACTTTACATTAATATAGTCTTGAATAATCTTTAACAGTTAAACTTTACAATAGTACTGTTGCATAGCTGTACTACACTTAACTAATGGAAATGTTAGGTTAGTAAACGTAACATTAATAAAGTGTTGGATACCAGTGCAAAGCTGTTTTTCTCTGGGTCAGAATCAGCTAGAATTACTTACTGCTTGATAATCTAAAGAATTCTAACAATGTCACTCCTGTGTTAAAGGGTAAACCTTGACTAAATATGGTTACCATAGCATAATAGTCAAACATATGGACTGTCATGAACCTTTCCTTTTTCTTCACGAATCCACTGAGTCTTAATGCCCCCCACCCCCCAGGTTTGGGGCAGATGTTCCCAACGTTTAGATCAGTGAGGGGTTCATTTCACTCTCCTTGCTCCCTTCTGTTCACTCCAACAAACCAAACTCCACAAAATAACTCAAGAAAGTAGCACAAATGGCAAACAATAAAGCCATGTGGCGCCCGTGATGCATTAAAGCTGACAGGAGTGAAGGATGTTCAGAGCACTATCTTTTTTTTCTTGTCAAATTAAACTCAAAACTTTTTTTCAATTTAAGCTGATCTTAGGAAAAGAAACAGACTCCAGTTACCTCAAACTACAGATTTCCCCGACAAAAACACTTGCCTCTGTGGTCCCATTTGGCAATTGACCACAACCAATAAACCTAAAGGCCATATCGCACTATGTATTTTCTGCACATATTGGACAGACGTAAATTAGTCATATATGAATACATGTGGAAAAAGTAAGAAAAATTGTGGTCTTTATGTGAAATTTTTTACAGTTGTATCACGACTGTATCACGTCAAAACCACAGACGCCGGAATAAACCATGCGAAGAACACGTAAAACAACTTGAAACATGAGCCATTCGGGAATATTGCGCTGTTTATGTGCAAGTAAATAAGTGATTTATGTGTCAATTATGTAATTTTGACATATGAGCGCCATATGCGCAATGTAAAACTTAACCATCGGTGGTACATACATGAAAAGTCCGTTAGACATGTCGAACGGTTGTGAAAAGCCACAAATTTGCGTAGGTATTGCATGAGATAATAATCACGTATAAACTAAAACTTCATAGTTCTGAACGGACCAAAACTTTTGAATGGTTCAAAACCGAATTGCCCTGAAAGACCTGTTGCAGAAAACCCACAATGAACATCTGCGCACATTGACGAATGACCAACCCAAGAAAAACGTATGAGTCATGTATCTTTCATGTATGTATCACCAAAGACTGGAATTTCCTTCGTGGAAAATGCGCAATGGCCTTGAGCAAGGAAAGGTGTACGACGGAACGATCTTGCCTGACACTCGAATTTTACGTCTCAATTTGGTCCATAACCTGACATCTTCCATCAAGTTTCCCGAAAACTCTTAAGCTTTCGTCTTCATAAAGTCATTAACTTGGCGAGAATTCAGTTTTGTCGTACGAAAGATTGTAGTTTCTTATCAGACGCGCATTGGTTGCTCTGGACTACCATTAGTTGAACAAAATTGATACATATGTCTCTATGTGCTCCGAAGCTCCCACTTTAGGTGTGATAATGTGTGTGTGTGTGTTGCGTTTGGTCCCAAACCTATATATCATCAAGTGACGACACCCCCTGAGCGCCAGACCGGCACTTAGGGGTCAATCTCTTAAATGAGATTTCAGCAGCGCTGACCCGTGCGCTAAACCTTCCACCTTTTGCCAGGAGAACAGGAACGACCTTTGACTCCAGGGGGTGGTGTATGAGAGCAGCCACTGTCTCCCGGGCAGTGGACGAACATTGGTTGAGCCGTGGAGGAGGAGCATGGATGACCACCGGGGTCGGTCTGATTGGACATTTGAAGTCCACTCTTCCTTGAAGAATTTTGTATCTCGGTCTTGTTGAAAGTTTTAGCCTATCATTTTTTACTTTGAAATGGTCTTTTTCAGGTGTTGAATTGTTGTTCTGCACCAAGGCAACCTTGTTATTTGAGCGTCAAGGCAGGTTTAATGAACAACAAATCAATAATCGTTGACTTCCTTTGCAGAATAGTCAACTTTACAACCAAAAAACAACAATTTTACTTTAGAAGCTGTAAAGCAGCCCCATGCCATTATGCTACCACCACCATGCTTCAAAAAACTAATTATAAACCAAAAGATTTTTGTTTAAACTTCAGTCAAAAAAAGTTTTTTTTAGTGCTTTTCAAAATCAATTTACTGCATTGAAACTGTCCAATTGCAAATTTAATATTTCAATATTCTTGTAACACCAGTATTTTCCCACCTGTTAGCTTGAAGACGAGGAACAGAAGCCGCGATGGAGCCCCATACTATTACACTACCACCACCAAGCTTTACTGATACATTTACGAAATCCTCAGGACATGTAAAGTTAAAAGGACTGTTAAAAAAGGTTTTGTTAGAACCTTAGTCAAACAGGAATTTTTTTATAACAAATTCTTCTTGCTTTTTAATGAAATCATCACACTTTGCAAATGTGAATTTTTACGATTTTTATTATTTTTTATAAACTAAAATTGCACCTATATTAAGATATACTTTTTATTTTGACCAAAAAACAAAAACAGCTGTTACTACCCTAACAACTCTCAGCATTGTTTGTCCCGCCCATCTGCCTCTTTTTAATTTGGGCAATTAAAAAGATGTTTACCAAGAATGCAACAATTTTGAAGCAAAAACGCTAGCTATATATATATATATATATATATATATATATATATATATATATATATATATATATATATTTATACATACACAGTTGTCGGTCGTCATACCACTGTTTTCAAACTCCCAGGCAAACAGATGAGGCAAAGAAGCCACAAAGAAGTCCCATACCATTATACTACCAACGTGCTGGATTATAAATTCATGAAATAATATGGAAATTTAAAAAAACTTTACAGAAAACAAACAATTTTTATGAAATCTGAGGCGTTTGACAGGTTCTTAAACCTTCAATATTAACAAGTAGTCAGTTATATTTAAGTAACGAAGTCGAAAAAGGTGTATGAAGCGTGTAATGCGTGATTTTGAGCTCCAATACACTTTTTTCTTGTTGCCCAGTAGGATTTTTATGAAGCTTAACTTCGGAAGCAGCTGAATGTCCTGGTTATGTAAGGGACAGATGCACCCAGGCACGTTTCTACCCGGCGAGTCAGTCTCCTGACTCGGTCCTGATCCTGCATCGGTGCCTCGCACCGAAAATGCAGTTGGATTTCATTTTCACTTCAAACAGGTGGGCTGTTGCGCTTTGGATGTGTTCGCTTTGAGGCGCACAGCGTTTTCCCCCCAGGGGGCGAACCTACACGCTGCACCATATGCACACAAGCACTGCAAAAAACCACAACACGGAACGGGCTTTAATGTGCATATTGTGCGTTTCTTTTCCTCTGACATCTTGCAAGTGCTTTATGCATGTCATTAATTGAGTCTCCAGCTCCCTGGAGTGGTTAGCTCTGCTTGCAGTGAAGAGATAGAGGGTTGGAGATGGTCTTTGTGTGTGTCAGTGTGCGCTGTTCACACACAGCCCTGACCGCCTGATGATTATGCTTGATCAGTGTCAAACACAAACTACTGCATCGGTTTCTTTGAAAGGGAATACATTGTGCACTGAGGCTTTCTCCAGACCTTTAGTGCTGTTTTTTTTTCTCTTTCTCTTTCGCCAAGCATGGTGATTTATCCAATTCACCAAGATCTGAGAAATGTAATCCTTTAGTTTCTTTATTTATTTTTTTTATGTAGTAACACGGCCGCCGCACTCATTCGATTGCAGAAAACTAAAAACGTGTCTCTACAAGGGATCAAAACATCCCTAGTGGGAGAAAAGATCAAATCAGATTCTGGTGCAGAGGAGGAGAAGGGGGGAACAACAAAAAGATGCACAAGTGAAGAACAAATGAGCCCAGTTTTGAGTTCAAATATACTTGGATATTAAGTAGAAACCTATATGGCATATGGACACTGTCCAAGTTGATTGTGGACAGGATAATTGTCTCAAATCTTGAACTTTACTTCATGCGCTTTCATTTAAAACAAACCAATAGCTTGCTGGAGAACATGGTTAATGATACCAGTTGTGGTAGACTGAAAGATACAGAGATTTCCTATTATTACTGGTCCATACAGTCAAAGGAAGGGAGTGTTGTTTTAGTGAATTTGGCGGTACTTTTGATTCCGTTGCTTGACGGTAATTTATAATTGTCCAGAATGTATTTTTATTGTATCCACTTGGAAATGCTGCTTTGATAAAGCCATTTTTGTACTTTTTCCTAGGCTTTTGGATGGATGTAATAGTAATAAAAGTTCCAGAGCAATGCCAAGATTTAATAATAAAGTTAGACGTCATCAGCATATAGACAAATTCAAAAGATTTTTACAGTTTCAAATGGAGTTTGCAGAAAACCAAGTCAAGCACAAGTCCAGATCCAGTCAGGACACAATGAGTCGCACAATTTTACAGATGGTTTAGATGGTTTAGATTAAATAATTAAATTAAATTATTTATTGTTTTTAACTTGTGATTTTATTGTGTTTTACCTCTAACTTTGTACAGTGACCTTGGGTGTTTTGAAAGGCGCTTTTAAATAAAATGTATTATTATTATTATTATTAACCAATGGTACAAGGGATAGTCATTCATGAAAACATTGGAATTTGGGATGAATGTTATTGGATGGCAGAAATATGAAAAATGCTTTTGGTTAAATAGCAAAACGTCGTGAGCAATGCCAAGATTTTTGGATAAAAGGAGGTGTCACCTTCACTGACCACAAATCCGGTGCTGTATCTAACCAGTGTTCAATACTTGCACATATTTTCTTTTGAAAGTGCTATTCCACATAGTATTAATAGTCATTCTGTCCATCATTTTCCTCAGACCTGTTATC
Organism: Oryzias curvinotus; assembly: GCA_023969325.1. Lineage (NCBI taxonomy): Eukaryota > Metazoa > Chordata > Actinopteri > Beloniformes > Adrianichthyidae > Oryzias > Oryzias curvinotus. The sequence goes on along the minus strand of CM043707.1, from coordinate 14,176,430 downwards.
AAAATAAACGTGGCTTCATTCTATAAAAAAGTGGCATGTTTTATTGACATAAACATATATATATATATATATATTGACATATATTGTGCTTGGTAATATTTTGTGTATTTGTAGTGTAATTGTAAGTGTGGATTGAAATTGCCTTTAAGTAGAGTGGTGGATTCCAATGAAGAGTTTGAGTCTTTACATCCCTGCCTCATTAGTGTCACGCTGTACTCTCCAGTCACACTAAAACTTTCCAGTTGCAGCATTTTACACAAACTTGGAAACTACAACATAATTCTGACACATGCAGATGTACTGTGCTTTCTCCTTGAACTTTTCCATTGTTTTGGCCAATCACACGCGTGCCGTCGATCTGCATGAGTGTGCAGGCTGGACGCTACCAGCTGCAGTCGATCACGCCGGCCGACGGGAAGTCAGGAGGCCTTGAAAGCGTGAAGCCGAGACATTTATGATTCATGATGTTTTCTGAAATTCAAACCGAGTCCTGCTGGAGTGCATGTAGTGAATTAATGGTAGATTTTTTTTTTTCTTTTGCCTTTAAAGTTGACGTTTTTCTTTCTTTCTGTCAATATGGCTGCCAAAACGCCACAGTAATTATGTGAGACAGATTTGTACGACTTTTGGAAAACCGTTTGGTGCCTTTTGACCACTTTGTCACAACATCTTCAACCGATAAAATTTGCCACCACACTAGTGTAAGTGGCTGAAGTTTTAGACTTTGGATGCCGTTCGTGTTTGCTAAATAGTGTCAAGTGCAGCAAACATGCGACGTTTTTGTAAACATCGGCCACTTGGAGGTTTTTCTGCCCTGTAAAGTGCTCAATAAATGTGCCAAAGGATCTAAAGGAGTTTGTACTCAACGGATATTCGACTCCAGCGAGAACCTAAACTATTCAGTTGTCTCTTAGTTTATTGACGTGTGTGGTTTTTTTATGCTGGAAAAGAGGCTAATTGAAGTTTTATTTGTTTTTCAGAGGGCATTCAAACCAGTGGAGGGCTTCTCACAAAGGGGGTTCTCATTGGGGCGGGGGGGTTGCTTGGCTAAATACGATAGGGGTAAATATTTGTATCTCAGCGGTGGACGAACGGTGCTGAGGTCAGTCGTCTGGAATCCCTGGGTTGTTTGGAGACCACTGTTGTTACAGTTGGGGCCTTTTTTTAAGGTAAGGAAAACAACAGGCACGAAAGGGAAGAGATGGGGAGCTAGACTCCCCCGGGGATGAAAACCGAGCGTCAACAGTAAAACAAAGGAGAGTGTCGGAAGAGAAGTGCAAAAGAAGTACATATCAGTCTAGTACAGTGCAGTTAAACACAAATTAATCAGTTTTATACAGAAGGTGATCGTCTTAGAAGGTTATCCTGAAGTTTTAACCATTTAGGGACATTTTGGTTTGGATAGATTTAAATGTAACCCTTGTGCTATCTTGGATGACCCCGCCCTTACTTTGACGTGTTCTCCCTACCATGACAAAGGTGGATAAAGGTGGAAAAATTTCATGTAATCCATTGAACCAGTGAAGATCACAAAAAATTGGAAAAAAAAAAGGTTCAGAGCTCTGTCTAGTGGGTCTAGATGACCCAACTCCCAACGGTAAAGTGCCTAGGATAGCACAAGGGTTAAATCTTTCAGGCATATAATGTGAAGAGATTGGCCTTTCGTAAAGCCTCACTCACAGATGAGGGCAAAAAGTAGATCAAAAGTGTATTAGGTCGTGGTTAAAATCAGTTCCTGTACAGGTTTGGGACTGAGCCATAGGATTTACCTTCGACCGGTGAGGCTCAGGAATGTACAGATGCGTCTGACTAAGGCTTGAACGATTGGACGAAAAGGAATCGCCGGGCTGCATTGGGACAGGTGACTGGGGGAGACATTTGCCCCCGCTGTCTGGCACAGTCGGGGGGGTTTTATTAGGGGCATACTGCACCGCTCTTGTTTGTCGACAGACTCGCAGGTAATGTGGTGATAATCGCTCCGGAAGCCTCCATCTGCTCATTCGGTGGAGAGGTGCTGGGGAGCTGCCCTCGTTTCAAATCCATTTTCCCAGGAGCTGATGGGAGGCCGCAGGGCCCAAGGGGTGGATGTTAGAGAGAAGGCGGGGGACGGGGTGGGGGTTTGTTTCATTTACACAGGAGTGCCGGTGCGCTCGGCAACCAGGTTGTCTCTGCTTGTACCGACTAATGGTTCAAACCCAGCTGGCTTCAGCTGGGAGCTCCTGAGTAATACATTTTGCTCCTTGGCTCGCTACCAAGAGCGTGGCTTTTCCGTGGCGCGATGCCTTTTATTTTTCAGGTGTTTGCAGCAATTGCCATAAAAGCCAATAAATAAGCGTCCCCGTGTCTCTAGGATGTCCATTTCAGGGGTCAGAGGGCAGCACACCGAGGAGGGGGAGGAGGGGGGTCGGGAACCAGCCAGTGTAGCGAAGGCTGTCGTCTGCCGCCTTTCTGTTTGTGAGAGGCAATTCTCCACGCTTGTAATTACACGTCTTTAATTGATAACGCGGAAAAACGGCATTGATTTGGTGTCAGCTGAAGGAGCGCAGCACTGCGGCCTCTAATTACTTTTCAGTTCTGCAATGTCAGGTTCGGTTTCTGCAGTCGCATCTGCGGCGCGGGGATGGAGCTCATGCCATCACACCTGAGTGCTCTCCCTTTCCTGAACGCCGCCTTGAACTGACTGGAATGAGAAAATTATTGCAGCATTGTTTTGGGAAGCTGCAGCAATATGGGGTTGTTGTGTGAAATCCAGCCAAGAAACCCCTCCACTGTCAAAATGTTCTTTATTTAAAGCCAATAATAAACCAATAATACCAAAAGGTGAAAATTATTCAATAAGCAAGATTTCACTCTCAAAACTGAAGATTTTCAACACAATATGTAAATATTTTAAGCTGACACTTTTATACAACCTACTGCATTTTCATTATTTTTAAAACAATAGTTTATTTTAGCTGTGATACACCATTTGAAGGTTATTTAGTATTAATTTTAGCATTTAAACATTTCTCCCATCTACCTGTCAGTTGTAATAACCGTTTTTCATCAGCTGTAATCCTATTATTTGCCTTTTAATCAAAGTTTTTGGAAATTGCTTTATCTACGGTTAGCATAATATCTTTTTTATAGCATTTTAGCATTTCTTTAAGTTGTTAAAGCCCTGTTGACGTTAAAAATGATTGTGTCATCGTTAGGGTTTATTTAGAGTTATCTTAAAAGTTCATTTTGAGTGGAAGTTGCATCTTAGGAATGTTTTTTTGCTGTATCTTTCTCATGTTAGTCGGTAAATTTAGCTTCGGTTAGCATACAGCACTTAGCCTGTCTTATTATCTAATTAAAAATACATTGACATGGCTAGCATTTTCTTTTAAATTTCTTTCAGAAATCACTTTTTTGGGTTGGCTAGATATATGTTTTGAACTTCCCAATAAATAGTTTTTTAATGCAAGATTTAGCCTTTTAGCACTGCACATGTGGGGTTTAAGATTGTTATTTCAACAGCTTTACATTTTTTTAGGATTTAATTTATGATTTTAGGTATTGTTAAACTGATTTCACAGTGTGCAATTATGTATTTACAGTATTATTTGGTACTGTAGCAGATTTCACACAAAATACAATATACTTAGTTTTGGTTAGCATGAATGTTTCTCGGTAAACTAGCACTTAATTTTGGCATCGTCGCCTTGATTCATCTATTTGATCAAATTCTTCAAGCATTTAGTTAATTTTAGCAGTTAGCTTAAGCACCTATCAAAAAAGTTAGCTACTATTAGCTGTTTGTTTCAGCATTTTTTCAGTACTTTTCCCACTGTCTTTTACTTTTTTATTTGCAAGTTAGCATTAGGTGTATGTTAACACATGTTCAGATGCTATTTTTAGCAATGTTTTGTCAGTTTAAATTTTTGAAAATTGTCGTTGGAAGTTGTTAAAGTCTGCTATCATTAGCCGTTTTTAGCTACGATTTGAGGTTTTTTTTTTTTAGTACTTTTTCAGCTTCCTTTCCACTAACTTTTTGTAAGTTTACAAATATTTTAGCATTTAAATGTATGTTTGAATATTTTCAGTTTAGTTACTTTAAAGTAAAAAAAGCCTCTAATAATGCAGTTACCAATCATTAGATGTTGTTAGCTTTAATTACATAGTTGGCACTTTTTTAGCATTTATTAATTCAATTTTTAGCTTTTTTTCGACTATTTTTACTCATAACTTTAACATTGTGTTTATGTTTGAGCATTTTCAGTTGCTAACTTTCAGTAATATCAGGTAACATTCTGTTATTTCTTGTTAATCCTATTAATAAACATTGCTATCATTCGCTTTTTTTAAGATATTATTTGGCCGTTAGCACATTTCTAGCTTCTTTTCCACCGTCTTTCTCTATTTTTTTTTTGTCTTTCTACTAATACATCAGCATTAAGTGTATGTTTAACCAATTTTCAGATGGTATTCTTAATTTTGCTAGCAAATTTTCATCAATTCGATTGAAGTTGGCTCTTTTTAGCTAATTTTTTAGCGTTAGCACTTTTTTTTGGGCATTTGTTTGACACCATTTTAGCTTCTTTTCCACTGCCTGTCACTTTTTTTTACCAGTAATTTAACATTAAGTGTGTGTTTAAGCCTTTTCAGACATTGTTTTTATTTAGTATTAATAACTGTTTTCTTTTTGTGTGTGTGTGTTTATTTTGACTAATTTCTAATTTAGCATAGAATAAGGAATTACTGAGGCATTCCTGACGGTTGGCTTCTCCATCATGAGCACTAAGCTCCTGCTTCCCTTTGGAAATATTCTATTTCCTCCCAGAATGGTGAGAATTTGGACACACGGTGAGGGGAAACGGCCTCACCAGGACCCATGTAACGATCAATGTCAGCAGAGCAGAGTGCAGCCGCACACAGAGACAGAGAAAAAGGAAAAAAAGGGGCTTAAGCAAACAAACCGATGAAACGAGGAAGTGGATCAGGCTCCGTGCCCCGTCGATGGCCCTGCATTTCAGCCCGGCCATCGCTGTGAATTTCCTCCTGGGCTAAATCAAAGTAGGGAGACAAGTGGAGGAGCGCTAACCCGGTTCTGCACCGCACCGCTAATTTGAAGGAGTGTAGAAGGGCGCCGTCGCCGAGGCGATGACAGAGCAGAGCCAGCTGGCATTATAGTCGACGGTTCAATGCAACCAAAGGTGGAAGAAAATCACCGCTAGCTTAGATTTTTAGCAATATTTAAGATTGTTCAGGGAGGGGGGAGAAAGCACTTTTTTTTTTCTTTTTACACTCTTTTAGCCAAAATGATCACATTAACATCACAGTTGTGACAATAAAGGCTAAAGGCTGTAAAGCATCAGCAAAAACTCCAAATTTATTCACATTTATGGGACTATTTTCAGCGTAACTGAGCGTCGGGGAGGAAGCGAGCTAATGAAGATACCCCGTTTGTTGTGACACAAACATAGATGCTTAAAAGCGTTGTAATGTGCTTTTAATTAGCTTTTAATGATATTACCTGATCTTAACGAACCTCAACAGGATGATTTTTTTTGTTTTTTTTGGGGGGGGGATGATTGTCGCTCTCTTTTATTCCCCCGAATAAATTTCCATCAATTCTCAGCGGGAGTTGTTTAAAAAAAAAAAAAAAAAGAAATAAGAAGATGTCATTTGGTGTTTGCAGAAAACCATAAGCATGCATGTTTTCTCATGAAGGCTGTGGGATTTTTTTTTTTTTTTTTTTCCATGTGCTCTATGGCCTGTAGATGGAGCTGCACTCTACTCTTCTGGGTTCTCCTCTTCATCTTGGGCTGTGCGTTTGTGGACTCAATCACTGTACACCTCTATGAATTTAGCCTCCCGGAGGTTCAAAGCTCTGGTTTTATGCGTTTTAGACAAAATAAGAGGCATACAGGGCAGTAAAAAAAAAAAAAAAAAAAGAGGGGAATTCCTGAAATATTCCATAATATTAAAAAAAAGTGGCTTGTATTGCCTGTTATTGCTCTGATCTTCACTGGAATGATCCTTAAAAAGGCTAAATTAAGGAAATTATCAACACTTATAATAATTGTTCTACATTTTAGTTTTAAGGTTTTAAGTTTGGTTAGGTTTATATTAATGTTTATGGTTAAAAATCTGTGTATGCGTGTCTTTGACACACTAAAAGGTGCAAAGGAAGGTTGAAAAGAGTCGAGGTAGATTCCTGAAAAATGTTGTAATCTTTGAAAAAATGTTAAAAATTGGTTTTAATGCTTGTCTACATTCTATAATTGACTGAAAAGAGACTTAAAAGGTCTCAATTAAAGAAAATAACACTACTGACATCAGTTTTACTGCTTTTTTTTGCTTTTGTGGACACATTTTAGTGTTTACGTTGGTGTACACCTCTATGAATTTAGCCTCCTGAAGTTCAACGCTCTGATTTTATGCAGATTTGGCAAAATAGAGGGCATAGTAAAAAAGAGTAAAGGGGAATTCCTTAAATATTCTATAATCTTTGAAAAAACTAAAACTTGTCTGTTATTGCTCTGATCTTTAATAGAATGGTCATTAAGTTACGGAAATTAACATTTTTGACACCACATTTTACCGGTTCTTTTTTGTGTGTGCAGGTTTTTCCTTTTGCGGACGTATTTTAGTGTTAATGTTAATGTACACCTCTATAAATGTAGCATCCCGGAGGTTCAAACCCTTTGGTTTTATGCGTATTTGACTGATAAAAAAACATAAACAAGGTTAAAAGCAGTAACAGAAAATTCCGTAAAAATTCCGTAATCTTCGAAAAATCTACAAAATGGCTTTTTATTGCTCTAAACCTGACTGAAATGATCAAATATAAATACTATTAGCACTTGTTCTATGTTTATTTTGCTGTTAATTTATTCTTTTGTGCTTGTTTATGTTGATGTATACCTTCATTAATGTAGCCTCTCAGAGGTTTAACGCTGTTTACGTGTATTTGACAGGATAAAAGACATAAAGGAAAGTTAAAAAGGGTAATAGTAAACTCCTAAAAAATTATATAATCGTAAAAAAAATTAAGAAATGCTCTAAAGCCGGTCATGCTCTGAAATTAACCAAGACTATTAACACCTGTTCAACATTTAGTTTTTGTTTGTTTTTTGCTGCCTAATCCTTCGTCTATGCTTTTTTGGACACATTTTTGTGTTTATTTTAATGTAAACCTCTATGAATGTTGCCTCTTAAAGGCTCAATGCTGTGTTAATATGCGTCTTTGACTGACAGAAGACAAAAACGAAGGTTAGGAAGAGTAAAGGAGAAAATCTGTAAAGTTTCGTAGTTTCGGAAAAAAATTACGAAATGGTTTTCAAGCCCGTTATTGCTCTAAACGTGACTGAAATGATCAATAAAAGGTCAAAACGCATGACAATAGTAACATATTATCTATGTTTTTTGCCATTACTGCCTTCATTTTTGCTTTTGTGGACACATTTTAGCATTTAGGTTCAAATCCCTGTTGTTATGTGTCTTTTGTTTGGATAAACAATAGAGAGGAACGTTAAACAGTAAAGGAGAATTCCTGAAAAATATACTGTTCTTCGGAAAAAAAAATCAAGAACTGGCTTTAATACCAGTCGCTGCTCTGAAAGTGACCAAGAGGATCCTTAAAAAAATCTAAATTAATGGAAATATCAACGCTTTTAACACCAGTTCTGTACTCTATCTGCCATTCCCTCCTTAATTTTTGCTTTAATGGACACTTTTTAGTGTTTATGCTAATTTACATCTCTATCGAGTTAGCCTACCGGAGGTTAAAATCTCTGTTTTTACACTTCTTTCACAGAATAGAATAAGGATTAAATGAGATTTCCTAAAAAAATCTTTAAAATGATGAAATAGTTTAATGCCTGTTGTTGCTATGAAATTATAGGGATACTTAAAAAAGCCTAAAATATTAAAAAATATCACTAATATTAACACGTTATACTTTTTTTGCTGTTTCTTCCTTCGTCTGAACTCATGTGGACACATTTTAGTGATTATATAAATTTACATTGCTATAGCATCTCAAAGAGTCGAAGCTCTGTTAATGAGTCTTTGACTGATAAAAGACATAGACAAAGGATAAAAGGAGTAACGTAAAATTCCTAAAAAATTGACTTAAATGATCCTTAAAATGTCTAATTTAATACAAATATCAACACTATTAACACCTGTTCTATGTTTTTTTTATTGCTGTTTCTTCCATTGTTTGTGTTTTCGCAATTACATTTTAGAGTTTATGAATACATCCTCTTTCAGGCTCAAAGCATTTTTATGCCTATTTGATGGGATAGAAAACGTAGAGGAAGGTCAAAATAAGTTGAGGTAGATTCCGTAAAAGTATAATTTTATTTCGGGGGGGGGGGGGGGGAATCAAGCGATGGCTTTAATTGTTGCTCTAAAATAAACTTAAAAGGATACTTAAGTCGAAAAATAATGAAAATATCAATACTATTAATGCCTTTCGTAGATCTTTCTGATGTATCTACCTTGTTTTCGTGGACAATTGTTTGCGTTTGTGTTATGCACACCTTTCTTATTTTAGCCTCTCGCAGGTTCAGTGTGTTTTTATCTTTAACCAATCAGAAAGCAGAGAGGACACCAAAAAAGAGTGAAGGCTAGTTCCTAAAAATTTGTGAATCTTTGAAAAAGCAAAAAAATTGGCTGTAAGCTCTGAAAGTGACTAAAATAATCCTTAAAGGTCTAAAATAACGAAAATATTACTCCTATTAACGCCTTTTCTACATTTCTTCCTGCTTTTTTACTTCTGTGGGCTCATTATAACGTTTGTGTTCATGTACACCTCTGAATTTAACCTCTTGAAGGTCCAAAGCTGTGTGTATGTGTGACATGGACTGATAGAAGATGAAGCCAAAGGGTAAAAGAACTAAAGAAGAATTCCTGAAAAATGTTGTAATCTTTGAAAAAACTAAAGAAAGGGTTTTGGTACCTATTGTTGCACTGAACCTGACTAAAATGTGAAATAAAATGTTTCAGACCATGAGATGCACTCAAAATCCTTGGAATTTCTCAAAAATACAACAGTGTGCCGTATACATCTACAGTGTGAATTCTGCTTGTGTTTATTGCCAGGGCACCAATTTTCGTTGGTACATGGCGCTCAAAATACTATCAAAATGTTTTAGTGCGACTTTGGTAACCTTCGAAGTTGCTCTGCTTGTTGGATTGTTCAAGCATTATGGGTACAGTAGTAGGAGTCTGGTGGAGTTATGCATTCTGTGCTTCCACATAATGAAGTGAAAAAGTGAGGGTATTGGTTTGTATTTTATGTTACAACTAAACAACTTTAGGCATTGCTGTCAATAAAGTTTGACCAATTTGTCGTGCTGAAGTCTCCGTTAGACGATGGTCACAGACAATGCCACCGCAAAGCGACCTATATGCAAAATTTTCATGAAGTTTGGCGGGTGGTTGCTCTGTGACATTTATAATTAGGAGGCGCATCAGTCGCATTTTTATACGCTGCACAATGGCCGCAAAGGCTTTAAGAAATAGTTACAATTTTACAGCAACTGTATGTTTTTTTTTACATCAGTCAGTGGCCAACTGGGCTAATTTGGAGGTTGTGTGGTGGCAGGATGCAGCAGCGTGATAATTGACTAATAGGATGATCTCCACGGTCCCTAGAATCATCAAATGATCCGCCCATTTCCGGCTGACCCCGAGCCACTGTTTCCGTCTGGTTGTTAGAAATTGTACGGTGGCAGCGTGGGCAATCGGTGAGGGCTACTGACATGGGTCGGGGGCCCGGTGTTGACCGGACGTCAATCTGGCAATCCCGGCCACCGTGGTTCCAAACAGGGAAATGGCTTGTAGTGCTTGCTACAATAATCGTAGAGTAAGAGTATGAGTTACGTGCACAAGTAGTGCACTGAGGAGGAAAAAGCAGAGTTGCGAATGACAAGTCGTGCTTGTCACTTTTTATCAACTACCAGTTGGCTGGTGGCACGAGATATGGAATGGCCGCCGTTGTAAGACATTCACACATCGTCCAATCAGAGCCACTGCTGCCCAAAGATTTGGCTGACACCGCCTAGCTGTCGCCCAATTTCAAAAGGCCGTCATCATGTCTACATTCGTCTGGGTAGTGTGGTAGTATGTGGTTCTATCAGACTTTTTGGGGACAATTTTGCTTATAATGGTGAGCCTTATCGTCCAAACACTTTGTATTCAAACAAGCAAATTGTCGGAGTTTAGTAGCTTCTGAGATTTCTCCAAAGAGGTCAACCTGCGGCAAAAGGTCGCCCCATTCCGTGTCAACTCCAACTTGCGCTCGACTCGATTTACTTTGAAAAGGACACTAAACCCAACTTCTTTTCACATACTTGGTGTGTAATGTCACAAGTAAAAATAATCTTTAAGGTCATGTCATGCCTAGTAATAATGCAGAGAGTTCCATTATAGGTGATTTTCGCCACTCAAACGGTGTGTGAAATAGAGCCACCGTCGGGTCATTGTTGATCCCCACCTCTAATAGAATAATCAATCTTGCTTTTGGCAAGACAGTGAGATTAATTATTAAGGACTAAACATTTACCAGCCGAGCCTGCACCTCTCTCTGCCACCGCCGCCGTGGCTTTAAGAGGAAACCGCTCAACCTGCCATAAATTGATTATCTCCACGCTTATCTGCTGACAACAACCAAGCAGTCCTCCACCTTTAAAACAATGCTATCTTTCCAGTTCCTCAGTCGCAGATTTATTTCATGTAGAACACTCGCAGAATGAGGATTAACGGTATCTACTTATACGCATGTGATAAACTCTTATCTCCTCTCTTCCCCTGAGCACTCTGTGGGTGCACGTTGACCTGTTTTCCCTCTTTTCTTCCTGTCTGCATCCTTCTTCCTCTGCTCCGCACCTCGGCGATTTAATCGTTTATCCGTGGATAATCTGCGTCTCCCCCCTCAATTTGTGAAATCCTGTTGCACCAGTAACGTTTTTGTTATTCTGTTTCGGCTTCTGGAGAAATGGAGGAAGTTCAGATGAAAGCTCGTTGATCGTAGAAGTGTCGTTTTTGTGAACTATATAAAATACTTGCTGTGTAAAACTTCCAAAAGACACGTACAATGAAATATACACAAGTTTAATCAAGAGCTTCTAATTTATTTCAACAAATGTAATCAAACGTCGATAATGTTTTAGTAGCCTGATGAGGCTTAAAATGAAATTATTATTATCAAAATAGCTTCTAATTCAATTTTCTTTCATGTACAGTGGAAAATATGTATCAGGTATTTCCTCTACTGGTCATATACACGAGTGGTTGACCTGAACTGGTGCTGTAGGTTTTTTGATGTCCGGGCCCCTGGAGGGTCGTATACATAGAGGAGCGGCTGCATCTTCAAGGGAGCACAGGTGTGTCTTAAAGTTCCACTGACGAACGTCATGAAAACGGAATGTACGATTGTCAAATTTGTTCAGTTGTTATAGTTGTGGTAAGTGTATCGAAGAAGAATTCATAAGGCTAAAGGCCTAGGACTGTAGTCATTGGTAAACTGCAAGAGGGTGCGAGTAGTGGGTCCTTACGGACCGCACACAAATATCCCATAATTGTGATGGTGTGCAGGTTATGGGTAAAGACCAGAGGACACCCACACCAACTACTCCTTGTTGACATGTGTGTCGAACAGGTACGTTTAGCATCGTCTGACTGTGTTTTTACTCGTGTAGATATTAATGTTGGGAATTACCACAGTCAGTGTTTTAGTGATAATGTTTGACATACTGCAAACAAGGTTGGATGTTATTGTGAATATGCTAACGCTGCCAATGTTTTGCGGTTTCGGACTGTGTAGATTGGGATTTAGCGTAGTCACAATGTTTGGTTCAGCAACATCCATCTGTTTTTTTTTTTCACGTGTTGCAAACATGGCTGGGAGTTACAGGTATTGTTAATATGCTAATGTGTCAAATGTGTACCATTTGAATTTGTGGTGGTTTTTTTCTTACATGTAACAAAGTTGGGAGTTAGTATAGTGACAGTACCATTTTTTTTAAACAGTATTAGCCAGATCTTGTATGTGTTGCAAATGAGGTTGGGAGTTACAGGTATTTTTAAGATGCCATAAATGGACGACAGGTTGACCTGTACGTATGCTCTAGGTTTTTGGGTGGTCCTGGCTCTTGGAGGGTTGCAGAGAGAAGTGGCTGCATCTTAAGGAGATCACAGATGTGTCTTGCAGGCCTCTTGAGGGACGTCATGATAACGGGACATGCCATTGTGTGGTACGTGGGGTGTCCGTGAAGTGTATCATGAAGTATTTGTAAGACTGATGGAAGTTGTACTGTACCACTGTAGTGGTTAGTAAGGTGCGAGAAGCAGTAAAAAAAAAAAACTCAGTGATGCTGGTATTATAACGAGTTTTAGACCTATGTTAGAACTTTCTAAATGGCTAACCTAAATCTTGTATCAGTTAGAGCTGTAGACTTGTAAGTGAATTATGGAGACCTAATGTGATGCAGCCAGTGACTCAGCCCCTCCCGCATATAGACAAATTAAAATCATAAGTGTGTTTTGAAATGGGAAAAGTTTTTTAGTGTGTTCATATATATATCTCACTTAAAAAAATTTTGTAATTTAACCAAAAAAAAGAGAGGCATCATTGTTACTTTTAACGAGCTTTCAGATTCCGATAATGACTCTAAACTACATCTTTTAACTGCGGGAGCTCAAAGTTTTAGAGGAATTTTGGAGATCTAATCGGAAGCTGTTATTATTTCTATGCAGCCAGTGACTCAGCCCCTCCCACACACAGATCCATTGATTTTATTTGTGCGTCTGAGGGAAGAGAAGTTTTTTTTTATTTGTTCGTCTATTATTTCTCACACACAATAGTCATTGTTTTCCAATTTTTCCTCAATTTTGAAGTGAATATTGTTTACCAAAAATAAAAGCTAAGCTAGCAAGCTCTGCTATCGCTATAGTTTAGCTCTAAATGTTTGTTTAAAAAAAAATACATATTTTCCAAGTTTCGACAAGGGCACATAAAAAAAAACCCCTCCAAATTTCTTTAGACCCTCCTTGGAGCCAATTTAGGACATTTTTTGCTCTAGTCTTTGTAAAGAGGTCAAAGTGAGGTGAGGGTGAATGGATTTCACCTAGTTTGGTTTGGATGAATGGGCCCAAACAGACACGGAAGGAACCGCGGTGTAATTAGCCGACAGTGTATAAACGTGTCAGCCTGGAGGATTTGTATGACTGAGCTGTTGGGAGTTTATCATAGAACAAAACCTACAGGGTAAACAGAGGATGTAAATATGACCTGGATTTGTGGGAATACCTGCTTGGGTGGCGTTCCCGGGTTTACACTCGGCAGGTAAACTCCAGCCAACTGCGTCTTCCTGTAGACGTTTACACAGCGCATAAACGCGCCGCTTCCTTCTCATTTACCTCGAAGTAAACGCAGGTCGGAGTCACAGAGACGGCGCCATCCGAAAGGATCCCTTTAGCTCTTTGGGTGGCACTGCCACAGCGTGGCCTGAGGATCCGCCTGATGACAGTTTGTATTCATTAGGGTCGCATGGTGGCCTCTCAGCCTCTTAAAAGCTCATTTGTTTCCTTTTGTCGCAGGTGAAGTATTTTGAAGTCTCCTCTAAATAATGCGAGCGTTTGCTTACTCCAGCTGGGAGTGGGCGGTCACAGAAAGTCACGGACTATTTGCCTTCTTTGTCTCATTTACTTTGCTGCCACTGCTTTTTTTTTTTGCAATGCTTGCTGGGTGAAATCAGTTTTTTTTTTTTCATTTGAAATCCAGAGCGCCTTCTATATGGATTAAATTTGGTTGTCTTGACTGATGTCGAGGGATTTTTATGAGCTACAGGGCCTTTTTCAACATGTCAGTCTATTCTTTTCGCATTGAAAACTAGGTTTTGTGGTACTGTAAATAGGCTAACAGAGCTAACGTTTAGCGGGTTTGGTCTGTGCTTTTTATGTATAACTAACAAGCCTGGGAGTTGACAGCGATAAAATTGTTTGTTCTAGTGCTATTAGTCTATTTTTTATTTCCTGCAAACATGATTGGCTGTTATTGTAAATATGCTAACACAGCTAGCGTTTAGCATCGTCTGACTGTGCTTTTAGTCGTGTAGCTATTAAGGCTGGGAATTAACATAATCAATATAGTGTTTGTTTTAGTGGTAATGGCCTGTATTTCTGTGTTGCAAACAATGTTGGATGTTAATGTAAATATGCTAATGCTACTAATGTTTTGCGTTTGTATAGTCACAATGTTTGTTTTAGTGACATCACTCTAGATTTTTTTTACACGTTACAAACGTGTTTGGGAGTTACAGGTATTGTTAATATGCTAATGGATCTAATGTCTAGCATGTCAAATTGTGTTTCTTTTTTTTATGTGTAACAAATTTAGGAGTTAACGTAGTGACAGCAACGTTTTTAACAGTATCAGCCAGTTCTTGTATGTTTTGCAAACGAAGTTGGGAGTTAAAGGTATTGTTAAGATGCGACTAATGTGTCTAACATGTAGCAGTGTCAGATTGAATAGTTTCTTTTGCGTTACTGACAAGATTGCAAGTTACAAATATTGTGAATATGCTAATGTAACTAACGTGTAGCAGTGTCAGATTGTGTTTTTTGTTACTAACAACGTGGAAGGCCGAAAAGCACATGTACTGGTTTTTACATGGACCTTATTTTGAAAGTGATTGCTAGCTTTACTATAAACATCCTAACACAGCTAACCCTTAGCTAGCCGGACTGTATTTTTGTACGAGTTACTAACACAATTGAGAGTTAGCATAGTCCCAGTGCAGCTTGTTATAGCTGTATCCTTTTTTTTTTTTTTTAGTTAAAACAAGGATGCGATTTAGAGGTATTAGAAATATGCTAGCGTGGTTAGCGTGTAGCATGTAGCTTGACCATAAATACACTAATGCAGCTAACATTTATCAAGTCGGACTGTGTTTTTGTACGAGTTACTAACACAATTGGGAGTTGGCATTGTCTCAGTTCAGTTTGTTATAGCTGTAGTCATTTTTTTAGGAGTTGCAAGCAAGGGGCGGCTGTGGTGCAGTGGTAGGGTGGTCTGATTGGAACATTGTAATTTCGAAGTGTCCCTGGGCAAGACACTGAACCTCACCTTGCCTCTGACTTTTTTTTCTCACCTAATGTTCCTCATAGTTTGGTGCACCTCATCAATTTTCGGTGCGCCCTACAGTGTGGAAAATATGGGATGTGTCTTTAAGTTGATGGTACGAACACATGGAACCGCAGCAGTGACAGGAACCAAAGGCATTCTGGTGAATTTGTAATCATTTATTCAACAGTTGTGACTTTTCAAACAATGTAGCCCAGTTTTTTTTCTCCAAAAATATCCCTAAAAAGAATTCCTTTCCGCATCTTTGTCGATGACACACTCGTTTATTTTTCAGGATGTGCTCTTTTATTTTTTGCTCGAACCTAATCTATGCAAATAGATTATAAAAACCCACCCTGATGGAAATATGTGTAATATATTCAGAGCTGTAAGTTGTGTGTGAGGGAGAAATACACCTCTGCCTTCCTATTTTTTTCTTTCCTTAAGAGTGTGGGTAGCAAAGGATGCATGTAACCTCATTCCACATCCGACGTTTGGTGACAAATACATAGTTTGGGGCAAATTTCCATTTCATGTTCGACTACACCGCACATCTCAAATTAAGAGCGCGGCATTATCATCGACAAGGAAACGCGCAGCGTTAATATTCCCGCTTCACAGTTGCCAAAGAATTAGTTCAGATCTTCGCATAAATTAACGGTGGCACGGTTTAAAAATCGCTAGCTCAAGGCCATGCTCTCCGAAACAAGGCAGTGAGTGCCGTGCCTTTAATTCGCCATTTGTTTTGATGTCTGTGCGTAAAGAGTTTGTTTCCAGAGCGGTATATATGCATTTTTATGGACGGGGGGGATCTCATTACCTGAAGCCCATCATGCTCCATCTCGAGTAATGCGTTGCATCTAGGGAGCGTTCATGCAAAAACTCCAGTTTTTCCCCCCTTTTTTTCCTCTGTTATCAATCATCTTTTAAAATAAAATCGGCTGTTTCAAATAACCTTCGTTTGCCAAATTTATAAACAATCTCGTTAATAAATTAGCGGATGATTTCCAGCACAAAAGATGTGTGATTTTTAACTGAAGGAGATGCAAATTAGTTGATGGTTTTTTTTTTGTCACAAATAGCAAAGGAGCTGTTACATAACACCCCCTGTGTTTCGGTTGTTAAACGTTCACCTCGGAGGTGGCGGTGCTCGCCGCCGACCTTGCTTTGTGCCAGGTGCGCGGGGGTGGGATGAAGAGCCCGAATGACGGGGCTCTGGGGGCTTTGGGGGGGAGAAAGAGCGGACTTTTTCAGCTCCTCCGTGAACGAGGCTGCTTGTTTTGATGCAGGGAGAGGAGTGTGGAGGTGGTAAAGCTGCAGCTGGAGAGCCCTCAAATAACACGACTTAGAGACTCGGGTGGTGGTGGTGGGAGGGTGGCGTTAGCCATTTTGTTTTTCTTTTTTTCTGCTTTGCATTCAGCAAAAAAATCATTGGATTTAACATTCCATTGAGTGTAAAATATATTTTTTCTTTTAATCGCAAATTTAGCAAAAAAATGTTTGTTTTATTTTGAAGGGACAGCTCATTGACTGTATATGACAACTGAAGCGACAGGGAAAACAGCGTAAAATGAAGTCGCCATTTTTTTTTCTTTTGGTATACGGATGTCGCCACGTCTGTAAGCAATGATTGGTCTGAGTGAGTTACTGTTGCTATGGCAACCGTCCTCTCCAATCAGGAGTGAGTTTGTCAGACCTCCACACCCCGACCACTCGAAAACAGGCTCATGAAATCTATCAAACGTTTTGATTGTTGAATGACAGGGCCATTAGGCTCCACCTACTTTTACTGTGACATGTGATTGGTCCGTTTATAACTGGCAACAGAGAGAAAACTTGTGAAAATAAATCAGTGCTGTATGGTAGCAGCCATTACTATTGTTTAAATATTGAACTATAAGGGAAACGGTTAGTTATGTAACTTATTAATGATTCGGGTAATGGGAAATGTGGATGTCAAAGTTGGCGTTGATGTTATTTTTGATGATGGCTGAAGCAGTGGTGGTGGGACCAACTCATGCAATATATAAGAAAACTGGACAGAGTGACCTGACCCCTCGTGTTCTAAACAGGAAGTGGCTCCAAAAAGCCAAAAGCTATAGAGAAATTAGCAGCTGTTACTCAGTCATTCTAGTTGTCAGAATAATCATACTTTAAAATCAACTTTAAAATGCACATTTTTATTCAAGTTATAAACTGACCAATCAGATGCCTCGATAAAAGTGTGTGGTCTCACATCTAGCTTTTTATTGATTTGACTAGCCTGTTTTTTTTTTTAAAGGGGTAGGGATGTGGCCTTTCAACAAGCTCACCGCTGATTGGCAAGAGTGGTTGCCATAGAAACGACTACTCAGACCAACTTGGATCAACCACTGCTGATTGATGTTGTCCAGCTCCAATATGGCGACGTCTGTACCACAAAAAAACAAGAAAAAACAGAGCAAAACTATTTTGCAAGTTTAGTTGTGATCTGAGACAAGAGGTTCGGTGCGTGCTTCATTTTTTTTGTGGCTTTTTGCGGTATTGCTTGGGTTATTCCCCCTTCTGCGAAGTTTGTAGCATAAATTTTATTTAGTCAATTCACTTATACATTTTTGGTGATGCTAAAGTCGAAGGTTTTGACTTTTTACACGTTCTTGATAGTATTTTTTTTTTGTCTGGAATGCATCCTCCACACTACAAAGTAATGTGTGCTAAACAAAAATGGCATGTTAAAAAAACAAATAAATAGCGTTAGCCTTAACCTCTTGAGACCTGGCATCCACATAAGAGGACAGTACATTATGTGTTTTATTTTCACTGTAGTTTATTCTGATTACTTGGGGCCCTGTGACTATGAAAATAAAAACTGCATGTCAAGCAAGAGCTTGGGTCTCAAGAGGTTAAAATAAAAATCTAAAAAGTAAAGGATAATGCAAAATGAGGTGTGCTTTATCAGAACTTAGTTGATGGGTCGCGTCTAACACTTTCTTTTTGTGAAAATCCGACTTTCATTATTCTTTCCCTTGTACTTCCTGGCCAATGCCTGAAGAGATCGTTAGCCACTGGATTTTGTTTACAAGCTTTGGTTTGAAACACAAATGTCCGGTAGATGGCAGTCTGATTACAGTCCAAACGCAAGGTAAAGAAATCGATCTGGACCAAATTAACTAGGTCTGGACCGGCAGACTTTCCCAGTCTGAATACACGCTAAAGGTGTTGTTTCATCAATATTCAAGAAAAAGCTTAGGGTAAACATTAAAATAAAAGAGAGAAATGTGTGGTTGAGCAAATGAAGCTTTGTGAAGCTTTGCGCTTCAGTGAACCAGTTTGATTTCATAAAGCTTCAAATGCTTCATGAGACTTTTTTTGCATTAAGATTTTTGTCTTTTTTTTTTCTTAATGGTTAAGGTCTAAAGAAAATAGAAGTCCGACATACTAAAAGACATAGAGTAACTCCCCTACTCAAATGCCACTGCGCAACTTTATGGCAGTTGCATTCTTGATCGATTGCATAGGTTTACCAGAACTGATGGGAAACGTAAAATTTATTTTTTAATGTTTTAAGTTTCTCCAAGAACATATGTGGTTTGAAGCATATGGCTAATTCTACCATCTTACTATGTCTAGATTTTATTTAAATAATAATTTGCCAAAAAAATATTTAATCTAAATTAATTTATAATTTTTGCCCTAAAAAAACTGCCTACCCTCTGAAGTCGACTATATTCAGGTCGTATAGTGGTTAACGCGCCGTGAAATTTCCAGCAACTACGTATCAGATTCACACAGTGTGGATTACAGTTAGCATTCTAACTTGTGCAATATGTGTGTGTGTGAGATTATGCAACAGCATCCTGAGTGAGTGCAAAAGCTGCAAGACGGCTGCTGTGAGTGTCAAACGGGCATTTCCGAATGTAAAGGTGCTTCCTGTGTTGCCCGTGTGTTCAATGCGTCGGGGTTACCTGCTGAAAACGTCAGTCGGTTCTGCAAACGGAGAAATAAACCATCAGATAATGTGCCGAAGCAGCAATAAACGCACGATTTCAGTCTCTCCATGTGGATTTTCATCGAAGGCTTACAGGAATTGAACACGGTCAACAACAATTTTGTGTTATCGGCCCACTTCTTCGCTTTGAAAGGGTGAACGTTTAGAGTCATGAGCCTGCAGGAATGCAGGAAGGAAAAGCAGAAGTGATCATTTGAACTGCTCGTGAATATGAGTTGTTGGGTAAATTGCAGCACAACTGCACTGGAGAATCAATAATTGGCAGGGTATGCGGGATTGAGCAATCATTATGCCGCCAAAAGGAGATGCAGAAGCACAGCTGGAGAACATGGCGCGTTCCAACCATGATGGAGACGTCTCTCTGGTTGATTCTAGAGCTTTAAATCAGCTGCTGGTTGGCTTCTATTGAGTAAGGAACTCAAATCAAGAGTATCTTTAGTGGTTTTGATGGTAGAGTTGGGTCAACACTTGGATAAGGCATAAATATTGTTCCTTCAGAATTAGACCGTGTTCCAACTATGATGGCAAAGTCCTCTTTGGTTGAGTTTAGAGTTTCAAATGAGCAACTCTTTGGCTTTTTTTTTGAGTCATTAGGAGTATCTTCAAGTGCTTCCAATGGCGGTGTAGGATCAGTCGTTGGGTGAGGCCTCAAGATCCCTCCTTCCAAATAAGGGCGTGTTTCAGTTATGATAAAAATGTGTCTCTGGTTTAATCTAGAGCTTTAAATCAGCTGATGGTTGGGTTTTATCGAGTAAGAGGGTCAAATAAAGAGTCTTCTCAGTGTTTTTGATGGTAGGGTTGAGTCATTGGTGGATGAGGCCTCAAGATCGTCCCTTCAGAATAAACTATGGTGTAGATGTCTCTTAGGGTTCCCCAAATCCAGGCCTCGAGGGCAGGCCCCTAACCCAAACCCTCCTGGATCAGGTGTGTTCAGCCAATAAAGAGCTTCAATACTGGATTGGTTGGAAAACATGTTGGAAATTGGCCCTCGAGGCCTGGATTTAGGCACCCGTGGAATCAGCTGCCTGGTTGGGTTTCATTGAGTATAAATTCAAATCAAGAGTATCTTCAATTAAGAGATGGTAAGTCGGTAGATCCCCCCCTTCAGAGTAAGAGTATGTTCTACTTATAATAGAAAGCTCCTCTTTGGTTGAATCTAGAGTTTCAAATCAGCTGCTTGTTGGGATCTATTGAGTAGAATTTTAAATTAGGATCATCTTCAGTTCAGAATAAGAGTGTGCTCTGACCATGGTGTCTCTGGTTAATTCAACAGCATCAAAGCTCCCGCTGGTTGGGTTCCACTGCATGAGGAAATCAAATCAAGAGTATTGTTAGTCCTTTTAACGGCAAAGTTGAGTCAGTAGTCGGAAAAGACCACAGTATTGAATAAGAGCATGTTCCAACCATGATGGAGATGTCTCTGAAGCTGATTGTAGAGTTTCATATCAACTGCCTGTTGGGTTCTGTTGATTAGTCATTCAAATCAGTTTCTAATTCAGAATCAAAAATACTTTCCCTTTTAGAATAAGAGCATGTTACAGACATGACGGAGATGTCTCTCTGGTTAAATCTAGAGTTTTAAATCAAGAGTATCTTCAATCAAGAGATGGTAGCTATGGGTCAGTAGTCAGATAAGGCCTCAAGATTCCCTCTTCAGAAGAAAAGTGCAGGTTGTTCAGGCAGATTGCGCGATGTGTATTCGTCCTCCAGGGGTTGATCAAGATCTAGATACTCCACATCTGATTAGTGTTACTGATGACGCTTTTCACCCTGGAAGGAAGGCAAGCGATACGAGACTGTTGGCCAATGGTGCACGGCTAATATATGAACACAATGTTTGAGTTTGGTTGCATCATCGCATGCTGTCTAAAGGAATCACATAGCCTTTTCCTTTTGTCTACGAGATTTTTTTTTATGTTGATCAGCATCAGCGACCCATTATACCCCCTCCTTCAAAGAAAACCAGACTAATTATCTGAGCTTTTTTCTCCCCAAAGCTTGTTGGGCTGTCTTCAGCTTTAGCCTCATGCTCCGCTGAACTGCCCTCCATCCTTTCCTGACTACTCGAGGTTGGCCTTGAACGTCTCTCAGAGGCTCCTGCCTTGCTGCCGTTGAGCCGCTCCTGGGCCAAAAGAAGGGAAGTTTAGAGCAAAGGAACTCAAAACAAGCTAATTTTCTCTGCCATTATATATATTTTCTATTATTTTGAAACTCAGGGGAATGAATCAGAGGTTTTACAAGCCTCTGAGAAAGGGGTGTCTGAACTTTTTGCATAGAGGGTAAGATTTGGTGATATGAGTTTAACATTAATATCTCAGCAAATAAACAATATAGTCAGATTTTCTCTACATTATTTTTTGCAATAATTGCCTTTTTCATTTCATTTTTACATAGAACAAAAGAAAAAGAAAAAAATAAATAAATAAATATATATATATATTATATACATATATATATATTTACATTAGTTCCCAAATTACTGTGAATTTTATGATTAAAGACCAATAATCAACGCTAAATCTGGGTTCACGTAAAATTTTACGGTATTCCATATTCAATGCTCTCTCGGAACAAAAATATCTGTTCTTCTCGTTTGACCCTTAAGGCTCTGAGTTGCCAATAGGTGGTTACCGTAGTTTTACAATGATTTATAAGGTAATTTAGCCAATCACATTCAAGAAATCTAAGTACCGGGGTGGCATATTATTGAATTTAAAGGGCCTCTTTCATGCAAAATCCACTTTTTGAGCTTTTAAGTGTATTACATTGTTCATTGCTGAGTTAAATAAAAAAACAAAGCGGTATTTTGATTCATTCACGCTCTCTGAGCACCGACCCCTTACGAAAAAACAAGCGGGTCCTCACATTGTGACATCACAAAGTGAAGAACAACCCCTCTCAGGAAGAGTGATCAGCTAAAGGCTTTCATTGTATGTGCACAATATGCACATCTGTCTTTGCAATTGTTCAGATGTTGTTTGTTTTTGTAGGCAAGACTTAAACATGCTGCTGGGGCCGGTTTTAGGATTTCGTCGTAAAATTGGCGGTACCCACAAGAAGCAAAAGGCGGTGCCCCAGAAAAAAAGTCGTAAACTGCAAAAATGACCTATACTTCATAAAGAAATCGTTCTTTTCTGTGCCAAAGGTAATATATTATAATATATATGGAACTAGTTCACTCTAAAATGTTTGAAAATAGCTTGCTATAGGCCCTTTAAGACCAGGCCCTAAGCCTAACCCTAACCCGGTAGAAATTTTAACATGGGCCACGTTTATCCCAGAGGCCGGGCTTTGTACATGCCTGCCATAAGAAGAGAAAATGTCAGGGATTCCAAATTTTGTCATTAATTATAAATAAGTATTTGAAAATATCCCATAAATCTTAGTAAGACTTATTTTAACTTTAATTTAGACTTTTATAAGTTCGGCACATTTAGTGACTAGTATGTCTTTACTGATCATATAAACACTGCATTGCGTTTAATTCTTGACATCCGATTTTTTAAGTAGTTGTTTAAAAAGTAATAAAAAGGTTCAGAAGTTCCAAGAAATGTTTTATTTTTAGTTGCTTACTGTTACGAAAAGTGGACGAAAGAAACAAAGCTGGTCGTGATTAGCTCTTAGCCACATACGTTTTGCGGATTTTTCACTAATTAAATTTGGGTCTTTTGTGATACATGCATGATATACCTGATCCGCAAGTGTTTCTTACATTCGTCATTCGTTAATGTGCGCCATGGGTTTCGGCCGACGAGTCTTTACATAAATTGCGTTTTAAGGTCTTGACAATTTTTTCTTGGTTGAGAATTACGTCATTTTTTGCGTTCGTAGTTTCAATGTATGCGTGTCTTACGTAGTTTACACGCAATTATTACGTAAATCTTAAGCAAATTGCTTTTTGCAAGAATTTTTGTGAAAATATGTAGCTTTCCACAACTGTACCACGTATGTTCACGCATGTACGTCACGGGGCGGCTGTGGTGCAGCGGTAGGGCGGTCGACCCATGATCGTAATATTGCGGGTTAGATTCCTGCCTTGCACGTCCATGTGTCGAAGTGTCCTTGGGCAAGACACTGAACCCCACCTTGCCTCTGGTGGGAGGTTGGCGCCAGTGTTCGGCAGCGGAGCCGCCGCCAGTGTGTGAATGTGTGTGTGAATGTGTGTGTGCATGGGTGGATGGGACTGTGACTGCAAAGTGCTTTGGGCCTTCAAAAGAGACTAGAAAGCGCTATGTAAGAATACGCCATTTACCATGTACCACCGATGTATAACTTATCTTTCGTATCTACTGCGCACATATCACATATTAATTACATAAACATTGCAATAATCATGCACGGTTCATGTTCCCGGTTGATTTACATGTTCTTTGCGTGGTTTAGTCATACTTCTTTCATGGTTTATCGTGGTTTATCCGGATACATCTGTAAAAATTTCAAGTAAAGACCACGACATTTCTCAGTTTTTCTATGTATTTTTACGTATGACCAATTTTCATTTGTGTAATATGAACAAAATTTACGTACTGTGTGACACAGCCTTAAAATAGCCTTCCAGCTCATGTTTCACATGTTTTTTAAGAGTTTGGCTTTTTTTAGTGTAAAACATTTTTATCAGTAAGTTGCCATTGAAGTCATACTTGCTATACAGTCATGCAGGAAGTCAAGATGGTGGCACATACAAGCGCAGTGCCTCAAGGTTTTTGTTTTGCAACACATTTTTTTAATCATCTGCAACTTGATAGCCTGGCAATTACAACAAAATCTTTTATTAAATCTTTCATTCATGATTTTTTTAAATCCCGAAAATTAAACATTAAAATTAAAGGCTTATTTATTTGTTTATATATATTATATATATATTTTATATTATATATATTATATATATATATATATACATGTACATATTTTTTTTTTTATGTTTTTGTAAAACATTTGATCAAGACTAATTTAACTAGACTCTTGAAACTTGATGAATAAAAACAGATTAACAAAACAAGCTTAAATTTGCCTAACCTGCCAAAATGACTAATATGGTTCCACCATAAGGAATTAGCTGATTTTGTACAAGCTCAGACATGAGAGAGTGTGATAAATTACTGTTTTGTGTTTTATCCTTTTGAGCAAAATCAGAAGTTGAGGAAAAAGCAACCTCGCCTTTGGCAAGTTTTTTGTTTTTCTGTTGCATTAGCATTAGCTAGTTTGTCCTATATTTTTTGAAAGTCCTCACACCAAAACCTAAAACGGGTAAATAGCAAATTCCAATCATTATTGCTGTTGGAATAAAAAAAAAAACTGTCTGTTTGGAACTCTATTTGGGAAAAGTGTTTGTCACATTCTCTTCATTGGCTACATCTTTGCTTTTCTGTAGCATTAGCTAGCTTTGCACCTATTTTGAGAAACTAGCATAAAAAGCCTAAAACATTTATTTATTAAATTTACAATCCTTTCTGCCGTTGGAATACAAACAAATCCAGATGTTTGGAAAAAGAGTGACAAAAATCAGAATTTGTAAAAAAAAATAAAAATAAACCGTGCAGAGCGTTTGTCAC
This sequence comes from Oryzias curvinotus, assembly GCA_023969325.1. Lineage (NCBI taxonomy): Eukaryota > Metazoa > Chordata > Actinopteri > Beloniformes > Adrianichthyidae > Oryzias > Oryzias curvinotus. The sequence continues at coordinate 14,151,790 of CM043707.1, read as the reverse complement.
AGTCTCTCGTTTAGCTTATACTTTGCTTTTCTTTAGCATTAGTTAATTTTGCACAATTTTTTTTAAATCTAGCATACAATACTTAAACACAAGCAAATAGTTCATTCTAATAATTACTGCCTGGAGGTTTGGAAAACGGTTAAAAAGCCTGGGAAGAAAAAATGGGCAGAGCCGTGGTCATGCTCTCTCCTTTGGTTCCGCCCTAAAATACAGTTGCTTAGCTGTTTTATGTGGTAATTTATTTGTATTTTTTTTCTGATGGCGAGGTGTGACATTACCGACGTGTCACCTCTTTTCAGCAACATCTCATACGGGTACAGCCTCCATTTTCATGCAAATAATGCCCCCCCCCACGTCTCTATAATAGCTTTTTACAAATGATGTAACATTACAAGGAGGTTTATTTAAACAAATTTAATACGCCTTTAATCAACCCACAACAAGAGCCTTTCACAAAGGTCACACGTAACATCTCTAGAGCTGCCCCCCCCCCCTTCAAATGATTCTGCGGACAAACTCATCTTCAACAAATCTTTATTTACATTTTTATACACTTATTAAATTTGATTTCGTCAAGCGACAGACAAAACTGGAGGAGGGGCTAGTTACAGTTATAGCTTATAAAGTCATCTATGGTGGTGGTGTGTGTATGGGGGGGGGGACACGGCAGAGCCTTTGATCTTCTGTAGAGACGATTATGCAAGCGGCTTATAAAAAAAAACTGTTTACCATCCTCAGTTCATAAATACCTCACACTTCCAGCTCAAATATATTTTAATTAATACACAGTAGAGAGTATAGTGGTGGGGGGGGGGGGGGGGGGGCAAAGGAGCAAATTTATGGCTTTGTTGAAGGTGTAATTCTGGCCCTCCTCCTCCTCTTGTGTTGTTTCATTACCACTGCCACATGCGCGACCCCAACCCGAGCCAATAAACAAAGTCATTTGAATATTCGAGATGGGGCTTTTTCCTTTTTCAATATGCAAAAACAGGGATATTACCTCTGCGATGTGCGTGTGCGCAGTGACCCAGAATGCCTCATGGCACCACCCACAGTGAGTGAAACGCTCGCATCCCGCAAAACGTACCGCCCCCTTTTTTTTGGGGCTTGTTAACCTGCCGTAGCATTCGTTTTTCTAAAAAATTGTTCAACTCGGTTAATACCTAGCGCTAATACTTTTCCCTGCGGCTTGTTGCCGGGGTTAATTTGGGCGCCCGGGCCGAACGTCTTAATCTCCAATTTTTTTTTAACCCTTTTCTGACTTCTTTTTCTCAGGGTGGCATTTACACGAAATGAATTGCTCGCTTAGACACAGCTAACTAAATAAAAGACAGCGGGGCTGATACTATGAAAAATGGATTTTCATTACACTTTCATTGATTCTGGTAAATAAGGGCCCCGGGCCCGGCCCTGCAAAGGCTGCAAAGTGGTAATAATTTAATCTGAGGTGACACCAGACAAAAATGTATGTGGACAAAGAAAAAAAAAAGAAAAGAAAAAAAAATCACCCTTGAATATTAAACAGTGGCCTCCAGATGCATTTAGATGCATGCAGATTGCCGTCCGACCTATTTAAAAACAAGAATTAGGTATTCCTGTCATAAATCACGCCCGCCGCCACGGATACGGCTTGTTATGTCGGTGTTTAACGGAAACCTGAAAGGTTAAAGGACCCGGTGCGTTAAATTGTACAAGGATAATTAATACTTTTCTCCAGGCTATTTATAAAATATGGAAAATAGAGTCAGTGACAGAAGGAGGTGGGGGTGCCATGCACAAACTGGCTTCTGGGTTTCGCAGTTTATGCTCAGGTAAAGAGAGAAATGAAACATACTTGTTAACTTTCGTGCCAACCTGGATTTATCCCGGACAAACCCCCACATCGGCAAAAGCGCTCTCCCACTGCGTTCCACGTATTCCTAATTAGTGCCTGTTAGCGGTAAGCTAGTGCAGAACCCATAATTTTGACAAGTGTGGCGAAGAGGTGTTGACCTCTGGTGCCAACACCTCTGGGTGGGTTGGTGGGGGGGTAGCAAAGGTGTCGCGTATACCTGGTTCAGTCGCACCTCCGTCAATGGAGAAAGAGTGTTTTTTTGAATCTCATTAGGAGGCTCGTGCGAGAAGTGGAAGCGCTTGTGTAGAAAAAAAAAATACTAACGGCAGTTAGTATGTGAGGAAGAGGCGACTTGACAAGTGTCCGAGCCCATTACGCCGCGTTAGTCCATTCACCAACTCGTGCTCCAGTGGTTATTATGCGCCGAGATGATCATGTCATGTTTGGAGGGGGAGAAGTGGTGGTGGTATGTGTGTGGAGGGGGTAATAGCCTTGGTGTACAAAAGCACATCTGGAGCGAAAGCAGAGATTTTCACTGAACCACAGCAAAGGCCGCCTCATCTGACGAAGGTATGGGCTGGATAATCACGCTTTTTTCAGTAGGTATGCGACTTTTTACCGGTTCATTCGTGCGCATCTGTCTTTTTCAACACCATGAACAATGCTTAAGTGAAGCGTCAAAGTCTCCCCCTTTTCATTTCCACCCTCTTTCTATGTTGGACAAACCTCGAGCTTAACTTATCAGGAAAAAGGGCCACTGAGACACACAAACATGTCCTTTTTTTTCCAATTCCCAGCCTTTTCTGTGTACATATTTCAACCCAATTCAAATTCAGGTCACTCCTGTGGGTAAAGTACACTCCTGGAGTTAATAAAATATTTGCTATTTGCCTGCAACAATTAGCAGAAGATAAACACCAGCCAAATTGTTCTTGTGTCAGCTAATGGAGCTAGCCTCTGGCCGCGTTGTAATTATCCCCACTAGCAAACGAAGGTTGTTTTCTCTTGCTCCTTCATTGCATTTATACTGATTTCTTCGTTTCTATCTCTACTAATGTACACCTGATGTGCTTTAACTGGAGTTTAAGAGAATTAAAGCAGCTGTTAGCTTGAAAAATATTTTTAGCAAATATAAGAGTGTCATCTACATACCAAAAGAAAATTATATTTCTGCAATAATTGTTAATTTTGCATAGAGAACAAAAATCCTTTATTTATTTATTATTTTTAAGGTGTTCTGTCCAACAACTAGGCAAACAGATAAGCACTGAAGACCTTTCGTATTGGACAGGTCTTACTGTTACAATAAGGAGTTAAGTATTTTCAGATAGCCAGGGTGTATATTTGCACAAGCTCCTGTTATTTAAATTTGAGATTTTTGGTTCCAACCACTGTGTCTTTGTGGGATGCAGAAAAGGTGAACGGATAGACTCCATGCCTGGTTCCGACCGTGAAGCATGGAGGAGGAGGTGTGATGGTGTGGGGGGGCTTTACTGGTGACACTGTTGGGGATTTATTCCTAATTGAAGGCATAGTGAACCAGCATGGCTACCACAGCATCTTGCAGTGGCATGCTGTTCCATCCAGTTTGCATTTAGTTGGACCATCATTTATTTTTCAACAGGACAATGACCCCAAACACACCTCCAGGCTGTATAAGGGCTATTTCACCAAGATGGAGAGTGATGGGGTGCTGTGCCAGATGACCTGGCCTCCACAGTCACCGCACCTGAATCCAATTGAGATGGTTTGGGTGAGCTGGACCGCAGAGTGAAGGCAAAAGGGCCAACAAGTGCTAAGCATCTCTGGGAACTCCTTCAAGACTGTTGGAAGACCATTTCAGGTGACTACCTCTTAAAGCTCATCAAGAGAATGCCAAAAATGTGCAAAGCAGTAATCAAAGCAAAAGGTAAAATTTACGCTAGATCCGCTGGACAGACAAATATTACATCCAAGCGGAAGACATCTGTCCATCAATACACTGTGGGTTAGGAGGAGGAATAAAGCAGACAAGGAGCAGAGTGCATGTGCACATGGGGGTGGAGATGCATGCTTGCTATCTAAGTGAACCTTGTTTTTATTTAGGGAACCAGATCCTCCCTAGTCCGACCAGCCAGACCAGGAGAGACGGGGCAGGAGACCCCCGGATCAGGAGCAAACCCCGGGGACAGCACTAACGCACACTGGGCAGGGGGGACCTTCCACCCACCCAGCCAGGTGGAGAGGAGGCCCCCCCTACGGGAGCCCATTCTGCACCGGGGAGCATTGGCGACCCTAGCGTCAGGGCCCCTAGGCCACAGGACAGGCGCAATCCGCACCGAACGCCCAGGTATGACCTTATGTCACAGCTGTTGCAAAGACTTCCAGCCGCAAACCTTACATTGGGCAATCTCGGCACAAGCAGGAGGATGGCAGGTCTTCCTCAGAAACGGTTGCCTCTATTGAAAGCTGCGGTGGAAACACCTTGTCCGGATTTGCAGACAATATTCAGCACCGAAGTTCCGTTTCTCCACAGTCAGGAAGTGGTTTCCAAAAGAGGTAGTGTTGACTTTAAATGTTCGTGCTGAGCAGGTGACAAGATTTGACTGGTCTTTGGTGCTTTTTGATGTGAAATAAAACGCTAAAATCCAAACAATTATTGAATAATCGATTGAAAGGCAACAGAAGTTGACTTGTCAAAGCTTGCCTCAAAAGTTGTTAAAAAGTAAACATTATCAATTGAAAGAACAAACACTATATCTGGAAAAACTCAAAAGGGTAAAAAAAAATAATTTTTATGTAAATAATACGTGGAAGTGACCCTTTCCCTGTTGTGTTCTAATGACTAATTGACGTTGCTCAAAACAGTTGCTTTGTCTGCTGTCTTGTGTTTGCTCTAATTGGTGATTGGCAGATCAAAGCCAGTACTGTGGCAAATTGTTGGTGGAAAAACAATGTCTTGATGTCTATCAAGTGTTAGATTCTGCTTAAAGAAGAAAAATCTGGATTGACAGAGTAAGAAAAAAGAGGGTGGAGTCTTCGCGTTAGCTTTCCTTTAGCCTTCCTTCTAAAGGGTGGCTAAAAAAAAGCGATATCACTCAACAAGAGACAAGGATGTTTGATCAGATACAAATAGTCTGTCTGATTATTTCCCCAAAGCAATTGAAAAGAAGAAAAAAGTTGTAATTCCTCCAATGACCACTGGGAGCTGGTTTCAGAAAAAAAGTAACGTTAACAACTTTTCTGAGTAATTGATTTCTATGTGTCACCCAACCAATTGACATTTGTTTGTTTCGAAGTCAGTGGTTCTAAATTGACTCTAATGACCAACATAGGAAGTAATGTCGCATTTAAGTTCATGTCAGCCACTTTTTTTTGGTTTTTACTTTCTATTCATGACAACTGACCATTTTTTGTTGTCAAGGTACACGAGTAAAATCCAGAACCCTATGAGTTACACAAATCATCATTGCACCTATGAGTAAAAAAAATAAAAACTTGGTTAAAAAATAAGTTGCACCTCCTCAAATGACCACTACAAGCTGGTTTCAGAAAAGATGCAGTGTCAAACTTTTGTCAATGTCAACTTTTCCTGAATAATTCATATTTTTTGTGACACCCAACTGCCCATTTTCCATTGTCAAAGAAGGTGGCGTCAAATGCAACTAGCATGCTACTGGTTCTACTTTCCACTTTCAGGATCCTTTGGGTGGCATCAATAATTTGCTGTTGTTTATAAAGCAAGTACTACTTAAAAAAATGCAGTTCCGTAACTGACCACTAGAGGCTGGTTTCAGGAAGAAAAAATATCCCATTTCAGTTGTCAACACTTGTTTTAGGTGTTAACTTTCTATCAATGACAACTATCCAATTGAACTTTTTTTGTTGTTGTAAAGATACATGAGTAATATTCAAAATCCAATGAGTTATATAAATGATTTCACCTATAAATAAAAAATAACTATTGAAGAAATAAGAAAAAACTGCAGTTCCCTTAAATAACCACTGAAAGCTGGTTTCGGAAAAGAAGCTATGTCTTCTTAGGCATTTAAAATAACCTATAATCGGAAAAATATGATGAGATGCAAACATATAGTCTGTGGGATTTAACTCTCCAATTAATTTTTTCTAAATTTAAAGGAATTTAAAAAGAAAAAAAAACTGCAGTTCCACAAATGGCCACTGGAAGCTGGCTTCAGAAACGTATATAGGTGGATTGCAAGAGTTACAACAGTGGAAAAAGAGTTATTACTTAAGAGCCAAGCCAATGAGTTTTGTTATTATGTAAAAACAAAGTCTGGTTGCACTTCCTCAAATGACCACCAGAAGCTGGTTTCAGCCGGATCCTACGTGGCAACATCTGTTTTGGGATAAAAGTGGGTTTTGGGTTCATTTTCTATGGATAATATCAACGTCACAATAAGAACCATACGAGTCATTAACATTTTTGTTGCACCAATAAAGCTAAGTTCTCACTGGCCATGTGAAGTGCGTTCAAGAACATGCCCAACACAGGTTCTTGAACACGCGTATGGCCAACAGTGTTCACACACTGGATAAGCAGGGAGGGGCTTATTCTTCTTTTTCTACTGTTCTCTAGCCCTAGTTCGCCACCTACAGTTGGAAGACGCTTGGCGCGAGATGTCAAGCACTAGAACTCTTGCAAACCTTGCTTCGAACTTTTTCTTTCACTTCATCTGAATGAAATGCGACGCCAGCTGCACGTCACTGCCGAATTCCAGTCCCTGATTGGTCAAAGTTCAAAGTGGTTTAACTTTCTCTGTGCATTTAATGGCAGCACGTTTTGTTTCGTGGTGTCTGAAAACAGTTTAAAAATGTGCATAGCTGCGTGTGAACAGCACAGTTTTGAAGTCCTAAATGCATGTTTTCACTGACTTTTTGTTGAAATTGGCCATACGATCTTTAAAACACTGCGACTCTCTGACTGTTTATGCAATTAATGTAATTCCAGCTGATTCTGTCGCAGAGAAAAGTGGTTTTGAGCCATTATGTAACACTTAAAAATGTGTTGCATATCTGCGCAAAGCCGTTATGAAAATCCCCTTTTCTCAGCACCACATATATCACATTTGCGTTGATCGTGTAAAAGGTCAACGATTTACGGTTTCGTCAAAGATTGAGTTATTTAGACGTCACCAGCAACGTCTCAGGTGTTAGAGAGTTAAACAGAATTACCTAAAACACCAAATTAGGTTTTTAAAGTTTTGACACAGTTTACTGCACTGCATTTATTGACATATCATCAGATTGAGGCTAGTTTAGCTCTTTCTCTCTCTAAATAAATGTGTTTGGATAACATATAAAAAAAAACCAGTGCTAAATAAATAAACAGGTCTTTATCTTTTCCCTCTCCACTCGCAGGTGTCAGCATCACTTATTTTCCCCCCATGTTGACGAAGGTTAGTTTCACATTTGGAGCTGTTGGATGACCTGACTGGAGCTGGAAAATTCCCCAAATGTTTATACATTTTGGCTGCGGGAGGCGGCTCGGCCGGTCTCTCCAGCTGCTTTGGCAAAGCCTGAGCCGCCATTTGGACGGACTCCTTAAAACCTCGCTGGCTTGACAAGTACAAGTGGGGGGTTAGTGAACTCTGGAAATGAGTTGTTAGTGTTGAGGAAGGTTATAAGTCTGTGATGATGGAGACTGAATGGGATTTAGGAGAAACAAAAAAATGTCCAATGTGGCTGTAAAGTAGGACTAAACCATGTTTCGGTTATGCGGTTAAAAAAGCTACATTTTTTAAATTGATACTATTTTATACTTTAGCTTACTTTAGCATCTTATGTCAACATTTAAGAAAATACTGGCAATACACAAATATGTCTGTACTGTATATAGAATCTAGAAAAATGGTTAATATGTCAAAAAGAAAAATATCTTAGTACCTGTACTTGAAATGAGTTTAAGGAAATTTCAATTCACTTCTTAAAAAAATGACTTTGTTTTTAGGTAAAATTAATTCTTGTTTATTAATATTTTTAGACTAAAATAAAATATAAAAACATTATTTTCGGCTACTCCTGATTCAGAACAATTTATGTAAAGAAATACTCATAAATACATATTTTCAATAGTTTTTTCATATGTGTCCTCTATTATCACAAAAATTCCACAAGAACAGGTTCAAAACACCAAGAACACAAATTTGATTGGAGTGGGTCTTTTTCCAAAAATTTTTTTTGTAACTCTTCATTTGTACGATTTGTTTTTAACTTATTGCTTAAAAAAAAGCAGTTCCCTGAAAGTTTTCAATTTCCATTTTGTAAGATTTCATGGGGGCGATTGGGGTGCACAGGTGGAGCGGTTCACCCCAGATCGGAAGGGCGCAGGTTCAATTGCCCACTTATTGTGGACGTGACCTTAAGCAAGGCTTGGCAGAGTAAATGGAACTTGTGCGCTGGCCTTGATTCTTGTTTTAGAACATATTGAAGGTGGGTGGAATCCTTAAAAATTTATTTAATATCATCTGCAAATAAATATTTTTTGGATATGGGAGGGACGGGCTAGACATTCAAATATAATAAACCCCTATTCCTGTGGAAACACAATCTTTTCTGGAACCAGCTTGCAGTGGCCATGTGGGGAACTGCATTTTCTTTAGTAGTTTTGGGCTTGCTTCATGTTTTAAAACTAATTGTGGGGGGAGGGGACTGCTGCTCTTAGAAGTTATTATGATATCACCTCCGAATCTTTGATTTTTGAGAATGTGGGGAAAAGAGGGGACTCAAAGTTTAAATCTAAGCAAACTCCTTTTCCGAGTAGGGTACTTTTCCTTTATTTTTTTTTGGTTACAGACGGTAGGTGTGGAGAGGGGCGTGCTTTTAAAGTAATTTGCTTCTTTTGTTAATATTATTATGTTATCGTAAAACATTTTGTGTTTCCAAGTGTGAAAGGGGCTTAATTGATAGCTATAAATTGGGTTTCATCGGCTCTTCGCAGAGTAAATGGAACTTGTGTGCTGTAAGGTACTTTGGCCCTAATAGCATTTTGACTGAAGCTCCACCCACTCTCACCGATTTGCCTAAGCAACTGCCCTCAATTGCTGGAAAGGCAAAAGGACAGGCTAAAGTAGTACCCAAAAACTGAATAGAATACGACTAAATTGAAATGTCTGGTATGAAGCACCAAAATCAGCGTTCATATACAGAACAGTACTGGTAATATTGAATATCAACTTGGAACCAATCTCAGTACCCATCCCTGAGATTGGTGCCAAGTTGTGCCATTTACGTTGGAACCAGTAAGTACCATATATGTCGGTACTAGTGCTGTTGTATACGTCCATTCCAAGAGTACAGTATATCTCAGTACTGGTAGTAGTTATATACTTGTTTTGTATATATAAGTATCTAAAGTAATCCTTTTTAAATTCTGCTACTCAATTTGGCCCTTGAAAGCTTCCGTACAAGCAGAACCATTTGTCTTAGGTATTATCCGAGCTTGGGTCTTATTGCAAATTTGTCGTGGGAGCACACGCAGAAGCAATTGGGCCCATGTGGATGCCCTCACACTCCTAATCCCTCCTGTTTCTGCGCTTGCTTCCTGTTGTTTCAGACTGTTTTCACTCCCAACGACCCCCGCTGCCATTGGCTTGGAAGTCAGGAAAGACCCACATGTTCAAGCACCGCTGCGCCACCGCGGTCCTGTTCTCACCTGGCCAAACAAAGCATGAAACACTTGCAGGCACGCTGTGTCACAGTGACCAGTTGCACTGTATACAGCTTGGCTGGGGTCCCACATCTGTTTGAGTGATGCTCTTTGGCTACATGTGCGGCGTGTTAAAGACGCCTCCCGCCGCTGGTCCAGGGACACCTGCGTGATTGATGCTCACCATTTAGCAGCGGGAGAGAACAAGTGCACCTCCATTCTGAGGGAGTGTTCGCCGGCATCTTGTGCAGGACAGCTGTGGGTGGCCAGAGGCTAACAGGGGGAAGTTAACGATGGATTAGAAAAGGTGAAAAAACAAAGGCAGATGAAAGAGACTGAAGGCAAGAAAGTGGGGGCAAAACGAGAAAAAAAAAAGTAAAAGCTGCAATGACAAAACGAGTATGAGAACAAGCGACCTACATCTGGTACTCATTATCCTGGCCCCCTCTCTGGTAATCGCTCCATCTGACATAACTCACAGCAGACCTCACTTTGACTACAGATGGGAGTCCATGTGATGGGGGAGGGGCTAAAAGTTATTCAAGTCAAAGGTGCAACAAATCTGTCACATTTTCTCTGGGAGGAAGTAAAACTGTATAGTCGCGTTGTGGATGCTTATTTCCTCATCAGGTCAAGTGTTGATGTTCCAACATGACCCAAGGTCTAACTGGGCATAGAACCTAATCTATACAATAACCAGGCATGTACTGACCCTAAGGATGGGTACCAAAACCCGTTGCCAAGTTAATACCGGTAGCAATATATGAAGTACTACCAGTACTGATATTTTCAGTACTACCAAAGGTGTATACAATACTACTAGTACTGACATCTACTCTACGACTGGTAGCGGCGTATGCAGTACGACTAGTACTGACATACACAGTACCATAATTGCTGTTGTGTACAGTACTACCAGTACTGAGATATATAGCACTACTAGTACCGGTATATACTGTACCACTGGTAGGGGCGTAAAATGTACTATTAGCATTGACATATACTGTACTCCTGGAACCAACATATATGGTACTACCGGTACTGCCATTTATGGTGTTACCAGTCCCAATAAATATGGTAATACGAGTACCAATATATACTCTACTACCAGTACTGACATTTACGATACAACTGGTATGGACATAAACGACACTACCAGTACTGACAATTACAGTACTACCAGTGCTGCAGTCTACAGTACTACCAGTACCGATATATATATGGTACCTGTGGTACCTGAGATTGGTGCCAAATTGGTAGTGGTAGTACCAACGTATTCAATACAACCAGTGCTGTATATAAACGCTGTTTTTGGTCTCAATCAGTCATATTCTATTCAGTTTTGCTGTGCTACTTTAACCAATCCTTTGAAATTTCCAGCAATTGAGGGTGGGCTCCTAGAAGAATATGTGAGAGTGGGCGGAGCGTCTGTCAAAATGCCAAATTGAAAGTTTGGTTGTACTTCATAATGAATTCAGTGACCTGTAGGATAAGAGTGACGTCTACAATGCTTCATTCTGTTATAATGCTTTGACACGCTTAAATGTTTATGGAAAAAACTATTTTTTCACCTTCAAAGCACCACTTAGGAACCTGAACCATTTTAAAAACACAGATTAAGCCCTGGATAACATCTAACAAGTCGCAGTCTGTAACCAACCCCCCTTAACCCTTGTGCTATCTTAGATGACCCCACCCTTACTTTGACGTGTTCTCCCTACCATGACAAAGGTGGATAAAGGTGGAAAAATTTCATGTAATCCATGGACACCAGTGAAGACCACAAATCATTGGAAAAAAAAAGGTTCAGCGCACTGTACTAGAGTGGTCTAGATGACCCAACTCCCAACGGTAAAGTGCCAAGGATAGCACAAGGGTTACGGGTTAATTCTAATGTTCTTTAAGACATTTGGGTTTATGACACTGATAGATGAAGATCAGCAAATGCTAAATGTAAGACATACAGGAAAAGGATGCAGATAGCATGCTATTATAATCTGATTCCCCTTCGTCTCTGGCAGGTCATTGAATTCTCAAGGATTTGCACAGAGGCTGTCGAGTCTTCTACCCGCACTTAATCACACCGTCTTGAGATGAGTTCTGCAGTCGCGCTGAAGAGCCCCTGGGGGCCAGCGGCCCACTTGTAGTCTGGCGAAGGTCGGGCCCCTATTGTGCTCCTCAATTGTCAAGTGCTCTTTCTTAATCACAGAGCTGCTGCTGCTGCTGCAATCATACTCATATCTGCGATCTGTTGTCAGAGCAGCTGACCGTAAAGGCTCTCAAGGATGTAAGGTGGTGACACTACACCAGTGACATTGTCGAGGCAGTGATCCTCGGCATGAAGTTTTAAAGGTTTACGTTAGGTAAGGTTAGTTTCTGGCTGCACCTGGTAATGTTGGTAGAATTCTTCTTTTGCAACTTTGCTTTATGATTTTTTATCTTTTATTGGAAAACTGGTAACCCAACAGTCATAGTTTGATTCGGTCTTGTCTGTGTCCTACAGGAACAGGATAGTCTAGAACCATCCATCTTCTACCCCCATGATTCTTTTCCATCAATCCCTGTCCTAATTGATGTAAAACAATTACATCCTGGTACTTGGATTCCCATAATCTGGTTTATTCTAAGGATTACCATATTTTTTTTCTGATGAGCAGATAATAGAGTGACACAAAACATTCATATTGACTATTGACTATATTGTCATTTGATTACATGTCCTAGAAAACCTCGAACCACAGTACACATCTGTCGCGGGGTCCCGCCGGAAAAGGATGCAGAGGAGCCAAGGTAAGTGGGTTCTTTCTTTAATTCAAGAACAGATGAGCTCTTCACTAGCTCCACGCAGGGCCACGTCAGCACATGACACCTCTGTCACTCCTCTCTCACTTCCTGTGACGCACCCCCTTTAAATGATAAGCCCCTCCCTTGGGGCGTTGCTCTCCATTACCTGGCAGGTTACATCACAGGAAGAAATTTTAAACATAAAATCAATACATACACACAAAATAAAACACAGCGTGGCCCCCCTCATCATCTGACGGTGCCACATCGTCACAACATCACTCCATGACCATGTGCAAATTCCCAACTACTAAGTTAGGGCTACACGTAGAGGTAGGGAGAAGCCGTAGGGGAGGAATTTGGATTCGGCCATAAAGTCCTACAGGTTTAATGAAACAGGAAGTGTAGCCATCTAGGTAAAGAGGGTAGAACTGACGAACTTGCACTCTACTCTACATTGTGAAGATCCTATGACCTTTACTACCATCGCAAAGCTTGATGATATATAGCGATATTTACTACTTGACGAATGGAGAATGTGGTACTTAATTATAATAAGCACCAATGGGTTGATCATTTCTTTATCAGACATATGGAGTTCAGGAAAGCTTATTGTTGCATCAATTGTTGTTCAGGTCCTGGTACCACATCTTGAAATTCTGAACACAAGGAACCGTAGCTCGCCTTTAAGGGACTAGAAGACCAAATCGCAGGTAACTTCCTTCCAGTTCCATTTATCAAACACCACATTTCCTATGGCTGATTCGACCTGTTGAATAAGAGTGACATCTACTGATGTTGGACCTTGGAAAAATGGACTCCACCACAAAGACGCATCCAGCAGGCTCTGAGAAAGGTTGGGAGACAATTCCTTAAGATTCACTGAGGAATTGGTGTTACACATAGATGGCTACACAATATAAAGTGATGTGGGGACAAAAATGACTGCACTTTGGAGAATTTTACATTTTGTTTGTGAGTAAGACAAGAAAGCACAGGGGTATACATAAGCAGTTCCTGCTCTCGCTGGGGCAACTTTACTCTGTGTTTGAGTTTATTTAAAGGAAACTTCTATGCACAGTGACTTAGCAAGTTAGACAAACATGCAGAGAGACTTCTTCCAAAAAAAACCTCAATGACAAAGGCTGGTAAAGTAACTCATATCTGTGTTTTCCGTCACTACGACTATAATCTTAACAAACTGCATTTTGGAAAAAAAAATACTTGTGAGTATTTCCAACCCTGATGCCATGTTCAGTAACTGCAATATGTAGAACTCCTGTCCTTGATTCTTGTTTTAGAACAAATTGAAGGTGGGTGGAATCCTTAAAAATTTATTTAATATCGTCTGCAAATAAATGTTTTTTGGATATGGGAGGGACGGGCTAGACATTCAAGTCTAATAAACCCCTATTCCTGTGGAAACACGATCTTTTCTGGAACCAGCTTGGAGTGGCCATGTGGGGAACTGCATTTTCTTTAGTAGTTTTGGGCTTGCTTCATGTTTTAAAACTAATTGTGGCGGGAGAGGACTGCTGCTCTTAGAAGTTATTATGATATCACCTCCGAATCTTTGATTTTTGAGAATGTGGGGAAAAGAGGGGACTCAAAGTTTAAATCTAAGCAAACTCCTTTTCTGAGTAGGGTACTTTTCCTTTATCTCTTTTGGTTACAGAGACGGTAGTTGTGGAGAGGGGCATGCTTTTAAAGTTATTTGCTTCTTCTGTTAATATTATTATGTTATCGTAAAGCATTTTGTGTTTCCAAGTGTGAAATGGGCTTAATTGATAGCTATAAATTGGGTTTCATCGGCTCTTTTATAGGTGCCAAACTGGATTATTAAGTGGCACACTTTGACCAAACAACTTTTTAAGGAGAGTTTTTGAGTCTCGACCATGGGTGTCCAATTCCAACCAATCTGCCATTAAAGCTCCTTCCTGGGTAAATACACCTGATCCCCAGGTAATCAACAGCAGACAAGGCAAGCTTTCTGGAAAACCAACAGGAGGCCAGTTTGACACCCCTTGTCGAGACCATTGACTGTATATATGAACTGGACGTAGTCAATGTGACATCACCCATAGAAAATTACATTCTGCTCCAATTAAGCAAAGTCAGTTAAGTCACCATGTTTTGGTAATATGAACACCACCGTTTTGGAACGAGACATCGTTGATACACGGTGATTTGTCTAAGTTGGTCTGAGTCCCCGTTTCAATGGCAACCGCCCTCACCAATCAGGAGTGAATTTGTTTGGGGGGGCACCCATACCACTTAAAAGGGGTGGAGTATTAATCAAACTTTTCAATCGTTGGACATCTGAGTGGTCAGTTTTTAGGATTATCAAGATGTTGAAAAACGTATCAGATCAAGAACAGTTATTCTGACTAGTAGAATGACACAGTAATAGCTGTTTATTTCTCTGTAGAAGTCTATGGGATTTTGGCTGTTAGGAGCCAGCGAGTACCTCCTATTTGGAAGGCCAGGGGGGGGGGGGGGTCACTTAGTTTATTTCTCATATAATAACATATGGTCACATTCATTACAGAGGCTTCTACGAGTCCTCAAACACCCATACTATACTTTAGCAGATAACGCTTTCATCAAATTGTCACAGTCATGGTTTGTTGTCTCCGCTTCCAAACCCTGTAAATAAATCATTGTTTTTTCTTGGTTTCTGTGATATCTCGTTATCATATCTCAAGATTGTATCAGTGGGGGGAGGGGGCATAACAAACTGCGGACACAAAGTTCAACAGAAACTTGACTGTTAGCTTGTTAATCGGGGTTGGCTAAAGGCCATTCAGGGTTTCTTTCACTTTAAACATGAAATGAGCTGAATTTTGCCCATTGAGCCGCTGACGGGGGTCTGGACAAGTGACTCGGCTTGCCCCCCCATCCCCCGTCCACCGATGTGCTCCTGCAGCGGAGTACATCCGCCAATGAGTTCTCAATTAAATTTGCACAAACCAGCTGACACGCGGTAACCTCGGAGCTTTCAGAGGCCCGTGGGCCTGTGGTGGAGGGGGCCACTGCTTCGCTTTGTAATCCAGCTGACGTGAGCTCCCCCCTCGCTAGGAGAGAGAAGCTCAACAGAAGTGGAGAGTCAAAGGTCACGAGTACAGTTTAGACTACACAGCAGAAACAAATTTTTTGCTCATAAATACGAGCGAACAATAAATAATCCTTTCCTGGACCACCTTCCTGCCGGGGCTCAGTTTCTCTGCCCACACAGATGCCGCTCTTTTGTAGCGACACAATAACATGATAAAGATAAGCTTCAGGTAAATACAGGAAAGGAATATTTGATATTTTACGGCTGAGGAATAATGCATAATTTGGTCTGTGGGAGTTGGATGGCAGCGTGGGAGGTTGTACAAAAACATAAATAAATCAAATCGTGCTTTTGCTGCACTCCTGAGCTGGGATAAGCCGACATTTCCTTCCCTGTCCGGGTTTATTTTCCTGGTAGATTTAGAGCTGGGGCTCATATCCCACTCTACAAAGCCCAGAGAAAGCTTTCCTAAACCTGGACCATCACTGTCCTCCTAACTGACCCTAACTCTAGAGAGAGAACATGAAAAGTAAAAGCCGACATCCATTGAAATCTGTTTCCCACAGCTTCTATGTACATTTTGCGCATATTACACAGATAAAAATTGGTCATACGTGAATATATGTGAAAAAAGTGAAGAAACTTATGGAAATTTCTGCTGATGTATCAGGAATAAACCACGTTAAAACTATGCACGGAACACTGGACTGTTGTGAATTTGAGCTATACAAAAACAATTGAATTGAATTAAACACATCAATCAACGTCAAACATGAACTGTGCGCTATTATTGCACTTTTTATATGCAATTCATTAGTAATTCGTGGGTCAATTATGTAAGTTGACCATGATATGTGCGTCGTATACGTGGTATAAAAGTTATACATCGGTGGTACATGCGTGAAAACTCTGATAGATTTATGTGAAACGGTTGTGGAAAGCCACAAATTAGCGTATGTATTTTGCAAATTTCACATATAATTGCGTAAGATTCATGTAGTAATTGTGAAGGTAAAATACGCATAAACTGCGAAATTCTCAACTGGCCAAAACCAAATTATAAAATAAAGACCTGTCGATAAACACCAAGCTATGCAAGTTTCTATAACCAGTTTTGGGCTCTACATACAACACGGGCCCTTATAGAAAAAACAGGCGTAAATTTGACCAATCAGGGACTCAGATTTGATAGTTACGTGCTAGGCTATAGAGAGACGGACGATTAACCCTCACGAGCTTATTAAATGAACATTGAATGTAGCTCCTCCCACCATCTTTTGGGCACACACAAAGGAGCAAACTCGCCGTCTGACACAAATCTTGTTTGCTGTATAAAATGATAAATCTAGCCTAATATAACTCGACGAGTGGTGTTTGCGTCAAAATTATTAAAATATGAAATGATCTGAAACTACATATACTTTGACCTAAAAAGTAAAACATAAAAACCTTTAAAACAACATATTTATGTCATTTTATTTCAGAAAAATCCCAGACAAAAAATACAACGATGTGCTGCAGAGACAATCTAAGTAGATCTAAAGCTGAAGAATGTTGTCCCAACGGTCCTAATTAGGACTTTTTGGTCCGGGTCCAAATTGACCCGAACCATATAAATGTGAGAGTTAAACAAGCCTGGTTGTGAACAGATGACTTTCCCTATCCCCGTTGAGTCATTAGGTGGTACTAGGGGTAAGACAGCAGCAGGAGAACTTCAAAAGTGGTCAGTCCAGGGTAACCTGGGAATGGCGTGGGCGCAATCATGCACACAGGCTGGTATTTTCTTTTTTCTTTCTCCTGTTGCGGAGGAAAAATAACCCCCTACCTCCACCACCACCCCACCTTAGGCTCTCTCCCACGCTTAACATGTTATCCTGGACATCTGTAATAATAAGGGGTCATTTATTGTGATTAGGGCTTTTATCTGCAACCTGCATCTTACGTCTACAACATCCTCTCTCCTGCACCTCCCCCGTCATTGTATCGAGGGGGGGGGGGGGGGGGGGGGGTCATAAACTCTTTTACGGGGGAACACACTGAATTCACTGCTGCTGTTACGGATATGCACAAACTGCAACAAGATACTGCAATGCCCTGGAGGCAAACGTAATAAAAGACAGCAAAAGAGTTTTAACCTATTCAATTACATTATTTTACAAAGGATGGAAAAAAAAAAAAAAAAAAAAAACTTTGTTTATAGTAGAAAAAAACACCAATGTTTGCAGATGACATAAGATTCTCTATTTAAAATAAGGCACGTTCAGCCACTGTTCAACTTTAAAATATTTCACTTCACGAAAAAAAAAAGTATTTTACAAAAGAAAACACAATTTTAGAGCAAATTGGGATTATTTCTGAGAGCATAGACGATCCACTTAAAGATAAAATATTAGATAAAGTATTATCTAATATTTTATATTTACTAATCAGTTTTTAGACTTTATTACTTCTAATTCATACTCAACAAGATAAATAAAAAATCAGCTAAGATTAAAACTTGTAAATATAAGAAGAAATACAGAAAACAGTTTGTTTAATATTATTTAATTATTAAGAAAACTGCTCAAATTCATTTAACTAGTAAAAAAAATTGTAATTTTTGTTATTATAAAGAAAACCCACCACCAGATGCCATTTTATCTAAGACAAATTACGATCTGTCAATGTCATAGAAGGCACTTACAGGATATTTCATAAAATATTAAAATACCGGAACAGATTTCAGAAATTTAAGCCACATAAAGAAATTCAAGCTACATAAAGTTCATGTCAGATAAAGTCTTAATACTTCCTAAACAGTTTAATAGGCCAGTGTTTTTCAACCACTGTGCCGCGGCACACTAGTGTGCCGTGGGAGATGGTCAAGTGTGCCGTGGGAAATTGCCCTCATTAACTGATCTAACAACATTTCCCATCTCCAGGAAATCAGCTCTTTGTTCATCCAAACAAACCCTGATAAAACACTGAGTAGTTAGGAATATAAAAGATCATAAAATTATTTTTTCTTTGTGTTTATTTGATTCTATTAAATACATTTTGATAAGAATTAAGATACAGCGATTTAGCTGCAGCTATTCCTGTTAGCTATACCAGTGCCGCCCCTTTAACTGTCTCCACCATCATTCTTGAAGGCTGAATCACATTCATCAGTCTGACCAATCAGAAGTGGTTAAAGTCTTCACTTCCTTGTTTAGATTTAACTCATAAAGTCTCTCAGTTCCAACAAAAATACCAGCTAAAGCTCGTCTTTAGCGGTGTAGCTTTCCACAGAATCCGGTGTCAGACCGTGGAACAAGTGAACAAAACCATGAAGCTCAGAGAAGCTGGTCTTTCTGCGGTCGGCGTATTTACGGCACTACATCTCCCATGATGCATTGGGTTAGAACGACTGTCTTAGCGCACAATGAGCCTCTCCTCTTAACGTCTTTAAACAAGGAACACACATCAAACAGTTATTGAATCTTTTAACTTAACTTTTAATTCAACTTTTAGAAAAAACAGCTACAACTTCCAGCTTTTTCTGCCACAATTATCATGAAAATGCCCGTGAGATTCCGGGGCGGGGGGGGGGGGGGGGGGGGGGGGGGGGCTGTCGATCAATACAGACTGAGTTTTTTTTGTTTTTCTTTTATTTTTTGGATGCTGGTGTGCCGCGGGATTTTTGTCAAGGCTAAAGTGTGCCGTGGCTCAAAAAAGGTTGAAAAACACTGTAATAGGCTACCCCCCCCCCCCCACCCACCACCACACACCACCACACACACACACACACACACACACACATTTTCCATGACATGTGCGAGATTTTGCAGCACGTTCTTAAAAATATTTTTGGTGCCTGGCATAACTCAGACGATAAACGACGATCTACTGTATGTACATACAAGAAATAAATATTTATAGAGAGTTTAGATATTTATATATATATATATGTCATAGCAGGATTTCGTTGCGTGTTTTTTCCATGTATATATATATAATGGCAAAGTGTTGTATATATATACACAATATATGTACATGTGTACATGGTATATTTGTATATATATATATGTATACACACGCAGTATATGTACATATGTACATGGTATATTTGTGTATATATATACATATATATATTCATTGAATCATATATATATATATATATATATATATATATATATATATATATATATATAGATAGATAGAAAAAACACGCAACGAAATCCTGCTATGACATATATATGTATATATATATATATATATAAATAGAAAAAATGTCAAAGTGTTCTTCTAGCTCTGTGAGGCACATCTTAAGGTTACAATATTTCTTTTCTCTTCAGTCAAGGCGACAACAATCTGAAGCAGCACATGAACATTTGGGAAGCCTCTTCAGGTCTCAATAGGTTCCTTTTCGTCTATCCTTTTCATGTGCTTCTGCAGTTCTGACAACCAACTTCCAGTTTATAATAACGCTCGCCGTCCTTTGTTTCGAACCAAACGAAATCCAATACGGCGCATCTGTCAGCAGAGTCTTGATTTCGTCTGGTGGCGTGACGGGAAACATTCCGGGCCGCCCGCTGGAGGATGTGACAGTCCAGCACAGCGAAGAGTAATGCAGCCTGTCAAAAAAAAAAAAAAAAAACACACACCAAAGCGGGGACTCTTCCTGGGTTGCTGATGAGCAACAACCACTGTGTCAGAAAACTCTGTGGCTCTGACGGAAATCTTGTAGTTCCTCCCAAAAAAGTTCGATTTCTGTTTTTATGAAGTCATCATTTTGGATTTTCCATGTAGATGTCAGACTCCTTAAACCTATCGTTTTCAATCTCCATTATCCCTTCTTCCACACCTCTGAGCAGATTAAAGTCTATCTCCTTCCAAATCTAACCGGATTAAGTGGATAAAAAACGCCTCACTTTCGCAGTTCCACACAATTACTTACCTCCTTCACTTTTATGTTCCAGTAAAAAAGAAAAATCTAATATTTTTCCCACCTTTTTTTTTCCTGTTTGCGTACATCCCTGGTAATCAACGGTGAATCAGAAGGTGGGCAAATCCAGGGGGGTAATCATCACTTAAAGAGGCATCAGCGTGTGGATTATGCTTTAAGCTGTTCTACAGCCCTGAAGGATTGTTGTTGCCTCAAGGGCTTGTTCGCTCAAACTGCAAAAAAAAAAAAATATACGTTCTCTTTCAGATCCTCTGCTGACGCGAGGATCCACCGTGCAGCAGGTTGGCCTTTATGTTTCTCTTCCAGCTTAAAAAGATGCTTATGTTTGTTCACGTTGTATGTTTAAATCATCGTTTTTTTTTCCCCTTTCCTAGTTCTGAAACACACTTGAATGGTTTTTGATTCTGATTTGAAATGAATATGAACTGTTTTCTTAATTATCTCTAAAGACATTTGAAAAGAAGTGAGAGAAAATGTAGATTTAGAAGTTCAGAATAATTTCATAGTTGTTTTATTATGTTTCTTGTGACATTTTGCCCACAATGGAGGATAAATATCTTGAAAAATAGCGTTAAATTGCATTTCAAAGTATATTTTTATTCAAATGGTTGTGAATCAGAAGTAGAATATCGTATGTGTGACTTCGAAAATACATTGGGCGGGCCAAACGTTTTCTGCTCCGCCCCATTTTAATGCATCCACTTGTAGACGACTACATCCCTCTTCCTCATCTGAGCTGGCAACTGTAGGTCTGGATAGCTCGAGTTTGTGTAAGATAGCAAAAGATGAGCAAACAGATGGATGATGGGAAATGGGGGTGGGATGTACTCTGTGCCAGAGGTGAACCTTTTATCAATTACTGCTGCTCTGCAGAAATTATGTATGTCCTAGAAAATGACACAGTGGTTTAAATCATGACTAGTCATCCAAAGTTTGATATATCTATACGCAGATATATGTTTTTTCTGCTTGTTTTCTCTAGTATTTTAATTCTTGATTGCTTGAAATTAACAAAAAATGGATGACAATGAAACATTTAGAGAAATTTTAGTCAAGATGACTTTAAAATATCCCAGCAAAAGTGGATATTTGGAACCAAATGACCAATCTGGGTGTAATTTCTCCTCCTAAGCCCCAAAGTCCTTAATCTGCACGCCAAATCTTCACCTCCACCTTTAACCAAACAGCCTTTAAAATATCCACTTCCTGTCTCTGTAAACACTTTCTGTCATTCAGTCCAGGTGGGGAGCGCCAGATGGCCCCTCCCCCTACCGCCCAGACGGCCATAAACACTGCTCACCCCAGAAGTAACCCTGTGCTACTTCCTCAGACTGCAATAACCGTCTGACCCCAGACAGACCCCTCGCCCTTGTTACGTCCCACCCTCAGGTGAACTCACAGGCATCCCCTTTAGTTTTTTAGGGAGGGTAAGATGAAGAGCTGTCCTCCTCCTGTGTTTCACCAGAAATCTGTGGGAAGCTTGGGAGGAACTGCAGCCTGTTTTCACTCAGCGGTGCTGTTGTTTGAGGTGCACAAAGACTTCCTGTTTAACTCACATGGATATTAGGGATGATGAAGGGCTGTGGACTCAAATGTGGCCAACAGATACATATTTTTTGGGCTACAGATGGTGATTTTGACTTGAGTCACATTCAAAATCCATAAATGAGTGGTAGTAATAGCAAAGTAATACCTGTTTATTTTCATTGCAAGTATAAGTACAATGGAATTGTTTTGTCCAACAACATTTCTTGAGTGTCAAATATGGTCAATCTTGGCTCCATCCCATCCATGGCAGGATATGATGTCAGCAAACCCTGGATTGCATGCTGGGCGCATATTGGCTCTTAATCTAATGATGTGCCCAATCTATGGTGTACACTTTTTGACAACTGACTGTCAAATCCTCAGATCAGAATTGACCCAACTAGGCACAATCCAATTGTTTAGGATTATCATAACCGACCAAACTGAGTTTTGTCATCCTAATAAAAACTAATAGGATGTCTGTATATCCATCTTTAATGGGTGTGGACCATGCCTATACCCATTCAACACAGATCTGTGGTCCCACCCATGGTCGCACCCCTTCAACATGGATATATGCACATGTGTTTTAAATGGGTATAGACCCGGCCCATACCCAATCAACATGGATGTGTGTATGTCCATCTAGAATGGGCCATGTCTATACCCGTTCAACACAAATGTATGTGTATATGTCCATGTTAGATAGGTAGGGACCATAGCTATACCCAATCAACACGGATGTGTACACACCTGTGTTGATTGGGTATAGCTATGGTCCATACCCATTCAACCTGGATGCGTGTTTCTCAATGTTAAATGGACACGTCTAAACCAATTTAAAACAAAGTGTGTATAGCTGTGTTTCATGGGTATGGACCGTTTCTATACCCATTCATTGCAAGCATACACACATCTGATCTATTCAACCCTTGGCATGACCTCAAAGCTTGTTCCTAAGTGACCCACTGTGTCAACTGTCTTGGTTGCTGTTTGTCTACTATTGGCTCATTTTTAGCCGGTTCGCAGCTAAAAACCATCAACATGTAAGGATATTCCTAATTTCCAATCACTCTATTTTTCTTTCTATAACGTAATGACTTTTTGAAGAATAAACAATTTTCTTTTACCGCAGAGATTAGACGCATTCAGACAGCGAGGGACAACCACATGAGACATGTTTGTCACGTTTGACAGCCTCGGCGAGTCATCCCGTGGAATTTTATTTGTATTTGGACCCGCTTTGTTAATGAAAAACTAAATCCAGGGAGAGTAAACAGTGTCTCGCTTTTGAAGTAAGTTTGAGGAGTGGAAAAAGTAGACGAGCAGCACATCAATGGAGCAGAGTTGAGCAAACTGGAGAAAACACGGACTGAATGGATGTGTATTGTTCTCAGCAGGTGGTCTGTTGTTTGTCTTTTTCCTACAGGCATAAGAAACTGCATCGTTAAGTGTGTGCGTGTGATCCTCCCCTGTTTTCTCAGTGTGCTAGCATCAATGCATCCTTGCATGTAAGGCTGTGTGTACTTCGGGCTCCATCCAGGCGGATGAGAGGTGTGTGTGTGTGACTACCAGTGTTTGTGCGGTATGGATCGGAGTCAGGGCAGCCAGGCATGTTTTCAAACACCAGCAAGCCAGACAGATCAGGGTTCCTGCGTCGCTCCGTCGAGCTGCGGACACGTTTGAGGGAGAACAAGCGCGTCCAGGTCGGCGTGGGCTTGTGTTGTTGTACAAAGAGGCTGGGTGAAAGGACACAAACTTTGTTGTGGTTTGCACACGGCTGCCATGGTTGCCAAGCTCTTGAAGTCCTTCCAAATTCTGGAGCAAGAGAGGAGATTTATTTTGAGCGTACTGAACCTCCTCATCCAGGTTCTTCACGTTTGTCTAATACCCTGCCAACACATCACAGGTACTGAGCTTTGGTTCCCCGTTACTGAGCTAACACATACTGACAGATTTGGATTCTTGTAACCAATTTCTAAATTGAACGCAATTTACAAGTCCATTTTACGTTCGCCATCTCTTGTTTGACGCTGGTCAAATTCCCCACTGGCCAATGTGTTTATAGTCTGATGCGTGCGAGAGGAGCTACTGTCTGCGCTACTTTTTTGGCAAAAAATAAAGCATTAAAGATTAGAAGGGATCCGATTCTCCTCCATGTTGGTTTTCGTTATATTAATGTTATTATAAACATTAATATAGCTACGCTAACTCCCAACCTATTAAGTAACTTAAGAGAACACAGTCAGACACTTTTACATGTTAGCCATGTTAGCATATGACACTGCTATGACAATAATTACTGTGACTACGCTAGGTCCCAACCTCTTTAGTAACGTAAAAAATACTAAAAAATACGGTTTGACAACGCTACATGTTAGCCCCTTTTTGCTTACTATAATGCTAAACCCCCAAAACAATTTATAACGACTACGCTAACTCCCAACCTTGTTAATAACACAAAAATAAACCCACAGTCTGACGCTGATACACGTTTATTTAAAATACCTCTAACTCCGAACCTTGTTTGCAACACATAAAAAAAGGGACTAAAACCACTAAAATAAACAATTTAAATACACTAACTCCCAAACTTGTTTGTAACGTAAAAAAGACAGTCTGACAATGCTAAATGTTAGCCGCGTTAGTATGCTTACAGTAACAGCTTTTTTCCAACACATAAAAAGACAAAAACATAACGTTAAAATATACGTTACTGTGACTACACTAACTCACAACCTTGTTAGTAACACGTAAAAATAAGAAGTCCGACAACACTAGTCGTAAACAGTGTTAACATACTCCCAATATCTCTAATTCCAAACCTTATTAATCACTGTCCGACACAGCTTCCCGTTAGTCACGTTACACGCTAACGTACACATCGCTACATGTTAGTCATGTAAGCGTATTAACAAACCTGTTACTCCAAACCTTGTTAGTAAGACGTAACTCTATAAGTGCCTCTCAAAATTGCTTCATCATTAGTAAGCATAACCTGAATCAACAAATATCTTAGGGTCTTTTAAGGTGGACAGTTGGTTTCTTATTGTGGGAGCACCTAATTGAGCAGGAAAAAATGGTGCATTTATATTTTACAATTAGATTAGTTTGGTGTATAGATCTACAACTATTTTTTTGCTGTCATGTATTTTAAACATAAAGATTTAACATTTTAACTTTTACATTATAACGATAGTATTTCGTTTTTTTTCATGTTTAGATTCATAGTTTGTATTCAAATTAGCATACATATAGAACACTAATGTGTGTGTGTGTGTGTGATCAAAATGTGCCAAATGTCAGACTAAATTGCCAAATTTGATGATTTTGCGAACTTATTTTACTTCTCTGAACCTTAACTTTTGGTGCCTCAGACATTTTGTGCTTTATTCCGTAAAACACCAGACGACAAACAACCTTCAACTAGCGCAGAAGATCTGCAAACCTGGTACTCCGAGGCTGAATGACTCACTTGTAGTGTCACATTAGTTTGTAGCTTTTTTGTCCTCCTCTCCCCGAACAGGACCGCCACGTTGGAAGTGTTTCACTCCTTCCACCATCTGCTGCCGCCAGACGCTCGGAAACCAAAAAAAAAAAAAAAAAAAAAAAAATCCTCCGTCTCTGGTCGTTTTGGAGTAACAGCGCCCTCCTCCTGCTTCGTGCCACCAAGCAGTCCAGCAGGTTTCCCCTCCAAATCCGAGCAGGTGGCTCGCAATGAAAAATGTAGTGTAGGGACTGTTGGACGAGCCGACGGCCCTCTTCTAATGTGCTTATAGCGCGTTCAGTGAGGAGTTTGTACTATTTAATACACATGGCAATGCTAGCATGGCGCCTAATTCCAGGTACTGGATTTGGCCGCCTCACGACAGCTTAAAGACACTTCAAAGTGTTCCCATAGAGTTGCATTCAGCAGAGTGTCTGTTAGCAGAGGGGTGATGGTGGTGGTGGTGGTAAGGGGGGGGGGGCTTTAGCACACCAGATGGACTCTGTCACGCTCCGGCTCGAGGCCTATCTGCCGGCCTCAGAATTTCATTAGTAGCTTGGCCCCGGTCGCAAGTTTGAAGAGCATAAGAGGTTCGATCAAAGGATTAGCAGCACATCTGAAGCAACAAATGGCCCACTTCTTTCTTCATTATTCTATTTTTTTTTCCTTCCTCCCACCTCCACAAAGTGCCTCAGACCTGGCCAAAATGATGGGTAGGAGTCAGTCGAGAAAAAAAACAAAACAAAAAGGAACAAAAAAGCTTTTGTTTTAGCATTGAGACTTCCTTTTGTGCCACCATCACAAAGAAGCTACCACTTTCAGGAAAAATGATCCATTTTGGTTTCTAAGAACAAAAGAACAACCTCTCCAAACTATCAGTTCGAAGTGCCAAGTTGAGTTTGTGGAGTTGCTTGAACGCACCGTTAGCTAACAGCGTGTCCACTCGTCTCCTCTTCCTTCTGTTTTGATCAATGAACTCAATTACCGCCGTGTCCTGAGGTTCCTCTCACCACCCCGCCCACGTACTCCTGTCGATGGGTCGTACCTGACGCCCTCGTCAAAACTGTCCGCCATAAACAAGAGTGGGCCACAAGCCTTTCCCTTTGCGCCAGGCTCCAATGCCCAGTCAGACTCCTCTCTGCAAGGGTAGCCTCTAATAGATTCCCGCAACTCCCCATGTATTATTAATGCCTACCACTCTCTAAGGTGGCAGTGACAAATAGGGAGCGGAGTGGACCGACTAGCGCTGGATGTACTTTTTTAGACATGCTCGAGTTTCCTGCAGTCTATACTGCTGCCAGTTTTTCTTATCCGTTTTTCCATCACGTGTTCCGGAATTTGTCCAATTTATACTTAAGTCTCATTTTAATGAAGAATTGCACAAATTGCAAGACAAAAAAAAAAGATCTATTTACATTTTGCAATTCTTTAAGTAAAAAACAACAACACAAGAACGGGGACAAAATCACTTATGGGGCTCCAAAAAAACATGTTTCAAAATCTACTAACGAAAAAAAACAAAACACTCACGTGAGAGATACACAAAGGACATTTTGGAACTCTTATCGGATGGTCACATGACCTACAGCCATTTCGTGACAAATTCGCAGATTTTCAAGTTTCCGCACGACATAAAAAAGGAAAAATTTCGTTCGAGCGATTTTTCATGAAACGTCACACACACGCCACCACGTTTGGTCTACAACCAATACCGAAAGTTTTATTAACCTTTGACCTCAGGAAGAAGGTCACGTTAAAATTACGTAATTGACGCACGAATCACTAATAAATTAAATACAAACTGCGCAATAATCACGCATGGTCCGTGTTCTACGTTGATTTGTGTTCTTTGTGGGGTTTATTTGTACATCTGTGAAAATTTCACGTTAAGAACTACACCTACTTCTTCTCGGGTATAGTCATGTATGATCAATTTTCATCTGTGTAATATGTGCGACATGTGGCTGTGCGACACGGCCTTAACGACCTTAGCAGGAGGAGATTGATTCCTTCTTTATTTAACATTCAGGTTTAAGGCCTCGTCATGTTCTTTATTCTGTTTATTGAACAATATAATTAATCCCGATAAAAAGGCGGTGTTGCTGTTTGCTCACAGCATGTCAGCCAGGGATTTTGCTTGAGTGTTTCATTTGTTTCCCTTGTTTTTGCCCCTCACTTCCACCTTTCAGCAGTAATTATTAAAGGGTATTAATGCAGGAAATAGCATCCAGTTTTGGGGATGAACTCCATCTGGCTTCACTGGCCCCCTCCCCCCACCCCCACCCCCACCCCCAAATTCATGTCAAAATCAAACCTGCTAAACCTTAAAAAAACATCAACATAGGAGCAGCTGCATAATAGACTGCCACATAAACATGCTTCTCCTTAGTATTTTTAGACTCCAGATATGTTCACAGGCATAAAAACTTTAGAAAAAGAAGCAGGGCTCTGGGTTCTGATGGCCTCACTTTTCCATGTTTGACCTTTCTTATGGTGATATTGTTTTATGGTGCGCTATACAAAATAATACTTTACATTTTTTTGGACTATAACTAAGAAAAATATAAGTTTTGTGTTTCGTTTTTAAGAAAAGCTAAGAAGCAGATTGTAGTAGCAAGCAGCAAAGCTTTGTTCAAATTATTTTAAGAATTTTGGTAACTGCATTGCGTAAAATACACCCAAGACACTTTGTATGTATGCAGGGAAACATGGTAATTGGCTGGAAAATGAGTTAAAATCATTTTAAATATGTTTTTCGAAGGTAAACTATTATAAACAAACATTATTTTGACATTTAAAGCAGTGCTGCCTCTTCGGGTTCACTCCATGTTTACTTTTTGCTCCATCCATCCAAAAGTCAAATTATTTCTCCATCCATCCATCCATCCATCATTGGGGTGTAGACAATGGACGCCCTGGGCAGGTTGCCAATTCGTTGTCTTTTGCACCCCTTCATAAAATAGAGCTTTTTTGTTTGCCAAAGTATTGAAAAGGTCATTTTTTTTTAATTAAGCTATGTATAGGCTTAGCCTAGCTAGCTACTCGTAAATTAGCAACTAACTAGCATACTAGCTACTAGCTTGCATTAATTATTAAACACATGTTTAATAACTAAAGTATTTCAATTGTCATTTTTAGGAATTTTTAGCAAAGTATTGAAAAAGTTTGACGAAAAAGGTTTTAAGTTAAATTATCCAAAGTTTGATTACTGTATGAATGTATAACTGATGTTTGTATTGCTTTTGTGTATTATTACTAGTTAATTGCTTGAAATAAACCATTTCAAATAAAAAAATAAATAAATAAAAATTGAGCTATGTTTAGTCTTTTTTTTTAAATATTTTTTTATTGAACAATTGCAACATACAGAGCAAAAAAAAATGCAACAATTATGCACATATAATGTACATTACAATTCTGAATACAGAATAAACATGTTACATCCTTAGAAAGATTCTAATTATTAATAACAATCACAAAAGGGAATAAAAAATACAAATAAATAAAGAGAATAGAACTACACATAGAAAAAAATAAAGAAAATAAAAAGAGAAAATGCAAGAGTAAACTTATGTCATTATTCCAAAAGATTTACAAATGTTAATTGTTTTTTTGACCTTTTGTTTTTTTTGAAGCTAAAATTAAGTTTAAATATTGCTGCAGTTCCACTTTGAACACAAAGAAATCTGTTTGTTTTTTTATTAGAAAAGTTGCTTTTGTGAATATGAAATGTATCCATAAATAACAACATGTTTATACAAAAAAGAAAAGCATCACGATCTTTGACATCAAAACTACGAACACCAAATAGTACGTTTTTATAATAAAGTTGTATATCAGCAAAAATAGAGTCGGTGATAAATTTGTTAAAGTTTTTCCAAAATTTGTATGTGAATTCACAAGACCAGAATAAATGAGAGCAGGTTTCAGGTTTTTTCTGGCAGAAAGTACAGCTGCTGTTTATGTCAGCCTTAAATGTAGTTACATAATGTTTTGCTGGATAAAATCTGTGTAGGAGTTTAAAAATTAAAGTTTAAAATGTCTTTGACTTTATTTGTTAAGAAGTATTTTTGTGGTAGAGACCAGACTTTTTTTCCATTCAATGTTCGAAGTGAAATTAGCTGATGGAACAGAAACTAAATGATCTTGGAACAAAGCTCTGATTTTTGAGTTCAACTGTTTAGCAGAAGTGAAGCCGAAACTACCCAGAGGGGATTTGAACGCATCAGGAGGATTTATAACCAAAGGAAGAGGCGCAGTGGTTACCCCTGAATAACATGCAAAGCCCAGACGGTACGGCATCAAACACCACTGCAAATTCTTTGGGGGTACGTTTAGTCTTAGCCTAGCTAGCTACTAGCTAGTTAGCTGCTAACTACAAGCTTTATGGTCATGTGAAAACTAGCAAATTTAAATTCTTGTCGAAGTAAGCTTTTACAGTTAGCGTCTTAGCCTTTTCAAATGTATTAATTCTGGCCTTTCCTGGACACATCAAGAGTTCAAACCACTTTTCCACATTTGTTTTAAATGTTCACTCTTTTAACAAACTGCCATCAGAATTGTACTTGAAGCATAAAACTCCCATGAATCATTGGGCTTTTATCTTCCCGCACTGACAGACAAAAACAGATTCCTTTCTAACAGCTCCCATCCAGCCCTGGAGGGACAGCTTCTTCTGCTGTTAACCCAGATTTGTGTGTCTTTCTGGGCCCTCACCTCCCCCTGATGTCCTTACCTGGATGTGACAGAGAGGAGAGCATCCACACCACACACGTGTTCGCCTCCCGATTACACGCTGTAGACCTGTCGGGCATTTTCCAGCGATGAGACGTTCCTACCTGGAAGTGGTCGCCTGAGTCACTTCTTGTGTTTTCATGGAATGGAAGCCCCCAGAAAAAAACAAAACAAAACAAAGCATATGTCTCCCTGTCGACACCTTTACGCTTAACGTGCCCCCCGGGAACTGAGGGGGGA
Organism: Oryzias curvinotus; assembly: GCA_023969325.1. Lineage (NCBI taxonomy): Eukaryota > Metazoa > Chordata > Actinopteri > Beloniformes > Adrianichthyidae > Oryzias > Oryzias curvinotus. Next base: position 14,121,554 of record CM043707.1, on the reverse strand, counting down.
TGAAGGGAACCAAGCTCGATCTTCACCTTTTTAGCAGCAAAGAAGAAAAAACAAGCTGAGACGAAAATAACATCCAAAAGACAACACTTATCAGTTTTATTTATTTATTTGCAAAGTTTTATTTTTTGCTCCAGGCAAGAATATGTCTGAAGGGGCTTGTTTAGAAATAAATTTGAAAGTAAACTCTGGCATCTTTGACTTCAATCAGAATAAAGAAGTCTTAACGCACATAAGAAGAGTTCAATACCTAATTGAAGCCTTAAATCCTCGTGTTTAATCTAAGAGGCGGTTGTGTTGTTTGTTTGCTTGTTTGTTAGCTCAGAACAAACATAAGTACTTTTTTTTAGTTCACACACCTAAAATCCAACATTACATTGCATTTTAGAGCAATAAATAGATTTGAATACACTCTACTATATTTGTATGGATCGCGAGTCGGCAATCTTGGACATTGTGAATGTTGGTGCTTGAATTTTTGGGAGCAGATCTCAAATATCCGAGTACTTGGAAGTGAAATCCTGTCCCCTTTAATGGTCTTTAACAGTTCTTTTTTCTTTCTTTTACGACTAGCTCCTTCAGAGCGCTAAAAAAAAAAAAAAAAAAAAACGATACCCGATTAAAAGTCAGTTTCAGAGAACGGACTTTGACGAAACTGTGGTGAAGAATGCTCTGGAAACCTCGACAAGAGTGGAATAACGATTCCTTTTTTCCCAAGATGGGAAACCCGAACCTGCTAGCATTGTTTTAGGTTATGCTTTAAAGGCAATATTCCTTTTGACGTGATCAAACTTGATCGCAGTGAATCGCTAGCGTCTCCAGCGAGAGGCGCGTCTATGAATCTCAAACAAACCCCGGTTTCATCTCGTCGTTCCAGGGTTACTCCTTATTCTCCACCTTTTTGTGCGTTCACAGGTCAGTTTAAGCAAAACCACAAAAGGTTCGGAAGGAGCTACAACAACCCCCCCACCCCAATACCCACTAACCGGCGCCACGACGCCAGAACCAACTCTACAGCTGTTCCCCTGTTGATCAATTAAAAACATGCTTTGGTGAAATAATTAGCTGACATTTGCTCCGGCTTAACAGATGTTTCCGTGGATTCTGCCTGTAAAAAAAATAAGGACAGAGGTGGAGTGTGTGTGTGTTGGCGTGTCAAAGCACACGGATGAGGAGGGCGTTTGTGCATTTTTCTTCACAAGAAACGGTTCCTCCGCTTGCCTTTCAAAGTTATGTACATCTTTTAATGCAATTATGAGAGGTGGGTCCCTCGCCGAAATGATTTGAATGCTAATTTGAGCGCCGATCGTCCTAGTTAACCATCGTTTACATAATTACCCCGTAATTAGCATCGCATTACAGCGATATTATTGGCATTAAACATTTAATTAAAGCCAAATTTGGGTGACACTTTGTTGCCAGAGCTTCTCCACTCCTTGTCTTTTTCTGTCGAAACCAAAGCAAATCTAACATATTTCAACTTTAAAATATCGATTGAAATGAAGGCCTTGTCAAACAGCAACTACGTGCATTTTGCGCATTTTCCATGTACGGAATTTTGGTAATTCGTGATACATGCGTGGTAAACGTAATTCATAAGTGTTTCTTGTGTTCATCGATGCATCTTTACATGATGTGATTCTCAAAGTGTTTTGAGAATTACGAAGTTTACGGGTATTTTACGTAGTTTACATGCAATTATTACAGAAATCGTAAGCAATTTTGCATGATTCTTGCAAAATTTATTTGCAAATTTGTGTCTTCTCACAACCATTCCACGTATATCTACCAGACTTTTCACACATGTACTATCATGAATACAGTGTACACATCACGTTAAAATGATATAATTGACGTACAAATCACTAATGAATTGTATATAAACAAGACAATAATCAGTTCACGTTCTACTTTGATTTACATATTCTTTGCATGTTTTATTTGTACGTCTGTGGTTTTTAAACACACATTTTGCGCATTTCCATGTATGAAATTTTGGTCTTTCGTGATTCAACCATGATATCCGTAATTCGCAAGTGCCTCTTGTGTTCGTGGATGTGCGCAGATGTCCGTCGAGGGTTTCACCCGGCGGGGCTATACGGGAATTTTGAGATGTTCAAAATTTTTGATTGGTTGAGAATGACGCGGTTTCCGTGTAATTTGCAAAATGTTACCGTAATTATTACAGGAATCTTACACAATTGTCAGTCGGTCCATGTTCTACGTTTACGTGTTCTTTGCGTGTTTTAGTCGAACTTCTTCTGTGGTTTTTAAACTTATATTTAGCGCATTTTCCACTTATGAAATTTCAGCCTTTTTGTGATACATCTATGACGTACGTAATTCCTAAATGTTTCTTGCGTTTGTCAATGTGCACACATGTCCGTCAAGGGTTTTGGTTGACGGGTCTTTACGTGAATTCGGTTTCAAGCTGTTCAAAAATTTTTGCTCGGTTGAAAATTACGCAGTTTACGCATATTTTACAAACCTTATATGTAACGACACCGCGAAGGAGGGTCTAAGGGTAGGGATGCCAGTTTAGTTTGGTCTGTTTACTTAAAGTTTAGTACTGTCCTATTGAATTTTTATGCATCTGTGATCCTTTTTTGATTTTATGTTCACTTTTACAATAACCTGAACGAAGCCCACTGAGACGACTGTTGTGAATTTGGGCTATACAAATAAAATGGTATTGATTTGATAACGTGAATCTTTTGAAAATGTTTGCAAGATGCAACAATGAGGCATGGTCCATGTTCTATGTTCACTTACATGGTTTTTAACATGCTTCCTTCCTGATACATCTGTGAAAATTGCATGTGAAGAACCACAACTGTTCTCACCTTTTCCACGCATATTCACGTATGACCGATTTTCACTATGCTCAAAATGTACGCTACGGCTATGTGGCACGGCCTTTATGGGGGGGGGGGGTTGGATCGGCACTCTTAATCGGTGGCGGCGTTATGGCAGCGCCGTCACCTCCCCTTCGTTTTCTGCACGCACACCTCTCTGGCGAAGTGGGGAGAATCTCAGGAGTTGGGAGGGGGGGGGGATCGGGGGGGGGGGGGGGGTGAAGGCTTGTCAGGATTAAGGCAACGGGGGCTGTAAAATCTACGGCTGATGAGGCGACTTGCTCTTGGCTCCAGCGCCTCACAGATTTGCTCACCTCCGCGGAACTTCTTCGCCAGAGTGCACGCATCGATGCCCCCCTTCTCCCCCTCGACTTTTTTTTTTTTTTTTTTGCAGGCTAAATTGGCTTATTCCATTATCATTCAGGTGAAGCTGGAGGAGTTTGAATTTCTGCTTTAAAAAGAAAAAGGAAGGGGGGGGGGGGGCAAGGAGGGATGTCAGCTCCGGGTGGAGCAGGTGCAGGAGGTCTAACGGCTGGCAGGAGAGACACCGGGGCGGCTCTGTCAGCTAGTCCCTGAGGTATTTTAGCAACTTTTTCTCTCAAAATGTCTATGAGGAAGTTTTATCAGAGGCCCACTCTAATAAAACTAGTATTTTGTACTAGTATTTTTGTAACTAGTATTATTTACTCAGTCACCGATTGTGTAAGTTCTCCCACTTAATAAGATGAAAGAGGCTTTTAATTTTCATCATAGGTTTGCCTCAACTATGAAAAAAAAAAATCCAGAAAATCCTATTGTCTGATTTTCAAAGAATTTATTTGTAAATTATGGTGGAAAATAAGTAGTTGGTCATCTACAAAGAAGCAAAATTTCTGGGTCTCACAGACCTGTAAGTTATTCTGTAGAGGTTCCTCTGTCCTACTCTAGTTACATGTATTAACGATAATGTTTGAACTGGTTATCTCTATAATAGCCACCTGTCCACAACCTTAAACAGTCGCAATCCAAACCCCACTATGACCAAAGAGCTGTCTAAGGACACCAGAAACCCAACTGTTGTCCTGCACCAGACTGGAAAGACGGAACCTGCAATAGTTAATCAGCTTGGTGTGAAGAAAGCAACTGTGGGAGCAATTATTAGAAAATGGAAGACATACAAGACCAGTGATAATCTACCTCCATATGGGGCTCCATGCAAGATTTCACCCCTAGAGGTCAAAATGATCACAAGAGCAGTGAGCAACAACTACAGAACCACACGGGTTAATCTAGTGAATGACCTGCAGAGAGCTGGAACCAAAGGAACAACGACTACCATCAGTATCACACTACACTGCCAGGGACTTAAACCCTGCAGTGCCAGACGTGTCCCCCTGCTACAACCAGGACATGTGCAGGCCCGTCTAGAGTTTGCTAGAGAGCATTTGGATGATCCAGAAGAGGGTTGGAAGAATGTCCTATGGTCAGATGAACCAAAATAGAACTTTTTGGTAAGAACTCTCGTCGTCATGTTTGGAGGAGAAAGAATGCTGAGTTGCATAAAGAACACCATACCTACTGTAAAGCATGGGGTGGAAACATCATGGTTTGGGACTGTTTTTCAGCATAGAGACCAGGACGACTGATCAGTGTAAAGGAAATAATGAATGGGGGCCATGTATTGTCAGATTTACTGTGAAAACCTCCTTCCAACAGCAAGGGCATTGAAGATGGTTGGGTCTTTCAGCATGACGATTCTAAACACGTTTCCCAGGTAACGAAGTGTGGAGTGGAGTGGCTTTGTAAGAAGCATTTCAAGGTCCTGGAGTGGCCTAGCCAGTCTCCAGATCTCAACCACATAGATAAGTTCTGGAGGGAGTTGAAAGCCTGTGTTGCCCCGCAACAGCCCCAAAACATCACTGCTCTAGAGGAGATCTGCATGGAGGAATGGGCCAAAATACCAAAAAATAGTGAATGATTTCGCCTTTCAGGCAGCCAAATTCGGCAGTCTCTTCCCCCCCCCTAGGGCGGTAGGTAATTAACTCACCTGTTCAGCGTCCTATTTAAGTCCAGGTGTGCAGCCGTTCATTCTGTTTCTTACCGCAGCGCCACATTCGTCGCCCCACCCTCCTCCCCGGCTTCCACCTGTGGGCTCCGTTCGGGGTTTTTACCCAAAAGTTTATGGAAGTTATCTCATGGAATTGTACGGAGCCTTATGCCAATCAAAGTTTGTGAATGCCAACTAAATTAAGTATGTGAAAATAAATGTATTCTACTGCAAGAGTTTGTCTGACTGAAAACCTTGTGACGACTTACAAAAAATGTTTGACTGCTGTCATTGTCAACAAAGAGTATATAACCAAAGTATTGAGTTAAACTTTTGTTAGTAACCACATTTTCCACCATAATGTACAAATGAATTCTTTAAAAAATAAATACTTTCTTTGCCCCACTGTAGATGAAGTAAGTAAAAGAAAAAAAGCGCAAAATGTGCGAAGTGTCTGTGTGACACAGCCTTTAGGCTTAAGTCGTGTTTGCTGCCACGATGCTCAGGATCGCTGCAAGAATAAAGCATTCTGGCTCCTAAAATTACCTTTCTGCCTGAAATATCGTTGTCCCCCCCCCCCCCCCCCGAATGTTAAGAGAACAGACAGGCATCGAATAAAAAAAAAAATCGCGCCTGCCCCCAGGCTATTTCCTTTTCTCCAGACAGGGAAACAAAACAAACTCCTAAGTTCAGGTTGAAGCGCAGCTTCGCCTGGAGGTTCCACCGACCAAACTGTGCGCGAGTGTGAAGAGATTCGGCCTAATTTCCCGCCTCCCTCTTCTCTCACCTCACACGTACACACGAACGCACACTCAGCCATCGCACAATGAACAAAGTGACAGGACAATTTGCATTCCTGCCCGCCCCTGACTCCAGCCACACATACACAAACACGCAGCACCAAATCAGCGCTCTTTATTTCACCTTCCGCGCGTTCTCCCTCTGACACCCTGAATATGCAGCTGTGGGTCTTTAAGCGGCGCAATATTTCGCTTCGGCCCGTTCGTGGTCATGTGTCGCCTCGGCTCTGGATCTGGGCGGGAGGCCTCGGGGTCAGGTGTTGGGCTCAATACTTGTGCAGAAATCAGGATGACCTGTTCTGCCGCGGGGGTGCAAAACCACACACAGCCAAAGCGACAGAGTCCGGGACGCCGACGCTGCCGGGGCGTAAAATGTGGTCGAAGCCAGGCATTAGTGGTGACAGGACTGGGGGTTCGATTCCCAGTAACACCGTGTAAAATGAGCACGTCTTTGTCAGGGGCAATTAAACGTTGTTCTACCAAAACAAGACGTTCTATCAAGTCCCTAAGACAACACAAATCACTAAAATGTTTTTTTTATGTCTGTAAAAATAAGCCTTAAAATAGATTCACATTATTTATATGAATAAAAATGAACAGTCACAGATGTGTTTGATATTAAATTTAACACATTTAACTTTTGTTTTTTTAATCCAAAACTTTTTTTTTAAGAAGTTAACCTAATCTAAATGTATCTAATCTAGTCTAGTTTAATCTAATCTCGTTTTATGTAATCTGGTTTAGTTGAATTTAATCTAATATGCAAGATTATCTGAAAATTTAAATCTAATCTGATCTAATCTAATATAATCTAGTCTACCTTAATCTAGTCTAATCTAATCTCACCTCGTTTAATGTAATCTGGTTAAATCGAATTTAATCTGATCTGCAAGATTATCTAATTAAAGTAAAAAAATTAACAAAACCATACTAAAAAGTTTTTTGGTAGATCTTTTTTGTTAATATATTAAGCCATTTTTGAGAAATGAAACCTTTTAAAAAAGTCAGTTCGGCTAAACTGGGATTGACAAATACTAAAAGATACTACGAAATTCTTTGGTGGATATTTTTTTATATGTTTAGGAATTTTTAAGAGGTGAAATGAGAACATTAGGATAATTAGCATGCTAGCACAAATGCCAACGCCAGCTTTAGCCCGCTAAACTTGAACCTTTTGTCGTTTTGAGATTAAACTTAGTTTTGTAAAACAATTTGTTAAGACAAGAATGAGATTCATTGGATTAGTAAAACAGTGTGTTTAATTTGGCTTTATTCCAAATAACAATAAAATTAGCAGAGCAAATGACTGCTTATTTATAATGACTTTTCTACACATTACTCCAAATGCATTTGGGAATTTTCAAGGTATCAAAGAAAAACATCTAAGCTAATTAGACTGATCATCCATACAGTATTTAAAAATGTTTTTTTTTTTTATTTTTTTTTTTTTTCTTTCAGTAAAAAGCTAATGAACAAGTTTTGTTTCTAATTCGGAAGATTAGCAGAAGGATCATAAAAACAGATTTTTTTTTTGAATATTTACTTAAATAATTAGAAATTTTTAACAAATCCAATGAAAACTGTAAGCTAATTAGCATGTACCACAAATGCTAATGCTAGCTTTAGCATACTAATGTTAAACTCCAACTTTTTTCTTTTTATTGTTGGAGATTAAATTTAGATCTTTAAAACATGTTAACCATAAACCGTTAAATTTTCCTTTTTAAGGATATATAAAAGATTAAAACTTTTATTTCACTATATTTCACCAATTAACATGGGAAAAACGTTGAGATTGCTTTTAAACTAACAAAGCTTTTAATTATATCTATATGTTTTTAAAATTAAACTGTTTTTTTTATAAAGCACTTTAGAAAAGTATCATTTTTGAAAACGTATTCAAATTCCTGCTTGTCTTATTTTAAAAATCCAGAAATGTTTATCTATATGAAAGCTAATGCTAGCTTTAGCATGCTAATATGAAATTTCAACTTTAGAAAAAGTATCATAAAAATGTTTGAATATTTACTTAAATATTTGTGTCTGTAAGCTAATTAGCATTTTACTTCAAATACTAATGCAAGCTTTAGCATAAAATTGTGTTTTTTTCAATTATTAACCATAAACTTGAGTATCGTTTAAAGAATTTTTAAAGGATTTTTTTTTTTCACAATTGCTCTTTTTTTGAATTCCACAATTGACATGGCAAAATGATTGTGATTGCTTTTAAACTACCAAAACTTTTAATTTCATTTTGTTTGTTTTTTATCGGATATTAATTAAACTTTGTTTGCAAAAATATTTAGAATTCCTGGATGTCTTAATTTGAAAATCCTTCTTGTTTATATATATATTTTTCCCACAAAGCGGGTTTTCTTTTTAAATTCTTTTATTTCGTTGGAAAAATTTTAATAATATAGGAATTAATTTACATTGCTTATTAAACAAAAAATGTCCTACGCAGAATTTTGGGAAATATTAAGTTTTTATGACAGTTTTAATAAATTAAATACAGACAAAAAACAAACAAAAAAAAAACATTACAGATGAACATAAATAAGAAAACTTTGTCAAAAGCCGGTACTAGCTCGAAACAAAAAGACAGATCACCGCCTGCCACCAGCTTTGGATAGGATGACGGATAGCCCCGACTATGCGTCCAGATTCTCCGAAATAAGGGAAACGCCGGAGCAGTGCGGCGCCGCTCCCTCTCTGGCCGTCCAGCCGTGGCAGATCAATAGACTCTCCAAGCGTCGGAATCGCTACCCACCCCACCTCACCCCCGGCTGGAGCACGAGCCCAGGAATAAGTCGAGGGGGTTTGGGGCTCGCCAGTCCATCATGGCGTGTCACGGCGATAAAATGAGTTGTCTCCATCTACCAGATCGATGGCTGACACCAGAGCCTCTGAGAGAGAGAGAGAGAGAGAGAGAGAGAGAGAGAGAGAGAGAGAGCGCCGGACGCTGGGGTGGAGGAAGGGGAGTGGGCCCCTCCTAAAGTTATTACCTCCACCTCGCTGTCAGAAATCACGGCGTGATGCATGACATGTGTTCCCTGTTGTGCGGCCTGTGTTAGCAGGTGAAAAAATGCAGCTTCCGCCCCATTCATCTCCTGCAGAGCGGCGCGGACGGGCGGTAGCGTCCCGCCACACTTTTGTTTGTAAACAGGCATCAGTCAGAGCGACGTCTCTTTCAACAAACACAAAGGCTCCCTTCGCCGCCAACGTGATAAAGCGTCCGTACTCTCATTACGTTCATCCTTTAGCGCCTCTTCCACTGAACCCCTAATGACTTTTATTTTGAAATGTCTGCCCCCCCTCCCCTGCCCATTTCTTTTTTATTATTATTATTTTGGCTTTTATTTAAGACAACAAATCCACACTTGAACGAGCTGAAACAAAGATGCCCAAAGAACCCGACGCTTCAATACACCCCCCCCCCCCTCTGATGATTAATACAATTTAAATAAAGCCAAGCCACACCCCCTTGGGTCATATGATGCCGATTGATGGTGACATGCAAATTTTTCAAGGGTAATTTTCCAAAATGTGCCTCACACACAACGTCTGGACTTATTAATACAAGCGGCTGGGCTTCATCTACCCAACCCCACCCCCCCCCAATTCGGCGTGCGACGGCGTTCGTCTGCTCCTGGCGATAATAAATCACGCTCTGACAAGTGCCGCTCTCTTAACCTTGATGGACTGAGAACCGGCGACCCCCTTCAAATGAGGCCTGATTACGCCGCGATTGGCATCGATCATCCCTCTTGTCTCCTTCAATAAAGAGGTGCTTGTTCCCGCCGCTTTGACCCCCCCCCCCTCCCCCCATGCCTTTAATGTCAACAGTGAGGTGTGGGTGACGGCCGCTCGCTCGCTCACTTGCTCGCTTTATCGTCGTCTTCTTCTAGTCAAAAGACCCGGTGACGAAAACCCGTCGTTCGACTCGTCTACCATCTGTTCCGAGTCACCGTTAGCTTTTAGGGCGGAGTTAGAGTCACTGCTCTTTTATGGCACATCAAAAAAATGGACGGGATTTGAACCATTAACTCCTTGTTGACACAGGAAAGTCAGAAAGATGCACAAACCCGTCCGTTGTAGCATAAAGATTATATTTTTTTTTTCTCAAGGAACTATGATAGAATCTCTTGATTGTGGTGTAGGGATGGCACGGTGGTGCAGTGGTCGGGTTCACAGCGAGAAGGCCCTGGTTCGAATCCTAAACAGGATCTTTATGTTGGGGGGGTTGTATGATTGTCTCTTGCTTGTGTGTGTTTTTCCTGTCATCTCCAGGTTTCTCCAGGCTCTTCTCTTTCCTCTGGGAACTCTGGTTTCTCCGGTTACACCAGATTTCTCCTGTTTATTTCTCCGGCCTCTTTGGTTTTCCTCCAAGTTCCAAAGCATACCTCAAAAGTTTTTGGGTGTCTCTAGTTACCCCTTGGTCTGCATGTGAGCGTATGGGGCTTGTGATGGTGTAGAACCGTCAGCTGCCGCTGTAGGCACACACACACGCGCACACACGTTCACACACACACCCACGTGCGCATTGACGCGCACGCACGGACCCGTAAACACGTCATCTACGCTAACTTACCCTTTAATTTCCGTCCCTATTCCCCTGCAGGTAGCCCTTGGTGCACACTAGGTTGCCGACTCATCATCCTCACGCATACATTTACACGATGCTATCATTAGCATCAGCTCCGTTACCCAGAAGTAACCCGGAAGTGGTCACCGACACACCGGGTCATAGGACGCATTGGTCATTATTTGTATTTGTTTGTATTGAGCGTTATTGGGATTCTCTGTACATAAAACAGACTGTTTATTTGAATGAAACTGATTATTTCTGTATGTTTATTTATGTTCTTCTTGAACAATGTAAATTCTTTTCCTTTTTGTCTTTGGACTGATGGAGAGCAGGAGGAGGGGCTTACCATTTAAAAGAGAACCTGCTACAGGTGTCAGTGTGGGAGTCTGGGTGGAGTAGTTGGAGTGGAGAAACTTATGTTGGTTGGCCTTTGTGGAGCAACTGTTGTGCTCTGTTCTTGCATTAAAGTCAAGAATACTTTCACCTTGGCGCCTCTGCCTTTATTTCCTGGCGGGACCCACGACAGGGTAAACCCCACCTTTAGTCAGGACTAGCTAAGATAGGCTCCAGCAACCCCATGACCCCACAGGGAATTCAGTGGGTTCTGCAGATGGATGTATGGGTGATTAGGATGTAGTCTTAAATGCCTGATGCCATACCAAATTGTGTGTGTGTGTGTGTTTGTTAGTGTCATTCTCTTCACAAAAAATAAAATACAAAAAAAATGCGTTTTTTATTTATTTATTTTTATTTTTTACAGGTAATGATTTCATAGTCGCCCAGAAGTTTGTATTCATCAATGTTTCCACTTTGGATTATCATGTTTGTGGGGATTCTACTAACTTTTCCCAAACATTTGATTGCAACTCCAAAATAAAAAATAACAAAAAAGCAAAATCAGCTATGGAAAAGGGGAATTAGCCTGCTGCCATTGCCTCAGATTCCTCCTTCCTTTTGGTCAAAAATCAGATTTCACATAAATGTAGCTGAAGTCACAGAAACCTACCTGTATCAGTTCAAAACCACAGACGTTTTATTTTGAAAATCCAACAATAAAGCATTTGGAGTCTGGACGTATGTGTCCCAGCTGTAGTGATGTAGTAAAAAAATGTCCTTAAAGTGTTATACTTTTATTTTGTAGGCTTTGATGACTAAAATACAAAATCGTATTAGTAGCTTAGCAGAAACATGATTTTTTTTTTATGAAAAGGAGGCTTGAAAAGCATAAAAATGATGATTACTGGTACCAAAAAACAGCATATTTTTACTTTTTTGACACGTTCCTACCGCCCTTCTTCCTTCCACTCAATGAAGCCAGGGGACCCAAGGGTGCTACCTCAGGTCTGGCACGCCGACCTGTCTGTCAGCGTTACTCACTTGGGCTTTGAATGGGCCGTGACAGGTGCCAGTCTGCGGCGCCTCACGATAACGGTGTCACCAGGAAGGCGCTCAGGGGCGACCTTTGCAGCCGCCTTTACAGATGCCAAACATTTAAAGTCGCCGGGTAGTTCAGGAATGACAATGGTGTCGCTGCATTTGTGAGAGCCCTGAAGTGTGTCTCCTACATTTGATTTATGGGGTTTGGGGATGAAGCGATAACCTGTTCACGCTCGGGTGCATTCTTCTTGTCTGTTTGGGGTGATGTTTACCTCCAATGTCACATGATTTATGCGCTAAGCTCTGGGTGCTTCTAGTCTCCTCTCATTCCTTCAGAAGTAAAACAGCCCTTTTACTTTCTTGTGTTTCGTCTAACTTCATCAGCAGCAGTTATTTGTATTGAAAATGTACGATGGTCATATGTGATCGTAAGTGAAAACAAGTTACATATGTCTTCAGAAGTAAAATAGTCTTTTTAAATTTCTTGTATGAATTTAACTGAACATACTTTGATGCCAATATCCGTACAGGAGTTATGGCTAACACTCTTGGTACCAATAACAGATGATGGTCGTGCATTCTTGTGAATGAAAACAAGTAGTTACACGGTCCTTTTACTTTTTATCCAACTCCATCCACACAACAGTTATGGCTATTGGTATTTGTACCAAAAATTGACAACGGTCGCACATGGTCACGATCAAAAACAAGTCCCACATTCTTTCAGAAGTAAAACAGTCTTGTCATTTTTTTGTATTCGTCTATCTCAACTGACTTTGATGCCAATACCCATACAGCAGTCATGACTAATACTATTTGTACCAAAAATGTACAATAGTCGTACATGATTGCAATCAAGAACAAGTCCCATATTCCTTCAGAAGAAAATCCGTCCTTTTATTTTGTCATATTCATCTAACTCTACTGCCTTTGATGTCAATACCCAAGCAGCAGTTTTGGTTAAGTGCATTTAAACCAAAAATGGACTATTGTCATACATGATCATGTCCGAAAACCAGTCAAATGTTAGTGCAATAAAGACGAATCTCACGAAGATGTCCGTCGAAACGTGTCAGGTATGTGACAACTCAACTGCCTTAGACGCTAGTACCCATATAGTAGTTATGACTACTACTATTTGAACCAAAAATGGACGATAGTCATACATGATCGGAATAAAAAAAAAGTCCCATATTCCTTCAGAAGTAAAACCATCCTCTTACTTTGCTGTTCATTCAACTCAACTGCCTTTGATGCCAATACCCATACAGCAGTCATGACTGCTATTCGTACCAAAAATGTACATCATTGTGATAGAAAACAAGTCACATACTCCTTAAGAAGTAAAACAGTGTTTTTACTTGTATTTATTCAACTCGAATGCCTTTCATGTATAAATCTGTACAACAGTGTTGGCTAGTACTATTTGTACCAAAAACATACAGTGGTTGTATATGATTGTGAAACAAAACAAGTCACTCGTCCCTTTAGAATAAAAACAGCCTTTTTACTTTATTGTATTCATCCAGCTGATGTGCCTTCGAAGCTAACATCTTTACGTCAAATATTGCTGGTTGTATTTGCATCAGCAACGTACGATGATCATGAATGAAAAACAAGTCAAGTATTTTGTGAAACATTTTACCCTTGTATTCATCCAACTCAACTGCCTTCAAGCATATATCCATTCAGCATTTATGGCTGGCAGTATTTACCCCAAAGAGGGATCACAAACGAAAACAAGTAAACCTTCAGAAGTAAAATTGTCCTTCTTTCTTTTATTTCCCCAACTCGACTGCTTTCATACTAATATTTGTACGACAGTCATGACTAATACCTTTAGTACCAAAAATAGACAATGGTAGTACATGATCATGAACAAAAACAAGTCGTGAGGTACAGAAACCTTATTTTGCTTCCCAAAGGAGAGACTTTTCTGCTCTCACATCTTACTTCCTGTTTACACCATGTTTCGGGTTGGCTGAGTGCAGAAGATGCATGTCCACAAACTGGTGTCAGGAGCCTTGAAACGGCTGAAAAAGACACCTGTATCAACTCATGCATGACAACCGCCACACTTGATTATACGCATCATCTGAAACAGGTGTTTCCTTTTATCCACTAGGGGAGCAGTGGCTCCATTGATGTGTGCACAGGCAAAATTTTGCTTGGAGCACCTTGAACAAACACCGATCCTATCCAACTTGCTTTTGGACACAGGCGGTGTACACCCTGAGCCCTGGGCAGGCGTTTTGTACCCCACACACCCAAATGTACACCTAGAGACAACATAGATTCACCAATAATCCCACAAAGCACGTTTTTTGGACTTTTTTGGACATTCGTTAGAATGAAAAAAGCCCACACATACACAAAAACACGCAAACTCTACACAGAAATGGTTTAGCTGGAATTCAAACTAGGGCCTTCTGAAACCACAGCGACAAATTAAACAATATAAAGAAATTTCGAACTAAAACATACTATTTGTATTATTTCCGGTTCATATTTGGTGACAACGAGCAATTCAACATTTCTTAATTTTAATTTTTTTTCATTTTCACTTTGAAATATGTTTGTTGAGTTTAAGGTTTTGCCCCAAAAACAGGTTTCTGGTTGGTTGGGGGTGAAGTGAGTTTTTTTAGATACAAAGATTCTCAACTAAGGTTGAGGCAAACCATTGACTCCATATGAGAGTGAGTTTGACATTACCCAATAAAATATGATTTACCTCTAATTTCAACCATATTAGGTCTATACAGTCGCCAGTTTTTCGCAATGCGGGCGTTGCCATGTTGGAACCGGAAATTGTCAGCAAGCAGTGATTGGCGTGATTCATTGTATCTATGGCAACCAGTCTCACCAATCATCCTTACCATTTTAAAGTGGGCTACAGGAAGTCTGTCAAAGGTTTCAAGGATTTGACAAGAGACCACCTACTTTTATTGAGATATCTGGTTTTGCAACTTCGGTAACTTACACTACAGAAAAAAATAATGACTTTTTTTTTTTTTTTACCATTTTAAAAACGACCACAAGCTGCATTGGATGGATCAATTCTGGTAGGGTTTATTGATGTCAAAGCGATTTTGAGAGCCACACGGCGTTCTGTCAAAATGTTTGGTTGAGTGTTATTGTGAGTACACCAACATGGCTAATGTGTAGTGGTGTCGGACTATGTTTTTTATTTTCATTTTTTACATGTTACCTACAAGGTTAGGAGGTAGCGTATTGACAGAAAAGTTTATGTTAGCGGTGTCAGACTGTGTTTTTTTTAAATGTGTTAGTAACAAGATTAGGAGTTACAGGTATTGTAAAAACACTAACGCAGCTTACGTGTAGCAGTGTTGGACTTTTTTTTTTACTAACAATTTTGGCAGTTAGCGCGATCACAGTAACGTTTGTTTAGCGGTATCAGCTTGTATTTTTAGAAGCTGACACGACTAACGTATGGTAGTAACTGACTTTTTTTTTCACGTGTTAAATACAAGGTTGGCAGTTAGCGTAGTCACAGTAACTTTTGTTTTAGCGTTATCCCTTTATGCTTTACATGATGCAATCAAGGTTGGGAATTACAGGTATTACACATATGCTAATGTGGCTAATGTGTAGCAGTGTTGGACTGTTTTTTTTTTTTTTTTACAAGTCACTAACAAGGTTGGCAGTTAGCGTAACCACAGGAACATTTGTTTTAGCGGTATCAGCTTGTTTATCTAGATGCTGCAAACACGTTTTGAAGTTACAGATTTTTTTGACTATGCTAACACGGCTAACGTGTAGCAGTGTCCGACTGTGTTTTTTTACGTGTTACCAATATGGGTGGGAGTTAGCAAACTGTTAATAACATTTGTGTTGTCACTGGTATTGTGAGTACACTAATGCAGCTAACACTACTAAGGCAGCTAACGTGCATCATTGAGTTTTTTGGTTACTTAAGTTTAGGAGTTACTGGTTTTCATGGAAATGCTAAAGCGGCTAACACTATTTTACATTGCTAACATGTAGCAATGTTGGACTGTGTTTTTTGTATTGCTTGTCAAGTTTGGAAGTAACAAGTTACAGGGATTATCAATATGCTAATTCTGCTAATGCCTCCAACATTAGCATGTTAAAAACAAGCTCGAGAGTTACAGTGAATAAAGTCAGACTGACTGACAGACTTGGGCTACATAGTGGCCAAGAAGGCCCCCGGTTCAAGTCCCGGCTGGGGGACCTAAACCAGAACATCAATGGGGGACCTTTCTGTGTGGAGTTTGCATGTTCTCCCTGGCATGCGTGGGTTTTCTCTGTAGACTTTGGCTTCCTCCCACCGTCCAAAAACATGCACTCTAAATTGTCACTAGGTGTGTGATTTGTGTGGCCCTGCAACAGACTGGCCCCCAAATGGCCGGGATAGACTCCAGCAGCCCTTTGACCCCGAAAGGGACAAAACAGATTAGAAGATGAATGAATGACTGACGGACTTCACTATGACTCTTTTGTCCCAATTAATGTGACTTGTATATGACACAAGTGTCTAAATAGACATTGATGGTGTGCCATTTAATCCAGGTGCGCTCTATAGTGCAGAAAATGAACAAGTCACAACTCTTGAGGGATCAAGACAGAGTAAGGATCTCAATCAAAACAAATTAAAACAAAGTAAAAAAAAATCTGAAAGAAGAATAAAACGCCTTCAGGCTTAAACCAAAACATGCTAGAAAGATCAAAGCAAAACAGGTTAAGATAAAGCCTAAAAGGGTTTTAAAATTTGGGGTCAAATTCATCCATTACTAAGACATGGAGTAATCAGGACAACGACTTTTTGAGTCAATAATTTTCAGAAGTCAACTTTGGAACAGAGCTAGCATAAAACAAAAAGCTAACATCAAAAGAACGTAAACTAGATCATGGAGCAAAGTTCCGCAGTAGCCCCTCCGTAAGACAGAGATAACTAGATTTAAATATCCTAACGTTTAAAAAAAAAAAAAACTTCCACATTTCTCATGTCTTAGCTGTTGGCTGGAGGAGTGTGTGTTGGTTTGCTTCCTACCTCTCACAGACAGAAAAACTCCAGCCCTGTCTAGTTTTTTTTTCTTTCATCTCAGCAGATTTTCACTTCCGCAGCCACTCTGCTCCTCCCACACACCAGAGATCAATTTGTCTTGCCGACAGGAATCCATATTTTTCTCATCTCAGGTACTGCTTCTTGCTCCTGAAACTTCTTTCTCCAGTGCCCGCCTCTTTCATTTTACCTCTTCTACACCTCCCCCCCACCCCACCACCACCACCATTGGGTCTTGCTGAATCAGCTGTGGGCTGATCCCGGCATAACCAACCCGTTCTTCCGTCCTCCCGAAAACTTGCGCGTGGACTTGTCCGTTGCGTCGGAGAAGAGAGTTGCCGGTCCCTGTGGTGGTCCATGAAGGTGTTCCATCAACAACCTGGAAGTTGGAGGGAGGGGTGAAACACTCAGCGCCACCAGGGGAATGGGGGAATGGAGGCGGTTTTTACAGCACCTTTCCCTCTCCTTGTTTACCTTTTGGTTTAAGGAAAGACTGGCGGGCTCCCTGGTGGCCACCGCCGCGATCAATACTACACAAGAGTTGAATTAGACCTCTGGTGGAGTCTACCTTGAGGGAGGCCAAGTCCGACCTGGAATCCCTTGAACATCTACTTTCTTTCCACCGAGTTAACCAATAACTGAATGAAATGAGAGGGAAAAGAGCAGCTGTCTTTTCAGTTTCTTATCTGCTTGTTTTTTTTTTTTTTACTCTCTCCTCCACCCTCTACGTCGCTCCGGGGCACCGCGGACTCTCTGTATCTGTTTTGCCTTAAAAGAGTCGCTTGAGCAGAAGCGAAATGCACAATTAGCAGATATCCAGAAGAAATGGGACACGCCTGTGCAACGGGGGAAACGCATGCATGTGTAAGCATTCCCTTAATTGAATCATGCCCTCTCGGTGACGTTGAGTCATGAACAAGAGGCACCCAAAGACAACAAAAAGTGAGAAATCAATCTTTCGCGTCTAAATCTTTAGTATCGGGTGACTCAACTGTGGTGGGATTCTACCAGACGTTGAAATGTTCGGCTACATGCGTAAAACAAAACTACCCAACAATCCTCATCACCCTACGTCCAAATCAGGTAGACAGTTGCCCCCTGAAATGAGGTCTCACTCCCGCAATCCCTTGGATCAATAGGAGCCACTCACCACCCTCTCACACGTGATACGTCACCCCCGAACACCCTATGACCCTACCCTCCCAATCTGACGATCCAACCTGGTAAGGGACCAATTACAACCAACCTGAGGGAATTCGCCAGAGTTCTCCCCTTGTCTGGGGCGATCTCTCTGAGGATTACAGGTACTTAGCTCCCATTATGTCTGCTCTATTACCTGCTACTGCCTGTCAACACAGCCTCCTTTTGTGCCTGGCTGTTTTCACAACAGGCCCTCCCCTTTTGGCACGCGACCCTTTCAATGGGGGCTTTGGTGAAAGGTGTGGATTTCAGAGATGGTGGATAGAGAGCACTTGTGGGTTGTTTTTTTTTTTTGTTCTCTGGCACACTGCTCTCTGCAGGTGTGCGGTCGGAGGTAAGGCTTTCGTTTGACGCTTGATGCTTGTCAGTATCGACACGGCTCTCCGAGATGCTTCCTGTTTGGACGTTGGCCTGAAAAAGACAATAGACAGGTCAAGAAAAAAGTGACTTGTTTAAAATATACATGGAGATGATATTAGAACACCTGAGTTGATAAAAATATCTCGTTAAGTTGAATGGTTGCCATGAACTAATAACAATCCCAGCTGCTCTTGAATATAAAGTGAAGTTATGCACTTAAAATGTCGTCAAAAACAACAAAAAGGCTTTAAAACTGTCCCTTTATAGTGCAAAAGTCATTAAAACAAGACAAAACATAAAAAATAAATAAAAAGTGAATACACACAGCTTCTTTTGAAACCAAGCCCCAGTGGTCATTGAAGGTACTGCATTCTCAGTACTGTCAATGGCCAAAAATGAATAAATGTATGTAAAGTCATTGTAGAACAATGGCTTTTATTTTAGACTAAGCCATGAAGAAGAAAAAAGGCCACATTTTATTGATTGTGATGGGGAGGGGATTTTTTTATTTTTTTTATTTTGGTGCTAAAGTTGTTCCGATTCTGCACCACAACAGTTTTTAAATGACAAATTTTCCTTTTTTTCTTTCTTCTTCCAATTAGCTTGTCATCAATGTCGTACCTAAGGACATTGTTTGACTAGAAGGGTTCGGGTTCTACATCGCAAAAATTAACCTGAAAATTACAGGGTAATTATCGTAAATGAAGAGTCGGAGACGACGGTTCTCTGACATGGAAATTGGCTAAATGTTCCTTCAAACTGAATAGACAGGTGCCACGAAACGTGCTCCCAGATTCAACAAGGAGCGTTAACTAGGGCCTTTCATGGGTCTTTTTATTTCATTTTAATTATTCATATTGTGCAAAAAAAAAAAAAAAAAAGAACAAATCAAAGCTGTCATTTGTAGCGCAATAGCTTTTGGGTAGAGTTGTTTATGGTAATAAAACCACTACGTGTGTCGGTACGGGCAAACATCTCAATTCAAGGTGTACTTTTTTTCGCAGCCTGAAGCAAATGTATGCATACTTACCCTCGTGTGTGTCAACACACCTGTATTGCTCCCCCTCCCCCCATCACCATGTACAAATTATCTCCTCGTTCCTTTCCACACCTTTGCTCTCCGGCTCGCATAAACAGTCAGCCGGCGCGCACGCTGGAACGCACACCTCCCTGACTAGAGGTAAGCCGATCTCTCTGACAGACAGACAGACAGACGGCTGGCAGCTTGGAGAGCCGAGGGCGCTGAGAAGGTAATTACCCGTGACAGACGTACCTGTGTAGGTTTCACCTCCTCCCCGCCTCGCTGCAACCCGCACTTATCACAGTTACCATCGCGCCGCCGCCGCTCAAGGGCTTTAATTGGAAGATTAAGGTGTTTTAGAAATCGATTTCATGTCGGCGCCGCTTAACTCTGTGGTGTAGGGTCCTTTTCTCACCACTAGGGGCGCTGCACTGTCTTTTTAGTGCAAGTTCTAGATAGTTTCATTTTTTCTGCCTTTGGCAGGGATAGAAGTAAAAAAAAATCAGTACTTTGTGAGGGAAAAGTGTGTTTCAAAGGGAAGTTTTTAAGAAATCACAATTATTTGATTTTTATAAATGATTATTAACTTTAACTCCTTATATTTTAATAGAAAAACCAAAACAAAATTTGTGTGCATTATAAGCCTTGTGCAACATACTTTACAAAGTGTCTGCATAGCAATGGAAGTGGCAACAATTTAATGACATCAGTCATTAAAATAGAAGGTGTAGACATAACCTTTGACCTTCACAGAGGGTGCCGATTGCCCCTAAAGTGCGACATTGCAATATACAGTATGAGATGCACTTTTCAGTACGAAACTTTGGAAAATATATTTTTTTTAAATAAAAAAAGTTAAAGTTTAAGATAGTAAGACATTTATTTAAAAAAATTATATCATCAAAGTTAAAAATTTAAAGACTTTTATAATAATAATAATAATAATAACAATCCATTTTATTTAAAGCGCCTTTCAAGAAACCCAAGGACACTTTACAAAACAAAGGTTAAAAATAGACATTAAAAGCACAATAAAAATAGTAGATAAAATAAAAAGTGAATCAGGATGGGAAGACAGAAATGAACAGATGAGTTTTGAGTTTTGATCTGAATGTTGGCAGAGAGTCGATGTTACGGAGGTCAGGAGGTCAGGAATTCCAGAGTTTGGGAGCAGAGCAGCTGAAGGCTCTGCTTCCCATGGTGACGATGATTTATGGCTAAAACATCATCGATATTAGCAAAACACACAATTCAAGTTTTCACCTTTTTCTTTTTTTGTATTGTATGTTATAACAAAGCTTTGTTACATCCTTTACAAATTGCTGCCATGGTAACCATCAACTTTAGGTCAAAGGAGGTGGCAACAATTTACTACGTCAATCATAAAAAACGTGCAAAAACAATACAAATGTGACCTTTGGCCTTTACTGACATTTATTCCTAAACTGCACCTTTTGATCACAAACATTTGCCACATAAGATTACAAAGTACGACTCTTTTAGGTTTTAGATAAAAATGACAAAATATATATAAATTTATAGCTAACACATCATTGACAATAATAGTTTTCTCAAATTGTTGTGCAAGCCTTCTAAATTTTTCTTTTCTTTTTGTTATAGTAAAGCTCTCAATTATATCCTTTACATATTGTTGCCATTGCAACCATTAACCTCAGGTGACAAAAATGTACTCACATCAATAAAAATGTACGAATGTTGATTACATCAAGCGGTAAAAAAAAAAAAACAATTGTTGACATGACCTCTGACCTTTAGAGAAGGCACAATTTACAGATAAAATGTGAGGAATTTAGCATATGTGTGCTACGTATGAACAATTATTCAGATAACGACAGCATAAGGAACATGCTAACCACTATCAAGTGACCAATTTTAACAAATGTAACAATTTCTGTTAAAACTGTAGTGTTCATGCGTCGCTACTCAAGTCTCTACAACTGACTTTAAGTCCTACATACAAAGGAAGTTATACCAGATCTAAGCTTAACCAATCACTTGAATTTGGTAGTACTGTTTAGATAGTTATGGCTAATAAAGTACTTTTAGGCCGTTGCTTCTTTTTGCAGATGATGTCGTTCTGTTCACAAGATACAAAGCACCAATAGCCTAAAGTTACCCCCCCACCACAATGCAAGTTCAAGCAACCACTTTCAACGAAAAGTCCATAAATATCCAGTACATGCACGTTTCGGGCTTCTGCGTCTAAAACTCCAGCATTGACGCATAGCTACGCAAGTTTCTACAACCGTTTTCAGGCTGTCCAACTTTGACTCGGATCAGGGACTCGTAACGTATGGATATTGTTCTTTTTAAATCACGGAGGTGCCAACTAATAATTGCGGAATGTGGCAAAACTGAATTAAATGACAACAAAGAGCAGTGAGAATTGCAAAATTTCCGCTGCTTTCAAATTTCAAACCAAGGTGGCAGGTTTGAGCTACTGTTGTATAGCGCCGGTTCAGTGCTAAATAACGCCGTATGAACATAACATTATAATGAGCGGCACTTCATCTTCTGGGTTGCTTTAGTAGCAAAAGCTAAAACATACAAACACAGCGACCTCTAGTGGTTGATGCTATTCACTGTTTAAAAAATAACATAAGTCATACCTATACGTCGCACCCTCAGCCAAACTTTAAAAAAAAAAAAAAAAACGCAATAAAATACGCCTTAAATATGATAGACAATTTGTAGGTTTTGTATATAAGTTGTTTTGGAGATACCTTCTGTTCCTTACAAACCTGCCTTACAGGATACTGTAAAAACCACAAACAAACAAAGAGCTGCTGCATTCCTGGAAACCACACTTTTGGACCAAACCAATATTTGCACATTTAAACGGTGTAGAAGATCCGACAACCCACCTACCGCTTTGTCCACATACCGTTAAGAATTTCATTTCTCTTTTAGCCAGGTGTTAAGGCATCCCTTGGGTCACATTTAGCCAAGAACCAACAACCTGTTATGAACATCACAAATCACAACCATCTGGCACCAGGCCACAAAAATAGACTCCAAAGTAACAATTAGTAGTTTCTGAAGCCAGGGACCAGACAACAACCCACCTGATTTCCATTCCCTCCATTCTGTCCCCCTCCCCCCACCATCCTCTCACGTCCTCATCAGGACGCTATCAATAGCCAGACACCTGTTTCCTGCGAACGCTAGCAAGGGCCTCTATGGCTGCACCTGTATGTGCTTACACAAGAGCCTCGAGAGGAGCGTTTATGCGGATGGGACTGCAGGGCTGATATCAGGCTCCGCTAATGCAATCACAGGAAGGACAGGGAGCACTTGACGAGCGCGAGGCGAGCCAACGGTGGGGTGAATTAACTCGAATCAAGTCAGGATGTCGATTTTCAAAAGACGCTCCAACGGGGGAATCTTTAGACCCCTTAAATGACTATTCAGATGATTGAAATGATTGGTGCGCGTGCAATCTTGGAGGGGAAAGTAGCTGCGAAAGAACAACGAAAACTACTACGAGGAGTTTTCTAAGGATTTTTAATTGTCCAGCTGCTGATCGTTCCATGCAGGAGTAGGCTCTTGTGTGTTTGGAAACAAATTCCTGCTTTTTGAAGTCGGTTCCGCCGCTTTTTCGTCTCCGACTTCGGAGAGACACGTGCGCCACAACAAGCAAATATAATGACAAGAAAGGCAGCCCCTCGTTCAGTCGTGTAGTCCTTCACACAGTCATCCATTAACCTCAAGGCTACAGACACACGGCAGAGGAAGAAACTGCAGAGTCAAGCATGGAAGGGCAGGTGATTAATGCCGATGGCGTGTTTCCCTGTTCGTGGCCAAAGTGTTATTGATTTGATTTTGGAGGGGCGAGAAAAGGTTAGGCTACGGTTTGAGGTTGCCAGAATGTGATGGGAGGAGTAATGACCCCTCCACGCTCAGTAGAAGCCACCGAAGCGATCAACCAGGAAATGGAAACAATCCCCCCAGCAAAGCGCCGAGTGGCTTTCTGTTCTTTACACCACCGGTATGTGTGAAGTGGACGTTCAGCGGCTATTGAGTGCCGCGTGGCCCTGCACCGAACGGCTGTTGTCGGGTTGAGATGGTTAAGATGTGGTGTGAAGTATGAGGTTGGCGCAGCAGAGGAATTCAATACTTCAAAAGAGTATTTCACTTTAGGAGACGGGGTGAAAAAATTGGCACAAATGAGGTCCGTGACCTTTTGCTTCAGTTAAGCGATCAGCTAATCAAACATCCAAAATGGCCGCCATCTCAAAATATTCAAAATGTTGTGATAGAACAAGTTCAATGATAACAATGCCAGAGTATGATTAGTATAAATGTATTATTGACTGGTTCCTGGTATATGCAAAAATTAAACTTTTGTAAAGTTAGATATATTTACAACAACAATTTAAAACCAAACAATGTGATATTATTTCCTAGTTTCAATGACATTTTTGGTTAAATTCTGATGTTAAATTTAGTCTCCTGAAGTGCAAGTTTTAGCTAATTCAGCTAATATAATATTTAGCTAATTCTAATACATTCTTCAAAATTTTGTGCATTATATTATTCTAAAATATCAAAATGTAATTGGTACAAAGTTACATTTCATGATTGGTTTACATTAAAGATGTTAGATTAAAGATTTTTTCTGGAAAGTCTGTTGTGTTAGCCACTGTTAGCATTTATTTACAACAACAGACTTTCTTTTTTGGTTTAAAAGTTGGTTAGCACCTCATCCAATGCTTAAAAAAACCTGTGTTTTGTTAGCTTAAATACAAAATCGGATGATATTTTTGATGTAAAAATAAATTAGATTAAGTTGAATTATGGATAAAATTCTGAAGTTGCTAATTTGAGTTTTAGCGTTTCTTTTTTTTTTTTTTACTAGGCTAGCATAGAATGTTTTGCTTTGACTTCCGAAGAAATTTTAACAACTTTTGTTTTTAAATAAACTAAATAAAAAAATATTTATTCTTAATATATTGTTCTTTATCCTGTTTTATAATTTTAGCATAAATGTAACATGCTAAAATCTAACCATCAAGCTAGCTTTATTTTTTTGTTTTATTTATCTCTCTGTAAAGGGACTTAAGGTACTTAAAAAAAGTCACAAGTATTTTTTTTTTATTTCTAATTAAGAAATACATTTGATTTTCAAAAATGTTGTTTAATTTAGCTAAAAAAATTTTTTTATTTAAATATAAATTTTATGAACTTCTTTAATGTTGTAACTTTTAAAGGCTACGTTTTGTGCTTATTGCATGGAGGAAAATTGGTCATACATGAATATATGTGGAAAAAGTGTGAATGAACGGAATGAACCACGTGAAAACAACTGCATAAACGTCACAAAGAACACATAAATCAATATCGAGCATGAACCGTGCTTGATTATTGCGCCTTTTTTTTATGCGTGAGTCCCTGTGCAACAAAGTGTGTTTTAGCTAGCAGTGTTTAGCTAGGCACCTCAATGATATCAGACATAGATAATTCCATGTCACACAGCTGCTACGTACATTTTGCGCAAAATAAATTAATCGTAGGTGAATATCCGTGGAAAAACTGAGAAAAGTTGTGATTTTACCTGAAATTTTCACAGCTGTATCACAAATGAACTATGTTAAAACCACAAAAGGAAAAAAAAAAATAAACCACCCAAATAACACGTCAATTAACGTAGAACATGATGTGATTATTGCACTGTTTATATGCAATTCATTAGTGATTTGAGCGTCAGTTGCATAATTTGAACATCATTTGTGCACCGTGTACGTGATATAAATTTCATGGAAAGCCACAAATTTGTGTGTGCATCTTGCAAAAATGCCTTAAAATTGATGTAAATGTTGTGTTTAAATTACATAAAATATGGATAGACCCTTCAGACACCAGCGCACATCGACAAATGAGAAAACGCAAGAAACACGTATATTTCGTATAAACTTTGAAAATGCACAAAACGTACTTAGTGGCTGCGTGAGACAGCCTTAAAAATCTATTTACCTGGAATGAAAGTTTTTTTTTTTTTACAATTTACACAATTTTAATGCAATATATATGCAATATAATGAATATCTCACGAATCGAAACGAAATTTTTTATATATGCATAAAATATGTGGCCAGACTTGAATTATCTGAAGTTTCTTGTATTTTACCTTTATGTAAAATTAAAGGTACAAGGTGCGGGACGTTTATTTCACCTTTTGTTTTGACACCAATAGAAACACAGGACTCACTGAAATGAAACAACTCCACGGAAAAAAAAAAAAAAAATCACAAAAAGCCATAAGTGAGATTCATCCAAAACAGGGTAAGACATGTTCCCTCGTACATCAGGTACGTGACAAGATCACACTCCCCGAGTGGAGTTAATTTTCATCCCCCTCCCCACACGCCCGCCGTTTCTCCATACTCCTGTCATTTTCAAAGAAAAAGGTGGCGTAGCCATATGACTGTAATTAACAACTGACAAAAATATCCCCTCCCTTCACACGAGGTGGGAAATCACAAAAGCTGGATATATTTTCTCATTAATTCTCCGGCTCTGCTCCCTTTTATGCTCTGAAAACGCCTGCCTGTTGACACACAGGTTGGCTGTGCTCGCATATTTTCGAGTGTTTTAACTGTCGGGAACCGTCATCATAGCGACTTTAAGTGTGATTTCTAATGTAATCTGGATACATGTGACTGTAAATTAGACTGCTAACATTTGGAAGGACTCTCTTTTCCTGCTTTACTTCAAATGTTGTCCAGACAAGATTGAAACAATTAATTGTGAGTGGACTGATGGGAAACAAAGTGTTGTTTTGAAGCAAAATAACTTTTTTTCATTGCGGGCTCTAATATTTTCGTAGGTTTTATTGTGAAAGGGACTTTTATATATTATTCTTATATATTTCGAGATGACATACTGTCCGTTTACAATCGAGGCCTGGATTTGGGGACCCCTGGTATACACCATCATTGCAAATCTTAGCTTAGCACCATTATGTTTCACGTAGCTAACATAATATCGTCAACTATCATGACATCGTTAGTAAAGTGTGACATATTGTCTTCGCACCATTATGCGAGAAGCTGCTTTGCTCTGCATCCGAATAATTTGATTGCGTAAATGGTCAAAGAGTTACGATAATGACGTAAACCCGCTTTTATTTCGTACTTCTGCTAGCAATTTTAAGGCAAAACGTTGAAATCCTTATTATTACGAGGTTGTGAAATAATCTTTCAAACTGCTATGCCACTTTTGAACGCTAGCTGCCAGTTTGAAATGAAGTGCAACTTCTCAAATTGTAAAGTCACAGGTTATGCCAATAGGACAACGCTAAAAAATGCTTTGCTAATGTTTTATGCGGGTCGCCATTTTGAAATGGAGCATAGTGTTCATCATCACAATTTTGGTATATAACAGCCATCCTAAAAATTCTAAATTTTACATAGTGTCTAATTTGAAAAACCTAATCCCGGAGGGGGGAAAAAAAGAGAAACTCTTTGAAATTTTGGTATGTAGTGATCGTCCCCAACGTTGCCTGAATAAATAAAATTCCAAATTTTACGTAATTTTTAATTTAAAAAAAAACGTAATATTGGAAGGGAAAAAATGAGAAACTCTCTTAAGTTTTGGTTCGTAACGGCCATCCCAGCATTGTCCAAATCCGTAAAATTCTAAGTTTCGTCATTTTTAAAAGACAAAAAAAACTAAAAATAAAAAATGGGGAAAAAAAGGAGAAATTCATTGAAGTTTTGTTTCGTAACAGTCATCTGTACTATGTCCAAACCTGTAAATTAATGAATTTTGTCATTTTTAAAAGACAAAAAAAAGAAATAAAAAAAATAATGGGGGACAAAAAGAGAACCTCATTGAGATTTTGGTAAGCAAAATTATGCAAATTTTTAAGCAAAAAATAAATAACTAAAAGCAGATAATGGGGAATAAAGAGAAATACTTTGAAGTTTTGATAAACAGCTTCCATCCCCACAATGTCAAATCTGTAAAATTCAAAATTTTCCTTGACGCCAGGCTTTTGTTTGTGGTGCGTAGCAGCTTATAGGTGGTGGTGGTTGGGTGGGGGTCCTTTGGCATGGCCAGTTGTCCTCTTTTTGCTAAGTTGTTGTTCATCCTCTCACTGGTGGAATTATATAAAGATTAGTCGACTAGATGCTACCTGAGTCCGTCCCCGTTTTCTGTTTATCTTTTGGCTGAACCGTCAATATCCTTACATTAAGCTTCAAAATCCCTCATTTTAATCCTTAAAATGCCCCATTTTTTCTTTTTTTTTTTTTCCATTTTGGCCTCTTAGCTGTGTTGCATCCGACCAAGGGTGGGGGTGGTGGGGGGATAGGTGTCTGCATATTCAAGAGCCACCAAAATGTGCGGAGCAGGTGGCGCACAATGCACCCTTGTTGTTATTTGGTGTGCCCAGTCAAGATGGCCGATTTCGTAATGTGCTCAAATGGCGTGGAACGGAGTGGAGCCCTCTTGAGAACTGCCAAGGACTGCCCCCACCCCGTGAGCCGGCGAGGAGCGGCAGACGGAAACCCAGACCTGAGGAAGGGCGAGGAAAGAAACCGAAAAAAATGTATACGCCTGCTTTAAAGTCATGCGCAAAAGTTTCCAAATCCCAGTGTTTGGACGTCAACACGACCATGTGGCGCTTTTGCTTTTTTTTTCTTTCTTTTTCATTTGAACATTTTGTCTGAGCAGCAGATGTCCTGTTTGTCTGCAATTATCTTCACGTGGATGACTGTACAACATGAACTCAAAGTTTCGTCCACCGGCTTCCTAACTAACGGCCTCCCTTTCTTCTTTCTTTGCACATGTGTGTGTAGAAGTGTGTCCTTGTGCAGCTTTGATTCCTCTACGCCGCCGCCACCCCTCCTCCTGTCTCCTGTTTTTTTTTTTTTCTCTCTTGCGTGTCTGCGAGTGCTGAACAATTGGATGCACAGGTGGTCGGTCCACTTCTCCTCTTCCAAGTGTTAGATTTCATTACAAACAGTGCTGGAGGTGGGTCGTCTGTGTGTGTGTGCGGTGGCGTTGGTGGTGGTGGGTCCTTTTTTGACATCTGTGGGCTTATTTGAATGGGCGGACGAGACACGAATCCCTGCAGAGTTCTTCCACGCGGCGGGGAGACCTCGCCAAGACACCGACAGAACGGGGACTGTCGGGTTTATGGGTTTAGGTAAAATCTGGATTTTATCATCCTTTCTCCTCCATGTCCGTTAAGCTTCCAAAAAACAACTTTATTGTCAATTAAGTTAAAAAAATGAAACCTTTTCCATTCAAATATTGAGTCTATGAAAGTGTTTATTAAACTGTAAAGCTAATTAACCCAAAATTGTAACATTTTTCTCATCAAGTCTGCCATAATCTCAGTTAGTGTTTTCAGTGTTTTCATTTGTTACACCAAATAAAGTTTTATTGAATCCTAAAAAAAAATAAATAAAAAAAAACTAGGGCAAGACAAATTTTGCAAGAAAAAAGGGTTTAAAAGCTAAGCAACACAATAGATGTTGTCACATTAGTTCAAACATTTTCTATAAAAATAAAAAAAATGATAATTAAGCACACACACAAAAACAGCTAGCGTTTGATATGCTAACTATTAGCATTAACAGCTCGGAAACAGAGCAAGTAAACAAATAAATAAATAAACAACTACAAACAGCTTAATTTGCATGTTTTAGGATAAAATGCACTTTGACAAATTGGGTCTTCAGTTTTTCGTATTTCTTTACGTTCAACGAGATGTCTAGTAGTTTTAAGGCTAACATTAAGCTAAGCCATCCGCTAAAGGCAGTGGATGCTAACAAATGTTGTTTTGTTAAAATAAATAAATGAAACAAGCATTTTTGATTCCATATTTACTAGTATTTATAGGTGGGAAACATGAGACAGCTCAGACAAAAATAAAAAAACGACTAACGATAAATATGCTAATTATGAGCATTAACAGTTGGGAAATATTAGAAAAATTCCAGGAAAACTATGTGGTGCCCCATTTACCTATTTTGTTTTTAATCCAAAATCTCAGAAGAAACTTTTTTTGTTTCTAGAAATCTGGCTTTGGTTTTATATATTTATTTTTTTGGTAGTTTGTTTACCTAAATAAGATGTTTAGTAGCTTCAAGGGTAACGTTAAGCAAAGCCATTCGCTAATGATAGTTGAAGACAATGAATGCTAACAACTTTAGATGTTTAAAAATAACAAAAGCTTAAACAATGACGATGTCTGAACTTTCACCGTAACCCTTGTGCTATCCTAGGCACTTTAACATTGGGAGTTGGGTCATATAGACCCCACTAGACAGAGCGCTGAACCTTTTTTCTTCAATGATTTGTGATCTTCACTGGTGTCCATGGATTACATGAAATCTTTCCACCTTTATCCACCTTTGTCATGGTAGGGAGAACATGTCAATGGAAGAATCGGGTCATCTGGACCCCATAGGATAGTACAAGGGCTAATCCCAAACTACTAAAAAACTTTAGAGTTTTTTTTTTTCCAGTACAATTTAGCATTCTTTTTTTGCTGTCTCTCTACAGTCAACTGTGTTTTTTACTCTGATTGGCTGTTGACCTTGTAAACGGAACTCTATGCCACAACTGCTATGGTGTTACCAGATGGAGAGGTTTGGTTTTCAAATTTGAGGGCAAAAATTGCTTTGTGTGGATGGACATCATTTTTCTGTTTGCGGTTTTTAGTTAGATTTGCTTTTCTGGCACCCCTCCCTTTTTATTTTGGTGATGTCAGGCAGTTTTTATATTACTTTTAGAGTAGAGAACTGTTACTCTATCTGGCAATCCTGGTCTGCTCGGTTTGCCAAATTTACATAGATCTTCAATACCAATCAGATCATTGTTTTCGTTCTATCATACTGGAATTGTTTTTCTACGCAAAAAGTGTGAAAATGTTTATGTCTGTCTGAGAAAAGTCTATAAAGCGTGTAGTGAGGGCTTTTACAGCCCATGTAATCCTACTCCTCGGGGTATTTATGGAACGTAACCCCCCCACGATAAACAAGGAAACACATTATATATACATATATATATACATTTCTATCAGCCTGCTAACCAACCAATGAACGAGGCAACCCAACCATATATATATAAAACTTATAAAAGCAGGAGCAGTACTGATCAATAAGTCAAATATAAATAAAACACTAAACAATAAAATATTAGTTTAAATAATAGCTTAATTAATCAAATATATTTCAGAGAAAGAAATAATGAGAAGATAAACAAAATGTAATACGTAATGCTAGCTTACCTGACAGTAATAGAAATAATGTTTGGTATAAGATTTAAAAACAATAGTTGACCAGCAAAAGTTTGAAAGTTGCTCTATAACAATTTGAAATGGATTGGAACCAGACGTCATTTGAAATGAACATGTGTCAACTTCAGTGGTACGCTCCGGTCCGGTTTAGAATGGTCCTGGCAATCAAGGCGAGTGTTTCCACTCAAAGTTGGACCATCACGGCGCATGCGGGTGAAGTTAACAACCACTTTGGTACTTTGTTATACAAAACATGCAAATTGTTTT
This sequence comes from Oryzias curvinotus, assembly GCA_023969325.1. NCBI lineage: Eukaryota > Metazoa > Chordata > Actinopteri > Beloniformes > Adrianichthyidae > Oryzias > Oryzias curvinotus. Next base: position 14,090,747 of record CM043707.1, on the reverse strand, counting down.
TGAGAGAAGAAAAAGGTAAAAGAGGAATAATGCTGTTTTCTTAGCATTTTTCTGTTGTTGTACTGACCTTCAGCCAATCTACGGGTTTTAACAGTCGCTCCACCCCACCTGGTCTTTTTCATTTACCTATGGACCTACAACCAACGGGGGCCCAAAAATGATACAGTTCTAAAAAGTTGGCATAATAACCTGCTGCCAATCAATGAGTTTCATCATGTGATGATGGTCGCTCCATCCTAAACGGTCCTGTTCCATATTTTAATGGACCTACAACCAATGGGGGCCAAACAATGGCACAGTTCAGTCCAGCTTAATAGGTCCATTTTATAGTGTAAATGCTCAAAACACCGAACCACTCAGAGGAAGCCAGGCTTTATTTAATTACCGTATTTTCATGACCATAGGGCGCACTGGGTTATAGGGCGCAGTTTCAGTTATGGGTGTTTTTTTTTTCTCTCTGTAATACATGCAAAAAGGTGCACCGTGTTTTAAGGCGCCGGCACCTTAACACATATCAGTCAAACATGTATGCTAGTGTGTGCTTAACCCTTGTGCTATCTTGGATGACCCCACCCTTACTTTGACGTGTTCTCCCTACCATGACAAAGGTGGATAAAGGTGGAAAAATTTCATGTAACCCATGGACACCAGTGAAGATCACAAAAAATTGAAAAAAAAAAAGGTTCAGAGCACTGTCTAGTGAATCTAGATGACCCAACTCCCAACGGTAAAGGGCCTAGGATAGCACAAGTGTTAAAAGAAGGCAGCGGGAGCAAAACTGAGTTGGTTGTGATTTATTTTTTATGTTTTCAGTCATAAAAAAGCATCCGAAAATCTATCCAGGTCCTCATCTTCTGTATCTGAAATGAACAGCTGGGCTAAATTTCTATCAAACATGCCAGGTTCCCTTCTGTCATCGTCAGAGGGTCTTGTTGCTGTGCGGCTCCTCATCAATGATGCCGGCTTTTGCGAAATGCTCCAAGAACAGTTATAGCAGACATGTTAGCCCAAACATCTACAATCCATTCACAAAGTGTGGCGTCACTCGCCCTGCGGTGCATCCATGTCTTAAAACTTAGTAAAAGGAGTGGAAGATGGGCAGCTCTTCATCATAATCTGCTGGAAGTTGCTGCGCCACCGAAGTCCTCGCCCGGATGGATAGATCCCACGGTTTGATCAAACAAAAGCACCAAGACGGTCCTCCTTGAAAATGTTCCTGCCTTCAGTGTAATGGTGACTGTAGAGACGCTTCTCCCATCTTTTCTCTAATGGTTAATCCATCGCTTGAGTCGGTCTTCCAACTCGGGTTATCTCGCCTCGTCTTCTTGACTTGTCGGAGTTCGTTTTTCCTTCATAGGGCGGACCGTACATTTTGGAGAAATTTAAGACTTTTAATTGCGCCCTATAGTCGGGAGCCGGTTTAGCTTGTTTGCGGCACCTTCTGTCCGTGAAACCAGGGTTCGAATCCGGGCTGCTCCCCGTTCCCTTCTGTACTTCTGTGTGCCGGTTCCAAGCCTGGATTGTTTGAGAAGGTTGCGTCAGGAGGGGCATCCGGCGTAAAACATTGCCAAGTTAACCATGCGACTCATCCTCAGGAGTGAGGATAATTCGCTGTGGCGACCCCTGTTGGGAATAACCCGAAAGAGAAAGAAGAATTGCGCCCTATAGTCATGAAAATGCGGCACAAAAAATAACCAACTGTAAGTTTTAGCTGTATCAAAATCTACTTATCCCAATTTTAGCAATAAAAGTTCCAACCTAATTGAACGTTTTCTGTCAATTCTTTTTAAATAAAAGGGTGCAGTTTTGTTGTGTGTTCACCTTGTTAGGCCCACACAAGGTTCCCAGACTCTCAAAGAGGAGCGGGAACAATGACGCCTTTGAAACGAAGCTACAAAGAGACGCACAAGACATGAAATAGATGCCAGTGAGAGCACATCAAAAACACACAAGGACAACACACTTGCAATCAAAGGCCTACACACAACAAAAAAAAACAAAAACGCGCCCACTACACACCATCGCTGCTGCTCCTCGCGCACAACAAGAACGGAGCAGCCACTACTTCGAAATGCGCCCTGACATCGCTTGTCACACAGTCGGAGGCCTTGATCAGGATTTGCTCACAGGACCTCCTACTCAGCACACACACACACATACACACACAAACACAAACATATATGAGATCCCGGAATGGGGGTTAAAAAACCTCCCAGCCATGTTGGAGGAAAAGGGTAAACCCGGCAACATCTGCAGTCTCCGTTGTTGATAGCACGGCTGCCAGCTTGGAGTCAGATCACAGGGCTGGAGATGCTGCAGTCTGGGCTCTACCTCTTGGCCAACCCCCCCCCCCCCCCTCCCACCCCCATCCTCAGATCCACACTTCCAAACCTCCTAGCTACCACCTGTTAGTTCATTTGCGGAAAAAGAGACACCGTCAAACTCCTTGTTCATGGGCATCCCTCTCTTTCTCAGCGTTCAAGCCCCCTCTCGGAGGTTCGGAACACCCACGACAGAGTTGTTCCGGACTTGGAAAGGGTCCGGGGCAATTTTTCTCTTCTCCCCCCCCCCCCTTCCCAATCTTCCCCCTGAGTTGCAGCTTTGAAGTGAGAAGACTGGAGTCACAAATCCATGTCCATTTACAATCAGAGAGAGCATCCCCCAACTCGGCGCTTGGCAAAGCCCCACATGGCTAACGATTTGAGATACTTTAATTAGGCCAAAATGTGTCTAAAGATGCAGTCGTGCCCCTGGTCTTCCTGAGCTTCCCATGCTAAAGAGATAAATAGAGTAAATTTCTGTGTCACAGATATTTTAGAGGAGTATTTTCTACCGTTTCATGTCTTTAGGCAGCTGGGTAATTCTCTGCCACGGGGGCCACGGGTAGGCGTGGCTTGCATCTGTATCTGCCAGTCTAGATGGTCAAAATGCTTTGATACAGTCTCAGCTGATGATTAGATGTTCTTAGATCCATTTTTATTTAACTACACCATTTATAAACCATAACTGTGGAGAAGCAACAGATGTTTAAGCAAAGTAGTGCTAAAAATAACCTAAATTGGAGGCCTAGGCTTCACTCAAATAGACAGTTCATTATATAGCAATCACAGGACACACCCCCAGAAATGATCTACCTTTGCAGGGCTGCCCTTGGACGATAGGGTCTAGTCTTTTTTGGCCGAAATGCTCAGTGAATACAAGGTTTATAACTGCTTAAGATATTCCTTTATTCCTTTATGTATCATTGAAACAGGAGGGCAAGTAGACCAATATGAGTGAGATCTGAACTATAATGTTTTTCAAGCTTTTCTTAGCTTCATCTTTAGTTTAACCTAACCCTATTCCTGGCCCTAATCCTAATCTAGGCCCTAGCCCTAATCCTTACTCTAACCCTATCTCTACATGTAACGGTGGCCCTAACTCTGGCCATAAACCTAATCTAGTTTAGGATTCAGTCCAGGTTGGGAGTAGCAGCCAAAAATTTAGTACAGGTAAGAGTTGGGTTAAATTTAGCAACCCCCCCACCCCTCAACACACATACTTTCCACCCCTGGGGTTAAGTTTAGGATCTAGTCCAGGCTGGGGCTATGGTTACAGCTAGGAATACACTTAGAGCTAGGATTACATTTAGGGTTAAGGGCAGGTTAAGGTTTAGGGCCACGATTACATTTAAGGCCAGGAATATGACTATATGACTAAAGGAGATACTTTTCTTGATGGGGGGGGGGGCTTGTATAGTGTGCACTTACCTTGCCACCTTTTGAAAGGTGGGTTCCAAAAATTTATCTGTTTAAATCTAATCACGGTCCTAACCCTAACCCTGGTTGCCACACCCAAACCAAGGGGCACTTATTTATTTATTTTTTTTACATTTTACCTACTGCAACTCAGAGCCTCCTCTTATTTCTAAAGCCAATACCTTGAAAAATAAATGTATCGTTCATGTATAGTGAAGGGGGTTGGATTCTGGACCTAGGGATAGCCAAGGCACGACAATCCCATAATTTTCGGCTTCATTCACCTTCATTCAGCCTTTTATTATATTTTATTACAAAAATATGTGTTTATGTTAGTTTATATGTCACAAACTTTGAATTTATGTCAATAATGCGTGGAACCAGTTGTCCCTTTGTCCTCCTAACAATTAAGTGCACCAAGTTGCTTCTACTCTACAAATTACAATCTTCCATCCGTGTAGATTTCCAGCCATAGATAGCCCACTTTTTCGTGTCAACATTGATTTTTCTCTCCTTTCAATAGAGAAGTGGTTGCTTCAAAGGCCCCTGTTTGCCCAAAGCAAGCTTGAAATTCTCTTCTTTCAAAGTGCGGTTCCTTCTTTGTAGTTCTGCTCCCGCGTGTCATCTGGAAGAAAGGGAAAAAGCTCCAAACGTACCTAAGGTAGCTCCTGAGATCCCTCCCATGTAGGTGTGTGAAGTTCGGATGGTAGTGTCCGACTTGGAATCGATACCATCCCACCCTTAAGCCTTTTGTTTTCCTTTTTCTTTTTTTTCTTTTTTTTTAAAGTGCTTGTGCCGCCAAAGATAAGGTATTTCCAGATTGCAAATCTGCACAGATTCCGTGCCAGACAACTTTCTCCGAGACGAGGCGGACGAGAACACACGACTTTCTGACAAGAAGTCGCTGTGACATCCAGTGTCTGCGAAATTACAACTTGTTTGTTTCTGTCTGTCTGTCTCCTGTTAGACTACTGAGAGGTGTTAAAAAGGAACTGCGCTCCATTATGCAGGTCTGATCCTGCGCTTTCTCTTCACACCTCATATTGCATTTCTTCCCATTGAGACGCACCGAGCACACATATGCAGAGAGAATTGAACTTGTACATCTCGTGCCAGGTGGAAGGCTAAGAGGTGCCCAACTTCTCCTCGTTCCCTTCCCCCCCAGGGCCACGCAGGCACATCGGAGGCGAGAAGAGAAGCGCTCGCTGCAGCACGAGAATCCGTTACACACTGTGTGGGCGATGCGACTGCTGGGTTTTTGTTTATCTTTTCTCCGCCTCTTCTGGGAGAGCAGGAGTCTATAGAGTCAAATTGTTGAATGGAGCTCTGCGTTTGTAATGGCTGTCGTTGACACATTGACAGAGATCCAAGGAAGCAACAAGGGTAATTGCACCTTTTAATACTGACAAAAACTGTTAATAGGAGCATAAGATTACATTGAAATAACAACATTGAAACATATGTATCACACTGGTAACCAATGGGTTTGATGTCAACATAAAGCTCAGGACGACTAATACTGTGCTCACACTAGGTTCTTGCTCAGTCCTTAAGCACCAAATTCTTATTTGTTTAACTAGAAGTGTAATTATTGGTCAATACTGCCCTCACGGTTGGATATTGGCTATCTGAAAACAGGTTAACTTGTTTTTGGACACACATTTGGCCCTGACAAAATGTCATGGTCGTAGACCGTTTGGTGAACCCATAAACCGAAAAGGTTCATGCACATATTTTTCTACAATCATCCAGCTGGTGACAGGTCGTTGTAAAAACTTATAAGATACTTAACCCCTGTGCTATCCTATGGGATCCAGATGACCCCACCCTTACATTGACGTGTTCTCCCTACCATGACAAAGGTGGATAAAGGTGGAGAGGATTTCATGTAATCCATTGACACCAGTGAAGATCACAAATCATTGAAGAAAAAAGGTCCAGCGCACTGTCTAGTGGGTCTAGATGACCCTACTCCCAACGTTAAAGCGCCTAGGATAGCACAAGGGTTATGGATAAGTAAGAGTGAAGTAGGTAGTAGGTAGTAGGTGCATAGATTTTGCACCCCCCCCCCCCCCCCCCGATTTTGTGCTCTGCTCAAGAAGCGCAACATTCGCGTGGATTCAGTAAGTGGCCAGTACTCGTACCTTACCAATGACTGCGGTGTAAAAGAACCTAAATAAATGTGTATATATAAACATGTATATATGCATGTTTTGGTATTGATGTTGCTATACCAGTTTTTAAGTCCGTTGTTCCAAAATGGGCAGCCATTGAACGAGGGTCAACAAGGTTAACCAGTTAAACTTTGAGCAATCATGGGACTCTGCTTTGGGACTTTAATACTGGGAGTGGGGTCATCTGGACCCCACAAGACAACACAAGGGTTAATGATTTATAGGTGGCATCTTTTTCAATATACGGAAGTAATAATTGTGGTTTGTGCCTGACTGGAATGTATCAGAATAGAGCTGTGATTGAAAAATCCTGGAGCATACATTTACGAAATGTGCGGCGCTTAAAGATTTGGCAGCAGGTCTTCAACACAAGTCAGTACTCTGTCCGTACATGCATTGGTGTCGGGTAGTCACACTCTGGTGTGAGCACTGTATGCTAAAACTGCGTGTAAGAATGCTCGTTCAGTGTGTTCTTAAACATCTAGCAAAACTGTACGTTCCATTTTCATGACGTCCTTTAAGGTGGCCGTAAAAGGGTCAAAACCCTTAACGATGTCGGTCACTCCTCTCTAAGACCCTCCATAGGCCCGGACACCCCCAAAACCTGCATGTACCTCAGACCTTAATATGGGCCCGAGAATCCTTGTGTAAACCCAATAGATTTCATTGGTGTTTGTGACTAAGCATGTCTACATTAAGCTTACCACGGCCAGCTTCACGGTGTAGGACACGGTAAGGTTCTGTCAATGCTAACACTTTTCAAGTTTGGTATCTTCCACTTTCCTAGAGCACCACTTCCAGGAAATGAAAGTCGACATCTACCACCCTGCTCACATCCAAGCCCGCTCATAAGAATCAAAACCGACACCCCCAACCACCCCCCTGTCCGATTTATTCCCGGTATGAATAATACATGGCGCCCCCGCTACCTGTTCCAGTGCGAACATGCGGGGTCGCAAAGGCCGAGCTCGCACAGCAAAGCAGCCGGCGAGCCCGGCCTCCGAGGGCTGACCCTGCGCACGCTGCGTGCATGGAAACACACACCTATACCACACAGCTCGCAGACCCACACATGGAGGCAAACAAAGCCCACACACGTTCAGAGACTACCTTGAAGGCAAGGTTGAGGGTTGAAGCAAGCACTGCTGGCAATAAGGTGAGCAGCTGTGCAGCTCCGCAGATGAAAAGCGAGCGTCGGGAGGGCTGCGCCGCTCCGCCGCGGCTGTGTGCGTTTCAATTTGTGCAAGCTGCATTTTGTGTTTAAAGAGAATAAATTCATGTTTCACAGAAAAAAACTGTGTTTGTTTTCATATTGTTGCATGTTGGTGTCAGTCCGTGTGTGTTTGTGTGCTTTGATTGGGTCCCTCCTTATTCGTTTCTTTTCTTAGACCAGATTTTTTATCAGTGATTCATCAATTGTTTTTTTTTAAATGGCAGGAATAAAAAAACTGTACATGGGAGAAAAAAAAGAAGTCATAAGGAAGCACTAATAATTATATCAGTGCCTGACTGGATTCATGATTTTTTGAAGCATTTTGCGGAGGCTACAATGATACCAACACCCAGCGGTGGAAAGTGGAACTGCAGCCAAAAAATCACTGCAGTCAGTTATTTCATTGCACTTAATTGCCTATGAACTGGATTTGTAAAGTAACTTGTAAAGGCATGATAGTGATTATTATTCAAATTATTTGCTAAAACTACAATGCCACCAACATCCAGTGGTGGGATGGGGTACTGCAGCCAAAAAAGACATAAATATGAGGGTTATTGTCAAAATATCAAGTTGTTCATCAAGACTAAAAAGGGGATCAAGGAAGTGATGACCCTTGTGTTGTCCTATGACCCCACCCTTCCATTGATGTGTTATTCCTACCATGACAAAGGTGGATAAAGGTGGTTATCTTAGTACCCTTGCGGTTTACAGCCCATATGGAATCTAAAACATTGTATCACCCTTTCTACTGATGGAGGAAAATACAACAAATTTCGAGATAGAAAAGGACTGGTTAAGGTAATTTGAGTACAACTAAACATAGTCTTGGGTCAATTTTACCCACAAGAAATAGCAATGGCTAAACAGTTCATTGCTGTTCTTCATATGTTTCTACTTCATTTTAGAATCAGCTGTGTGTCTCTTAATTGTCTGTTATTTTACTCTGTCAGTCTTTTGACTTAAGCGCTTGCAAATGTTGGTGTCTGTAGGTGTGAGTGTATCTGTAAATTTGAGAAAGTTTTTGTGTGGCTTTTTTAAAAATGTATTTCTGATATTCAAATGATTTATAATTTACAGGTCCAAATGACCCATAACATAATCTAAGTATCCTAGTGGTGTATTGTCCCCATGTAAACAAAAGCAAAGTATCATTTTTTTATTTTAGGAAAAGTCATAACAATTTGGGCTGAAAAAGTACAAATAGAGGCATTTTTAGTCCAACTAGACATGGTAACAGGTCAATTTAACCTGCATGGCAAGAAATGCTAAATCTTTCCTCCTTTACATAGGTCTACTTAGGTTTGTATTCATTTCAGAATCAGGTCTGTCTTTTCATTGTTTGCTTGTTTTCTTCCACATTAGCGCTCACATTTGGTACATATGTGTAGATGTCTGTCTGTAGGCGTGTTTGAGTGTTCATGTGGAGGCCTGTGTGTGTGTGTAAAGGGTAAAGGTGTGTGTTTATAGCTGTGCATTCATAAGCGTGTGAAGGTTTGCATCTGTAAAGTAAAGAGATTTTGTGTGTAGCTTTTCAATATTTGTTTCCGATGTTCAAATGCTTTTCATGGGTCAAAATGACCCACAAGACAATCTGACTAATGCAACAAAGTATTAGCCTTTCTAATGATGGAGCCTCTTTAGGGATAGTCATAGCAAGCCATATAGACGTGTACACTATTAACCATTTAAATTCAAGTTCAAAATGTATAGTGTAAGGTAGTGGGTCAATTTTACCCGTAAGAATATACAAGGGTTAAATGATTTATTGTTTTTCTTGAAATCGTTCTACTTGGGTTCCATATTCATTTCAGAATCAGCTCTGTGCCTCTTAATTGTCAGTTTATTTTCTTCTGTCAGTCCTTTCACATTACCACTCGTATATGGCATGTGTGGGTGTTTTTAGTAACATAACATGGTATCACTGTTTCTGATTTTGAGCCTCTTTAGTCAAAGTAAAAAATCAAGTAAGATACGGATGGTGTAACCCTTGTGCTATCCTAGGCACTTTGACATTAGGAGTTGGGTCATCTAGACCCACTAGACAGTGCGCTGAACCTTTCTTTTTTTTAATGATTTGTGATCTTCACTGGTGTCCATGGATACATGAAATCTTCTCCACCTTTATCCACCTTTGTCATGGTAGGGAGAACACGTCAATGTAAGGGTGGGGGTCATAGGATAGCACAAGGGTTAAGGTGTCCTACAGGTTTACTACAACTAAACCTGTTAGTGGCTCAATTATACCCACACACATCTATTTATTTTTCTTCTTTAGATGCTTCCACTTGGGTTCCATATTCATTTCAGCATCAACTGTGTGTATCCCAACTGTCAGTTTAATTTCTTCTGTCAGTCCTTCCACATTAGCTATCGTATGTGGTATGTGTGGGTGTGTAGGTGTTTCTGTAAAGTTTAGAGAGATTTTGTGTGTGGTCTTTTCGGTGTTAAAATGATTTTGTAAGTCATAGGTCAAAATGACCCACAAGTTAATCTTAGTAATATAACATAGCATCGCCTTTTCTAATATTTGAGCCTCTTTAGTAAAAGTCATAAAATATTAGGAATTGGAAGAGGATTGTTTCTGGTATTCTTACTACAATTAAACCTGATTGTGGGTCAATTTTACCCGCAAGAAAATACAACAGACTTTTTTTTGTTTCTCTTTAATTGTTTCTACTTTGGTTTCATATTCATTTCAGCATCAGCTGTGTGTCTCCTAATTCTCCGTTTATTTTCCTCTGTCAGTCCTTCCACATTGGCCCTCGCATATGGTATGTGTGTTTTTTGTGGTAGTGTGCGTGTGGTGTGGCACGCCGGGAGCGGTTCCCTCCAACCTGAATCGTTTTGGAAAAGGGAAGTGAAGTGCACACAAGTGAGATGATCCAATAAATCAGCTGGATTTTGTCTCCTCCGTCTGAAACGTGAAGATGAGGCACATTAGGATCATGGGAGGCTAGGAGAACGCACAGTGCCGTAATCCTCAGTGATCTGCTGGTCACTTTAGGTTTGCGCCGCAGCAGAGACGAGGGGTGGATGAGGGGGGGGGGGGGGCATTTACCCACGCCGCGAGAACCGTTTACAGTGACTCAGAGATCGTAACAGAAGCCCACCCCCTCCACACACACGTCTCCCGGCCAAAGATGCAGGCGCCCTCTGGGCCAATCGAGCGACATGTCACTTTTCGTAGATGTGCGACCGTCAAACCACGTTATTACCACGACAGAACCCATCATTTGGCCAAAATCTGGTAAAAAGTGTTTAAAATAGGACTTGGCAGAGGGTGTGTGTGTGTGTCTGTGCATGAATTTCTCTGTCCACTGCATACGACGGCGTCCACACAGATGGGTCAGTGTCGTAGGTGTGAAGAGCAGACAGAGAGTGGAGGGAAAAGGGAGGCCAAGAAGGAGCTCATTAGCATGGATGTCCACGTTTACCTCCTGTCTCCAAATGCTCCGAACCGTTGCTCCCATCCAAAAAAAAAAAAAATAAAAACTGCAAACCAAAATCTGGGATCACAGTTAAAGGAGAACAAAATCAGGAAAATCGGAGAGAACATAACAAGCCCCCTGTCTGCAATTGTTCCTCCCGCCCGGGCTGCCCCCGGCTGGCAGGTTCGCTGCACACCGAGGCGACCTGTGCAGCACCTTTCCCAGGCCAGATGGCGGTGTCGAAGGCGACAGGAGCAGCAGAAATCTGCCAGAGCAATCTGCTGCAAGCAGGTGTCGGCTAATTGTCTCTGAGAGCTGCTGCAGCGGCGGTGGTGGTGGCGGTGGGGCGCGTGCCAGCGCTACCTGAGTGGAAACAAATATCTTCATTTGCTACCGTTTTGTCCGGGGAGGGTTCCAAGCCTAGAATGCGAGGAGGGCGGTGGACTGGAGCTGACAGCTGAAGAGGAGACGCTTTGTCTAGCCTCTGCTAGCTAAAAAAAAAAAAGAAAAGAAAACACTCCTGTACGCAGATGAAACACTACTTTATTAGCCAAAAACTGAACATCCAAAATGCATCGTTCAATCTGCACTGCAACGAAATTAGCTAGGAGTTTAGGGGGCTTGGGAAGGATGACATTGTTCTGAGACCTTTTGCATGACATGATTAGACCCAGCACATCTCAGCCCTTGTTATACAGCCAGAGCGGCTGTTCACACATGGGTAGGGAGAGCAAATTCTACATGCGCCCCTCTGATTTATTCAGGTATCGGCTCGCCGCTTCATAGGCTCTGACATTCCCATTGTGCATTGAGAAGAAAGGAGGGGCTTGTTCGGTCTGACAACAGTTTGGTCGGCCTGTCAAAGGATCTTTCAGACAAAGTCGTCCAAGCGTAAAAGGGAAGCAAAGTGCCTCTAATTTAAGGCTTTTTTTCTTTTCAGAGACTTCTCACATCCCATTTTTTCTATTAGATCCACCCATACTCAATCACATTTACCAATTATATCTTCCAAATATCCCTTTTTATTCACTTTTTAACCCTCTGAATAACTTAAAAATGCACGTAAATAGGTACGCAAATTGCGTTTTGTTATATATGTATATACAAATATACATAAAACAACTCTTCCCTTGCTTTTCACAGAGGTTGTCAACTAAAAAGTAAAAGAAAAAAAGAGACTTGAAAATTGCTAGAAACTACCCCAAACACACATCTAACTACCTCTAATGAGAAGTCATAATAATAATAATAATAAATTTTATTTAGAATAATAATAACATTTTATTTAGAATGCGCTTTACATTTTAGATAAAATCTCAAAGCGCTATAATGGAGGCAGGAATAAAATGGTTTACAATAAGAACAACGTAAGACAAAAAAACAGCAATAATAAAAGTACTAAAAAGCATTATAGTCTACATAAACACGCATTTATGCTCGTCTTGGTCTTCTCAGATCAAAATGTTGTTACACGTCCTGAATTCACGTGTAGCTACGTACATTTCAGCCTCTACATTCCAATCGTGCAGCTGTTGACTGCGTGTAAAAGTTAGACACGTTTTTTGGAGTGTAAAGCTACCTTCACATCGGGCTGTGCAATGAGCATTCAGGTGACCACTTTCAATGAAAACTTCACGTGAACGTGCTTATAGACTTGTTTCGGGCTTTCGCGTTCAACACTCTTGCGTTCACACATAGCTACGCACAAAACTCACAGTCATTGATTGCATGTAGAAAGCTACCTTACCCCCGAGATTTGGCATTGGTTTTCAGTTGGCTACTTCCAATGAAAAGTCTACGTAAACACGCATATAAGCTTTTATTAGGTTTCCACGTTTAAAGCTCTTGCTATCACATGTGGCTACGCACATTTTTACGACCGTTCTTTTAGGCTCTACATACAAACTTGCAGCCATTGAACAAGCGTTGCAAATTGGCCAATTGAGGACTATGATATGGTAGTGACATACAGATAGCATTGCTTTTATTCATTGAAGTGCCAACCTGCCTGAACTATACGACACCAAGATTTTCTTACATCGGACCCGAGCTCTTTTGCAACTGTAAGTGGTGGACATGAGTTAGTATCAGGTAGGTGTTGTAGTAAATATTTTTGCTAAGGAAAAGTGTAAATTTACATTTAGAGAGGTGCACAAAAATTGCTGCACACATTTTTTAGCATCAGACATGACTAAAACTGTATGGTTGCTATGGAATTATAGCATAAATGTCACCTCCAAATAAAACAATGCAACTATTTAGGCAATGGAACCACAAAGTGTACTAAAAAACCAGAACGACCCTGTTTCAGCCTATAGTGAATATTTGTACTTGTTATGTAATGATGGTACATAGTAATACTGTCGTACCAGGTTTCATTACTGGTTGCTAAGGAAAAGTGTAAATTTACATTTAGAGAGGTGCACAAAAATTGCTGCACACATTTTTTAGCATCAGACATGACTAAAATTGTATGGTTGCTATGGAATTATAGCATAAATGTCACCTCCAAATAAAAAAATCCAACTATTTAGGCAATGGAACCACAAAAGTGTACTAAAAAACCTGAACGACCCTGTTTTTAGCTCCTAGTAAATATATGTACATGTTATGTCATGATGGTACATAGTAAGGCAAGGCAAGGCAAGGCAAGGCAAGTTTATTTGTATAGCACAATTCGTACACAAAGTAATTCAAGGTGCTTCACAAAAACAGAAAAATGCATTAAAATCACAATACAATATAGAAATAATCACTAAAAATTTACTCTTGAAAGAAGAGAAAAAAAAAAAGGATTAAAAAGAAAGGAGGAAAGAAAAGTGCAAGTTAGACCTTCAGTCATATACATGGCTAAACAGAAATAGTTTTCAGTCTAGAGTTTGAACATGAACACAGAAAGAGGGCCTGTCTTCGGCTTCAGGAGGCTGGTTCCTATTTTAGCTGCAGAATATTGAAACGCTGAGTCCCTTGGGTTAGTGTCTGACTTGGGAATCACAGGGAGGCGCGAGCCCTGAGGTCCTCAGAGTACCAGATGGTTCATAATGGCACTACATGTCAGAGATGTACTTTGGTGCGTGGCCATGGAGAGACTTGTACACAAGCAGAGCTGCTTTGAAGTCTATTCTTTGAGGTACAGGGAGCCAGTAGTAATACTGTTGTAACAGGTTTCATTATTGGTCGCTAAGGAAAAATTGAAATTTACATTTAGAGAGACGAACAAAAATTTCTGCACACATTGTTTAGCATCAGACATGAATAAAACTGTATGGTTGCTATGGAATTTCATTTAAAAAAAAAAAGTGTATCTTTCCAGCAATATTACTATTATGATGGTAAAGTTGAGGGGTGGAAACAAAAAAAAACTTAATTTTATTTTTTTTAGTTGAGTCCAGTTAAAGGTAAAAATTCCCAAAGTGGAGTCAAGTAGAAGCAGACATGGCAGGTTAACAGTAAAGTGGATCCAACAGTGAAGGTAATTACTAAAGCAAATTACAGAGCTTTTAGAAAAATCCCACTTGGAATGTCTCTGAACTTCATTTTTTTTTGGTTATATTTCAAAGTGCAATTAAATAAATATTCTTTTTGACCCTGTGCTAGTCTTGCAATTTGTTGGGCCCGTGCAGATGCTTCCAACAGAGAACCCCCTGTTATGGGACGAAATCTCAAATAGGAGTCTTTAAAAGCTTCCCACGATACCGATTGATCCAGCTGACCCGGCTATCCTCTCAGGCTTTCCCCCCACTCCATTAGGAGCACCGTCTTTTTAGCGTTATCATGTGTGGCCTCTGTTGGTTGTTCAAACAGGAAGTGCCCAGTCAATTTTAAGTGTGCCGTTTCCCCCACAAGCATTCCCCCGCCATAGAGATCCATCGTTCATCCTGCTTCCTGTTGGCTGCAGCTCGTAGGCTCAGCGGCTGGGTCAAGGCTCTCCCAGCTTTAAGAGTCTCCACCTCCATCTGGTCCTCCACGATCTCAAATAAAAGTAACTTTTTTTCAAAAATCTGCTATTTTTCCTAAATTTCTAACCTTGGAGAAACCCCCAGGTCAAATATGACCCCTTTTTTTTGATGTTTTTTTTTTTTTTTAAATCATTAGTGGCTGTTATTTGCTGCACTAAAATAAACCCAAAAAAAGGTTAATCCTTGTGTTAAATGGGTTCAGATATCCAGGCAGAGGTTGCTTTTATCCCTCCTGTGTTCTTGATTTAATTTGTTAAAAAAAAAAGGCTAAAGGGGTAATAAGTAAACAGCATCAACTTTAGCTTCTTTGATAAAGGATTTTTTCTTTTAACCCTTGTTCTCTTATGGGGTCCAGATGACCCGATCCTTACATTGACATGGTATCACTACCATGACAAAGATGGTGAAGAGGATGTCATGTAATCCATGGACACCAGTGAAGATCACACATCATTGACGAAAAAAGGTTCAGTGCACTGTCTTGAGGGGTCAAGATGACCCAACTCCCAATGTCAAAGTACCTAGGATAGCACAAGGGTTAAGATAGTGGACCAGAAAATAAATATTGGAAGTACTTGTTCTAGGAAGAACTGATCAATTCAAAAACACTTTAGGTTTCTCTTTTCTGATTATTTCCAATCCAAAATTTAATGTTGTCTATTTTGACTTCTGATTTTGTTGTTTTTTTTGTTAAATCAAAAAAGTGCTATAGAGAAGTAATTCAGACGTGGAGAACCCACCGGGTCAAATTTGGCCAGTTAAAAAAAAAAAAATCTTTATTTTTATGGCTGCCTTTTATTACTGCTATCTAAAATAAAGAAAGAAGTCACATTTAAAAAGTCATGTTTATTATTTCTACTATTCTTTTTTATTTGGTTGCTCTACCTTGTAAAAAAAAATTTATATAAACTATATATAAATAATTAACTTTAATTTGACTTTCATTTAACAAAAATTGCCTAAAACAACTTTTTTTTGTGTCTTGACTTTGGCTGCTATTCAAAGGGTTTTATATACATACGTTTTTTTTTTTTTTAATCTAGCTAGTCAACCAGAAAAAATGTTTAAAGTACTTGTTATTTTGGTTCTTACACACATTAGGTTTATCTTTTTTACTTTGTTCCGTTTTTTATTTTATTTTCAACTTGGAGAAGCAACCGAGTAAAATTTGACCCCAATTTTTAAATGTTTTCATATATATATATATATATGTATTTGTTAATATATATTTTTGCTAAAGACAAAAAAAAGAAAAGTTAAAATAAGCCCTGAGGCGGCAGATTTTTCTGTACCTCAACTTTGCCTGCCTTTTTTTAAAAGGTTTCAACACGGAAGTCTTTTTTTTTTCTCTTTTTCTTTGTAATTCAAGCTACTCAACCAGAAAAAAAAAGGTTTCTTGTTCTAGAAAGCAGTTATTGGTTCCTAAACACATGAGGTTTTTCTTTTCTACTTAATTGTGGTCTAAAAATTGAATTTTGTTCCTTTTTGTTTTTTTCTTTTTATCTTTAAGTGTATTTTGGTTTCTTATGAAGTTGTAGTTCCTCCACATTACCTTTTTTTTTTTGTTTTTTGTTTTTGTGTCATGTCTGGTTGCTTTTCCTTTGGGTTCTGGTGTCCTCGTGTGTGTCTGGTTATCTACCCACACCGGGATGATCCTCCAGGGTTGCTGGGAAAGTCTTATTTTGATCACGGCAGCAGTTTCTGCTTTTTCATCTCTGCACGTTTGAGCGTCACTTTACAGGGGGACCATGAAACGCCGTGTTTCTTCAGTTATTTTACACGGCTTTTTTTGTTATACGACAGGCTTTATTGTGCATTAGGTTGTAGCTCATTCCCGAGCTCTGCGCGACAGCTAGCTGGTGTTTAATTACAGTTTGTAGCGAGCAGCCAGACACAGCCATAAGCGAATTACAATCAGCAGGGGGGCTTTTATTTATGAAGCCTCGCTTTGTCGTACGTGGAGTCTTCCTGCTCGGATCAGCTCTGAGGTGCGCCGACAGAACAAACAATGAAAGAAAATTAATAAATTTAGTTTTAAATTAAAGTTGAGCTGAAATCCTTGAGAAGAAAAAAAAACAGAACCTAGAGGTTTTTAAATGGTTTGTTTCCACTGGTCTTTTGTGTTCTTGTTTTTGGTCCATAATTGAAGTATGATGATGCCGCCATAAGCTCCAGTCGCCGCACAGCTGTGTGGTGGCGCGCCCGGATGGGCTGGAATTTAAACATTGGTCTTCACGGCACCTTCGTCGCATCCAAGCTACTCGAGTGCATCAACCCAACATGGCGGCGTCTGGACCGAGCCAGACGCAGGAAATATGGCAGAGGCCAAAACTTCAACTAGGTACGCCGGTAATCTGACTCTTATTCCAAGATAAATTAGGATGCGGACGTTTTTTAATCTGAAAAAAAAAAAGGTGTGAAGGATTTCTGTGCAGGTTAGTGTTACAAAAACATGTTTACATTTGTTTTCTGGAGAATTATTTTGGTAATTTGAATAATGTTTTAGAACAGCCCTGACCTAGCGGCTGTTACACTCATCTCAATCTCCCCTCTCTGTCTGGTCAGACCCGCTCTAAAGAATCAGTAAAAAACCCACATTTTTCTAGATTCTGGCTTTCTAGTAGTTTTGTCTCCGTAGCAACCATTTTTTTTTTTGGTCGCCCGGGGGTGACGAACACGCCTATGTCACAGTTAGAAGAATTAACAGAAGTAAATTTTTGGGATTTCCTTAGCAACAGTTTTTTTTTCTTTTGTTTTTCTGTCAAGCATGCCCACAGTCCTCATTGGTTCATACTGCAACATATATTGTTTGAGTCGACTTGAGCCACACATTCATTATTACAATATTGCATTAAGAAATACGTGAGAAACAGGGAAGCACTACTTTCGCAAGCTTGCGAAAATCTACTTTTAAATCCGACAATGATGCTTGCAGAGTTAGGAGGTGAAAAATGAAATCCCTAGAAGGAGTTGGAAGGTTTGGAAAGTGGGGGTTTTTTTTGGGAGGGGGGGGGGATTTCCCAGACTTTTGTGTGTTTTGGTTTTGATAGTGGACTATGATATATATATATATATATTTATTTCTGCATGAGTGAGCTCCCAACACAAAGTAGTCATCCCTTTTTAATGAAAGTCTGTACAATCTCCCCGTTTATGAAGGACATTCAATGTATTTTGTGGCGAAAAACAGCTAAATACCATTTATGTTTTTTATGGGGTGCAATTCATTTGTTTCCTGTTTTAAATTTTCGTAAATTTGAAAGATAGAATCTTTTTTTATTGGTAATCGACAACAAAACCAATGTTTTTGCCGTGTATCCTGGGATATTTCTTATTGAAAAATTTGCACGAACAGAGATTTTGTCAGAAAATGTCTTCCTCTATGTCTACATTTGATATAAATCAAATATTGTTTGTCTTAAGCTGAAGATTTAACTTTTTTTAGGTCTTTATAAAAAAATATGTAATATTTTTTTACAAATACTATACTAATCCTATACATGTGCCACAGTAGAATCTGTTTAAAATGAGTCTGTAAAATTTATGACTACTGCAATTCAATGAATTGGATATAACCACAGCGATACGTTCAGGCACCCGTGGAGACTCTTGTCACCATGGCAACCACTATGGCTTTCTGGTCACTTCCCGTACAGGAGCGGGTCTATCCCACTGTCTGTCGGCTGCTAATTGAGGATGCGTCTTTGTTGCTGTTTGCTCTGAAACGCGCTCATCACTTATCGAATGCATTTATGCCGTTCGCTTTGCCCTTTGAGTCGGTTTTTCACGAGTCACTGGTGGCCGCGAGACCTTATCGGACCACGGGCTGGACGTCAAACACGGTCTTTGAGATGACCTTTGGTCCCCAACCCCTAAGGGCATGTTTGACCAGATGAAATGTTTTTAATCAGCATGTCAGACTTGAATAGACTCGGCCGCTCTGTGAAATGAGCCGTTTACTGTTTTTGTCTTTAAAACTTTATTCATTTCTCAAGTTTAGAGACTCAAAGAATGTGACTGAATTCCCTTAACACTCCTAAAAGACTTTATATCACTGGTCCGGGTGAATACTTGATTCTGATTGGCTGCTGGGTGTGCGTTAAAAAGTGATAACCGCACGCCCCAAAACACCTATCTTAAACGTTCTGTATCAATGCTCTGATTCTTTAAAACAAACTTTAGCTTCGTATTTGGACAAAAACAATCGGTAAGGGGTGAACTTTATCTCTGAAATGATGCTGTATTTTAACTTATTTATTTATTTATCGATCAGCATATATATCGCTTTATATTGCCGAATCTTGGCTGCAGTGGTGGTGCGGCGTAACAAGGCGCAGCAACACATAACAGTCTGCTTTTCGGGAAAAAAGCGATCCAAATAGGAAAAAAAAATAAAACCAAGAATTAGGGACTAAAAACTGGTTACTATTTGTTTTATTTATTGTAAGTGACCATGGTATAAACGGGTTAATGGCCTTTGAAGTGTGCATTATCACTTTTCATACCATGGTCCGGTTGAATACTCGATTCTGATTGGCTGCTGGGTATGCATTAAAACCTGATAACTGCACAGTGAAAAAAGAAGTTCCGGTCAGGCTAGCTTAAATGTTTTGTATCACTGCGCCTGCTTCTGTAAAACAACCTTTTGCTTCATCATTTAGACAAAAACAAGCGGTAAGAGGTGAACTTTCTCTCTGAATTGATGCTTTATTCAACCCATTGGGACGATCAGCATATATATATTGCAGAATCTTGACTACAGCGGTGGTGCTGCGCGACGCGGACTAATGCGCCGCCTCACATAACATATAGTCCGCTTTTTGTGAGAAAAGCGATCTAAATCGGAAAAAAAAACAAGAATTAAGGACTAAAACCTGGTTAATATGTATTGTAATATGCTTTTGTAAGTGACCATGGTATAAGTGGGTTAATGGCCTTCGAAGTGTGCGGTTATTACTTTATAACGCACTTCGCAGAAGCAGGCTTCCGCTTCCACGGCGTGCGTTGAAAAGTAATAACCGCACACTTCGTCGGCCATTAACCCTTACTTAACGCACGCTGTTTGCGTTGGACGGTTGCAATTTAATTTCATTTTAGTAACAGCCCCTTTGTCTGCGCTGCCAACACCGCCCCCAGGCTTACAGACACACCCACTTTCTCCGTGGACCTAGTAGTGTTTTTTTTTTTTTTAAATCTGACCTAAAAAAATTAACCCAGACAAAAAAAAGAAAGGTTCAAAACGCACAACTAGCTTGCTGAGGTTTAAAAAAAACTAGATTTAAAAGATGTACATCCAATAAGAAGATGATGTAACTCCCAATCAATCCAGGTGAGCTACATTACTAACTAATAATAAAAAAACGAAAAATATGACTGTTTAAACATAAATGTTTGTTTGTAAAACTCACTTAAAAGGCCTAATAACTTGAAAAAGCCAGCAATTGTGTTGTTTTGTGCGAAATACTTGATGTTTAGTTTGAAGCATCTTTTTTCTTCTTTATGCAGATGATGTGATTCAATTTTTCAAAAAATTCTGTCGTTTTTTTTTTTTTTTTTTAACCTAATGTAAAGCTTGAGGAAAAAGGAAGAATGCCACCATTCTTTACTGGAGAACCGTCAAATTTTTACAGAGAATGTTAAATTCCAATAAAATCCAACAGTTCCCTTTTATTTTTATCTGTGTAATCTCTATCGTCTATGGTATAAACTAGCTTATTTCTAAGGATGTTTGGAGTGCTCTTTAACTGACAGCTCTACAGTCCAGCATGGTTCGATTTGACTCCTGCTGTTTTCCCCCCTCCAACATACACTGGCTCTGTACTTCCTTCCAAAACGATTTCCTTCACCAGCCCTCTTAAGACCTACATGTTGATTGTACAGCACCGCACGGTTGGCTGGAAGCCGCTGCGCTTTGTGCGACTTAAGAGGCAAAAGAGGGAATGGAGTCAACCGCTGATTTCATTCTCTGCTGACTCAAAGATGAATCGTGGAGCCGCGTGGCTCCTTTTCCTCTTTTCTTTAGTCTGTTATGCTTCAGGAAAATATACATTATTTCTGTTTGAAGACGAGGAAAGTTGTTTGCAGAAATACAACATTACAAAAAAACTTTTTTACTTACAAATTGTTCACTTTTTGGCCTTACAAAGGCTAAATGAAAGGCTTTTGATGATGTGTTTTTTTTATGCCACCAAAAAGTAATAATTTATTCAAAAAGTAAAATTATATATTTTTAAAAGTAACAAGGATAAGAGCCTACACTTTTAGCAAGTGAAGATCAGACATGAAGAAAAACGTTTATAGAGTGAAAGACCACAAAAAAAAAATGCTGAGTCAGACATTAAGTAAAACCCTGTGGGATTTTTTTTTAAATTTCAAATTAAAACACAATGTTGCTTATTGAGAAGAGTAGAACTAGCATCTAGCATATTTTTTCTAGGAAACAAAAAAAGATCCCTCCAACACTTTTTTTTTCATTTTTATTTTCTAAAACGGCTGTTTCTGTTCAATTGAATTAAAAAAATCTGTTTAAAACAAAAATCCAGAATCTCTAATTTTGTGATTAAGCCAGAAGGGAAAACGATGACAAGAGCTAAAAGTTAAACTAAAGGTTAAACTAAAAATTAAGCTGAAAAATAAGCTGAATGATAAGCTAAAGGTTAAGCTAAAAGTTGAGCTAAAATTTCCCCTAATTATTGCAACATAAACATTTAACCATACCATCTGGAAATCCGTTATTTATAATTAAAAAAAAGATTCATCTGAAATGTTTGGAAATCATAATTTTATTTATTGTAAAACATAGCAAAAGATAACTTAAATATATATTTATTTCAAATGCAGATTGATAAAAGCAGAATTAGCATTAGCATTCTTTTAAACAAGAACAACAATCTCCAACATTTTTGTTTTTGTTTGTTTTAACACCAAAAACTTTGCTCCTAAAAAAACTAAGGAAAAAAAAACATTATCTAATTTGTGATAAAGATAAGGCAGGGAAGTACAAAAAGAGCAAATGTTAGCTAGAGATAAGCTAGTTTGAAGTTTTACAGAAAAAAACATTTAACTTTACTGGTTGGACATCATAATTTCATGATTCTTACAGTTTGTTCTTTGTATTTAAACATTCACTTTTCTTATTTTCTATTCCATATTCTGTAGTAATTTTTTGAAGAACAAGGAAAACTACCGCTAACATGCTTTTTTGTCTTTTTGTTTGTTTGTTTTAATTAAAAAAAAATGCAGTTTCTGAAAAAGGTGTACGGAAAAAAAAATCTTGAAATTCAAATGTATGAAAAGATAATTTATGAAAAGGTGAAACATGCTAATGTTAGCTAAAGCTAAGATAGTTTGAAGGTTTTACAGAAAAAAATTCAAGGGTATTTTTGGGGAATCCTATTTTTTTAAATACATAATTTTAAGTAGTAATAATGCCAGGAGTTTCTGTTCATCTTAAAGAACTTAAAATGTAATTTAATGTAGTTTTAGTACAACTTTAGTGTTAGCATTTTGGCTAAATCTCCATTTGTCATCCAATAGTTTATATATTATAAAATCTGTGCAAAGATCCAAAAGACTGACGGAAAAATGACAAAAACGCTGAACTCCAACTGGAAAAAAAAGTTCCGACTGACTGTTTTGACGGATGTGGTCAATAACCTTAAAAGAAGGGGTGTCATTTTGAATTTGAATGAACTGAATTTCCAGGGTTTCCATCTTCCTCTAAAGAATCAAACTCGCACTCTCCACATAGATTTCTGAAGCTCCGACTGCAACAATTAAAGAAGCACCTGAGCTGACACCAACCCCCTACCCCCTCAAAGAGTGACTCCCCCATTGATTTCCGGCACTCCTTTCTGCATCAAAGCCATTAAAAAAAAAAAAGAAGAAGAAGAAGCGGGCCACCGTTAACCGATAGGATCACATAGCGCCACTTCTGGGAATTCCAGCAGCTCGATTGTTTAGACAAAGGTGAAATGTTTATTCCTATTAGCCGGCTTTCCCACCAGATCCGGCATTGACCAGGACGGCCATCTGATCGGCGATCACAAATAACAGCTGCGGCGCCCGCGGCAGGTTGAGGGGTGCAGGGGACATGCAAACACGGGCTTCCGCGCAAAGGGGTGGAGGATCAATACGCTGTAGTCAGATGTTAGGTGAGTTGTTCCCCCCCAGCCCACATTTGCTTCGGGGACAGTCACAGTTGTTTAATAAGACCCCGAGCATCCCCGATCAATGGGGAGCGTTCCATTTGCCCGTTTCCCACTCGATGGAGATGCTTGATGGAACTTCAGGAGAGGTGTGCTCCTCGCTGAGCTGCACTTATCCACCGATTGTGCCTCTCCGCGGAGGTTTTTTTTTGTCATTCGCCCAGAAATATAAAAAGAGTTGGATGGAAATCTTCCCGACGATCAAACTTTTATAGATCCGGTTGGAAGTGAATCGGAAACACCGTCACAGGTGCAGCCATTAAATCTTTTATGCATTTCAAAGCGTCCCAGTTGCCTCCCTTCATCCCCGCTCCCGCCGCCCCCTCTTTCTGGCCCCCGCCGTATTGATGTGCGGTCCCCCCTGTCGAGCAGTCCCCACTACCAGGTATGACTGACTGCCATCTTGCTCCCGCGACTCCTTTGTCATCTATCTTGCTGCGCCGCGTCGGCTGGCTGACAGCACAGCGCGACAGCAGGCGGTGACAATAATTTGCACTGATCGGACCCTTCTGCCCGCCCCGCTGTTACAAATGGCGATCGATTATCATGCGGTGGTGCGATCAACTGTCCAACGCCGGCCTGTGTTTGCGTGTGCGAGGCCGAGGATATGCTTGTGTTTGTGCTTGAAATGCGTTCCTTTTTCCCGCTGTTCCACATCCCGAGTTCTGTAGTGACTAGTGTAAATCTGTAACTGTTTATAAGTAATTCCAGTGAAATTTTGAAGAGCAAAAAAACCACTTGAGTGTCCAAGCAGTTAGCATAAATCAACTAATTCTGTTGTGAAGTGGCTTGGCGCCATTATGTAGCATGTCATGTTGGTAAACGCTACTTGAAACCAGCCCCCGGTGGTCAATTAGGGAACTGCAACATTTGTCTTGGTAAGACTTGAAACAAGAAATTCATAGTGAAGGATTAGTATTCAACCACTAACCCTTTAGAACCGGAAATTTAGCTTTAATGTTGACATACGTTCTTTTAATTAGCGTAAGTCTGCTACCGTTTACGCAATTAGTGTAATCTCATCTGATTCTTTCACGCAGAAAAGACTTTAAAGTCATAAAGTGCTTTTGCAATCAATGTCAATTCATTGATTCTGTTGAGATAAATGGTTTTGCATCTTATACAAAACGTTTAGTAAATGTTACTTAAAAACAAGCCCCCAGTGGTCATACACGGAACTGCAATATTTGGCACTTCATGTTAAGCTCAGATATGAAGAACATTTCATTTTATGAACATTTCATAAAATGTTGAATCGTATATGATTACCTGAAGAGTCAAATAATTTACGGTAAAGATTTATGGAGTGAAGATTTACACTAATCTCGTCAATGGTTAAAGAACTACGATAGTCAAAAGATTGTAAACATTGGCGCTAAAGCTTCAACGTTAAAGAATTAACAAGAAACTATATCCAAGAATTTATAAAATGTAACTTAGCAGGACAATGTTTAGATGTTTTATTCATGAGCAGGGGTGGCCAACTCAAGAACTCAAAGGCAACTTGCTAGTTTCAGTCTGTTACAGTCTCATTGACTGTATTTGACAACTGGACCAAGTAGGTGTGATGTCATCCGTCAAAAACGTCTTGCTTATTGCTCCAACCAAATGAAGTCAATTTTTGCAATACGGACATTGTCTAGCTACAACAGGGTGACGTCCGCCAAGTCAAAATTTCTGTGGCAACCACTCTCCCCAATCAGAAATTCGCTTGTTGGAAAGCCACGCCCCTATTACTTTAAAGTGGACTGCACAGAATTCATTAACCAAACATATCCAAAAATAGTAATAATTTCGATTTCAATAAATGGTCAGATTTCCTGATTCTTCTGGCATGCCAGGTGATGACAACAATTAGGATAGGCAAATATTCCCGCTTCTCTTTGGATTCCCGGTGACTTCACCGGCGGAGACACCGGACCATCCCAGTCTCAGAAAATGTTGCATGTATAGTATTGATTACCGGGTTTGGGGGGGTATGTGGCGTTTAATCAGAGCTATCGACCCGCTCGGCACCACTGCCTTGTGGAGGAGCGCTTAAAACAAGAGGGGAGCCTTTGATTCCCCCCACCGATTGGAGCTTCATTAACAGCACCCCCACCCCCCTCACTACCCCTCTCCTGTAACTGCATCGTTCTCAATCAATACCTTCAGCAATTGGTCAAATAAAAGGAAAAGAAAAGTTTTGCGGATCCCCTCCCGGTGGCTTCCTGCTGCTCAACGTGGATCACCAGGAACTTACAGGAAGTGTTGGGTTGGGGGCGCTTTTGGAAGGCCTGATTGATGGGCTGTCTCAGCATGGCGCTCCAGCTCCATTTTTGTGGAAGAATCTGCTCACTCGCAGCTCTCCTGTCTGCCGCCTCCTCATTTGCTTCAACATCTATTTGAATATTTCGAAAAAGCTCTTTTACTTTTCATAATTTTTTTGGCACCGTATCTGCCGGTTTTCAGGCATCCTTCCGCAGTGTCATCGTCCGGACACATTTTCCCTGCTCTCCCCCCGCCCAGTGTTTGTCAACCCTGTCGGTTAGCCAGTAATCACTCCGCAAAAAACACCTTTTGAAGTCCGGGGGAAGTTCAAAGCCCGTGTCGGCGAGGCGGTGGAAGACGGCCCCCTTTGCATTGCAGTCGTTTCATGTAATTGGTGCTGTCTACCGTCGAGGGGCGAGCCGAAAAAAGGAAATAAGACCTTTATTAGCAGAATCGCGGGCAGGTTTGGCTCACCGACAGCCGTGTGTGTCGGGGCCCTGCACAAGACGCACACACGGCGCATCAAACAGACGGTGTCAAATCACCAATGGGTGGGTGGTTGGCTCAGGAATGCAATTACCGCGGTGTGGGAAGAGCTACGTACACGGAAAACACATTTGGCGCATTAAGGTGTGCCAGTTTGCTTTACTGTGGGGTCTTGGGGAAACTTTTTTTTTTTCTTACATGATGATTGAAACCTGTAATGGTATCAGCCCAAGCAGACACACACTGTTGACTGTTACTGTCAAAGTGAAGCATTGTGGGAATGCAGAGCCACTTAAAGAAGTCACACCAGTGGAGAAGAGGGATGTAAGAGTTCTGGTTGGGTTTCTACCTACTCAAAAAAAAAAAGTACAAAATTATACGTAAAAATAGCAAAACATCCACATCTACCAACTTAGGTTTAACAATTCAAATTTCATAAAACCCGTGATATTCAACAGGTTTTTCACATTATTTTTCCACAAAGATTTTGAGTTGAAGACTTTATCACTGGAATCTTAAACTTACAAAAATAATTTACAAAGTGTTTTTAAATAATTTAAAATTAAATTTAAAAATACTTATTTGCTTTTTAACCCAAATTAAATCTTCAAAATATAAACACAATGTGAGAAAATCATGTCATCTGCATAGAATGAACACAATATAAATTGAATGAGGTTGTGAAGAATCAACAACAGAGCTAAAGTTGTGAGAAAGTGTGTTGGTTAGTTAACATACTTGACTTGCACTACATCCAAATTTTCGTTACCATTCCTTGGTAAGTGAACTATAGGGCTTTCTTCTTTTTTTTCTTCTTTCTTTTTCTGTCTTTTAGGGATTAGCGAGTAGTAGGGGACTCCCTGATATAGCTTATGTCTTCAAAATATAAATAAACCATATGAGTATAGTACAAAAATATTAACTATGGACTGTTTTTGACTCCTCCCCCCCTGGCATTCCAAACAGGAAGTCCCATAAACTTCTATTTCAAAGTATAAACTGGCCAATCAGATACCTTAATAAAAGTAGGTGCACAGTTGTTAATAAAGTTTAATTGACAAATTCTCCCAAGCTTGCTTTCAAGTGGTAGGGGTGTGGCCTCCCAACAAGCTTACTCCTGATTGGCGAGTGCCATAGAATCACGTAATATTTTTTGTATTGAGAGAAAAATGGCAACTAAATTGACTATATATTTTGTTGGAGCTGGAAGTATGACATTTTTTATGGGTGACACGACACTCACTCCATCCAAACCTCATATACAGTCAATGGCTCCAACATGAAAGCCTCCGTGTTGCGGAAAAAGAGTGATTGTCCAACATTGTGGTACCCGTATTGCGAAAAAAAAAGCAGACTGGATTGACTTAATTTCATTGGATCCAGAAGTGGGCCATGTTTTACTGGTGACATCACACTCAATCGGTCCAGTTCTCATATACAGTCAATGTTGATTACAAATAGAGATTAGGACTGATCCAATTTACATTTTCTGGGATATCCAATTGGAACACTAGATTTGCTATTGTAAAGGTTTAATTTCAAGATCAATTTGCGAAATTACAGATTGTGGAGGGACAGTTTGAGCTGCTTTCCTGGTGCAGGTTTGACGGACACCGGCCTTTAAGTAGATCTAAATGTTTGCAGGACAACCAGTTTAACTCCATGACTATTATAGAGTCTTGTTTCAATAGCCTTATTGACACTCTGTAGAATCACTTGATCAAATTACCCATTCTTAGACCTATCTGATGTATTTTTTTTATCTACTGTCGCTGAATGTGTTTCACGTTTCTGACCATTTTTTTGTTCAAAATATAAATTTCAGCAGAGTTAAGGAACCTCCAACACTTACAAAAACCATGCTTTCATCCAGGATCATCGCTATGTGTCCTCCCACGACTCTTGAACAATGCTCACTCTTAGTCCTGCCGTCCAGCATCCGGGGGGGGGGCATCACGAGTCAAAAGGGCCCATTCCCAAACCCCCATAAATTGCACATAACTTGATTACAATGAGACGATTATACCTTATTAGCAAGGATATTATGGCGTCTTCTTACTGAGCCTCATTATGTAGACGCGCATCTGTGACTGAATGTTAGCACTTCCTTTCTTTTCTCCCCAGCGTGACCTGCCAGCCATTACTGCAGCAAAGGGGAAACAGTGGGAGGTGGGGGGGCCGAAAGGCTGATCAGGTCTCCCTCCGTCTTGCTGACTGCGTTAAAACACACTTTCTTAGACATTCTTAAGGACGTTTACACTTGAAATTTAAATAATACTCCCTAAAAAGTTGTAAGACGGTTACCTGCCTTTATGGGTCAATGTGGATAGCTTTTATGGGGTGCGCACGAACTATATAAATGGGTCACAGAACACTTTTACAACACATTAGCATAACTATGGGTGAAGTAGATGAGTGGCAGGTGTGTCGTACTGTTCTTTTTGTTTTTGTTTTTCACTTTTTTGACCCTTGTGCTATCCTAGGCACTTTACCGTTGGGAGTTGGGTCATCTAGATTCACTAGACAGTTCAATGGATTACATGAAATTTTTCCACCTGTATCCACCTTTGTTATGGTAGGGAGAACATGTCAAAGTAAGGGTGGGGTCATCCAAGATA
Organism: Oryzias curvinotus; assembly: GCA_023969325.1. NCBI lineage: Eukaryota > Metazoa > Chordata > Actinopteri > Beloniformes > Adrianichthyidae > Oryzias > Oryzias curvinotus. Next base: position 14,062,672 of record CM043707.1, on the reverse strand, counting down.
GCACAAGGGTTAACCTCCCCCAAACCTTACAAACTTAGTAGGGACTCCATTGGTGCTTTTTAAGTGATAAATATGCATACCTTGCATGCAGCCGGACTTTTATGCTACGTTCTCACCAGGAACGACAAAGCCAGTTCAAGTGATCACTTCCAATGAAAAGTCTACAGAAATGCGCTCATGTGCATTGAGGCTCTATGTGCATTCATGCATCACCATTCAAGTATTTAAGTCCGTTTTCGGGCTCTACTTACAAAACATGCCTGTATTATACGCACGTTGACAGCAAAACCAGTTGAACTTTGACCAATCAGGGACTCCGATTTGGTATTGATTTATAGGTAGCATCTTTGTGAAAACACGGAAGTGCCATCCATTTGAGAAGTGACCATTAGGGATAAATGAATAAATGCGGTTTGTGCCCTGCCAGAATTATATGACACCAAGTCTTTCGTATATCAGAATCAAGCTGTAAAAGAAAAAGTCTGGAGCAAGATTTGCAACATTTGCACTGCTTTGACATTTCGCACAAAGCTGGTTCCAACTGCAGTTACATGCACTAGTATCAGGTAGCGACTGTCCACTGCAAATACTGTATGCTAAAGTGCATTCAAGAACCTGTTCACATTTGCCAATGCCTTCGTAGGTTTGGAAACAAGGAAATTAGATCATCACAGTGTATTTAGTGTGCGTGTTCTAGGGACACTTGTGTACAGGTATCACCTGTACACCCTGTGTACAGCAATTGTATGGAGGTTAACCCGTGCAACTGCTTTTGGTCTTTAGGTTTTCCAAGCCCATGAAGGGTTCTAGAGAGGGGGCGTCCGCATCTTAAGCCACCTTAACCCTTGTGGTATCCTGTACCCCACCCTTACATTGACGTGTTATTCCTACCTTGACAAAGGTGGATAAAGGTGGATAAACCTGCATACCCCGTACAGGTTTGCCTATTTTCTTCCCCACAGACAGCTTGTATCTATCTGTAATTTGATTTGATTAAAATCTGATTAAGGGATTGCCAATAGTCAGGGTGTGGCAAGAGGACATTGTACAACAGTGTCCCCACCCTTACTTTGACATGTTCTCCCTACCATGACAAAGGTGGATAAAGGTGGAAAAATTTCATGTAATCCATTGAACCAGTGAAGATCACAAAAAATTGAAAAAAAAAAGGTTAAGCGCACTGTCTAGTGAATCTAGATGACCCAACTCCCAACGGTAAAGTGCCTAGGATAGCACAAGGGTTAAAAAATTTACACTAGCCTGACAAATACTTGATAAAACACTTACCACACCCACTAAAATTGTTGGTTCCATGTTCATAATGTCACTTGTGGGGGTTGAACGATCCTAAAGGGAGCTGCAAGACACACTGGGGTTCCCCTTAAGAGTGACCAGTCCTCTCCATGACATTCTATGTGATCAGACAAGCCCAAAACCTGCAGTACTGGCACGGGTCAACCCCCCATAGAAGTGACTAGCGTTTAACCCTTTTATTGTGTCTGGGGCAAAGAGACCCGTTTTAAAGTGTGAAAATGGGTCAATTATGGCACAAACACAATATAACCCTTGTGCTATCCTAGGCACTTTGACATTGGGAGGTGGGTCATTTAGACCCACTAGACAGTGCGCTGAACCTCTTTTCTTCAATGATTTGTGATCTTCACTGGTGTCCATGGATTACATGAAAGCCTCTCCACCTTTATCCACCTTTGTCATGGTAGGGAAAACACGTCAATGTAAGGGTGGGGTCATAGGATAGCACAAGGGATAAGGGTAAAGACTTGGTGTCAATTAAAAAGATGCTACCTCAGATATGGATAAAGTTTCTCAAAAAATGACAGAGAACAGTCCTCCATGGTTACCGGGGCACCGTGCAACCACCAGCATTAATGTTTTCCTTCAAGTCAGCTGGTAAAATTACTGCCACATAATCTGTTTTTAATGGATGTTAATGCAGGAACACCTGTCACAGCCACTGCAGCGGTTTTTCCCGCACGCTAATCCTAAAGAGATTACACATGTTGGGAACAGGTACTTCCCAGGATTAATTATTGACAAGCAGGGAATTATGTTTTAGAGCTGAATGTATTTTGCTAACATTTGTGTTCATTTTACTCAATATTTTCCCCGTCATGATTTCAGTGCTGGAGGTAAACTGCGTTTTAAGAGTTTAAATAGAACCAGATTCAAATGGATCACAAGAAAGAGGAAGTCTAGAAATATTCAATTTGGAATATACATGCACTGTACAATTATGCACGTTTATACTTTGTAATGTATCGCAAGTCGTCTGCCTAAATAAGTCAGTTTAACGAGCTCCACTCTAATTATTATTATTTTGTCTTTCTCTAAATATTTATTTGTAAAATTTGGCAACCAGAACATGCATTAGAAATCCTCCAAAACTGGTGGTGAAAGCAACAACAAATTCTATTTGCACCTCACCTTAGTATGTACATGACAGACTCAGCATCAAAATACACAAGTAGACTCACGAAGGGTCCTGTGGTGGACACGTTTGGGCGATCATATTCCGTTGTTGAAGAATGGAGGAAACTGTATCGCCCTTGTCCACCAAATTTTTTTGCACCTCTTTCGTACACACACAAACATCGAGAGGAGGGTTGGTCACATTGTTTCCTGTCTCCTGCCCCCCAGACTGGATCGGGCGGCCGACAGGTGCTTGGTGGCATCCAGGGGATTCCTGCGCCCCCTGACATTGCAGCTCTTTTTTGATGTGGTGAGGGAGTCCACCACATCTGAGCAGGATGGACCGTATCCCAGGAGCAGGTAGGGCCCCTTTTCTGGGCACACCAGGGCACCAGAAATTGGTTCCATCATTGCTCACAGCAACTAGAGCTTGGTCTAGTTGCTGGTCTAGAATGGCCTGGCTCTCTGTACCCTGGTCCTGTCTGCAACCTCTGCTGTTCACAGGTATCCCCCTTCCCAGTCGGACGGTCGGTTTCTGCCACTTTCCCCAGTTTTTCCTCCGTGGGGCTGGCAGGCTGGGTGCTCGGGCTGGCAGTGTGGGTTGGTCATGGTTGGCTCCAGCCTGACTTTGCAGGTGGGGACGGTGGAGGCTCAGGTTTCTCAAGTGGTGGCGTGACTCTCATCAGGGCGTAGGTCTCGGTTTGGAGAATTAATCTGCTCTGGAAAAATATAAAACTAGCTTTACTGCTTTGTGGAACTTCACAATAGTAGCTAAAGCTAATGCTTAAAATGTAATAGGAAGTGGAGGATCTGAGGTCAGGACAGTGTAACAGTGATAATATCTGTAAAAAATGACAAAACTAAGAAAAAAAGTTATTTTATACTTTCCATCGTTGACTTTAAAGCTAGTGTTGCTTGTTTGTGGAACTTCACATTAGCAGCTACAGCTAATTGCTAAAAATGCTATAAACAGGAAGTGATGAACTGAAGATTTAGTAAAATATTTATTATACCCATAAAATGAGAAAACGTCAACATTTTGCAATGGAAATATAAACCTAGCATTACTACATTTTCAAACCTTACATTAGCAGCTAAAGCTAATCCTGAATGTTTGGCAGGAAGTGATGGGACCTAGCTTTAGCAAAATAGGAATTATAGTCGTAAAATGACCAAACTAAAACATATCCTTTTAGAATTTGCGATGGAAAGCTGAAATCTACCATTACTATTTTGTGGAATTTTACATTAGCTTCTATAACTAATGCTAAAAACTTTGACAGGGAATGAAGTACCTGAGGTATGGAAAGTAAAACAGGGATGATAACTTAAAAACCAAAACAATCTTTTTTTTAATTTTTTGTCTGTGATGCGACGTATACACCTAGCATTGCAACTTTGTGGAACTTTTTGTTAGCTGCCAAGGCTAATCCTCGAAAATTTAACCAAAAATAAATGACCCATAGTATGAAAAGTACAAACGTAGTAACAACGGTAAAATGTAGAGGGCCACAAAAGTCCATACTGACATAAGCATTTATTATTTAAGTTGGGACAGTATTTTTTGACCTTTCTTGTCAATAGGATCAATAACTGTCTTCAGCCGCCCTTAGGCTATGCTAACAACACACTCTGCACCTTGTGTTCAAGTTGCAACTTCCAATGAAAAGTTTATGAAAACGCGTGTATAGGCATTTTGGGCTAATGTATCAAAAACTCGTAGGTACATGTGCTACTATCGGGTAGTGACAGTCTAGTCTAGTCTAGTCTTTTTTTTTTCTTTTTTTTCCTGATTCCTAATTTGCTCAGATGGAGACACACTCGAAAGTTTTCAGCATCAGCTCCGCCACCTTTTCTCCGCCTCACCCCCTGACTCCTCACCTCCTCTCGGATGACAGCCGGAGCCGTAAATGAGTGAGCTTCCACCTGACAAGCCACCGAGGAGCAAGAGGTGGTGGGCGGGGGGAGCGGTTGAGATGAGTAAAGGTATACTGGCGGCGGCAGCGGCGGGCGGTGGTGCTGGTGGGTGGTGGGGGCTGCTATTTTAGACCTTCTAAGGAGCTCATTAGGCAGAGATGTGATCAGCACGCCTCTGCTTAGGTGATGCTACCGGCTTCCGCACCTTTGCTTGCCACACCACGAGCGAGTGAATTTTATTCACTGTCAAAGGAAGAGGATGTATGTGTGTATGTGTGTGGATGTGTGTGTGTGTTTGGCAGGTGGGAGGAAGCACACTTAGCCAACAGGCCCTCACCCCCCACCCCCCCCACCAACTTCTCCATTTCCCAAAAGGCTCACCTCGACTTTCAATTGTCAGACTTGTTAGCGAGCCTGTCTGACATCGGGGCCGTCAAGTTATCGGCTGGATTGCACTTTATGACGGGAAGTATGATAATATTTTTGCTCTTCTGTCTTTAATTCCCTTCAGCACCCCCCCCCCCCCCGCCCCCGCCCTCACCTTCTTATTCTCTCCCCCCCCCCCCCCAGCTCTATTCATTGTTTGACTTCACTTGCCTCGCATCTCGTTTGGTATTCCCAGCAGTAGGAACCACGTGCCGGCGGAGACGTTTGACGGACGTCTTCTTCTACCGGTCGTCTCCCCCGACGACATTGGACGACACCGGGGGAGGATGGCGTTCCTCCATTACAGCTGGCTTTTGGAAATATGTAAGAAAAAAACACACACATGCACACACCTGCTGGGTAAGCCGCCGCTGCCAGGAACGGCGTCGAGGGCAGGCCTTGTGTGTGCGCAGAGCAGATGTACCAGACAGGAGGAGCAAAACGAGGGGGAAAACTCAACTGTGTTTTATTCGGCAGACAGCAGAGAAATACACGCTGGATGTCTAAATCTACCTTTGCTGCACAAGCACAATTGAAAGATTACACAGGGAAAATCCAGGTAGACGAGAAGACAGGTTAATCAGGTTTAGAGCAGGTGCTTTTGCCTTTGAGGGCAAGAATTCCATGACATTAATCCACCTTAAACCTTTGGAACTAATGTAATCTAATTAATACTTTTTTTTTCCTATGAGCTTGCTGCACATTGGAACCATTTTTAATGCATTTGACTCAAGAATCTGTGCCAGGTAAGTTAGGAAGTGCAACAATTTAGCTCAATTCTAGTGCTATTGAATGAAATAAACCTGATTTTTCACGCTGAAATGTGAAATTGGCAACCATTTCAAGCCATCGTTATTGGTAAGAGTCGACTCTTTATGGTCGTCCTAGAACGGACAAGGCCCCAACAGGCAAAGCCAACAGGATAACGGACGGGTTTCCTGATTGGTCTTAACATCATCCGTCCGTCCAATGCTCAGGTGGTTCTCTAATAAAAGTTGATTGAATCCGCTTGGGGACCTTCATCATTGAGAGGTAGCATCAGAAGCAACAAAGGTCTTTGAGGATGTTGCTGATAGAGGTGATCATTAGTCTACTGGAGCTTTCTTTTTAAGGGTTTCCCATTAAAACCTTGTGTTTCTGATATTTACAATAGCAAGTATTAGTCACAAATTCTGGACGTTATCGCCATGTAAAAAGATAAGTTTGGTCTGTGACGTTCATCATGTGTAGATGAAAAGACTCCAAGAAAACCCTATTTGATTTAATCTCACACAAAAAAAACAAGCAACTTCGTCACCAACAGACATCTTACTTATTCTTTAACCCTTGAGCTATCCTAGGCACGTTAACTTTGGGAGTTGGGTCATCTAGACCCACTAGACAGTCCGCTGAACCTTTTTTCTTCAATGATTTGTGATCTTCACTGGTGTCCGTGGATTACATGAAATCCTCTCCACCTTTATCCACCTTTGTCATGGCAGGGAGAACACGTCAATGTAAGGGTGGGGTCATTTTGACCCCATAGGATAGCACAAGGGTTAAGAAAATCTTCCATCCTCCATTTGCTACTTGTATTATTGTCACCTGTTTGAACCGGCTAGCTGTATATGGTCCATGTACACACATATTTGCACGAAGTAGGCACAAACTTAGACTAGATCTGTTTAGCAGACAGGACCTGGTTAGCCCAGTGGCTACGTGGGAGAGTGTCCACCTTGAGACCTGGAAGCTGTGGGTTCAGATCTACGGTCTGATCATTTAAAAAACAGGACTGATGCAACACATGAGTGCGGGGATGGGCCAAATGTAGAGATAGCACAAGGGTTGAGAAAATCTTCCGTCCTCCATTTGCTACCTGTATAATTGCCACCTGTTTAAACTGGTTTGCTGTATAAAAAGGCTTTCGTCACCTGCACGGGTACTCTGGGTTTTTGAGTTGTCCATGACCCATAGAGGGTCTTGGCCACATTTTAAAGGGAGCACAGGTGTGTCTTGAAGTTCCCTTAATACTTGTATGAACACCTCAAGGGGACGTACTTCTATTGTGTGTGTGGCATAAAGTAAGTAAGTTATGACGTACAGGTGACGCTGTCATTGGTGTCTCTGTCCGTTGCGTTGACTCAGAAAGTAGAACAGTCATTCATCAACTGGAATGTTTACATTGCCCCTTTCGTGTCTGAGTCTGATGTACGTCCCTCCATAATGCAACGCTAGATTTCCGCAGGGGTTCTATTTCCTGTCCCTTGACACGTCTTTGTCGTGGCAAAAAGCTGGAGAAATGGGAAACAGGTCCAGGTTTTTAAAATAGAACTTCATTTGTACTTCCAAATTAAAAATGTATAAAATTGTATTTAAGGTGACGCGATAACGCACGCTAACACCACGACTCAGATAAGAACGAGTAAAGCACTGCAGCTGCACAGCGGCTAATGCATGTAGCACCGGCCAAAATGCTGTTGGCGAAGCGGGTCAAAGTTCTGCAGAACCTCACAGCTATAGATTCTAGTTTAGCGACCTGATGGATCAGGCTGATATGCAAAAGAGTTTACATCCGCGTGTGAGAAAGTAAACAAATGTAAACAAAGCTTCTTGACCACATTAAAGCAACTTTCCCTCACCCGGTCACTTTGCCTGATCATCACACTTTTTTGTTTCTGGAAAGAATTGGTGTTTGTTTTTTTTCTCTTCATTTTTAAAACACCGTTGAGGATCCTGAGCTGTAGCTATATTGAGCAACGTTGAAAATAAACAGCACTTTATTTCCTCAATCATACTTTCAGAACTCTATTGGTTAAGGCACATGTTTTCCATTTATTTCTTATACTGCAAAATATTATGTAGTGGAAATCAGACAATGTTGACTGTTCCCTTTCTATACTTTAAGTTACCAAAATAAAAGCCCTATGAATTTGCTTGGCTAAAAGCAACTTATAAATGAGACACAGTTGCAGTGCTTAACATTGTGATCATTAAATAAACAGAATTTGACACTTTTATTAGAATGAAAGACGTATTGGAATTCAGGTAGAGTTGAAAGTCATGCTTTTAAAAAAAAGCAAAGAAAATGTGTTCCGGTCCAATATCAGGATACGTATCGTATCGCCAGACTCTTGCCAATACACCCCCTAGTGGAAACATCACGGTTTGGATTTGCTTTGTTTTTGCATAGGGGGATCGGACATTTGATCCGTATCAGCGAGGTCATTGACGATGTGACCATTTAGGGACAACATGGAATCACAGATGAACCTATGAAGAATGTTTTTGGACTGTGGAAGGAACCCGGAAAGCCCAGACAAGACCCAAGCAGGCAAACTCCAACACAAAAAGCACAAAAAAGGACCCCATGGGAATTTGAAACCCCCCACCCCCAGTAAACTTCACGGAGTTTGAGCATCCAAAAGTTTAATCAATGGGTTCCAAATATTTGGAAAAGCTGATTTGCTCTGTGGCAGCCATTTTTTTAAATTCTTTTTCTTCTTTACAAAATAAAAACATTCTCTCCTTTGAAAAAAAAAAAGTTTTACAGTTCTATTTATTTATTTTCATTTCACGACGAAGAACTCTGACAATGGACCAAAGTGGGACACTGCTGGGGGGAAAAATAGATTTTCAGTTTGGCACAAACGCTATTATCCACGGCAGGTTTGTCTTCTTTGGCTCATCCTGAGAGCCGCCCCCCTCCCTTTCACCCCCTCTACCAACCAACAAACAAATATTTTTTTTGCCTTCTTTTGTAGCAAACAGATCAGGAAAACACACAATTATCTTTAAAAGTGGAACAGATTTTTATTAAATTAACCTTATTAGGGCATTACAGTAAGCAAATGCCAAAAAAAGGACTTCCTCATTTGCATCAAGATAGATTTTTCAGGTCGGCTGCACAATTTAATTAAAGAAAAGATTAAGAATCATTAACTGAGCTGCTCTACCTTGCAGCGGCGCTGGGCATACATGTGACTCAGGTTGACACAGATGGTGGCTCCCTAACTGTTGAACCTCCGGAACCAAATCGGAAAGATCCCATCAGTTTCCAGGGGTGGAGAAAAATTGTGTGGTTTTGTTGAATTTGTAACACTCATGATCAGTGCGGCCGGGATTCTGAATTCCATCTGAGAGCCGGCATGATGGGGATTATGTACGGTAGAGGGATGGGTGGGGGGTGACCCAGGTGGTAGGGCGGGGGGGGGGGGGGGGTTGTGGAGCTGTTGTGGGATGGATTTGTGAAATCATCCTTTATTTGTATAGCACTTTTTACAACTCAGGTCACGCATGGTACTTTGCACATGGTACGTATAGCCTTTGTGCTATCCTATGGGGTCCAGATGACCCCACCCTTCCATTGACATGTTCTCCCTACCATGACAAAGGTGGATAAAGGTGAAGAGGATTTCAAGTAATCCATGGACACCAGTGAAGATCACAAGTCATTGAAGAAAAAAGGTTCAGCGCACTGACTAGTGGGTCTAGATGACCCAACTCCCAATGTTAAAGTGCCTAGGATAGCACAAGGGTTACCAAGTTGTCGTAATGTCAACCACAAAACAACTCGTCTAAATCTGTAAACAATGTAGTAGTCCATAAACATAAACAACAGCGAATGTTGGTTAATTTGCTTACATTTATGGTCCATGATTTCAAGGACCATATTGTTTTTGAAATTCTAGTACCCAGTGAAAATGATTTATTGACATAAAAAACGACTCATCCCGCCCCAAAAAACAATGACATCACGACAGGAAAAAATGTTTAAATATGAATCTTTAATTATTATTAAAGATTTAATTATTTATTTTCAATTATTTAAAATAAATAATTTAAAATCCACTAAGGAAACCAAAACCAACGTGTCGGGGGAGTTTTAAAATGATTATGGGATGGTCACAGAACCTACAGCTTGGCAGCCATATTGCAGCAAAGTGAAATTAATTGCGATTTTCACGTTTTTACACAAAAACAAAAGTTTGTTGAGTGCTTTTCTCGAAATTTCACACCACCAGGTTAAGTCTACAACCATAGCAAAACTTTTGTCGCCATTGTGAACTTTATTGGGAATCATTGGGGAAAAAATTCTCGCAAATGTGACAGTAAAGTTTATCCAGGGTCAAAAGGAAATTCCATTTATATGTAACCAGCCCCTGGTGGTCATTTGGGGAACCGCAACACTAGTACTTCCTGGTTTGGTTCGGCGTGAGATACTGGAAGTGGAAGACACGAACTTTAATGGTAAACTTGGAGGGACTTTAGCTTCAGTGTTGATGTTCTTTCAATTAGCATAAATCTTTACCCATTTACGTAATTAACGTAATTTGAGAGAAAATCATTGCTGCGCTGATATGCATTATTTAACAGTAGGGAAGTGATTATGCCAATAGCGTCAATCAGCATATTCACGTTGATAACGTAAACGGTCGTAGAGTTATGGTGTTGGACGTTGCTGGCAACATCTCCATTGTTAAAGGGTTTATGGTGTTTACCTGGTGACCTAGCTTGTAACATTTAAATTTGTCATCCTGACTCAAACAGGAAGTGTACATTTTTGTCACCATATGTTCGTCTTCTGAGCGCCAAACACAAGTTCTGATTGTGCTAACCCTGCAACACTTTGGCATGACAACAAAACATAGTGGGTGGAGTCTTTTGAGAAAATTCCACCTGCTTCAAGTTGTGTCCAACTTTCGTACACTGCAGCCCAACATATTCCGTCCTCTTTGAGTTGTATGAACATCTGAAGCTACTTACACACCATATTTTATCCGAAGATGCGCAAATGTGCACATTTTGGGATTCCGGGGTAAAAACTCTCGTGTTTAAGCATCACTATGCAGGTTTTTTTGTCCTTGGGCTCTACCCACAAAATCAATGAACTCGTGGTTAAAGTCAAACCAGTTGAACTTTGACCAGTCTGAGACTCGGATGTGGTTGTGACGTATGGTTTGTGTCGGCTGGAATTATACGACACCAAGTCTTTCATTCATCGGATTCGAGAAGAAAAAAGTCTGTAGTGCCATTTTGCAACAAGCCGATGGTAGGTACTTCCGCTAGCATTGGGTAGCGATAGTCCGGTGTGAACATCGCATGATAAAAGCGCGCCCACGAACATTTAGCACTATCTTGGACGTGCGGTACGGCTATAATGCAAACAAGAGTCAATATTTCTCATTGTTTGACCTTTTTATTTATTCTTCTTGGTAACGTTCACTGTGATGGAACTAAGACGGCGGTCACAGGTCTGACGCACGCCCGACTAATTCGGGTGAAGAGGATTTGACGGTTCACTCCGAACACCGCCGGCTGGAGGAATTTGGTTTGCAAGCACCCGCGCTGTGTTGTTAAAAGTGCGTGACAGGGACACAGAGTGTGTGCGACGGCGGTACGGGGGCTGGAGGTGGGACGGGGGTGGGTGGTGGTGGGTGGGGTGAAGTTACACATCCAAACCCCCCTAATCCTCTTGCTTTCGCCAAAATGACAAATGCAGGAACCGAGGCATAAAAGAATCAGTCATGTATGGCGCACTTGAGTATTTCTGCAAGGCACCTGCATTGGAATGAACAGATACAAATAAATACAAAATAAATGCAAGGAGGAGGGGGAGGGGTGGAAATAGGACAGAGGGGAAGAGCGGGAGGAGGAAGAGGAGAAGGGAGGGGATTACTAAGAAGCTTAAAAGAGTCTTCGGCATTTGAATGCAATCAAGCCCCATTGAAAGGATACCAGGTGCCTGGCAGGTGGAGAGAAACAGATGCGCCGGCGTTGGCAGCCTCGGCGGCGTACAGGTGTGAAGGATCCAGCTTGCTCCCTAATTACTGCTTTAAATGCTTAATTTCTGTGTTTCAATATTGATTGCTACCTTTCTGCTCCTATTTCCCCACTGAGTGTTTGCAGGAAGGCCGCCGCCACGTATTCTTTTTTTTTTTTTCTTTCGTATTTTTGAACACAGCCAAACAAATCTCGGCTTTTCTCCCGGGCGTTGCTCGTTGTTCGTGTTTGGATTCCTTCCCGAATCGTTCCTGAGTGATTAAAGCGGGGGGGGGGGGGTGTCTTGGTTATTTGAAGGCAGGGCAGCATCCTGCCCCTCTCCCCCCTCCCTACCTCGCCCACACACCTCCCTCGTAGATTGGATCATATACTGGTAATGGGACGCGCAATCAATGGTCGCGTATCAATGCCAAAAGACCCCCCCCCCGCCCCCTTCGCCTTTCACTGGATCCAGATGGATCTTTATCTGCTGAGGGATTGATGAAAAATCTGCCCCTCATCCACACACCTTTAAAAGCAGAACCCTTCGAGTCCACTTCTATTCCCCCCATCCCACCACGCCGTGGATGGCGGGACCCACCGCGGCGGCTCCCTTGCACCCCAACAGCTGTCTATCCCAGGTGGCCTGACATTTGAGTCAGTCAGATTAGATGGACGGTGTATGAAGTGGGGGTTGTGGAGGTGTGGGGGAGTAGTTTTGAGGATGATTGGGGGGGGGGACCCTTAACTTAGTGCCAGGTCTCTTTGCAAGGGGGCACGGTCCCAGGGGATGACCTGAGCTGTGGATTTGAGGCCAGATGGCTTGCCCCCACAAAATGGCCTCCCCCCTTCCCACACACACACCACCACCCCCAAAGGAACCCTTCTTATTGATTTAGAAGGGTAAACAGAGAACCTGGCTGCTGGACCTGCATGGTTGCTCATCTCAGGTTATCTAACCCCATGGGGGGGGCCCTGTGACGTCAACAGATGTGGTGATGGCATATGAATACATTTGGGGGTGGGAAGCAGGTCATACTTTCAGAGGCCTACCCCCCCCCAACATACACACTTTTATCCATCTTTGGGGTCAAATTGTGACATTGGGTGACATGGGCATAGATATGTATGCGTCCCTCCAAGTGGATCTCTATTTTGGTGGCCATTAGAACAGCCTTTAAAGCAGCAACTTCGGCTGCCTGTGGTCAAGTTTGCCACCAAATGCATCATCCTCCCTGCAGTCGACATGGTTTTTTTTTTTTTTTTTTACCAAAATCATAGTGAATATTTGGTCTTCAGTGGAGTCGACTGACCCAAGAATAATAACTTTGAGCTTTCTGAGATATCATTTTTTCAACTGAGCCAAAATTAAATTCTAGATTAGCTGTTTTTTTTTTTACATAAACCAAGGAAAGTGAAATTAAAAAGTGACCTGCAAATTAGTTTGATACCAAAAAAGGTCTAAGTAAGTATAATCTAACTGAATTTATTTTAAAATATGGTCAAATTTCTGCTCATTTTCACACCCAATTCACCAAATGGCGCTTCAGAAATGTTATAATTTTTAATATATAAGCAATCATTTAATGTCATTGAGGATAAACGACGAAAAATGCTAGTTTGGATCAAAAAGCTTATAGAAATTTCTACTGCTTTTGGACCCTTAACCAATCATCCACGAGGTGTTTTACAGACCTAAAGTTTGTCAAAGTTACTTTAAAAATGCATTTAGTTCATATGCTTATAATTGAAAAGGTCAATTTCCAACTAAAAGCTAGCTAAACGTAAAGCTCGCATCAGACTTAAGGTCATTTAGGACCAGAACATTTGGTGCAACTTTTTCACTTTTATTTGTAAAAAATTGTTAAAAATAAACTCCAAATAATAATATTTTTCCAAGTTAAATATCTAAATTTCTAAGTATTAAAAAGCTGGAACGAATTTGCTTCGATTTTAGAAGATAAACTACCAAATAATCTTAAATTTCTCTAAATATTAGCATACTTAGCTAGCTAAAGAATTTTAGCGAAGAATTACCTGCGTTTTTATTTTACAGGTTTTGCAGATAAACTATCAAAGAAATTTAAAATGTCCCCAAATGTTAGCAGACCTAGCTAGCTAAAACGTAAGCATATATGAAGCTAAATTTGTTTTTAGACCGGAAAATTAGGTTAAACTGGTTTCACTGTGAATAAATTAAGAAAAAAGTCCACACAGTGTGTCTGGTTAGTTTTTTTCTTTTGTTTTTCAGTTAAAATAACTTTTTTAAACACTATGCACTTCAGTGACTGATCTATTGGCAATATTATCTTGCTATAAGCTAAAAGTTATTTGCTTCTATTTTTGTAAACTCAAATGTCTCTATATATTAAGATACCTAGCTAGCTAATTTTAGCTAAGGATGTTCATTTTTTTAACAAATGTTGAAGATAAACTATATAAAAATAACAAGATTCTGCAAACATTAGCAATTCTAACTAGCTAAGAGGTAAGCTCACATGAAGCTAAGGTTGATTTAGACCAGCACACTGGGTTTGGGAAGGAAATAAAATAAAGATCCACACCCTTGTGCTATCTTAGATGACCCCACCCTTACTTTGACGTGTTCTCCCTATCATGACAAAGGTGGATAAAGGTGGAAAAATTTCATGTAATCCATTGAAGCAGTGAAGATCACAAATCATAAAAAAAAAAGGTTCAGAGCACTGTCTAGTGGATCTAGATGACCCAACTCCCAACGGTAAAGTGCCTAGGATAGCACAAGGGTTAAAGTTTAGCTACTTTGGTGGCCACAACATTTACTACTCACATTTTTGGCATTTTTAACGCTTTAAATGTTCGTCTTTCGTGATCCGTGTGATATACATCAAACGTAAGTGTTTCTTGCGGACATCATTCGTCGATGTGCGCTGATGTACGACGAGGGGTTTCGGCCGATAGGTCTTATTTGATTTTGAGCTGTTCAAAATTTTTTAATTGGTTGCAAATAACACAGTTTACGCATATTTCACGAAGTTTATATGTAATTATCATGTAAATGTCACGTCACTGTGTGTGATTTTTGCCAAATGCTTACACAAAAGTGTGGCTTTTCCACGAACGCTCCACTTCTAATGGACATTTTACTCATTTGCCACCGATGTATAACTTTTATATGGCGTTTACGGTGCACAGATCACGTAAAACTGTTAATTGACACACAAGTCACTTACGAATTCCATATAAACAGCATAACACTCACGCACGTAGATTTGCGTGTCCTTTGTGCGGTTTATTTGTACTTCTTTCGTGGTTTTAATGTGGTTCATTCGTCTATAATAATTTCACGTATCTTTTAAGAATTTTCTCCGTTTTTTCACGGATGTATTCACATATGACCATTTTATTTATCTGTACAATATACGTAATATTTATGTAGCGGATGTGTGATGTGGACTTTAGCTTCTAGCGCTATTTTTTAAAAGATAAAATCTTGAAATGTACTAGCCTTGTTTTGCAAAGTTTGGAAGATAAGCAACCAGATAATTATTTTTAAGTAATTTTTTTCAAAATATAACAATACAACTCTTGCTTTTACTTTCTTCTCTTCAATATGAATGTAAAAACATTTAGTGAAAAAGCAAAATAAGATTGTTTGTGAGTTAAATTAGCTGTTTATTTTTATATAAAAAAATGCCTCCAACCTTTTAGAGTTTAGCTTCAATTAGCATTCAAAGAGTTAACAACAGCTCAGCAGATGAGGCTCTCAAAGCACATGATATTCATCAATACCGCCGATTAGCTATGAAACAGATCCCCCTCAGCAAGGGAGCGAGCGCGGGGGAGGTATGTGTAACCGGACACCCACCCTACGGCAAAAGGCTATTGACCTTACGAGGTACACCTCTGTCTGCTCTCCGAAGACGACTCCATCCGCAAAAACTTACTAATGAGCTTAACTGGTGTGTGTTTGTCTGACGCCGACGCGTAAAGCGCAAAGACTGCTGACATGAATGAGAGCTGGATCTATACCGAAGTGCTGCTTTAACCCCCCTATAGGGTGAACGGCGTCATTTCGCTACCAAATGGTCGTACTCACACCTTCAGGGCCTCAATTGATCGCTACTATCGATAAAAGGGTTGTTATGTGCCGTAGCAGTCCCGGACCGGATTGTTTTCACACTTCTTCTTTCTTACTGTGCCTTGGGTGAGCATTTGCCCCTGTGGGTGCCGGATCGTCTTGGGCTGCCGGATGTTCTCGGGGTCCTTCGAGGTCCTTCGACCAATGATGACGTCACATTCTTTAATTGGCTGTAAGCTGCCACAATGACGTCTACGATAGTGATTGGTCAATTTATAACTTTCCATAATTTGTGAGCTTGATAATAACAAGTTTTAAACGGAAAATATAAACTTTGCAATTATAAATGTTAAATCTGATGAAGTTCTGTAATTCCATAGTGTGGAATTCAATGTTTTTTTTCTGAGATTAAAAAAGGGAAACTGACATTTGGGAGACTTAAACCAGACTGCACACCATAAATAAATATTGTTTTCATACAGTCATACATTTGCCCAAATTGGAAAAATAAGTTATATTGCCAATGGCTCTCCCTTTAAAACAAAAAAAATACCATTATTAGTTATGAGTGAGAAAAACTTTACAAAAGGTAACGTAAAATCGTTATGTAGTTTGTCCAACTGGTGTTACCGTAGCGTGACGTCTTTTTTTTATTATTATTTTTTTTTCAAATTGAACTTTTCAAAGACAAAAATACAAACTCCAGCAGAGGATGAACACGCTACAAATTACACACTCACTAGGGGGGGGGTACAAAATACCCGTAGGGTGACGTCGCTACGTAGTAAAATCGCTAAACGTAAAATCGCTCGCTAAGTAGTTTGTCTAACTGATATTACCGTAGGGTGACGTCATCAATGTTCGAAGGACCTCGATGGACCCCGAGAACATCCGGTACCCACACCCCCATCACATAATCAACCCCCCCCTTCCCAATTAAAAAAAATATGACGACATTACAGTGGGAGAAACCACCAAAAATGGTTAAAATTTCTTTAACCATTCCGTTCCGAGGATATGCGAAGTAATAATATTAGAAATTATGCTGGGATGGCCATAGGACCTGTGGCTTGGAGACCATTTTATTATTTTATAATTTTTACATTTTTACGAAATTTCACACACAGGCTTACATCAATAGCTACCACAGAATTTTCGTTGACCTTTGATCGCGGGACAAGCCTGCATCTTGATTGTTAACTCAACGAGCATCATTGCAAAGCAATTTGGGAGGGCAGGGATGTTGCTTTTGTTTTTACTTTTGAGGGGGTTTTTTTTACGTTAGCAAGGTGAAATCGCACATGTGGCGCTGGTATAAAATCTTTCATAGGCCTAAAAATATTTCTAATTCTACTAATAAAACCAAAACAGCAATTTGGGATAGCTAACACAAATGTTACAGTTATTATGGGATGGCCACAGGACATAAGGCTTGGTGGCCATTTTGTGGCAAAGTGTGACATTTAGTGATTTTTCAATTTTAGAGAAAAAAAATACAACAGATTTATCTCAATGACATTTCACACACATGCAACCAGGTAGAGTATACAACCACAACTGAAGTTTCTTTGACCTTTGACCTCTGGACAATAGTTCTACCAACAAAAGCAAAACACACATGTTGGGGTTATCCGAGAGAAATTTTACAATTATTATGGGATGGCCACAGGACCTTTTGCTTGGTGGCCATTTTATGGCAAAGTGTGACACTTAGTTTTTTTTTTTTTTCCATTTTAGCACAATGTGAGAAAATAAAAGTACAGCTTAAGTAATCACGAATTTTTACACAAATTCAGCCAGGTGGGGTTTCAAACCACCACTGAAGGGCCCACCTTCTTGAATAAAAAAAAAATAAAAATTCGCAACTCAGCAGCTACAAATGTAACCCCCTGTCAGAGATTTTGATTCTTTGCCTCCTTGAGCATTTTTTTGAAAAAAAAAAAAAAACATTTTGAATAGCATTAGCGTGGCGAGCTCACAAAAGGGGCGTCGGCTCGCACACTTTTTCACACAATATGGTGAAAATGTAATGTAGGAATCATTGGCTCCAGCTGAAGAAAATGTTATAACATATTATATAACTATATTAGAAAGGTGGGAGTGATTAACCAACAAACTTCTGTTGTTAAGGAAATCCTCAAATTTACTTTTGCCGATTCCTATAATAAATATATAGACGTTTTCATCACCCCCAGGTGACCAATAAATAATATGGTTGCTATGGAGATAAAGCCAACAGTAAAGCCACCATTTTGAAAAAAGTGCTTGTTTGTTTTTTGATTAATCAAATGCTGCCCTTACTAGGGTAGCAGGGGCAGAAGGGTAGAGTGAGGGGCATGAAGCAGCCATAATAGGGCAGCTTGTGGCTTTTAGTTTTTGTTTTTTTTATTGGTTTGGCAAAACAGTATCAGACAAGTCCTTGTCTTGTTTTCCTTTCTCTCCTTGACGTCTGTTTTCCACCGTCAGGTAAAGGATGCTGCAGGATGCCAGCACCAGCACCGACAGCTCTCTGTCTCTATTATTTGGCCGCCTCTTGATTCGCTAACATGGACTGAGGATGCCAGTGTTTATAAGAGCTGGGCTTCTGCGCTCACGTTAGCAAAACACTTCTGAGTTCCAACTCCCCACATGGTTTAGTTGGAGAACACAACCTTAAGCGTGTCTGTTCTTTGTAAATAAATACCCAGTGGTTTTTGATTTTTTTTTTGGCGTGTGTGGTTGATCGTCGAGCCTCCCCATCCTTTGGGGGATTCACTGATGTGAGACTGCGGTTGGACTCTAAAAAGGTGTGTTTTGTGTTTTATCACTCACAAGTGTTGCTGTGGTAAAAAGGTGTGACAGGGCTGCTAAAACCTGAGATGAGCTCAGACCTGTGTGAAGCCTTCTGGGAAAATAACACGGTTGTCGTATTTGCAGGTTAAACTTTAGAAAACACTGATTCTAAAAGAAAAAAGCAGAGTAAATTTCTGCCCAAATCCTTTTAAATCTTAGCTAATTAGCATACATTTGTAGCTAAAATCAAAGGTAATATGAACTGAGGTTGTTATAGACCTAAAAATTAGAATAAACCTGGTTTTACTGAGTATTGAATTGAAAAAAAAAAGTATTTTAAGATCTTTTTTCAGTTATTTTAGGACTTTAGTGGCTACTCTGCTAGCAATATTCCCTAAATGCTAAAAAGGTGCAATAAATTAGCTTCTTTTTTTTACACGTTTGGATGAGAAACTACCAAATATTGTCTAATTTATCTAAATATATGTAAAAGTAAAGTTCAAACAAAGCTATATTTGTTTTAGATATGAATATTTGGCTGAACACTGCTTGACTAAGTGGAAAAAGAATGTCCAACCTTTTAAGGTTGGTCATTTTTCGGTGTAAAGTGAACAGTTCGCTTAACACCATTAGCTGTATTCCCCAAGTAGAAAAAATGTTTAAAAAATTTGCCTCTTTTTTGACGAACTTCCAAATGATTCCAAATTATTCTAAATGTTAGCATACCTAGCTAGCTAAAAGAAAAGCTTGTTTGAAGCTTAAGGTTATTTTTGGCTGGAAAATGTTGTCAAACTTGGTTTAAGTGGCAGGAATTAGGAATAACAATGTACAAACCTTTTATATATTGATATTTTATTAGTTAAAAAAACCTTTCTACAGCTCTTTTAGCACTAGAGGCTACTCTGCTAGCAATAGTTCCTAAGTTCTGAAAGGTTCGACTGAATGTGTTTTTGTTTTCTTTTTTTTTTTTGTATGTTTGGAAGATAAATTAAAAATTATTTTAAATTTGTCTAATGTTAGCATACCTAGCTAGCTAAAAATGAAGCCTGTATACGTATGGAGTTGTTGTAGACGAGAAAATTTGGCAAAAATTGATTGGACTGTGGAGAAATTTAGGGGAAAAAAACCTTTATTTTTTTCTTGGCTCCTTTGTTTTAGAACTTCAGCTGCTATTGTACTAGTAATAGATCGTAAGTGCTAAAAACGTTGCATGAATTTGCTTCTTTTTTCCAAGTTTGGAATACAAACTTCCAAATAATTCCAAGTCATTCTAAATGTTAGCATACCTAGCTGCCAAAAGTAAAGCTCATTTAAGCTTAAGGTTGTTATAGACCAGAAAGTTTTTGAAATAAATAGGTGTAAAATTGTAATACATTGATATCAATTAGCTTAAAAAAACATACATTTTAGGACTTTAGAGGCTAATCTGCTAGCAATGGTCCCTAAGTGCTAAAAAATTGACTTAATGTGCTTTTTTTTTGTGTGCAAGTTTTGAAAATAAATTAGCAAATTATTTCAAGTTTGTCTGAGCATACCTAACTAAAGTAAAGCTCATTTGAAGCTAAAGTTGTTGTAGTCCAGAGAAATTGGCAAAAGTTGTTTTATCTTGAGAAAAAAATAGGAGTGACACCATTGCAAGGGATTGTGGGAAATACCAATCGATGAAATATGATGCAGAAGAATTGAGCATTAGATAGTATTAACATTGGTACTAAGGTTTAGAACGATGATTAAACAAACCAAATCAGAATCTGCTCCTATGAGCCCTGGTAGAATCGGAAATCATGCAAAGTTGGTTTAGTCCTCTTACAGTTAATGCTACCATTTTCCAGATTTTTCATACATTTTGATTTGAAATAGGTAAATATACTTGACCGCAAACCATCACTTAGGCTTCTGGGGCTTTGTAACAAAAGAAGTGAACAGAGCCACATCATCTGCAAAAAGAAGCAACAGCTGAAAAGTATTTTAATGGTCATAAATGAAGCGTTAAGGTACACAGTGGGGTCAAACTCAACATATAGTGTTACAAATTAAATTTTTTAAACAAAATATGGTCATGACAATTTAAACATTTTAGCTAACAATAAAGAATTTCGGTTCCGAAAATGGTGTTCGGATTTACCCAATTTAATGCCAGGATGCATATTGTGTGCTACAGGACGGTTTCGGCTTTGCTCTATGATACGTCTCAATGCCCACCCCCACCCACCCTCTCGCCCTCCCTGGCTGCCTGTTCACTGTAGGGCTAATATCTGTGTGGCAAAACACGCAGATATGCGGTTTATAGGTCACAGCTGCAAACACAGCCGGGGGCAGTTTCGTCTTTGTTCTTCATTTCTCACTACAAGGTGTGTTAAACACACATATGCTCCTAAATGAATATTTAGATAATTTGCCTTTCAATAGGAATCTGTCCTGGAAAACATTTGAATATCACCTCCAGCACCGTTCTGCTTATCGGCCCCACCACCACAACCCGCCTGTATACCTCTTTTTATTTAGTCGCAGGAAACGGGGGGCGGGGGCACAGAGTGCTCAGTGATGTATAATCACCTTGAAATTAATTAATTGCAACACAACAATGCGCTGATAGCATCAGTGCCCGTGTGCTTTATGTCTGCCCACCCGCTCAGGTTGCCGAGGTTGGCTGTCACCGGCGCCATCCGGGCTAAAAATGGCTGCTATCTCCTGCTGTATGCGTGGGGTCTCTGAGAGTAATTAATCTCAATGAAGCCCGTAGCCGAGCTAGGTATGACGGCCTGGAATTAAATTACCCCCCACTACTACCACCACCCACACCTCATCGTTGGTGAGCCCCAGCACTTTAGTGAGAGGATAAACACGGTGTTCTTATTTTCTTAGGGTTAATATGAGCCACCTGAGCCTTATTGTCATTTAGGCGGATCCTGTCAATTCATGGGTGGGATCCTAGTTTTTATTTTTCCCATCAGCCCCCTGTGAATGCAACTTTAATTAGAGTTTAGATGACATGCAGAGCATGAACAATATGAGAGCGATATAAAAATGAGGCTGAGGCACTTCTGCACCTGTAGGCAAGGCTCGGTTAGACCCAGCGATATCGCACGAAGGGTATGACTCGGAAAGTGCAAAAGGCCGACAGACCTTGAATGTGTCATTCATGTGGTGTCATTTGCCACTGCTCATGAGACTTTGGTAAGACACTTCTAAAGGTACACGGCTAGACCACATTTGTTGGGATGGTAGGGGTGTGGCTTTCACTGACACACCCCTACCATCCCAGCATGTGTTCTTGCTATGTGTTGGGATTGTAGGGGTGTGGCCTCTACTGACTGTTCAAAAACGAAATAAAAAACACAAGAGAATTTGAAAGTAGAATTTACAGAATAGTCTGATATTCACAATCTGTTCGCAAAAATTAAAGTTTGAAAATTTGTGACGTCCAAGATCGCAGTTTTGCGATATTAATAGAAATATTATAAAGCAGAATATAGCACACTTCAAATCTTGTAAATCTAGTTTGTGAAGAACTGTTTTCGCAAACTTTCTTTTTTACTCCACCTTACCGAAAATATAATATAAAAACAAAAAATCACGGAAAAATTAAAAATCTCACGAAACCAAAACACACATCTTATAATTTAAAAATTGAGATATTTTAGTTGGGATGGACACATTCATTTTATTGATCTTTGACCTCAGGAAGGGCCCACCTTTGAGAATTAAAAAAACAAAACAAAAATCAACATTAATGGCAGCTACGACTTTGATCTATTGCATCCAAACTCCACGAGCATCCAGGAGTGTACATTACACAATGATTTGACAATTAACCTAAAATTGTCCAGAAATGTCAATTCTGAGTGGAAAATTTAGTCTTTTTAACTACAAAAAAATGTTTCCCCAAATTTGAGTTTAAACTTTTTTTTATGTTTTATAAGATAAATCAAACAGGTAGAGACAAACAAACACGCAAAAGTTGAAAAACTAAGCAAATTTGAAGTCAAAACAATGGGAGAAATGTCTAATAAAAATATAAAAACTCCAAGGATTTGTTCAATTTATTGCCAGTTATTTATCTGATATTTTATTCTTCTTTTAAATTAAAAAAAAAAAATTCAAGTCTGTAATCTTTTTGAAAACTTGAAATTTAAATGAAAGCCCCCCATAAGCCACTGCGTACATTTTGCATATTTTCCACGTATCAAATTTTGGTCTTTTGTGATCCATGCATGAAAATTCATTTGTGTCATGCGTTTGTCATGTGCCCATCAAGGGTCTTTACATGAATTCAGTTTTGAGCCATCCAAAATTTTGAGAATTACGCAGTTTATGTGCGATTATTATGTAAATCTTACGCAATTAAGCATGAATTCTGTAAGATGCATCCGAAAATTTTATGGCTTTCCACGACCGTTCCACATATGTCTAATGGACTTTTCACGGATGAACCATAGATGTATAACTTTTATATCACGTATATGGTGCACATATTACATTCAAATTGCATAATTTACTCACGAATCTCTATTGAATTACACATAAACAGCACAATAATCACGCAGACTTCATGTTCTACGTTGATTTCCGTGTTCTTTGTACTTGACATCTTCACAGATGTATCACAAATGAACCACATTGAATCCACGGAAGAAGTACAACTAAACCACGCAGAGAACATGTTAACAAACGTAGAGCACGAACCGTGTGGGATTATTGCGCTGTTTATATGCAATTCAACAGTGATTTCCGTAATTTAAAAACCAAATTCTTGAAAAGATCCGTTGGAAGAAACCCTCGATGGACACCTGTGCACATCGAGGAATGACAAACATTTATGACTTATTGTGCATGTATCACGAAAGAGCAGAATTTCATTTGTCGAAAATGCACAAAATGTTTGTTATGGCTGTGTGACACGGCCTTAAGATTTTTTTGTATAAATTACTCTGCCAATCAGTTGAGTCGATTGAAACAGTCATCTTCAAACATTGGAAATATTTGGACCCGTACATGAAGCTTCGCTTGCATTGGTGTAACTCTTTGCGAAGTGCCTCCTCTTCAGTCCGTTTTAAGTGAAAATAGCTGACTCGTGTCTTTTCGAGTGAGCACCATTGGATATTGATTGGCATATTCATCCATATTGATTTCTGGTTGAAAGTACACAGTATTTCCACTTTAATTATTTGCATGGCTGCCTTTCGCAGAGATAGACATCGATACAGAAGAAGGTAGTGCATCACGCCAAACCAAGAGCCGTTGAGAGGAAGCGGGCGGGTCCAGGGATCCCCGGAGACTCGCTTGGTTCATCGGGAGGGGTGAACGCCAGGGTCATTTGTCTGGAGATGACTTTATCTATGCTCCAGGGTGTGTCCAGGTAACCTGGCGCAGAGCCGTTGATACTTCCTGGTGTTTTTAGTCTTAAATACAGATGGTCTGTAAGGTGCTTAATGTGTCTTCTTTTTTTTTTGGTCAAGATAACTCATGGACAGGTACAATTGGTGTTTTGTTATGAAAAAAAAGTCTACTTGTCTTCTAGTTGCATTGAAAGACTATATTTTTTGAACCAAAAATGTTTTTACATGACTTTGGTAAACCATGAAGCCACATCACTTGATGGATTGTTGGAGTATTATGGGTACCGTAGTGGTGGAGTGATAGTCACTGTACTTTAACACAATGAACTAAAAGGGTGTACTGTTTCTGTTTTTTGTGTTACAACTAAACAATGGTGACAGTTACTGTTAGGTAAGTTTGACTTACCTGTCGAGGTTAGCCAAACGTGAACTATGCACCATAGGGCGCACTTAAAATTCTTTAATTTTCCTAAAAAATAATGAAGCATCTTATAATCTGGTGTACCTTTAGTTGTTTGCTCCAAATTGAACCCAATTTTCCATGGCACCACAAAAATTGACAATGTTTTTAGTACGACTTTAGCAAGCTACGAATTTAGCTATGAAACCATGCTTTACTGATTATTTGAGCATTATGGGTAATGTGATTAAGAACCTGCTGGAGTGATACAAACTGTACTTCAAAACAATTAACTTAAAGTGTGTATTGTTTTGTAGTTTGGGTTACAACTGAACAATGTTGAGTTATTGTCAATAAAGTTAGATTTTTCTACCATGTCTACCCAACTGTGTTTTACAAACCAAGAAAAAAAATAGTCTAAAAAATAGCAGCTAGCTAGCACAATAATTGAAGATTAGCCAAATCCATGTCTTATGTGATCAGTACTTTGTATTTAGGGGGTTCACAGTTAGCAGTTTGAACTTTAACCCTTCAACACCAGATGTGTCACCGGTGACGTCTACATAACACGCTTTTTGATTTTCGTAAACCTCTAACTGTTTATGCAATCAACTCTGTTGATTTGGATGTAGACAAAAGAAGCTACTTACAGCGTTCTTGATGCCCTTTGGAAACTCAGATAGATGTCTACGATTTTCCGCAAAATTTTTTATCAAGGAAGATAGAACTCTACAATCAAGTGTCAAGCCGAAACACGAAATATACGGTTAAAAAAAGAATGAAACAAGGACATAAATGAATTATTTATTAAGTGTTTCTGGCGCATATGTCACACTCTCGACTAAACTATTCAAGAAAGCCATACTACGAAAAATTGAAAAAATTCAACTGAAAAAATTTAGAGATGAATTTAATTTGTTTTTTCCCCAAAATATTATTTGCTCTTGATTCGTAAAATTGGCGTGATTTTTAATCAGTTGATTTTGACGTAGAGAAAAGCAGCATTTGTATCGACTTTGCGCCGATATGCAACACATTGCTAACGTAAAGCATCGCACAATGCCACGATGCCACTTTCTTCCACCTTTAAACTGCGCTAGCTGCTTAAGCGGTTAAACAGTTATGGTAGTCGAAAGAAGCTAACGCTCCGACTTTAAAGAACTAATCTAACTATATTACTAAAAAACTATTAACAGCCTTCTTGATGCCTATTGGAAACTCTAAATGTCACAGTTTTACGTAAAACCTTTTACCAAGCGAGATCCAACCCTACGATTAAATAGAGAGAAAAAATGTGCGACAAAAAGAATAAAGGGGGCGTTTTTCGTATTTTTCGGACTATGAATCTCTCCGGAATAGAAGCCGCACCCTCGACTAAACTATTCCAAAAAATATAACTTATACTACGAAAAATTTAGACACTTTTTGTTCGTTTTTTTTCAGGTATGTTTCCCATAATTCTTTGCTCTTTAGGAAATGCTCCGATATTTTTCTTTTTTTTTGACCGCTAAAGCTGCACGTAGCATGACCCACTGCAAGCATTGCCCCTCAACGTGATCTTTATTCCCGCAAACTCTCGCCAAGTTTCTTCACATGCGGTTCCTTTTTAAATACAGTCAAAGGTCAAGCAGGTTGGAGTCGAACACCTACACACGGGTCAAAGCCGCCGCCGCCGCCGCTGCCGAACTTTGTGTGTAGTATGAGGGCTGGGGGGGGGGGTTGTTGTCAAGCACCTTCAGATTAGATGCGCTCGGACCGTGACGGGAGGCAGCGCACCTTCCCATAAATCACGGCGGTTCTAATCACACCTGTCCGTGCCGCCGCTTGCCCCCCACCCCTCTGTTTGGCTTCAACTCCCACGTGCGTTAGCCAATCATGCTCTTTTCTTTGTGTGCGTGTTTGTTTGTTTGTTTACTCCAAGTTATTGTAAAGTGGCCACACACGTATTCTCTCCTGGAGGGAGGGGGGGGGCGGCTCATCGGAGCGTGGCGGCGAACTACACCAGCAGCAGGAAGGGGAGGTGGAGGAGGTGGAGAGTGAGCAGATTAAAGGTTTTTCTTGCAGGCAGAATTAAACGCTGCTGGTTCTGTTACCTCATAAAGCAATGACTTATTATTTGCCTTTCAGCAAGGCATCGCTTTTTCTTTTTTCTTTTGCCCCTTTTTGAATGAATTCACTGCCTTCATTTTGATTTATTTTGTTTTTTATTTTCACACATTAGGCTGTTGGTTAACAACCTGAAAGGTTTTATTATTTTGTTGGTTTATTTATTCTTTTTAACTGAACTGTGAGGTGCAACACATCACTTCCTGTTGATAGTTGGAGGTTTATCGCCCATTTATGTGTATTTTTTTTTTTTATGGATACTTTTTTTTTCTATGTGGCAAAACTCATCACTTTCTGTTTAGCAAGATGGATTTCACCTTTTTGTTCCACTGTTTTCTTTAAAATCTTAAAAAAAAATCATTTCCTGTATACCATGGGAGCTTCCTGTTTATTTTTCTTTTTATCTTTTTTAAAGTCTTGTTGATGATTTAGCCTCTCCAGCAGACATTTTTCGTGTACTTCAAAAATAAAAATGTTTTTTTTTCTCAGCCATGTGTCATAAACACGTGACTTCTTCATTAGCATGGAAGAATTCACTTTTTTTCCCGCCCTTTGCTTTTATTTTGGTTTGAAAAATTTTCTTTCATACAAAAATGAGTGGCAAACCGCATCACTTCCTGTTTGACATGGCAGATTGCTGGTTCAACTCCTTTTATTTTTT
This sequence comes from Oryzias curvinotus, assembly GCA_023969325.1. Taxonomy (NCBI): domain Eukaryota; kingdom Metazoa; phylum Chordata; class Actinopteri; order Beloniformes; family Adrianichthyidae; genus Oryzias; species Oryzias curvinotus. Next base: position 14,035,823 of record CM043707.1, on the reverse strand, counting down.
CTTTGCCTCTCAGGCATCTATTTTCGTATAATTTCCAGGACTGTGGCGAAATGCATCACTTCCTGTTTACTGTGGGAGTGTTCACATTTCTGTTCAACTGTTTGTTTTTGTCTTCTTCTGCCGTTAGACTTTTAAGCTTTTATTTTTGTGTATTTTTTTACACCTACTTTCCCAATTACGTAACAGAATGTTACCTGTTAACCATGGGGGGGAGGGGGGGGGGATTAACCATATAAACCTCTCCTGTATCTATGTTTGTGTGTCACACATCACTTCCTGTTTACATGGGAGGTTTATCATTTTGGTTTGACTCTTGTTGATTTTTTCGTTACTTATTTTGGCTCTTGGAACGTTTTTTTTTTCTTCCCCCAAGAAATATTTGGGGAAACTCATCACTTCCTGTTTACCAGTCAGAGTTGACTCCGCCCACTGATTTTCTAGCCCTATAAGTCTCTACCACACTACATATTGAGTACTATCTTAAAAAAAACTATTATTTTGCTGAGCGACGTGGCAAAACGCATCACTTCCTGTTTACCGCATGAGGTTTCTGGTTGTTTTCATGTTTTTTTTTTCTCCAAAATGTAGCCCCTTAAGCTTTTAATTCTCACATCTTCATGTACTTTTATAACTATAAATGTGATGTTTTTTTTTGTTTAATGGTCAAACGCATCACTTCCTGTTTGCGGACGGAGCTTTGGGACCATGAAAGCAGGAATAGATGGAATTGGCGCTGCATTATCAACAGTCAGGTGTGAAAATAGTAGCACAGGAAAACAAAAAGAAAGAAAAGACAAACCTCCTACACGAGAGACAACCCAGGAAGTAAAGTGCATGAAGACGAGAAGAAGAAGAAAAGTGGAAGCAGCAGAGGAATTTTTTGCTAAGGAAAATCACAAGGGATTTTTTTTTTTTTTTCATCCCCCAAGGGGGAAGCAGGTAAAGGCTGCCTGGAAACTAATTAGGGGCCGTATCACAGCAGCAGCAGGGCCTGAGCCACTTTCACTCAGCGGCGAGGTAAACAAAGTGCTCGGCGGCTCGTTGCTGTGACAGGCCAGATAAAGTGGTATTTACCTTTCAGTTGTTGGTTTCTTTTACAGCCCGAGCCGCCTGCGTGTTCGGCGCGTTTGTCCGCATTTATGGAGCAACAGAGAGGCAGAGAGGATGCAATTATAGACTTAGTGTCAAACATCACAGGGAGGAATGTTTGGACGGAGGCTTTTCAACTATTTGTTGGGTCCTGGGGGGACTCTATTGACTTCTCAATTGAACAGGTTGTGTTCTAGTCTTTACATTTGGACCCACTCACAATAAAAACATAGAAAGTTCTTGTTTTTTTTTTTTTTTCAAACTGTCCATTGTTGTCATTGAGATGATTTTTGATGCTACAATAGGGCCTTCAAAGGATTTAGGCTGTGTCCAAATGCACCCACTACACCCTATCCCCAAAAAGACGAAACAGTGAGGGATTTTATCGCAATTCAGACACATGCTGGCTACTTTTTTAGTTTTTTATAAACACCTAGTATAATGTCACCCAATTGCCAAAATAAAAACCTATGAAATATAAACATTTTCGAAGACGTTTTAGCCCCTGTATTGTGTTCGGGTCAGAAAGACCCATTTGTTCACTTGGATGGGTCCATTTTAACTCGGAGACAATATAAGAGTTAGGAAAAGTATGTGTTACGTATCTTTGGAAAGCTGATAAGAAATAACTAGTTTTTTGGTTTTTTTGCATTAGGATCAGCTGCTCGCATAAACTGTCGTAGAGTTAGGTTAGGTCCCGAATGACTTCTCAATTGAACGGGTTGTGTTGTGTTGTTGTTTTTTGTGTTTTGACCCACTCACAGAAATGAAACTTCCTGTTTTTTTCGAACTGGCCATGTAGTCAGAGAGATGATTTTGATGTTACAATAGGGCCTTCTATGGGATTCAGGCTTTGTCTGAATATACCCTGGCACCTGACAGACTAAATAGTGCTGGATTTTAACACAATTTGGACACATGCTAGCTACTTTTATTTTTCTAATGAACGGTGAACGTAACGTCACCCCTTTGCTTAAATAAAAATCTAAGAAATATGAATATTTTACAAAGAATATTTCATCCCTATGTGTTTGGGCAAAATTGACCAATTTGTACACTTTAGACGGGTCACTTTTGACCCTAAAACAATACAAGGGTTAAGAAAAGTGCGACATTTACATATCAATGGAAACCTGGTGCAAAAAGACATTTGTCTTCTCATTAGGTTCAACTGATTCACGTTGATCACATAAACCATCGAAGAGCTACTTTAGGTCTCAAATGACTTCTCAGTTGAATGGATTTGTCATATTGTTTGCGTTTTGACCCACTCACAAAAATGAAAGTGTGACAGGGTTCCTCTTAGAAGTGAATAAATGAATCACTCTAAAATAAGGTGAACAAGCCAGCAGACTCCAAATTTCAAACAAAGGGATTTTAGGAGGGATGGCTCGTTTGACACGGACGCTTTGATGCTTATTTCACCTTGGTGAAGCAGAGTGGTTCAACACAATGTTTTGGGGCCTGTGTCAACTAGCGCAGATCACATGGTTGATGACGTATGAAGCGCCAAATGTACTGTTTAGTGGAACCAGGGTTCAGATGTCACATGTGTTTGAACAGTTGTGCGAGCTGTTAAATACAAATGAATCCAGAATGTTTCCAGACAATTTCTATTGCTACCCCTGTATTGGAGTCAATTAACGCAATTTTTTTTTTCATCATTAACAACATTGTCTTCTTTTACGTGTTTTCATGATCATTTCCACATTGAAGTGTTACAAGAAGCTTAGATGAAGCATATGATACACGTCCAGTCCGCCACCAGATCCCGCTGTTCTGTGTGGTTTCAAAGCCCTGAATGGTTGGTTCATTTTTCCGGCAACAATTACATGAACCCCGTGAAAGCTTCATGGGGCTTCTATTCCCACCCTTAGATTTTATTGATCCCAAAAAAAAATAAACAAAGAAAAAATACAAACTTTCAGGGAGAGCCTGTTGCCACCACTGCAACCAAGACTAGTCTCTCCCTCAACAAACAAAACACTTCTTAAAAAAAAGTTCTTGGAAAGTTCTCAAACACAACTCCAAAATTACAGATATTTAACAGGGAAAAAAAATACTGAAATGGCTTTGAAACAAAAGCGATTAGACAGAAAGGGGAACAAAGATAAAAAAAAAAAAAAACAATTCTGAGGTGAAGTCACTTCCTGTTTCCTGTGGCTATGCATGCTGATGTGTACAGTGCTCTGGTTTGGATGTTGGTGGAGGGAAACTCAGATGGTGAGTAAGATTCTGTTCAAAACCAAGTGTCCACCCTTAGAATTAAACAAAATATGAAATGTGAGTGATTTCTTGGCCTTTGTTCAGTGAAACTATAAACTGCTACTGGGCTGGAAGAAAAGAGACAAAAACAAACAATTTAGGCTGCTGTCCAGGGGGGTATTCCAGAAAGCAGGTTATGCTAGCTCCCACGGTAAGTTTGAGGCTAAGGAAGTTGATAACCTCAGCTTTCGGTTCCAGAAATGGAGGTATGTCTCAGGGTAGGTCAAGTTGCCATAGCAACTCATGCTCTGAACATAACCTGGTCTGGAGCAGGTTTAGTTGAAGCTTAGTTTGTTTTCAGAGAGGTGAAGCAGCATGGCGTGTCCATTTAAAGATGATTTAGTGGATGAAGAAGCTCAGATAAAACTTTTTCCACCATGAGAGGGTGATAGGACCACATATGGATGTTGGAAAATTAAACTTGTTTACTTTGATCTAACTTAATTATTTGCTTCAGTTAAGAGAAATCAATTTTTTTGTTAAGTCACCTTAAAAATAACACATAGTTTTCAGACAATTATTTTCCTTTCATTCAAATTAATTCAATTAAGTAGGTGTAACTTTGGTGCTGCTGTTAGATCTGCACCGCAAGGGATTCTGGGATATCATTCCCTTTGCCTGTCTGGACGGATTTGGGTTGAAGTGTGGCTTTTTGACTAAATATGTTTAGTTGTTTAGCTGTTTTACTGTGTTTTGCCGAGTTATTTTGTCCTACTGTGCTTACGTCTCAGCACCACGAGTGAGAGCGAAGGAGAGGATGATGAGTTTTTATACCACCCCTACACTCTTAGACTGCAAGTACAATGATGGGAAATTCTTTAATTAATTTTTGCACTCCGTGCATTTTTTACCGTCCTTTTTATTGTTGTAAAAATTAGCATATTCACCGGCTCAAACTTAGACATATGAGAGTTCAATATATATATATATATGCGTCACAAGGAAAATGGAAACAAGATCAGAAACTCGTGCGTTTACTTTGTCTGTTGATTTTCTCCAAGCAGAAATTCTTTTTTTTGATGATGCAGCCGTGTTACTTTTTTGTTGGACGGATAATCTTCATACGCCGTCATTAAAATCTCAAGTGTCACGCTTTCTTTTTTTTTTCTCCACGCGTTTCCATGGTGACTCCAGAAATCTGCGATCCATGGAGAATGTCTTTATGTACCTGCCGTGCACGCCCATTAACCCAGGGTTACCAAGTCGAGCGTAATTACGCCAACTCATATCCGATCTTCTGGAACCGACATACCCAGAGTAAGCAAGTTCAGGCGGACTTCAGCCAGAGTTCAGGCTTAAAGTCAGGCTAGTTTAAACATGCTTCCTGGAATACCCCCAAGGCGCTGTCCTGCAACCTGTGACGCTACTTTGTCACAGAAAGTTTGTGTTTTTACGAACTGTCCACATTGTCATGGCATGGGACCTCCAAGAAATTTAGGCTTCATCCAAATACAATCGTTACCCCTGAAGAACTAAAAAAGTGGTATTTTAACGCAATTCAATCTTTATTATGTCATAGACAAGAAATGACACAACCATTTGGTTTAAGTGGCAAAAGTTGATATTTTCCTTTGAAATGTCTGCCATTTGTATTGTGTAGACCTCATAAATGCACATCAAACACAACTTAAACAACGAAGATCTTTTTCTCTACACGCAATATTCATTTTAACCTTAAACAGAACGGAATACCAATATACTTTTTTAAAACTATCAAAGTCGAGTAGTACAATATGTTAGAGGAAGGATATCCATCATATAGGTCAATTGTTGTCAATCCCTTGACCTAAGGACACAGTTTTTGACAGTTTGGGGCAAGATGGCACGGAACGAGATGGCGATGGGTCACATCATACCCATGAAATATTGTAGATCCTATCAGTACATTCAGATACTGATCATCCTTTTAGACCGTGAGTGTTTTCCAATGAAAATAAAGTCGTTACCACCTCAGATAGTAGTTTTGTTGCTATGTTAACTTTTGATGCAGGAAAGGTAGTTGGGACAAAAATATCAAGAACATCTGTAGGACGGTGGCTGTTCTAAACCAATTGTTGTCCATCCCTTGGCCTACGGATTTAGTTTTGACCGTTTGGGTCAAGATGGTAGGGAACAGGATGGTGGTGGGTCGCATCATACCCATAAGATACTGTGGATCTTATCAGTACATTCAGATTCTGATAATCCTTTTGGGCCTCAATTGTTTTCCTTTACTTTTATGACCATAACCCTCTTTCTTGGTCATTTAGCTGCCATGCTAACTTTTGATACAAAGAGTCTACAGACATATCAAAGTCATGTGTTGCAGATAGTTAGAACAAGAATATCAAGAAAGTGTAGATAGTAGAGATAGTGACTCTTGAGGTGTATTGTTTTCCATCCCTTCGCCTACGGACATAATTTTGACGGTTTGGGGTAAAATGGCACTGAACGGAATGGCGATGGGTCGCATCATAAAGAAACTGGATCCGGGATACCATTTCATTGAGCTGTCAATCCTCCTTTTAGACCTTGAACGTTTTCCATTATTGTAATGATAGTAACTACCTCTGATGGTGGCTTTACGTCATGTTGCTATAGTAAAATTTGATATAAAGGAAGGCTATACATTTGTCATGATGTTTTACGTCCTTTTTTTCCTCCTATCATTACAACTGTCCGACAGGAAATGGCACATCCCAATTTTTTTGTCGTCATCCCGATGTGGCAAAAGTTGACATGTTCCTTTGACGATTCTGCCATACGTTTTGTTTTCAAACAACCTAAACAATGCGCAGTTTTTCTTTACACGTGATATGTATACATTTTACCTGTCAAGCCTCTCGATGCGTTAATTACCTCCTCTTTGCTCTTATCTTAATGGCGTTGAAATGGCGTGCCGCCTTTTCTGTGCCCAGCCATCCGTCCGCCGCCGCTGCCTCTCCAGCTCAGGAGAATAGTACTGTCAAGCAGTCACTTAACCCGCGCCATGGCACCTTTCTCCACCGCCACACAAAAGGCTACCCCCACCATCCGCCGCAATTAAGGCGGCCTCTCCTTAGTTTTTCTTTTTTCTTTTTTGCCTCCTTCCAACAATTTCCAGCAACTCTAGCAGACACCTTAAGTGGCGCTAAGTGATCAAAGAGGGGAGTGCATATTGGATAACACAATTAGGCTACCACTGAGAGAGGAGAGTAACAAAGACAAAAGTGGGACTCTGAACAGATAATGGCTTGTAAACAGAGGACATTACTTTACACAGAGATTATTCAGATCCAGACCTGACACCGGATGCACTGCTGTCTATTAGCCGAGACGGCGGCTGGAGTAGATCCCTCCGCCCCTCGTCTCCTTGTCGTCGGCGTCCTTAACAAGAACCCATAAGAGGCTCGGTTTGTCGTAATGGAGCCGTATAAGGGTGTTGCTCCAGAAAAGGAAGCGGACGTTTTCTTCCTCCCCCGCCCGCTGCCGCCGCCTCCTGTTCTGCGCAAAAACGACTGGGGTCAAACGGTCAAAGCCTAATTATCACAGCGGACGACAGCGATTTGCAGTCAGACTGCTTACCTGACATTAACCCCAGTCAAAGTTAACAAGAAGCCACCCCACACACACACACACACACACCTCTTGCCGCCGCCCCGGGGAGCCAGATGCTAATTTGAAGCAGAGTTAGACGGGGAGGGGGTTCGCGGGGGTAATTGTGGAGATCTAATAGGGATCAGTGCTGTGGGAGCTTTCTATAGACATCTGCCGTCTGGCTGAGACCCACCACACCTGAGACTCGGAGCTTGGCTGCGGTCGCAGCCCCCCTGTAGGCTTTAGAGCTCCGCGTGTGCAGGACTGGCACAAGCTACTGGCGCATGTGTTGTGGTTGGAAACGTAGCAGAGTGGGGAGACTTATGATGTCAGACCTCTTTTAAGTCGGCGCCCAGATGTTTACCTTACCAAAAAAAAAAAAAAAAAACATTTCCGCCAAGCTTTTAGTCAACCTTCCAACCTGCATATCTTCTTGTAAAAGGTCACCTGACCCACGAAATCCTGATTTGAAATGTTACTATTTAAATTGTCACGTCTTGTCAGGGGCAAATGGAGCGTGAAGGAACTTGACTTCTCCGTATTGAATTAGCAAGACCTTCAGTTGTAAATTGTTCATACACGTTTAGTACTTTGGAACGATGACTCTTAGACAAAGAATCTATTTTTACTTTAATTTTTTCGCGAATGATGCTCAATTAACCAAAAAAAAAAAATGACATGAACAAGTGACATCTGATTGAAAAAAGCAATACTAAAATAAAAATAAAAACTCCTAAGTGACATTCCCACCAGGTTCAGAAATGTGAGTTCAATTGACCACTTCCAATTTCTGGCTTCCATGTTCAAAACTTTTGCATTAAGGCAATGGTGCACAGGTTTTTAAGACCATTGTCATTACTTGGAGATAGTTAAACCAGTTGAACTTTGACCCATCAAGGTCTTGGATTTGGTAGAGACTTTTTGGTTGCGTCCTGTTCAAAACTGTTTAAAAATGTAGCATGAAGGAAAAATTAATATTTACAGTTTCCAGGTCTTTCATTTATCGGAATAGAGCTGTGAAAGAAAAAGATTCTCCACCATGGTCACCACTCTTCCAACTGTGAGTACATACACTAGTATGAGGAAGAGACAGACCATCATGAACATATGTTAAGAACCCATGTTCAGTATGTTTTAGAACACACTACACATGTTCAAATTCAAATTCATTTCTTCCAAAATATCTAATTCATCCTTTTTTCAAAATATCAAAATTTCCAAAATTTCTCGTTAGTTTTATCTCCATAGCAACTGGTTGCTTGGGGTTGACGGACAGGTCTGTGTCAAAGTCAATCGGCAGAAGTCCATTTTTGGATTTTCTTGACAACGGAGGCCTCTTCCGAAGGTCAAAGGTCAACAAAACTTCAGTTGTGGTTGCAGATTAAGCTAACGATATGTGAGCGTCTACCAAATTGCAAAAAAAACGTGAAATTCGCCAATTTTTTAAAATTGCAAAAAAATGGCCGCAAAGATGTCGGTCCTGTGGCCATCCTATAATAATTCAAAGCTTCTGTTGGCTATCCCTGACATGTTTTAACTTCATTAGGGGATTTAAACTATTGGTGTTGAGCCCCATTGATATTATGGCCCTATTCAGGTTTTTTTGGGGGGACGGTTTTGCCTGCTGTGATGTAATCCGTTTTTTGGGGGACGTGTCACTATGCCCAAAATTCATTTTTAACGGGTACTGGGTACGTGCAAATTTTGTTGTGTATGTGGTGAAGATGAATGTTTCATCAAGTAAGAAAGTAGAATTACAGGGGGGAGTTGCTCCTGGATGACTGCGGGATATGAATGATGTCATTCGGAAAACTAGCCAAATTTACCTTTAGGCTTGTCCTTATGACGGCGTACCAAGAGAAAATCTATGGCTATATTGAAGTCTCGGCGTGTGAAAAGTTATATTTTTTGACATTTTTCTCCAGTAAAGAGATGCCTAGCTGACATAAATCGAAGTGAGGGGGCAGTGAAAAGGCCCCCACCCTCTTGTAAACCTTGTACAGCACATCACCTCTGTACTTGACTCCGGCTCACTCATTGTGTCGGCACAACAAGGAGGGTACGGAGAAAAGCAGGTCCGGTCATCTTTAATTCATGCTATTAAATATGCAGGAGAAGCCCTCCTTGTACCAGCTGTTAGTAAGCCATAATTCAGAGGTTCAAATCCGAGCAAATTGAGGGCGAGGTTGGGGGAGAGTGGCGGCCAGAGGGGCATTATCCTCCAGCTGAGAGGCAGGTTCAGTCAGGTGCAGCGCCGAAGCGAGGCTTGTTAATCCTCACGGCCGCCGACAGATAAAGCAGTGCTCTGCCGTTATAAGCGCACATGTGAGGATGGCGGGCCCGGGAGTGCGATACAGGCATGACGGCGCACACCGTTATGTCTTTTTATTCTAAAACCCTTTGTCATGAGCTGATGTGGACCTGTCCATCATTTCCTCTACGGCTAATTTGTCTTTAGACGGATTTTTGCTGCCTTTCACCCGAGTATTTTATACATAATTCAGAAGCTATCTAGGATGGGTTGCTGTATTGTGCTGCAAAAAAAAATCGTGTGTGTAGAAGTTCAGAGGACTACAACAACTATTAGCTTACATTCTTCTGGTCAAAATCTGTAAGAATTTCGTTAATTACGTAAATAGTGAAAGAGTGACGATGGCTGAGAGTGTGTTATTTCGGTGTCGACATTGACGTCTCCAGTGCTGCATCCATAACCCTTGTGCTATCCAAGTCACGTTAACGTTGGGAGTGGGGTCATCTAGACCCACTAGACAGTGCGCTGAACCTTTTTCTTCAATGATTTGTGATCTTCACTGGTGTCCATGGATTACATGAAATCCTCTCCACCTTTATCATGGTAGGAATAACACGTCAATGTAAGGGTGGGGTCATTTTGACCCCATAGGATAGCACAAGGGTTAAGAAAATCTTCTATCCTCTATTTGCTTCATTTATTATTGTCACCTGTTTGAAGCGGCTAGCTGTATATGGTCCAGGTACACACATATTTGCACGAAGTAGGCACAAACTTAGACTAGATCTGTTTAGCAGACAGGACCTGGTTAGCCCAGTGGCTAAGTGGGAGAGTGTCCTCCTTGAGACCTGGAAGCTGTGGGTTCAGATCTACGGTCTGATCATTTAAAAAACAGGTGTTTGTCAGTTGAACTGGTTGAAGTTAAAAATCAGAAAGAAAAAAAAAAAAAAGATGGGCACGGTCTTCCTGTGCAAATTTAGGCTGAGCAGGTCATGCTGATGTCACTATGATCTATAGGAATACCGTTACATAAAGAAACTGTCGCCTTGAATAAAAGTGTCCGTGATCAAAGACAACTCATTTTTTTGATATGCTCAATATATATTCCTTTTTTTTCCCCCCGCCTAAACCCTTTAAAGCTCCTCTTGTAGAGCCTCCCCTGCACATGCGATGAATAATTAAACCGTATATTTTTCAGTTGAAAGTTTGTGCTCCGGTGCAGCCATGTGTGCATGTACAACGCTTGTCTGCTCGAGTGTTTGCAGAAATTTCTGGCCGTGAAACGGCGCCTCGTCGACACGGAGCATTTGCATGAATAAAGCATGCGCGCGGGGTTATATAATACGTGCGTGTTTGGCCCCGGCTGCTCTGGTGTGCATCAGCATGTTGCGCGTTTGTCAGGATATCGTCCGTTTCAATAAAGCTCTGATTGAGCTTCCCATTTAGCAATGTGGGGAAAAAAAAAAAAAAAAAAATAGCACAGGAACCCTACTACCCTCCTTTGGCAGGTTGCCCTCCTTGCAGGTCCGTGCCAAGCTCTTTGAAACCCAATCAACTTCCAGTTCTTAGATCACCACTCGCTCCTTTGCCCCCCTCCCCCCTCCCATCAAGGCTCGTTCAGAAAAGAAAAAGCAGGAAAGGATGAAAAGAGAGACACCGGTGGTTGGTCATCCATCACCACGGCCAGCTGGCGTTGGATCAACATCAACCGAGTCCAGCAGGCACCTGTTGGGACTCTGCAAGGTGCAGCGAAAAGCTACCAAAAAGAAAAAAAAAACAGCCACAGCCATCGTGTTTCTCAAAATAATAATCATGTTGGGCAGTTCCCTGACTGCCCAACTGAATGTCAGTCAAGGATTTTCGGCAATAAAGTCCTCGTCAAACTATTACTGACTCTCTCTGCCACTTTCGAACGCACTTAACCCTTGTGCTATCTTAGATGACCCCACCCTTACTTTGACATGTTCTCCCTACCATCACAAAGGTGGATAAAGGTGGATAAATTTCATGTAATCCATTGAACCAGTGAAGATCACAAATCATTGAAGAAAAAAGGTTCAGAGCTCTGTCTAGTGGGTCTAGATGACCCAACTCCCAACGGTAAAGTGCCTAGGATAGCACAAGGGTTACACCGTTTTCTACGAATTCCTACTATTGTTACTTTTGCCTCCAAATTCTTATTGCTGCGATGGATTCCAGATTTATAGCAGAATAAATCCGACTTCCGAGTTCTTCACTACTGCGCTATATATATCACCATATTTTCAGAGTGTACGAATCTACGATTTGGAAATTTCCCAAAAGTCTCTGCATAAAATCAGATCACTGTGCATCGATGCTCACTAATTTTGCAATTATAGACCACAATGCACTGCCTTAAAAAAAAGATTTATTTGAAAAAGTTTGCATATTTTCGTCAGTATTTTCATCATTGGTACACTGTGGATTCATACATATTTTTCGTAAAATGTTCTTGTTAGGTTTTTACTTTGGAAAATGGATGAAGTCATATTTGGCGCTTCAATGGAAATTTAGCTAGCATGTGTCCTAATTTGCCCACTACTTAGCGCAAAAATAAAGGGCGTTTGCCAATTTTGACGTGGCGTCTAAATTTACATTTTCAAATTCGGTGCTCTGGAAATTTCCAAGAAGTCTGTGAAGAACCACATATAAACCACAATGCATTGCGTTTGAAGGATTTATCATTTGAAAAAGAGTATATGAATTGTTTTTATGACTCATCCAAGCTTTCATGTTTAGAACACCCCCAGATTCATAAATAATTTTCTTTAAAGGTTTGCATTTGTTAGGTTTGAACTTTGGAAAATGGGTGGTGTCATACTTACTGCTTAACCCTTTGTGCTATCCTATGGGGTCAAAATGACCCCACCCTTACTTTGACGTGTTCTCCCTACCATGACAAAGGTGGATAAAGGTGGAGAGGATTTCATGTAATCCATGGAAACCAGTGAAGATCACAAATCATTGAAGGAAAAGGTTCAGAGCACTGTCTAGTGGGTCTAGATGACCCCACTCCTAATGTTAAAGGGCCTTGGATAGCACAAGGGTTAAAGGAAAAAATAGCTAAGGTGTTACTAATTTCTCTCACTATTTAGCGTACGGCCTTTAGGGGTTAGGGAGTAGTGAGGGAATTCCGTTTTATTTCTTTTTCTCCAGAGAGAGATAAAAACAAAAAATAAAAAAGACTAAGTCGGGATGACCGGAGGAATTATAGATGGAGCTTATCCCGACATCGTTATCAACACGCTTTTAAGCCCAATGCTCCATTTCAACCCCAGAATCCCGCCGTCCAATCCATCAAAGCCCAACTCCCATTGACATCAAACCTCCCTCTCCGCCTGTATTTGTCTTCCTAATTAATTACCTCACGTGTCACAGTATGTTTTCACCAATGATAGATGATGGAAAATTATAGCAGGCGGCGTCCCAGGCACAGCCGGTGGTAGATTTGTGCGGTCGGCTTCCAGCCTGCATTACCTGACTAGATCTGGCATCGCGCCTGAGCACTCAGACAGGACAGATTTGATGTTTGCCGTGTAAGAGGCTTTTTTTTTTTTTTCAAAAATGTTTCTAATGCCGGATTTAGTAGGTAAGCACAATCTGCCGCATTCACCTATGTGTTATTATCCAGCAGGGACACAGAAGCACACAAGCTGCTGTCGCTCTGCAGTCAGCAACATGTCGTATATTGATTTCTCTGTTTTTCTTTCATTGTGAGACATATTGTTCACAGATATGAATTGAATGTCATTTATTTTCGTTTGTTTGCAACAAATATAATACAGTATGTTTTTCTGGCTGGGCTGCACGGTGGCGCAGTGGTTAGCACTCTTGCCTCACAGCAAGAAGGCCCCTGGTTCAAGTCCCGGCTGGGGGACATGAAAAACAACATCAATGGGGGACCTTTCTGTGTGGAGTTTGCATGTTCTCCCCGTGCATGCGTGGGTTCTCTCCGGGATCTCCGGCTTCCTCCCACCATCCAAAAACATGCTTCATAGATTGATTGGCAACTCTGAATTGTCCATAGGTGTGACTGTGAGAGTGAATGGATGTGTGATTGAGGACATTCTACCCTGCCACAGACTAGCGAACTGTCCAGGGTGTCCCCTGCCTTCGCCCACAAGTGGCCCGGATAGGCTCCAGCAGCCCCGTGACCCAGAAAGAGAAAAATGGTTAAGAAATGAATGAATGGCTGTACACGGGTCAAATTTCAACTTAGCTTTACATTTTTTTCGCATAAATATGAGACAAATAGCAAAAATTGTTGGTTAAGAGTCATAATTAATCATAATTTACTTCAAAATGAATCCCCTTTTTTGTCTTTAAATGTTTAAAATGATGGTAGCTTTGGACTTTAATAGGAAAAAAAGGAAAGGCAGGGTAGACCCTCCTACAGCAAAATATGAAATTAGCTTAAACTTAGTCTGTATAGCATCAGTTACTCAAAAACAAACAAAAAATGTTTTAATGAAGGTAAATTTTCTCAAAATAAAAATGGACTGAACTTAGAAATTCAGATCTTGACAAAGAAACCCAAAACTGGAAGCTCTGGTGTTTACATTCTTTTGACTAGCGTAAATCTCCAACCGTTTAAGGCCGTAACACACAGCCACATTTTGCGTATTTTCCACGTCAGAAGTTTCAGTGTTGCGTGATAAATGTGGGATACGTAATTCATAAATATTTCTTGCGTTCATGATTCATCCATCGAGGGCTTCAGCGAACAGGTCTTTCCCTGGATGTGGTCTGGAGCTGTTCAACTTTGAGAATTACACAGAGCGTGTTCTACGGTGAGTTACGAGTTCTGTGCGTGATTTATTCATACTTCTTTCATGGTTCTAACGTGTTTCATTTGTGATAACTCTGTAAAAATTTCACTCAAAGATGACAACTGCTCTCACTATTTTTTACGTATATTTACGTATCTTTTTAATTTGCTTAAAATGTACGTAGCGGCTATGTGGCACAGCCTTTTACACAGTTAGCGTATTTCCAGCGGATTCTGAAAAGTGGTTTTATTTTGTTATGCAAACGTTGACGTTGGTGATGTGTTGTATAACAGTGCAACAGCATCAGAATCAACGTATTCATGTTGATCAAGTTAAAGTTGCGATATGTCAAAGAGCATGTGTTATTTAGCCGTCACCGGCAACATCTCAGATGTTAAAGGGTCAAGTAATTCATACGCAGATTTCAGGAAAAGTCCTTCTTCTTTTCACCAAACCCAAGATGTGTTTTTCTTGTTTTATAACTTCCTTTTTCTATGGATGTTGGCTTTTTGGAGTTGTCCGGGTCCTACTCCTTCACCCAAGGGAATTCCAACTTTCCCAACAAGGGAAACCAGTCCATGCTGTTGACAGAAGTAGTAAATGATTTGAGAACCCATGTTCTTTTGGTTTATATTTTCATCAAGTAGCTTATTAACAGATAAACCATGTTCAAGGTGTCGGGTAAAGTTCAGGAAAATATGTCATAGACAGAGATGAGGTGTTTATACAGTGACACCTTTTGAAGGGAATGCTGGGAACCTGGTAGGCCCAAAATATAAACGGCTGATACTGATGTTCCTGTAGAAAACTACATATTGACGTGAAAAAAAAAAAACCTACTCATGGGTAAATAGTTTGTTCTTAATCTTAGTAAAACAGAAATGGTACTTAGATGTAGCCCATAAAGGTGCAGGGTATTTAAGACGCAGGGACGGTCAACTCTAGGCCTCGTTCCAGATATCCAAGCCCTACTCATAAATGATTAGCTGGTTCTGGTTTGTCAAGCCAATAGAATATGCAGGAATGTGGCTCTCGAAGGCTGGTAAGCAATACTTCACAGTAAAGTGTTCATACAATCAACAATATTCTGATCCCGAAATCGGTACAATGGGGCGTCTTTTTGCGTCAGAATCCATTGGAATTTCGTTAATTTCACAAACGGTTACAAATGTATGGAAGTTCAAGGAACGCATGTTAATTTATGCTGCTTGCGACATCTCCGGTATTGACGGGTTGCATAGGTCTACCACTAGCCCGGTGGATGGGATTTTAAAATAGTCATGGTTGACCACCATGTCTGTTGACCAAAGAACATAAAAAAATAGCAGGGGGGGTTCTATACTAAACCTCTTTTGCAAGTAGTGGACATTTGGTTGACGAAAGGATCCAAGTCCGTCCAAGTTCTAACTCTTGTGTGTGGTCAAAAGCTATAGGTGGGTCGTGTTGTTTGGCAAACGCATCTCTAGACATTCCAGAGGGGTGATGGGACTCTCTGTTTAAAGGTACTTTGCTCAATTATGTATCTTTGAACGCCATCAGCGGTGCTGTCCAGTACAACTCACGCGACAGCCTTGTTTGCATCGTCTCTTAAGAGCAGGGCTGCTTCTGACGCTAACGCTGCTCCAACAGACGACCATAAAAAACAAAACTACACTCTCTGGCACAGACTTGTAAAAGATCTGAAACATCTGGACCTGCGATTCCTCCAAAAGTAGAGTCTTTTTTCTTTAGAGTATTTCCACTCTGGTCTGTTGTACAGATGGACGCCACCTCTTCCTCTGCTCCCCTCCCAAAAAGGTTGTTTTGTACTCCACTCACACACCCAACAATCCTGGTTCCTCGCAGAGATGACGCTGACCTTTAATCTCCATCCCGGACCAACAAAGACCCCTTTAGTGTTGCTTCTTATTGACTCACTTACACGGTCATATTTCAACCCGTCTGTCCAACCACTTGCTGAACTGAAGAGGTTCTTTGAGGTGTTCTTGTAAGAGGCACTATCTGACCAGTGAGTTGGGAGTTTGCCTTGAGGCTTTTTCTTGGTGGGACACATCTAATACGTTCATACCGACCCAACTGGTCCACTTCTATGACAGTTATTTATATCCTGTAGCAGTCCTGCTTGTTTTACCTTTCAGCGAAAAGTTACTTCATACTCAAAAATGAATCAAAATTTTCCCATAACCTATTGCCAATTGAAAATGAATTTGGATCAAAGTGAATGAGCCCCTCCCCCCAAAATTGATGACATTACAGCAGACAAAACTGGCCAAGAAATGAATGCAGTCAAAATGTTATAAAATGTACTAACGAAACCAAAAATTATGTGTCACAGATATCCATAGGAAATTTTGAAATTATTATGGGATGGCCCCATGACCTACCATTCTGTGGCAAAGAGTTAAAATTGGCGTTTTTCCCCTTTTTTGGACAATTTAGGTAAAGAAAAATATTTGTCCGAGGGATCTTCACGAAATTTCACACACATACCACCAGTTAAAGTCTTCAAAAACAACCAAAATTATGTCGACCTTTGACCTTGCGAAGAGGTCCCAATCTTGATTTTGTACCGGCTACAAATGTAAACACCTTCCAGGGACTCATTAACTTAAACTTGTTGCACATCATTGGGAAGCTACTTGGGAACAAATATTCAAATTAGTAGTTGGAGATTTTTAAAGGGTGCTAGCATGGTGTGCTCGCAAAAGTGGCGTTCCTCTGTTTCTCGCACAGTTTTTATTAAAAAAAAATGGTTGCCATGGAGATAAAACCAACAGAAAGCCACCATTGTGAAAAAAGTATCTTTCTAACTGTTCAAATTTATGTAAATGCATTTCAACACGTGTTTTGAGCTTCCGTGCTCAAATCTCTCAGTTCTCTTTAGGTGTAGCTACGCTAGTTTTATAACCGCTATGGTGCGCTACGAACAAAATTTGAGACCACCGAATGCCCAAGTTGCCTATAAAACCAGGCTGAACTGTAATCAATCAGAGACGCGGATTAAGTCTATCTAGCGAACCGAGACACAGTGAGAAGAACTATCATGTCATTCTCCTGACATGATAGGAACCCGTATCTGTCGCTGTAAGTACGCTAGCAGTGGCAAATGGTATATACTTATATAGCGTTTTTCTACCTACAAGGCCCAAAGCGCTTTACAGTCACAGACCCATTCACACATGCACACACACATTCACACACTGGTGGCGGCTCCGCTGCCGAACACAGGTGCCTGCCTACCACCAGAGGCAAGGTGGGGTTCAGTGTCTTGCCCAAGCACACATCGACTCATGGACGTGCAAGGCAGGAATCAAACCTGCAATCTTATGTTCATGGGTCGACTACCCTACGGCTGCACCACTGCCGCCCCACAATGAACGGAACCATTTCCCTTTGTGCCCGAGTTGACATCTCGCCTCCTCCAACTGTAGGTGGCCGACATGCGCTGGTGAACTGTCGAGAAAGAAGCCCCTCCCAGGTGTTCCAGTGTGAACACCATGAGCGTTCTGAACGTGCGTCAAAAGCCCAACTCGACGTTTGGAGGCAGCTGCTGATGGTACCCTTGACGCGGTGCGTCACGCCCCATCCCGGGGCGCCGTTGCAAACAAACAGACGAACTGACGGGCGGCGCACTCTGTTTCATCTCGGATCGCTCGTATCGCCTCAGGCCAGGTTTTCCTACAAATTCCAGGCCTTTGATTCACAGTGGTGTCCGGCTTTAATAATGCAGGCCTGTTCGCGGGTGGTACCTCAACCCAGTGGGAAGAGGGGATGAGCCCCCCCCCCCCCCCCCCCCCCTCCACTCTAGCTGAAGAAGGCTCGCCTTCCTGCGGGCAATGTGGAAGCGGCTGGACAGGAAGTGCTCACCGAGAGAGTTTGGATTGGGGGGGGGGGGAAAAAGAAATGAATGAAAAAGGCCACAAAAAAAAAAGTTTCTTTTCTTTTGGCGCCTAAAGCACAAAAGAGCATATTAAACAGCAAAAGTTTATCAGCCCAAATGAAGTCCTGAATCCACAGCGTCTTTAATCTTTGCACATCTGAAACAATTTCCTTCCCCCTGCCAGCTCCCACCCCCACGATATCCTCCTGCTAAAAACAGTGAAATGAAGTCTAACCCGTCCTTTTTTTTTTCTTTTTTCCCTGTTAGGAAGACGAAAAAAAAAACAGAGACACATCATAAAAAATTAATTACTCCTCCACCCTGTCCAACTCATTTCCATAAGATTTCTTTAGGAAAAAAAAAATTCATTTAAAAGTAAAGTGGTGACGTTGTCTTTGAAGATCAGGACGACAAACGCGGATCAAAGCCGAGGTTCTGTACGGATGAGGGCCTGATTAGCATAATGAAATTAACTCGGAGACAAGAATCTCTAATAGGTGAAACAAAAAAAAAAAAAAAAAAAACGCATTAACAATATTTAAGCATAGCGATGTTTGTGCTTGTAATACCGCGATTATAGAACTTGTATTCAATTAACACTTTGTTGATTAACTTCTCGCCCCTCCCCCACCCGTTCCTCCTGCGTTCTTTATTTTCTTTCCCGATTTTGGCTCCTCTTTTCTCGCCTTTTCCCCCCCGTTTTTCAACGAGACACATATGAAGATTCTTTGCTGCATTGTTTTGCGTTTCCTTTTTTATAAATTGGGGCCATGAAATCAGTCCGGATTTGCATATTCACAGCCGTAATTGCAAAGCTGGCAGATAGTTGTGCTATAATTGCAAACTAATGACTGCAAAATGATTTGCTTTTCTTTTTATTTTATATATATATATATATATATATATTTTTCACCCCAAAAGCTTATTTTGTTTGTTTTGTTTTTTTTTTTTTTCTTAAAAAGCCGCACCTAATCCTGCACGGCGGCGGCAGGTTCCATCAGGAAATTTTATTTCCCCCTTTTGAAACGGGCGGTTTGAAAGGACGCCTTCACTGTCGCAGCGTGGGATCTTTTATTTTCTTTTTTTTTCCCCCTCGTGTAGTTATTAATTGCACCTGAGAAAAAGCAGCGTTTCCGCTTTTGAGAAGGTGAAGATGATCAAAGTAGCTCTGCTTCTCTCCCTTCGCCTTCATGGCAAGCCTTCATTGGCTGATTGAATTAGGCAAATGAAAGAAAGCGCTGATGCCTTTTTCTCGTTTCAGCTGCACAGTTGTTGCCTTTTTTGTTGTTGTTGTTGTTGTGAATTTCAGAGCAGATGGAAGGTTGTTGCAGGTCTCTAGATTTGGGGCCTCGATCCTCCAGTTTGCTGCAAACTATTTATAAAAAAACTTTTTTTTTTTAAATGACAGCATTTGGATTACATATGGATGAACCATGGATTGCCATGAAATGCCTTTTTATTTTCTTCCCATTTTGTACAGATATAAGAACCTGCATTCAATTAGGCTGAACTTGTTTATTAATTTTTTTCAAAATTTTGCTCAAATGTTTGAATATTTTTGACTTTTTCAGGTTTTTTTTTTGGTTTAAAAAGGTTTAGATTTTACTAGGAAATTCATATTCAAATGACTATTTTTTTCAACTTCTTCTTCCTTTTCAATTCATCTTTCTATGATCCATTCAAAAAATTAGCTTTCGTACTTCTATAGAAAACCTGCTTTAGAGCTTTAGAGCAGAATGAAATCAAGTTATCTTGTGCTTAAATTCTCCCAAATCCCTTCCAATCTTCCAATTTTTGGTGAAAATGTTAAATATTTTTGACTTTATTTGACTTACAGGAGTACGGAAAGTGTTTAAAATGTAATGATTTTCAAATAAAACAAACAAAAATGATTTTTTTCCCCAAAATCTCCCTTATCAAGTTATCTATTATACATCTAGAAACTCTAAAAATGCTATAAAGTCTTGCAGCTTTGTGAAGAATTCACATGTGCAGCTTTATTTTAAACATTTTAGTCTTTTTTTTTTTAAGATTTCAAATATTTTTGAAATTTTAAGGATTTTAAAAGTATTAAATTGGTAGAAAATGTGAACATGATTTTGAATAAAACAAACAAAAAGGGTTTGTTTTCCAACTTTTTCCTCCTTCAATCTTCCTTTTATACAATGATGTGTTTAGTAAGTCAACATTGCAAATTTACTAAATCTTTATGTGTTTAGCTGTGTTTTATTTATTTTAATATTTATACATGAAAAAAATGCATTAAATCAGGAGGAAATGTTTATGTTTTTTTTGCTAAATTTCCTCCAAATTTAGGTTTTGCCCAATATTTTCTGATATTTTTGAATTTTTTTTTTTTTTATCCAAGTACAAAAAAAGAGTTTCAAATTCAGCATAATTTTCATTTAAGAAATAATTTGTAAAAAAGCTGTTCAGGATAACGTATTATTTTTATATAAAACCAATTTTATTAAAATATTTAACCTATATTCTCGTATCTCACTATAAGTTTGTTTTTTGTTTTGTTTTTTCAAAAAACATTTTTCAAATTTTAAGATTTTTTGTCTTGTTTCTACAATGCCTTTTTTGCAGTGTATGTATTGATTATGGACTGCCGGAACTTCTTTATGGAGGATTTAGAACATTTTCATATAAAACAGGTACAAATGTCCTTTT
Organism: Oryzias curvinotus; assembly: GCA_023969325.1. Classification (NCBI taxonomy): domain Eukaryota; kingdom Metazoa; phylum Chordata; class Actinopteri; order Beloniformes; family Adrianichthyidae; genus Oryzias; species Oryzias curvinotus. The sequence goes on along the minus strand of CM043707.1, from coordinate 14,015,317 downwards.
TTTAACACCCTTAGCCATAAATGTTTTTAACTTGTCCTGTCCAACAGCTGGGCAGACAGATGAGAGCTGAAGGCCTCTTGTGTTGGACATATTTTGCTTTAACAACAGGGGTTATGAATCTTCAGACAAACCAGAGGAATGTCTGAATAAACCCCTTTTGTAGTTGAGGCCAAACTTTATTCATTTTACTGACATTTGTAACATTTTTGTGTTGGACCGGACGGAAAAGAAAAGAAGGGAAGAAGAGAGAGAGGGGGGGGGGGGGATAAAACCATGAAGCAGCATAAAGCCACAAGTTCCTGGATGTTTATCATTACGGTGAGGTTAAGATGTAATACAAATCTAGAAGGGGCGGGGCCTGTCCACACACACACTCAAATGTTATCAACACACCTATTGGCTGCAAAAATATCCACATGCCAACATGTACATAATACAGATATTGCTCACACACTCATACTTATGTCTTTAAACCAACTAGTGTGAAATATTTCATTCAATCATGCAAACTATTAGTATAAAGGTGAGCTAACACCTGTGCTCAGGTGAGTGTTTATGTTCTTCTAAATGGATGGTGGAATGTGGCAAGAAGGAGGGAGAGTGACCAGCCATCCCCACACCAAGACCCCCGCCGCAGCAGCAGCGGCAGCCAGAACCCCCAACGCCACCCGGCAACGGGCAGAGAGCAACCGCCCCCCGGGGCCAATTTACCGATCAACCCCATGCCCCCCCCCCCCCCCCCAAACTTTGTTCTGGATTAGTTAAACCAGTGTCTTTCAACCTTTTTTGAGCCACGGTACACTTTAACCTCGACAAAAATCCCACGGCTCACTATCATCCAAAAAAAACAAAACTCAGTCTGTATTGATCTACACCCCCCCCCCCCCCGCAATCTCACATGCATTTTTGTGACAATTATGGCAGCAAAAGCAGGAAGTTGCAGCTGTTTTTTTTCTAAAAGATGTAATAAAAGTTAAGATAGAAAATTTACAAACTGTGTGTTCCTTGCTGTTTCAAGACGTTTAACAAGGACGGCTCATTGTACGCTGAGGCCCTGTCACTTTACCCCTAGGCATCATGGGAGATGTAGTGTGAAAACTGCCGCAAAAGGGCAGAAAGACTAGCGTCTCTGAGCTTCATGGTTTTGTTCTCTTGTTCCACGGTCTGACAGCGGATTATGTGGAAAGCTACACCGCTAAAGACGAGCTTTAGCTGGTATTTTTGTTAGAACTGAGAGACTTTATGAGCTAAATCTAAACAAGGAAGTGAAGACTTTAACCACTTCTGATTGGTCAGACTGATGACATGTGATTAAGCCTTCAAGAATGATTGGTGGAGACAGTTAAAGGGGCGGGACCTTGCCGCAAACAGCTTTAGATGCAGCTAAATCGCGGTACCGTCACTTAAATTCCCACAAAAGGTTTCACATAGAACAAACAAAAAAATATTTTTTTAAAACTTTCGTAGACTAGTTAGTCTCAATCCAACAGACGAAATTATTCACGTAATCCATAAAACATACGACTTTTTGTATATGAGACTAAATTAGCAATGCTAACTTTCTTTTTTTATTTTATAAGAAACTGCATATAAGAGAAAATTTTTACCAAATAATCCTAAACTTTGATGGGATTTATCCTAACTATGGTGTACAATACACTTATTTTTTGGCAGATTTAGTCAGTATTTGCGACAATGACTGATTTCGATGACAAATTAGCATTTAGCTTAAGCAAATCCCAATTTAAGGTTGTATTTAAAAGAAAAATAAAACGCCAGAGTCAAGCATTAATTTCAAGTTACTGTATCTCGTATGAAGTGGAAATATTGAGTTTGACTAGAAATTAGACACATTTTATGACTAAAAACTAGAGTTTTTTGAATTGTTAAAGGCTAAACTGAGGAACATTGACGTTTTGGAGGGAAATTGACAGGTTTCCCTCCAAAACATGCAGGTCGCCCAAATCTAAATAAATAAATAAATAAAAAGTCACAAAGGAGTTCATTTTATTGTTTTAACTTGATGAATTCCGCTTCTGATTGAGCGTCTTTAGCCATAAAAAAATGAAAAGGGGAGGGGGGCATTCCCCCCTTGTTTTTTGTCCATTATTTGCAGATAATTAAAAATAAATGAATGATCCGGGGACAAAATAAGTAGCTGCTTCCTGAATCAAAGCGGTGGAAGAAATACAAGGGGGGGGGGGGGGTAACAAAAGACCCCCCCCCCCTCTTCAGAGAGACGTGAGAATATTCAGAAACCTCTCCACCAGATAAAGTCAAGTCGGACTTTTCGTCGTGTTTACTTTCTAATCTGACCAGCGCTCCCCTCTGTGGGAGGCGGCTACATGCCCCCCCCCCCCCTTCCTCCCAAATCCCCCCTCCTCCCCGGACCATAGAAAAGAACAGTGTCCTCTTTAGACCTGGCAGTAATTATAATAAATTACAAGAGTGCAGCCTTGTTGTTATCTGTGGTTAGTTAACAGCACCTCCCTCCCGCTCTGGGAACACAGGGGATTCTGGGAGGAGGAGGAGGAGGATGGCGACGAGGTTCCAGTGACCCAGATTTTGTCTCAAAACATAAATAAATTATGGCGCGGGCGCGCACACACACACACACTTCCCCGTTCACCTTCCAGAAGTTGCAAATGGATCGTAATCGTGGCGAGGACTTTGGCTGCCGCATGCATTTATGCACAAACTCATGCATATGCAAAACGCACATTCGGATCAATTTTTACCCACAAAGGTCTCTTTTTTTGTTTTTTTTTTTGTTGTTGTTGCCTTTCTTGACACACTTATGTTTCCATACACTCCTAAAATCGGCACAAACGGCTGGTTTTGGGAAGAGAATGGCGGTACAGCAGCTGGGTTGTGTCAGTTCCTCTTCATTCACACTCTATTTGTTTGGAGAACCTCTTGAGCAAACAGCGTTCTCGTCCTCGGAAAACAAACTCATAAAAAAAAAAAAAAAAAAAAAAAACCTGAAAGAAAACGAGGAATCTGAGACTGCTCCGAGGGTGACGGTGTTTTTCTCCCCCCTCTCTCTTTTTATTCAAGCAGGCCTCGTCTGTCGCCGCGGCGTTTTTAAGAGCGTTCTCTGGCGACCGCCGTGACACTGCCATTCCCATGCCCTGTTGAATTCTTTCTTCAGATCCCAAGCATTTAAGCTGCCCCCCCTCCCCTCCCTCTTACCCCGCCAGCCCCCTCTGCGCCACTCAGGATGTAGCCAAAAGTCCACTGACCTATGTGGGAGTGGATATTTTGGAAGACGGCCCCGGCTCTCTTCACTCTCTATTCCTGTCCTCGCACGTTCATTAGCCCGGCCTCAAGAGTCACTGTTTAGATGTTGTTATCATTCCTCGCCTATCATTTTTCTTCCCTGCGTTTTCTCTCCGTTTTTCTTTCTTTTTTTTCATCCCTCCCTGGAGCTTTATTTCCCTAGGTTGGGTCATCCTCCGCAATAAACTCATGGATGTCACATTAGAATCGCTATAATCCCCGAGTAGATTAAATATACATGTGTTTATCCTTCTGAGAATGTTGCAGAAGGCTCTTCAAAAACCTGCAGCTCCTCTTTAAAGTGGATGTGAGCGAGCCGTGTTTGTGTAGAGCCGGTAGATGGGAAAGCAGGGCCTTGGGAAAAAATAAAAAAATGAAAAATACACATCATTCAAATCACTCAAAATGCACTTTGAAAAGTTTAATCCAATGAAGTCACCAGCTGGTATGTTGAATAAAAATCCAAACACTTATCTAAGGCTAAGGAAACAGCTCCTCGAGCATATCTGCACACGTTGCATGATACAAATTACCCAGAAGATATTATGCATCGCAATATTACTCTCATTGAATGTGAACGTCCATAGCAACCATAGCGATTTATGCATATCTAAGGTTAATGAACATGTGCAGCAATTTTCGTGCTTTGTCTGAAAACTAAAAAAAAAAAATTCCCTAGCAACCATTGTATCCACTGCTACATCGTCTTTTAAAAGCTATCAGAAGTTGCCAATAGTGTTTTAAAGAATTGTGGTGACCAATCTCCTGGATTCATATAACCAAATGATATATATATGCATACGCGTGAATTGACAGGCATTGTGCTGTCCAATACAAAAACTAAAGATAGCGTTTAGAATCCAAATATTGGTCCCCATGAATGCAAAATTTCCATAGCAACCATAGCACTTTTTGCACATCTAAGGTTAATGAACATGTGCAGCAATTTTCGTGCTTTGTCTGAAAAGCTAAAAAAAAAAAAATTCCCTAGCAACCATTGTATCCACTGCTACATCGTCTTTTAAAAGCTATCAGAAGTTGCCACTAGTGTTTTAAAGAATTGTGGTGACCAATCTCCTGGATTAATATATCTAAATGATACATATATTCAAAAGCATTGAATTGACAGCCATTGTTGTGTCCAATACAAAAACTGAAGATGCCGTTTAGAATCCAAATATTGGTTCCCATTAATGGGAAAATTCCATAGCAACCATAGCACCTTTTGCATATTTAAAGTTGATGAACGTGTGTAGCAATTTTCGTGCTTTGTCTCAAAACCTTTTCGAAAAAAAAAAAAAAACGTTTCCTAGCAACCAATGAATCCTTTGCTACACCCTCCTTTTAGAAGCTAGCATGGGTTGCCACGAGTGATTAAAAGAACTGTGGTGACCAGTCTCCTGGATTAATATCACTAAATGTTAAATCTATGTGTATTAGGAGGTGTCAGTAGTTGAAAACATACACCAGTCATTAACGAAATCCATAAAACGTTTGACATGTCTTGAGACTAAACTGTCGTGGCTTTAAGTCGAGTCATGGCATTCGTCTTGAAATGTTCCACCACGTATGACAAATGATTTCATCGATCTAGCTTATCTGTAGCAAAATAAAAACCCTGAAATGGTATATTTTATGACATACAATAAAACATACCAGGACAATGTTTTGAATTGAAATAACATTCTTCCTAAATGTGAAAGTCAATAGAACTTGTGAAATACGTATATATCACACATTTATATAGAAAGATTGAAATTTCATACATGCAAAATCTACATGGTGGCTGTGTAACTGTACGGTCCATTGATGGAGCCATTGACCCAAAGTCATTGCAACTGCTTTGAAATGTTGTTTTTTTTGTGTGTGTGTTTTACGAGGTCAAATATCTAGAATTTTGGAACTAATATAAATGAAAGATGACGTCAGAGTCATTTAATCTTCCTGGCTCAGTCTCAACTTGTTACCAATAAACAACATTTTAGAACAAAGAAACTTTTTTTTTTTTTATGAAAGAACTTTCTCCTCTTTTTGCTATTGAAGCAAAGTTAAAACCAGAACGTGAAAATAAAAGAATGTGGTTCCAGTAATGACTTCTAATGTCTGCTGGGGGAAAAAAAAAAAGAAAGAGAAAAAAAAAAACTTCCTTCGGTATTAACAGAGTTTACGGGGGAGGCAGCCGCCATCAAACGTCCCTGTTTACAGATGGTCACTGCCTTCAGTCTAGAGGTCAAGGTGGAGAAAAATCTGTCTTATTCAGACCAAGTCATTATTTACAGTCGATTCAACCGAGGGGAAGTTTTCCCAGGCAGGGCTTGGGATTTTCACATTACTACCCCAGCAGAGGAAATAATGACCTGTAGGTGCTCAGCTGTTGCAAGGAAATTGTTCTTTCCTCTTTCTTTTTTATTAATATACTCCTCTTCTGTTTGTTGCTGTAGTCCTCTCACATCACTAAAGGTTTTTTTATTTTGAAAATCTTGATCTAAATTTGTGTGTATTCAGATTTTATATTTTCATTTATTGAGTTGAGATTATTTGTACTAAAATACGCAACTAAAAATGCCATACCTTATGCTCATGAGGAAATTAAGATCTTATAGTGTTCGGATTTTTTTAACTTGAATTTGCTACCAAAAATGTTGGATGTGTTTTGCAGTTCAATTCAAATAGGACTTCAAAGAAACCACGAAAGAAGTACATAATAAACCGCGGGAAGAACATGTGGATAAACATAGAACATGAACCGGGTGAAATTATGGCATAATGAGAAGACTTGACTTGGACTTGTTACCAAAACTTAACTTGGACTTGTGTCCAAAGACTTGACTTGGACAAGAGACCAAAGACTTGAATTGAATTTGTGGCCATAGATTTGACTTGGACAAGATACCAAAGACTTGACTTGGACTTGTGTCCAAAGACTTGACTTGGACTTGTGTCCAAAGACTTGACTTGGACTTGTGATCAAAGGCTTGACTTGGATTTGTGGCCATAGATTTGACTTGGACAAGAGACCAAAGACTTGACTTGGATTTGTGTCCAAAGACCTGACTTGGATTTGTGATCAAAGACTTGATTTCGACTTGTGATCAAAGGCTTGACTTGGATTTGTGGCCATAGATTTGACTTGGTTTGTGGCCATAGACTTGACTTAGACTTGTGACCAAAGACTTGACTTGGACTTGTGTCCAAAGGCTTGACTTGGATTTGTGGCTATAGATTTGACTTGGTTTGTGGCCATAGACTTGACTTGGACTTGTGACCAAAGACTTGACTTGGACTTGTGTCCAAAGACTTGACTTGGTTTGTGGCCATAGACTTGACTTAGACTTGTGACCAAAGACTTGACTTGGACTTGTGATCAAAGGCTTGACTTGGATTTGTGGCCATAGATTTGACTTGGTTTGTGGCCATAGACTTGACTTAGACTTGTGACCAAAGACTTGACTTGGACTTGTGTCCAAAGGCTTGACTTGGACTTGTGGCTATAGACTTGACTTGGTTTGTGGCCATAGACTTGACTTGGACTTGTGTCCAAAGACTTTACTTGGATTTGTGATTAAAGACTTGACTTCGACTTGTGACCAAAGACTTGACTTAGATTTGTGATCATAGATTTGACTTGGACAAGAGACCATAGACTTGACTTGGACTTGTGATCAAAGACATGACTTGGATTTGACACCAGAGACTTGACTTGGACTTGTGACCTTGGCGTGAACTTCCAATGTTCTATTGTAGCTGTACTTGTTCTTGTAAGGGAAAAATGGAAACTAAGTCATTCAAACATTCAAAAGCTAAGACTTCTCTCCATTGTGACAGAAAGACTTGACTTGGACTTGTGGCCAAAGACTCAGTACTTGATACTACCTTGAGTAAAAGGCTTTTTTGGCCCTTTGGCATAGCGTCTAAACTATATAGCCAAAAACCACAAAAGGACAGATCTATTACAGCTTTTGTTGGAAAATAAAAGGATATCTAGTGTAAATTTGACTTTCAATGTCCCCTTCTGTTCTTGAAAATCCTTAAGGCTCATTGATATAACGAATCCTGTCTGAACCGTAAATCCCAGCAGTTATTAAGCGAGAATCCAAAGGACAGCAAGACAAACAACCATATGTCCTTAGATTCAATAAAACCCCCAAATTTCTAGACTTTGTTAGGACATAGAGGGTTTTATTTTGACAGCACTCACATTTCCAGTTGCTGCTTCTCCTTCTTTTCCTATGTCTCCCTCCTGATCCCTCTAGTGGCCTTCAGATTCAGAGGGGAAGAGCTCAGAGAAGAAAGATTTTCAAGCACTTGTTAGAAGTGGAGAAGACCCGGGGCCCAAGGCGGCTAATCAACGTATTACTTGTGTCACGCCAACTCAAACCGGAGCCCCCAGACGTCCCCGCGTCGCCTTTGAATGTTGTCCTCGGAGACGGCTGAAATATTCAGACCGGTTCAGTTACCTGCTGTTTCAGAAGGTGCGAGGCCTTTCATGTCCCTCAGACGGACTCGTCACCCCGCTCGGCGGCACAAGCGCTCCTCCATCAGGCTGGTGGCGGACGCCACGTTTCATCGCCGTTAATCAAAATGAATAAACATGCATAATTGCATAGAGAGGGGAGAAGTTAGCACGATTCAGAGGGAATTTTCAATGCCCTATGAAGTATTAAAACCAATCTTGGCCTCCTTTTTTTTCCCACCTAACCCATCTCACTTCCCCACCTAGCCTTCAGCCAGCTGCACCGGCATGTATCAAAACAGGCCTTTTCATCACACGCGCGTTTCCCAAACACACAAACCATTAGGACAAAAATATTTACTTTTCCAGACGTATTCCTACACTTCTCCTAACTTTGATATTCCCTTTGATTTCCAACACCGCCCCTCCTCCGCCTCTCCTTTCAGACATGTAGAAGTTGCAAAAAATCTGCGGGTTTGATGTGATTTTTCCCGCCTTTGTACATCATAAGCCGACATAAAAAACCCTGCGTTAAACAGACAGGCAACGAGCTCAGGCAACAGTGGGGAGCAGAGATTGACGTGTTTTTTTTTTTTTTTTATTTTGACAGCGCTCACCCGCGCTGCCCTTGCTTTATGATCATAAATAGTGCATGTTGCTTTTTAGGGAGCGCTGCTCGCCCCGGTGTTGCCAGACAATTTGCCAGTACACATGTGAGACATTATTAGCGCTCTGCTTTCATCTCGCCGCTGACCGTTTCCCAGGTTGTAGAGGCGGAATCGGCTAAATTTGAGCGTAAAAAATCACCTCTCCGTTGATTGAATCTGACTAACGCGATTAGGCGGGTACTAAGAGACAAAAGCCAACATTTCAGGATGTTTCATAAGCTCACGGGGGGGGGGGTGACGGTTTTAATGTTGCATGGGCCAACATCTGGCTTCAATTATCCACTGTGAGGTAGGTACTCCATTAAAAAAAGGAAACTCAAAGGATTTCCTCCTTCGAATTGTAAGTTATCCCTTAATTCCTGTCTAAATTACCACTTAAGGAAGGCCAGCGGCTAAACTCTGCTTCACCTTGACCACTGAGGTAGCCGTCCTTGGAGAGGCGGGGTGACTCAGAGAGATTAGCGGCGCGGTCGCACCTCTCCTCTCAGATGTAGCGCCCTGCTGGCGCGGCAAAGGAGGTGAGGAAGGGACGGAATGGCCGATAGACCCCTTTCTAAAAGGATGTTTTGCCGAGGGGGTGGGGGTGCGAGGGCTCAGGGTTCTCCGGGGATAGATTTGCAAGTGGAGATAGTCCGATTCACCTCTTCCTGACACTGACGCCAGGGGCCCGGGGGCGAGCAGTCAGTCTGTGGTCAAGGCAAGTACAACCCCAACCTTCAACCCCCCCCCCCAAGCCTCCAAACACGTCGTGTCTCTCAGAAATACACACATAGAGATGGTACAGGTCTAGTAAGAGGTAATTTGATGCTAGGTTTTCCCCTTGAGGCTAGCTGTTGTGCTGCGACTACCGGTGTCACTAGGTCAGAGCCAAAGTTTTGCACAGAAGCTTTCAGAGTCGATTGGCAGGGGTGGCGTATGGGGGAGGGGGCTGGCTCACAGACTTCAATGCAGATTAAAGCTTCTGTGGAAACCTTGGGAGCTACGTAACCACAGGAAGCGCTAATCTGGAACGCTCTTTTATGGTGTTCACACTGGTCAAGCAAGAAGGGGCTTCTTCTAGTTTGTCTTCTGTTTATTTGCACATGTGCACAATTGAAAGAGGCTTGGTGCAAATCTTGTGAATCTTGCTCCTTTCGCCGCTCTATTCTGAGGTATGAAAGACTCGGAGTCATAGAATTCTGTCCGTCTATTTTGAATTTTCAAACGGTTGTTACTTTCGTTAATTGTTAGGGGTGCCATCCAAATGACATTACCAAATCCGAATCCCTAATTAGTCAAAGCTTGACCTGGTTTAAATGCTCAACATGCTTTCAATGGCTGCACCTTTTTGCACGTAGAGCCTGAAGATGGTCGTAGAAACTTTCGTAGCTGTACGTAAGAGTTTTCAACGCGGAAGCCGAAAAAATGGAAGTTTATATATAGAATTTTCTTTGGAAGTTGCCGCCTGAATCTGAATTCACGTTTCAAAGGCTGGTGTAAATGTAGCTTTAATATTGAGTACAGCCAAAATTAGCTGTCTGAGGCTACGCTAAGTAAAATGTTGCTTAAAAAAAAAACGGCAAATTGTGGTTGGATCATCACGTCTTCCGTTCAACGGACATGCGTTTTGTTTGACTTAAAATCTTGCGTTGCGGCACGTGAACGCCTTTTTCCAGGCATTAGTGGTAATCAAAGCTGAAATATCTCTTTTTTTAGCCATGGTTTGCACAAATAAAGGGACAAAAATGACAAATCCTAAGGTATTAGGTTAGGTTTTGGTATTTATTTATTTTTGTCAAAAATAAATGTAAAACTGGGTTTAGCTAAAAGTGTATAGCACGACAATTGAAGGATAGTTATTGGGTCTAGTTTTGCATCCAAAAACCTAACAGTGATTGAGTTTATGACTTTGAATGCCAAAGAAAAAAAGTGAAGTTTAATAACAATAGAAAAAAAAAACAAGCTTGTAAAGCAACTGACGTTTAAAGGTTACTTCACCACCTTTTTCCCTGTAATTATTAAAACCATTAGAACATCTTAAAGAAATGGAACACTTTAGAATCAAGTTCCTCCATAAAACCAGCTGTTTTCGATGGACAGATAATTAAAAAAAAAAAAAGGGAGTACTCGAGAGGAAGCGATTGAAAAAAGACGAGCAGAAATCCCAGCAAACAAGTTGTGAGGCTTCATCAAAGTGTACTGTCAGCGAAGCAACAAACATAAAAGTCTCACATGAAAAAGCTTGCGTCAGGAAAAATGAATTAAACATCAACACATAAAAGCAAAAGCGTCCAAAAGTGGGATTTAAAAGTAATTTGAAAGAATTAAACGGATTTCGTCAACAAACCGACGGATCGGGGGGGCCGGCCGAGGCAAGGAGAACAGAAAAAACCGTGGTCCTTGGAAGTGCACTTCTACGGCATGAACGGTCAGTTCAAACCTGGTTTCTTTGTTAGAAAGAAACAGCTGTATACTGCATATCTGTCAGACTTTTCACACTACACAACGGGTCAATTTGGACCCAAACACATTTTAAGGGTTAACCTGTTCTTACTAATGATATGTTTTTTTCATATGTTTTTAGTGGGGTATTAATTAGTTATAAATTGACCAGTCAGATGCCTCAATTCAAAGTAGGCGGAGCCATCTGGCCCCCATGTCTGACGTTCAAAATGTTTGACAGACTTTGTGTAGCCCACTTTGTTTTAGGAATATTAGTCTGCTCTTTTATTTTTGGCAAACAAGGTTGGGAAGTAAACGGGTAGCATTGGTGGAAAATTTTGTTTTTCAGCGTGTTGCAAACAAGGTTGGAAGTTAGCATTATCATAGTAATGTATGTTTAGCGATATTGATCTGTTTTTTCTAAGTGTGCTAGAGAAGGTTGGGTGGATTAGGGTGATTATATTAACACGCTAATTATTTTGACGAGGCTGATGCTTTCAAAGTGGCTTACCCTTTAAATGAAGCTCACAGTTATATTATGGCAAATACTTAAAATGGCTCACAGTTTCACTGCACCTAACACTTTAAATACACCCAATACATTTTGAAAGCTAACAATTTAACACAGCTAATGCTTTAACACGTTCACCCTACCATGACAACAGGGTAACGGTGGCAAAACTAGCCTGTAACGCTCTTAACACTACAGTAACAACTCTTAACACATTTAACGTTTAACACACAACGCTTACCAGCTCTTTTAACACAGCTAACGCTTTAACACAGCTAACGTTCTTAACACAGCTAACTCCTTTTAACACGAAGCTCTTAACACAGCTCTTAACACAGCTAACGCTCTTAACACAGCTAACACAGCTAGCTAACCCTTTTAACACAGCTAACGCTCTTAACACAGCTAACCCTTTTAACACAGCTAACGCTCTTAACACAGCTAACCCTTTTAACACAGCTAACCCTTTTAACACAGCTAACGCTCTTAACACAGCTAACCCTTTTAACACAGCTAACGCTCTTAACACAGCTAACCCTTTTAACACAGCTAACGCTCTTAACACAGCTAACCCTTTTAACACAGCTAACCCTTTTAACACAGCTAACGCTCTTAACACAGCTAACGCTCTTAACACAGCTAACCCTTTTAACACAGCTAACCCTTTTAACACAGCTAACGCTCTTAACACAGCTAACCCTTTTAACACAGCTAACGCTCTTAACACAGCTAACCCTTTTAACACAGCTAACGCTCTTAACACAGCTAACCCTTTTAACACAGCTAACGCTCTTAACACAGCTAACCCTTTTAACACGGCTAACGCTCTTAACACAGCTAACGTTCTTAACACAGCTAACGCTTTTAACACAGCTAACCCTTTTAACACAGCTAACGCTTTTAACACAGCTAACGCTTTTAACACAGCTAACGCTTTTAACACAGCTAACGCTTTTAACACAGCTAACCCTTTTAACACGGCTAACGCTCTTAACACAGCTAACGTTCTTAACACAGCTAACGCTTTTAACACAGCTAACCCTTTTAACACAGCTAACCCTTTTAACACAGCTAACGCTTTAACACAGCTAACGCTCTTAACACAGCTAACGCTCTTAACACAGCTAACGCTTTTAACACAGCTAACGATTTTAACACAGCTAACGCTCTGAACACAGCTAACGCTTAAATACAGCTAATGCTCTTAACACAGCTAACGCTTAGATACAGCTAACGCTTTTAACACAGCTAACGCTTAGATACAGCTAACGCTTTAACACAGCTAACGCTTTTAACACAGCTAACGATTTTAACACAGCTAACGCTTTTAACACAGCTAACGCTTTTAACACAGCTAACGCTTTTAACACAGCTAACGCTTTTAACACAGCTAACGCTTTTAACACAGCTAACGCTTTTAACACAGCTAACGCTTTTAACACAGGCTAACGCTCTTAACACAGCTAACGTTCTTAACACAGCTAACGCTTTTAACACAGCTAACCCTTTTAACACAGCTAACCCTTTTAACACAGCTAACGCTCTTAACACAGCTAACGCTCTTAACACAGCTAACGCTCTTAACACAGCTAACCCTTTTAACACAGCTAACGCTCTTAACACAGCTAACCCTTTTAACACAGCTAACGCTCTTAACACAGCTAACGCTTTTAACACAGCTAACCCTTTTAACACAGCTAACGCTCTTAACACAGCTAACGCTTTTAACACAGCTAACGCTTAACAAGCTAACGCTTTAACACAGCTAACGCTTTTAACACAGCTAACGCTCTTAACACAGCTAACGCTCTTAACACAGCTAACGCTCTTAACACAGCTAACGCTCTTAACACAGCTAACGCTCTTAACACAGCTAACGCTTTTAACACAGCTAACGCTTTTAACACAGCTAACGCTCCTAACACAGCTAACGCTTTTAACAAAGCTAACGCTTTTAACACAGCTAACGCTCCTAACACAGCTAACGCTTTTAACACAGCTAACGCTCCTAACACAGCTAACACTTTTAACACAGCTAACGCTCCTAACACAGCTAACGCTTTTAACACAGCTAACGCTCCTAACACAGCTAACGCTTTTAACAAAGTTAATGTTTTTAACACGGCTAACGCTTTTAACACAGCTAACGCTCCTAACACAGCTAACGCTTTTAACAAAGCTAATGTTTTCAACACGGCTAACGCTTTTAACACAGCTAACGCTTTTAACACAGCTAACACTTTATCTGCAACTTGTGCTTTTTAACATAGCTATCACTTTTAATGTGGCGGACGTAGCTGATGCTAACATGGCTCCTTTTTTTTCTACCTAGCTAACACTTTTAATACAGCTGACATGGCTAATGCTTTTTTTCACGGCCAGTTCAGCATGTTACAAAATGGTAAACACTGTAAAGAGGATTTTAAAACTTTAAAGGAAAATTCGGACTCCCAAAACACTCCATAACTTTACGTTCGAAGCATGTCTATGTTCCATCCAGAATACCCTGAGTCTACATGAATCCCAAGTTCTTTGTGCAGCTCCTGAAGAAATGGAGGAGCTGTTTGAGTTACCACTTAATAATAGGGTAGGGGTGGCTTTCTGGAGACTTCGAGGCCTTGTGGTTTTTGGACTCCAGGTTCAGACTGATGTCTCCATTAATTAAAAAAAAAAATCCACCCAAAAACCTTGTGAAACCTTTGCTGAGCCAATACCTGCTCTGTCAGGACTCCTGGGCCTGTAAATTTCCAGGCCGGAAAGATGTTTACGGAGCCTTCGGTAATTTTTGGTTTTCTAAAAAGAAAAAAAATTCCGTAGAGTCTGGAGATTGGCGTTTGATCTGTATTTTTATTTTTTATTTTTTTGGGACGCAGGCGTTTCATTTTTCTTCACTCAGAGAAAAGGAAAATAAATGATTTCAGAAGCGGTGAAACGAGGTGATAAAAGCCACAGAGTGACTGTGTCTGCTGCAGGTCAGCTCTCATGACTCCAGCCTGGCAAAACCCAGAGTCTGGTTCTGCTCCGTTTCTGGTTCTGACTGGTGGCCCAGTTGAAGTTAGAGCGCCGCCAGCCCGGCCTTCATTCGTTTGGTAAAAAACGTCCCTCCTGGCTATTTTTCGATGAATGTAGGCGGAGAAAATCGGTCCAATCTGGCGCATTATTTAGCCGCAGTGATAACGCTGTTTTCACAGACGATGTGATGAGGAAAGAGCGTGGCAACGTCCAGATGATGAAAGGAGGAGTCAGAATGCCGATGTTTGGATACTTTATTGAACACTGGAGGAGAAAAGATGTTTTGCTGAAATTAGAAATGATCCATAATATCATCCATTTGCTGTCTGAACATTGTAACATTAGATAATTACAGCAGAAAGTTTATTTATTAAGTAGATTTGACAATTTTTATGTAAAAGGCTTACAGTTTCATGAAGATTTTATTTTTTTTTCTATTTAGTGAACCCTGCGATAAACTGGCGACTTGTCCAGGGAGCCCCCTGCCTAGGCCCCGGCAGCCTGTGTCCCCAAAAAGGAATAAATGGAAGATGAATAAATGATATTTAGTGAACACATTTTTTTTTTTCGTATTATTTAAGCAAAATATTTTTGGGAGTACAAAACTACAATGGAAAATACTACTGACTTTATTAAAGGCTGTGTTACAAAGCCACCTTTTGCGCATTTTCACCGTATGCAATTTTGATCTTTCGGTATACACACGTAATTTTCGTATTTCGTAAGTGTTTCTTGCGGACATCATTCATTGATGTGTCTTTATATGATGTGATAGATCTGAATTTGGTTTGTGAAAAATTTTTGGTTGGTTGGGATTTACGCAGTTTATACGTATTTTACGTATCTTATACGCTATTATTATGTAAATCTCACCCAAGTGTGCATGATTTTTGTGAGATCTTTATGCAAATGTGTGGCTTTCCATAAACTTTTCCCATATGTACCAGTAATGTATCATTTTTTATACGTGTATATGGCGCACAAACACTAATGAATTTATTTGTTCTTAACGTGGTCCAAAAACAACTTAAAGAAAAAAGTAACTTCTCACAAATGCTAAAGTAATTAACATTAAACCGAAATGCCACCATTTGACTTCCGGATGGAAGCTTGTTTGAAATTAAATATATTCTGAACCAGGTATACTCCCATAATACTCACAGTAACCACTAGGATTCTGTGCCTTAATAGATAGTAAATCAAACTACAATCATTTGACTTCCTGACTGAAGCTCAAATAAAAACAAAAACAGGCCAATTCGCCACACCTTTAACGTAACCACTAAGACGCTGTGCCTCAACTAAAACTACACAAAAGTTCAGCGTTTCAACATTAGCGTTTATCATAATTTTTTTGGTACTTTTGGTACTTCGTATATACGAGTCTTTTAATGTTGTTTGACAGAAAATTGTGGACGGCAAAGGGGAATACAACCGCTTCCTTTAGTTGTGCTGACCTTCAGTCAACCAATGGGTTTCAACTGTAGCTCCACCCTAACCAGTCCGCTATATTTTTCGGTCCGGCTTAGTGGGTCCATTTTATCATAGAAACAAAATACCAGAGTGGACTGTACCATAGACCTCAGTGGAAACAAGGCTAAAGTAACCACTAGGGTTTTGTGGCACAACTTATAGCAAACCAAAGTCCAATCATTTGAGGTCTGGGTTAAAGTTAAAATAAGAACACTAATGCACAGAGCCAGGCCAATTCTCAACATTTTTAACGAAACTACTAAAACGCTAATAATAAATCAAATGGCAGCTGTTTAACTTCCGTGTGGAAGCTTGTTTAATGTCCTGAAAATATGTCCAACACAAGAGGCCTTCAGCTCTCATGTGTTTGCCCAGGTGTTGGACAGGACAAGTAAAAAAAAAAAGGAAAAATCTCTCGTTAAAAACAATCGCACAATATGCATATTTTTGTGTTTTGCGAAGCCTTTTTTTTGATGGTTTGGCTAAGTTCCTGCAACAATTCGTCTTGTTTAGCACTTTGTTTACATCTGGATTAACCGGGCCTGACATGCTTTTTGCAACAAGCCCCTAGTAGACGTATAAGGAACTATATCTGGCTCCACTTCATTTTGAAACGAGTTTCAATCTGGAAACTGAAGGCAGACCATGTGGTTCCTACACAAAGTATAGGCCCATTCATGAAATATAAAATGTACCGTTTAGATAAGTGATGGAGCACGACATCGTCTGTAATTGTTGGGTCCATAAATGTACGTTTTATGCTGCATGTAGTATTTAAAGCTCAAATCTTTAGTAGTTACTGTTCAATTTTAATAAATGATTGTCATTTTTAGAATAACGGAGGATTGCCTGAATACTTTTTAACCAAAGTACACGGCTAAGCATTAACCTGGCTCCGTTCCGTGTGCACGGTGTCATGTTTCAGTGTCCAAGAAACGCTGCAAGGCGGCGATGGGGGGGGGGGGGGGGGGGGGTTGTCTCGGAAGCGTCGGCCTCAGCAAGTCGTCCGAGGTAATGTAACACTTGCACGGCAGAGGGAGCGGACTATTTCTGAAGGTAATCATCCATCAAACTCTCAGCAGAATGTCCAGTTGGTGGCTCCAGCAGGCTTAGAATAGTCTTTTGTTCAAACACCTTTAATAATTAAACACCTACTCAGACCCTCAGGCTTAGCAAGATTGAAGACTTTTGCAAAAGGAAAAAAATCCCCGCCCCTTTCCTGAGCTGCCGTAACCTGGAGAGCTTGATGGAGATGAGGTGTATCACTTAATGCGTTTTCCTTGCACCGGACAAGCCCCCCGACTGACTCTTTTATTACCCTCATAAAAGAAAAATACATAAAATATCCAGTACCTATATTTACGTGTATGTGCTATGTCTGCGGAAAGGCTTACAGCATTTTCTACTGTTGATAATAACGACAAGTCTTTTTTTTTAAATCATAGTACTATGATTGTCTTTTACCACAACTTGGATTGAAACTCTTTTTTTTTCTTTTAAGTGTAGTTTAAGAAATATAGAGGACTTTAAATTTATAAACATGTACAAAATTCATTTTTTTAACATTTTCTATCATCCTTAACTGATTTAATTTTATTTTTAAGTATTTTATTTTCATTTATATTAATGTTATTGTAACTAATGTTGGTTCTGTGCATTTTTTTTTTAATTTAAAATCTTTTGCCAAAACTTTTTTTTTCACACATACACAAAAAAAATAAAAAAAGGATTTAGTGGAGGGATAGAAAAAAAATCTTTAATAAAGTTTAATTTGAATCGGAAGTAAAGATCATGTTAGCCCGATATTACTTACCTCTTTTTTTCTTTACATGAACACAAAACAAAATCGTAACCTCTGAATTTAGACAAACACTCACAATTGGCACATTTACTCCAAAGAAACCGGTTAGCGTGCCTATTGTGAAAGGTTGCCATGACAACCACAAGAAAGAAAAGGGTGGTAGCCTAGATCAGTTTCTCTTTCCCTTACAGGCAACATTAATGTCAATTTACTTCAATTAGTGGGTTGGACTTACTTTTCAACCAGCCTCTAGTGGACATTGGAGGAACTGCACCATCAAGAGCACCGACTTATAAAAAAAAAAGAGCACCGACTTAGAAACACATTTTGAAATCTTTATTTTGTTATTTACATTTTTTTCAAACCCATATCTACTCTAAAGAGACCAGATACTGTCTATCGTGAAAGGTTGCTATGACAACCACATGACATCTTTAATGTACGAACCTGGAGTATATTTAGTTCCATTTACCAACGCAAAAATTGGCAAAGTCATTTGTCATGTAAAGACATAAAATGCTTGTGGGGCAATAAAGCTGTCGGAGTTGAATCAGGTGGGATGGACAGAGTTTTGCAACCACCCCCTAGTGCAGTGTTTTTCAACCACTGTGCCGCGGCACACTAGTGTGCCGTGGGAGATGGTCAAATGTGCCGTGGGAAATTGCCCTCATTAACTGATCTAACAACATTTCCCATCTCCAGGAAATCAGCTCTTTGTTCATCCAAACAAACCCTGATAAAACACTGAGTAGTTAGGAATATAAAAGATCCTAAAATTATTTTTTCTTTGTGTTTATTTGATTCTATTAAATACATTTTGATAAGAATGAAGATACAGCGATTTAGCTGCAGCTATTCCTGTTAGCTATACCAGTGCCGCCCCTTTAACTGTCTCCACCAATCATTCTTGAAGGCTGAATCACATGTCATCAGTCTGACCAATCAGAAGTGGTTAAAGTCTTCACTTCCTTGTTTAGATTTAACTCATAAAGTCTCTCAGTTCTAACAAAAACACCAGCTAAAGCTCGTCTTTAGCGGTTTAGCTTTCCACAGAATCCGGTGTCAGACCGTGGAACAAGAGAACAAAACCATGAAGCTCAGAGAAGCTGGTCTTTCTGCGGTCGGCGTATTTACGGCACTACATCTCCCATGATGCATTGGGTTAGAACGACTGTCTTAGCGCACAATGAGCCTCTCCTCTTAACGTCTTTAAACAAGGAACACACATCAAACAGTTTTTGAATCTTTTAACTTAACTTTTAATTCAACTTTTAGAAAAAACAGCTGCAACTTCCAGCTTTTTCTGCCACAATTATCATGAAAATGCCCGTGAGATTCCGGGGGCGGGGGGGGGGGGGGGGGGGTGGCTGTCGATCAATACAGACTGAGTTTTTTTTTTTTTTTTGGATGCTGGTGTGCCGCGGGATTTTTGTCAAGGCTAAAGTGTGCCGTGGCTCAAAAAAGGTTGAAAAACACTGCCCTAGTGGACATTGAACTGCACAATGAATAACACCAATTTGAGAACAAATTTGCAATCTTTATTTTTTGGGCACCAATCTGCAAGCAAAGATGGGAGGAAAATAAAAACGAAAGACACAATCTCCCACTGCAGCAGAGAACACAAGAAAACAGAGACAGAAGACACTCCCAATGCACAAACAAAACAAAAGTAGAGTCTCAGCCATAATTCCTTGGCCACAAATTGCAACACAGGTTCAAACTACTAACCTACCATCCCTGTGCTTAAAACCTGTTTTGGTTTCTGATTTGGATAGCATGCATTTATTGTGATTGATATTTTATTCCTAAAACTTAATCAAAAGGTAAAGCTTAATCAAAAACAAAAAATATTTGGAACAAGGTCAATTCACAAAATACTTGACGTTACCACTTCTTGTTGGGAACAGGTTAAAAAAGAAACTGATATTGCTATCATGACCACACTAACTCCTAACTTTGTCAGTAAGAATGAAGATAACACAATTTCAAACTTTTACATGGTAACAGTGTTGGCATATTTACGATAATATTCATCCTTGTTTGTATCTCATAAAAAACCACACGATAAAGCCAAAAGAGGCGTAACTATAACTGTCTTAACTTCTAAACTTCTTAGTAACACGTAAAAAGCTTGGCATATACAGAGTAGGGGTACCTGCAGTTTTATGACTACGCTAACCGATACCGCTACATGTTAGCACCATAGCATTAACAATAACACCCAACCTTGTTTGCAACTTGTAAAGAATCAGACTGATATCTGAAAAAACAAACATTACTGTGACTATGCTAACTTCTAACTGTGCTAGTAACATGAAAAAAGGCTACACATTAGCATTGTTAGCATATTTACGATATCACCCAACCTTGTTTGCAATTTACAAAATTAACAGACAAAAATAACAAAAACAAACCTTATTGTGACTTTGTGGACTCTCAAGCTTGTTGATAACAGGGGAAAAAAAAAACAATGTATATGATTGCAAAACATAAAAAAACAAGTTGATATCGTTAGCACAAACGTTACTCTGACTACGCTAACTCTCAACCTTTTTGGTAACATGTACAAGAACAGAATCTAACACCGCTACACGTTATAAACAATAGCGTATTTGCAATAATAACCAACCTTGTAAAAAAAACAGCCTTATATCACTAAAACAAATGTTACTATGCTAATTCCCAACGCTGCTAATAACATATTAACAGCATTAGCATATTTACAATAATACCCAACATTAGCAACTTGTAAAACAAGGCTGTTACCTTTAAAACAAACGTTACTGTGAATATGCTAATTCCCAACTTTGCTAATAACGCGTAAAAAGGCCACACATTAGCAGCGTTAGCATATTTACAATAATACACAGCCATCTTTATAACTTATAAAATTAACAGAATAATATCGCTAAAACAAGTGTTTCCATGATCACGATATCTCCCTACTTCCGTTAAAAAACAAACAATGCTTTAAAAAACACAATCCAACACCGCTACACCGCCCACGTTAGCATATTCAAAACCAAACTTTTTGACAAGCCAAACGCTTTGACATCAATTAACACTTCGGGAAACATTTCATATATAAGATGTAGTAGATATTAAAAGCACTGCTGTTTTATGAAAAACATTAAGGCGCCTTATAGTGAGAAAATTTGCGTTGGAGGGGGGGTTAAAACTTATTAGATTTCATGATTTAAAACATCATGTGACTGCTGCTCAGAGTGAGTTGATGGGTTTCTGTGAGAGTTTAGTTCCCTTCCTGCCACATGAAACACTCAGCCCGGCCCGCTCTTGATCCCGCGGGACCAAATAATGACTAACGCGAGAAAAAAAAAGAAGAAAAAGAAAATCTGCTGAGAACAGGCACCTGAGAGAGAGCAGCTGTCTTGTAAAAGGTCACTCTCCCACTGTTCCTTGGCCCCGTCCCTCCATTTCCGGCCTCACTTTCCCACCCATTGGACTCCAAAGTCACATATTTTTTTGCTTTTTTTCAAAAAATATTTTCTCACACTCCCTTCGCACTGCACCTAGAGGATTCTTGGACTACCTTGTAATCACATGTAGGGACAAAAATGCCGTGGGTGGATGAACGTCCTCCACTCCGGTTCTGCAAACCTCTCCGGCTGTGGATGTATGAGAGGGTCTCTTGAGGTGTTTGTTTCCCCCCCGAATGTAGTGTAGCTATCGCAGTTACGCACATGTGAGCCTCCCATCGCACACACACGAGCACTTCTAAACACTGACAGCCTGGAAAAGGCATAAAACAAACACAAATCCAGTTGGTTACAATCGGACTTGCTTTGGGGTAGAACATTTCTCATAACCCATTTGACAAAAAACCAAAAACCAAAAATGAAGCAAGCTGCAATTCTGCAGACAAACAAATAATGTTTGGACCGATCGCTTTCAATAAATGCCCTACTCACATATTTGAACTCTAATATTTATCGCGAAATCGGCATGGCCGCCAGACGGACTAAACAAACACAGAGCCCCAACGCGGCTTCTATCAACATACAAAAGCCGACAGCAAACACGCATGAACTCAAACAGGCTAGAGTGCCGTTCCCCGGACTCTGGGGCTTGAAGATGCAACGTTGGGACAGATTCAACCAGAGAACCTTGAGTGTTTAAACAAAACTCCCCCCTTTTTTTTTTATTTTCTTGGACCAGCGCCCCTCGGTGTTCCTGAGGACATGTCAGGGCGTTAACAGCTTCCTGTAGCTGCTCATCGGAGCTGTGCTTTCACTCCATCAGCTCTGCTTACGTGCACTCTGGGTGGCAGCTTCATTTATGATGGATCATTTTGGAGAAAATGGCTTGCTAGCATTGACAGTTTGTAGATTAGAGTACGAGGAAATGGATAGAATCTAGTTTTTGATATTTAGGAGTCTGTAGACAAGTGTGCAAGGGCCTTGGGTGGTTTTGTCTGCACAAAAATTGCTTCCCTTGGTAACAGTTGCCCCTACAGGTGGGTAGAAGTTGTCTGTGGGTGGAAATAGGGCAAACAAGTAAGTGGCACGCACACAATTTTAAGGTCGTAGACCTGTCGCTGAATCTGTAAAACTGGAACTAGCAGGTCGTGGAGAATACGAATACAATACATAAGGGTCAGTAAGGGGGAAGTAGGTGAGATGCAGAAATGTCATACAAAAAATTTTTTTTGACCCCACCCATATCCTAGAAACTGGTCAAGGGTGTGCAGCATTACTGTTAGAAATGAGGAAATTAGACAATTAGGGTGTAGTTTGTGTGGACATCCTACAGGTGTTCTACGGCCACTTATGTACTCACCTCTTACTAACGAAAAGAATGGGACCGGTACATCACAAGTGCTTCCGACTTTCATTAGCCTTGATGATGCACTTGACGATACACTAGGTAAACTTACCACACACACGACAATGGCATGTTCTGTTTTCATTAAGTCCCTTAAGGTAGCCATACAAACCTGAAGGGAAATGCACCTTCAGACATTGCAGCTCCTCTCTATGACCCTCCATAGGCCACAGCATCTGTACAGGACAAACCCTGTACAGGTACATGTGATCAAGGCTTTGTAAACATAGTTAATCTTAATTATTCCGACATTATGCAATAAAAGCAGTTACAACTGAGTTTATTCTTGTTTTTCAAAGACTGGATTAGGTCTGTTGGTATATTAAGAAGGGTTTGCATAAATACATATGTGTTGCAGAAATTCTTCTCCTTCCCTTTTCATGTGTAAAGGCATGTAACATCGAAGTGTGTAGATGTGCATTCTATCAGTTTGCGTATATGTACATACCATCCATTTATTTCGATATCAGTGTTTGTCTATGTGTGTACTCCGTGTGTGTAGATGTACTTACCATCCCTATGTGAATATGTGTGTCCCTTTCATGTAAGTAAATGTATGTTCCGTCACTGTGTGTCGATGTAGGTTCTGTCAGTGTTCATAGGTGTATGTACTGTCCTTGTTTGCAGAACTTCGTACCATCCGTGTGTGTAGATGTATGTACCTTATTTGTGTGTAGATATATGTACCATTCAAGTGTGTGTAGATGTACTTATCCTTTGTGTGTTTTGATTTTTCACCATCAGTGTGTAGATGTACGTACCTTCTCTGTGTTTCTAGATTGTATTACTGTCAGTGTGTGTACATGTATTTATCATTTGTGTGTGTAGATGTACGTACCGTCCACGAGCATTGCCTTGCATATCAAAACCAAGTTAAAGAAGTCCCTCTGTGCTTCCAGAGTAAGCCTAAGCGGCCAGACTTCTGTGCTGCTAAAGTCTCCGTCCTGCAGCAACCTCTTCATCCTTATCATGTGCAGCCAGTAGTGGATATATGGATAGAAGTTGGAACACTACAAAGGTTTGGGAGCTGCAATCAGGTCTTTTAATTGCATTTCCAGACGTTTCAAATCGCAGAAGTCCTCTGTCTGGAGCTATGCATAAAGTTTTAAGGAAAGAGGTCAAATCAGCATGGAAGATAAGGTAATGATGGCAGGGAAAGGGAAGGGGGGGATGGGGGGCAGCATGGAAGGGCGGCAGGTCTCGGTGGGTATTTTAACCGACTGCTTGTCAAAACTGTGTCGGCAGCAGAGTGCGTGACAGCTCTGACAGGAGTTAGCGGAGGTCCTCTCCCCGTTCTCCGTGTGTGACAGGGAGAAGCGGGCGGAGGGGGGAGGGGGGTGCTCAGCGGCTCGAGACGCAAAAAGGGAGGAGGAAGGGGGGGGGGGGGGTCACGTTAACGCCAACCTGCCTGTCATGACTCATGAAAATTTGGCAGTGAGCAGACAGAAGACAGGCGGAGGAGAAAGGAGCATGTTTGGAACTGTTAGGGGAAGATGAAACAGGTGGAGGGGTTGGCCGCCTTTACATGTGACCCGCCGTGTTATCCAAGGCGTAGTTGGTAACACCTCCATGGAGTTCAGTACCGCTCAGTTAGAGACACAGCCAGGGGTTTAAAAACCCCGTCCGATCATCTTTAGATCCATTTTCAAAGCATTTCTAGTGGTGTTTTAATCATGGTGGTGCCATTTTTAGCCAGAATAAACAAAATAAAAACCTGTGTCATTTTCTAGGACACCATTTCTGCAGAGCGACAGGACTTCATCAGAAAATTATTTCTGAGTTGTGGGTGGAACCATTGGCCTGGAGCACCCCCCCCCCTCCCTTCCACTCCCCATTGCTGCGAGTTATCTATGTACAAGGTCACCTGCCAACTTACAGCCCCTCACACCCCCAGCTTAACATTAAAGTTGCAAGGGAAATAGCAAATAATGACAGTCGTCCAGTTTGGAGCCAGATGCAAGCTCAGACAGAAAAAACGTAGATGTTCATGGACCTAGTCATCCTCAAGTCGACATACGTACTGTCCATTGGTCTCTGTGTTAGTACTGTCCATGGTTGTTGTTGTATGTACGGTCGATATATGTACCCTTAGTGTTTTGGTGTAAAACAGTTTGTTTACGTAGCACTTAGCAAATGAAAAGTAACAAAGATTTAAAAAAAGGACATATCTTCCATGTGTTTAGGGGTACGTACATTCTGTGTGTAGAGGTAAGTACCGTCCTTGTGTAGATGTACGTACCATCCGTGTGTGAAGACGTACGTACCATCTGTGTGTGTAGATGTACGTACCGTCCGTGTCTGCAGAGTTACGGACAGTCCGTGTTTGTAGACGTCTGCACCGTCTATGTGAAAGATGTACGTCCCGCCCATGTGAGTAGACGTACAAACCCTTTGTCTGTAGAGATACGTACCATCCGTGTGTGTAGATGTACGCACTATCTGTGCATGTAGACGTACGTACTGTCTGTAGAGGCGTGTGCCATCTATGTCTGTTTAGGTACATACCGTCCTTGTGAGTCAATGTACTTACCGTCTTTATATGTAGATGTACAGTATGTACCATCCATTTGTGTAGAGGCACATACCATTGGTGTGTGTAGATGTACGTCCTTTCAGTGTGAGTAGAAGAATGTACATCCTCTGTCTGTAGAGGTATGTACCATTCATGTTTGTAGTGGTACGTTTTGTTTGTGTAGTAGAAGTATGTGCCTTCTGTGAGTGTAGATGTACGTACCAAGAGATGCATCAGTGTGGAGCATAGCAGGGACCATGTAGCCCGCCCAGTATATTTACTTTGTCACAAATATGATTTTTTTCAATGTAACTTTTCATCTGCTCCTGACTCACAACGATTTGAATACAAAAAATACTCAGAAATACAATTTTGAGCGTCATGTCCTCCCTCAACAGAAGAAATGCTTCAAGAACATGTTAAAAAGATAAAAAACAACATTTTTTAATGCAGTGGATCTTTAATGAGTTTCAAAAACAAATTTTCCACCAATAATTCCCCATTTAGTCAATGGGTTTAGTTCAGACGGAGCTAAGAAACCTGTGCCAAAGTCCTCCAACAATAAAATATTCAATTTGCTCTTGCTGACAAGGATGGAAAAGAGTTGTTTTTAGCATTTGTTGACATTTTTCTGCTCTCGCCCTGTTGATACCTTGTGAAATGGAAGCGTTGGAAATGAAAGAATAATTAGCCAGGTTGCTTAAGTCTCGTTTCTTTTTTCGTCTTCATTTCACCACAGTGTTTAATGACTTGCCCACCCCTACATCAATTCCCCATTGTTTTGGGGAAACCTTTCAATCCACCCTCACAAATACATCCTTTCAAAGTCCACTGGAAAGAATAACAAATTAAAGGCACAATATCCTCGCCCTCCTTCGCAACCTCATATTAACCCACCTTCCCTGGCTGAGTGGCACCCATTCTATCCAGATCACAACTGCATGTGACAAATTCATTAATATATTGTTCATTTTATATTTTAGGTGCCTTTCTCAGAAATCAAGGTCGCCGCTAGGCATTTTGCAAAGTGGTAGCTTACTGTTGGTTTTATCTCCACAGCAACCATTTTATTTTTTAGTTGACAAATAGGTCTATGTCATTTCTAGAAGGATCGGTGAAGGTACATTTTTTTTTTAGATTCCCTTAGCAACTGAGGTTTTTTTGTTACCCAAGACCACATTCCTACTTTGTTCATTTCGTATGTCATATTGTTTTGTTCAGCTGGAGCCAATTCATTAATTACATTTTCATAAACATTCTGGTAAAAAAAAAAACATGTGAACCAAAGAGGAATGCCAATTTTAAAAGCGAGCAACACTAACACCATTCAAAATCTACAAACTTCATGCTTGAGAAGTTAGGAAGCTATAGATTTAAATCTCTGCAGAAACTACTAAAGGTGATTTTTTTTTTTTTTTGAGATAGTGGTCTTTTCTTGGGGGTCAAAGGTCAATGAGACTTTGGTAGTGGCTTTAAACTCGAGGAGTTAGGGGACGATGGATTAAAGTCCCTAGGAGGAGTTTCAATTTGGAGCTGGTACTTAAAGGAATTCAAGATGGCTGCCTTTTCCCAAGGTCAATAAAACATCCGTTGTGGTTGTACACTTATCCTGGCAGAATTTGCATAAAAAAATTTCCTGAAGATTTCTCAAAATGTAATTTTCCTTTACTATCCGACAATGTGTGAATTAGCTACTTTCACCCTTTTGCCAGAAAATGGCCGAGTCGTAGGTCCTGAGGCCATCCCATAATCTTGTTAAAACTTCCTTTGAGCATCCCCAACACATGTGTTTTGATTTAGTCAGTGGATTTAACTATATTTTTGTTGAGCAAAATTCCTTTTTTTGTTTTTTAGAATTTCACCACTTGTGATGTCATCTTTTTTATTTTCTTTTTTTAAATCTTTTTTATAGTCCTTGCAGTTCAGGACTGCAAAAAGTTTCCATCCAATTATACTTCAAAATCAGCAATAATTACAACCCTATACATCATCTGCATGTTTCAATTAATATTCAAATCTTGTCTAAGGTTTTGCATGCAAATGTATAATGTATTCAGGATTAGGTATATTACAGTTAAATCTATCTCTATCCAGCCTCTACCTTGCCTCTCTTTAATAAGCTGTGTTTCCTGGTAATGTTCCTGAACTTATTATAATGCAATATGCTCAAGCAAAAGAATCGCACGTCCTTAATATTATTTCTTGCAATTAACGCCGAGCCGAAAATACAGAGGGCCTGCTTCGTTAATTTGCAAAGGCACTCGCATATAATGTGATACAGTGGGGGGAATAAACAGGTCTCCGACTGGCTTCCGCGCGCAAGTCAGTCAAGTGTTGCAAATCTAATTTAAATATACTTTTGTTTTGTCCATTTCCAAACAGTCTAGAATGGGAAATGATGTTGCTTAGCATCGCAGTCTGTCCATCAGACGGCTAAGACTTTTTGTCAATATGTTTTCGCGTCCAATTTATAAATCCGACGGCGGCGGGTTCCCGGGAGACTTCAATTAGATGAGTACCTGTACCCGACCGCCCGCCTGACTCCACAGCTCCCAGGAGCCCCCCACGCGCCTTCATACTGAATCATGGGGAGGCGGTTAATATCACAGCGGAAGGGAGGATCTATATAGTCGCCGCCATAAACCAGACAGGAGTGTTTGTAACATCCGAATAATGGCCGTAAATAAAGGGCTTACACCTGTTCTGGCAAAGGCCAGGTCCTCCGGTAGGACGGGATTGACTGGCCCACAGACGGCAGTAAACTCTCAGGGTTAAAAAAAGGCAACATCTCGCAGAGTTAATAGATATTTTAAAGCGTGCCATCTGCAATCAGTCACTCAGATATATTGGCTTCCCGAGGAAAAAGTTAGCTTAAAGTCCCCCGCCTGTGTACCCCCCCCCCCCCCACCCCCCCACCCCAAGTAGGGACGCTCTAAAGGTGGGCATCCGTGTTGGTGCGCCGCATCCCAGAGAGAATAAAACATCAAACCCACTCAGCAGCACCACTAACAATAATAAAAATGCCCCGGCTTAAAGGTGACATTCCCAATTTACGATTATTTGTGTCTATAAAGTGTATACCTCATCTCCTGACTCATCCCCGCCCCTCCCATCTAAGAACAATGCATTAAGAAGGGTGGGCGTCGAGGGTAAATGGAAATTCTCTCCATTTTATTAAACCGACAGGGGCCCCCACTCTACCTGAGACTTTCAATTTTGCCGGCGTGACCTCCAAGGAGACATCTCTGTCTACCTTCGCCTCATTCAATTCCCCGCCGTTTGCCACAGCCGGCCCCCTCGGTGCGCCCTGCTAAGCCGTTATGGATGAGCTCCGAGGCAATTCAGGAATAGAGCGTAGATCTCCGTTTACCCCCAAAAGATTTACTTCAGGGTACAAGATGGATGAAATCAACCTTTGTATCTCTTTTAGTGATTGTTTTTCGTGCCTGTTCTTTACACCTTTCTTTTATCGTACAATGGGAGTTCACCCTGTGGGATGGTATATGTGATGGATAAGGATGTGGAGGTGTGAGGAGGGGGAAAAAGTATTGTCAGAGGTGGAGATGTGGCACCAATTGGAGGGATACGACAGTCAAGGGTTGCGGGCGATGTCTTTCTTGGACTGCGCCCGAGCCGTTCTGATGAAGCACCGTCTGCCGCAGAGGGAAAATATTGACAAATAGGTAAAACAGGAAGTGATAATTCAAGTAGGACAGTGATGCGATGAGCTGTCATAACCGTTAATAACACCCTTCTGGTTGACGGCGGCTCAAACGGACTCCAACTCCACACAGATGGATGCAAGTTGAGGTTTTATGGCTTTTAGTGTCGTATATTATCTAGAAATAGAAATCAATCTCGCCAAAGTCCCTTTATCATCCCTTTTGTTAGAAATACAAGCTGTTTTGGAGGTTTCCTTCTTTGTGGGTCTTAATTAACATAACCCTAACACTAACCCTAACCCCTAACCCTAGCCCGGAAGAAAGGGCCCAATTCTAATCAGTTTTTCCCATATTATTTAGATTTTTAAATGAAGACTTGCGCCCTCAGTAAACCCTAATCCTAACCCCATAGCCTTTAGTTAACCCTGGGTGGGATTATACTCACCTGTGCAGGTTTCGAGCTGGGACTGGGCTCCCGGGGGGACCTGGAGCCCTGTTCCTTGGAGGACTGTATGGAAGTGTGCACAAATTCTGCCATCTGATGGGGACTGGGGTCCAAACATTGAACTGTCCTAACCCTTTTGTTAGATATGGCTTCGGTCTGAAGTTGTAAAATTGTATAAAATAACATTTGATCATATTTGACTGTTCCAAGCCTTTCCAGGCAATATCGGATTTGGCTTTATAGGAAACAAGCATGGTGGGGAGGGGATGGGGGGGGGGGGCTGTTCAAAGATCCTGGTTGGGGTGACCAGATGTGGACTAAACGTCAATGCAAAGAATAGTCAAGTGCTTATTTTTGTGCATGAGGAGAACATGCTAGCTCCACACAGAACGGTCTATCCACAATTCCACCGTGCAGTTTAAACCAAACCAAAGAAAAGAAGAAAAAAAAAACAAAATGTAGTTCTAACATTGTCCACTGGGGAAGCACCGCTACCGCAGAAGTTAAGTTAAATGTGTATAAGTTCACTTAAACGGGATGTTAAACAGTTAAAAAAAGCAAGAATGTAAGACTCTAAATGGTCCATAGTAGCTTTAAAGTAGAGTTTTAGGGGCAAATACTTGGAAAATAAAAGTCTGAGACACATATTTATTATTTATGTTGCATGTGCTAAATAACTCTAAGGACTAGCATTAGAAGATGTACAGGTCAAGATAAGAGGTTGAGATGAGAAGCAGATCTCGCTGGAATGTTTCACCAATTTTCACACAAGATAAGAACTTTTTTTTATTTTTTGGTTGACAAAAACCATTATCATTGGAAAACTGCCGGCTACTGCTTCATCAATGACAGGTTTAATTGATTAGCTGCTATTAAAAGGGTTTAGCGCGCCGTCCGTCAACCCATTGGTCATGGAAGTCAACACAAGCTCCAACGGCTCAAATTCAATGTTCTGCTGATAACTTCGCCTGGCAACACGTCAAAAACATCGTCCAGGTAGGGGAAGAAAAAAGGCAGATGTGGTTGGAACATATCATCTCCGGTGAGGGAATTTCCTGGATGGTTTCAAGGAGGTGACGACACACCAAGAGGTTCAGGCCGGGTCGCACAGCCAACTACGTACATTTTACGCCTATTATACAGATGAAAATTGGTCACATGTGAAAATACTTGGGAAAAGTGAAATTTGCAAATCTTCACAGATGTATCACGAACGAATCACATTAACCGTTGTGCTATCCTATGGGGTCCAGATGACCCGATCCTTACATTGACGTGTTATCGCTAGGTGGATAAAGGTGGATAAAGGTGGAGAGGATTTCATGTAATCCATGAACACCAGTGAAGATAACAAATCATTGAAGAAAAAAGTTCAGTACACTGTCTCTTGGGGTCTAGATGACCCAACTCCCAGTGTTAAAGTGCCGAGGATAGAACAGGGGTTATGACCACGGAAGAAGTACAAATAAACCACACAAAGAACACATACATTTACATAGAACTTCTGTTTCTATGCAATTCATTAGGGATTCGTGCATCAATTACGTAATTTTGAAAAGATAGGTGCGATATAAAAGGTATACATCTGTGGTACATGCCTGAAAAGTCAGTAAGAAATACATCGAAAGGTCGTGGAAAGCTAACACTGTGTATGCACCTCTCAGAAACACAATTGAGTTAGAATTCCTTAATATTTGCGTATAAACTAAATAGCGTAGTTCACAACAGACCAAAAACTCGGAACGGTTAAAAACCGAATTCACGTAAAAACCCGTCGGCCAAAACCCTCGGCGGACATCGATGAATGACGAATGCAAGAAACACTGGTGAATTATCGCACATGTATCAGGAAAGACTGAAATTTCTCATTTAGAAAATGCGTAGAATGTACATAGTAGCCGTGTGACACAACGTTTCCTCTAAAGGAACCTGACAGGCAGAGGTTTCTGTTGAGTTATGGACATTTTCAGCAACGAGCCTCAAAGGGACCGACTCACACTCCGCACATAAGTGCAATTCTTCATTTTAACGGCAGCTGAGTGGCACCTGAGGTATAAGACAATGGCTAATTTAACCGTCTGTTATAATTGGAGCTCTGGGATTGGTCGCGTGTCCCGGTGACAAGCGTGACACGATTTATCAGTTGAGATATCCAAGAAAGTCGACCCAAACTTTGCCTCTATTTTTTTTTTCTTTCTCAACAGAGGGCTCAGCCACAGAGATAAGCGGAACGTTGATTTAGAATCAGCGCATCGGCAGTGCCTTAACCGTCCCTAATTGAATGTCTAAGCCCTCGCTGGGATGAGCGTCTGGAGCAGAGCGGCTCCGGCTTTGACAGTGATGGTTCACCAGATGACAAACAAACGCCACAGAGGATCAATGTGAAGAGGTCCGACTTCAAAACACAAGAGAGACACACACACACACAAAAAAAGACGACAAAAGACATCTTCTGTGACGAGCGTCCGCGCCTTATCAGAGAATTCAGCAGGGTGCTGGAGCGTTTGGGGGATTTTCTAAAAACCGTTGGCCTCCACAACCACACAAACTTTGTGAAACTGTAGCAACTTTTAAGAAGATATGAGATTTTTTTTCTTATTTTAAAATGCTGAAAAGTGAAAGAAGCTTTCACCAAGTTTCCTTACAAATCGCACGGATTCGACTTCAGAGTATCTGAATGTCCGGAGGCAGCAGCTGCCTTTAAAACATTGAAAGAAGGATGACCAGACAGGTAGATCAAAAAGGGGAATGGTGACGTTATGCGGAAGAAGGTACCGAAAACTAAAAATAATACCCCAGTGCATTCTGGGAAAAAGTGTTGCTCGCATATCCGTAAAAAAGAAAAACAAATCTGACCAAAATGGAGGTCAATCTGTCATTATAAATAAAATATTGAAAGAAAATTCAAAAGAAAATGTTTTCCGAATTTTTACGTTTTTGTACAAACACCTTTGTACCTTTTCTCTTATATAGTAATTTTGTAAAAAATTATAAAATAGTATGTAAGAATGTAATAAATATATATATTTTTTATTAAATAATATTTTGTAATTTAAAAAAAAATATTTAATAAAAAATATATATTTTATTCATACTTGTTTTAATAAAATGACAAAAAAAAAGAAATACAAAAAACATCAGCATTTCCTAAAACTTTATACACATTTACATTTATATAAATATATACATATATAAAACAATTTTAAATATTGTTTATTGAAAAAACAAAAACAAATTACTGTTCAATAAAAGAAGCTGAAATTTGTGTAATGTTTAAATATTCTTTTCTTTTCTGAATACATATAGAGTTTAGTGACATTATAGATTTAGCTGTGGCATTTTCTAAAAAAAATTTCAAGAACGTTTTTCTTTTTGGCACCTTGGGGTTACCGTAGCCACTAAAGCTGCTTCCCATATCTAAGGGCCTCCACAAACAGGTGACGAAATCTGCTTAAACCACAGTGTGTGTTTTTGAAAGTGCAACAAAGCAGCCGCAGCAACTTTAAACAAAGACTAATTATGGGACAAATGAGCGAGTGCAACACCGCGTCCAATCACCGCCGAAAAATGCCTGCTTTGTGCCGCTCGCTGATTACATCAATAAGATTTTCCACGGTAGGGCGCCATCATTACATCAGCTCAAACAGTCATTTCGCTCATTTATGTGGATTTCATAATGTAACGGTCGCCGCAAAGCAACAACAAATGTATGCAAAAGGAAAGTAAAGAAAATAGGAAGTTTCCCACACAAACCAAATTGGCAATCACCGGCTTTCTTCCCCGTGGTCATAATGAAATTGCGCCCGCAGTGGTAGAAATAAACGACATAATTCTATGTACACACAATTAAAGGAGAAAGTCGCAATCCAGCATGCAGCTCAGTTAGTTTATGATAGCACAAAATCAAAAACCAAACCTATAAATAATGAATACATCCATAATTATTCTGGCTGAGATTTGCATAATTATTGTATTTTTTTTTTTTTTTCGTTTCGTAGACGCATCTGTTAACAGCGGAGGCCTTTCTCTGCTTCATAAGGCAGTGACTTCACCTTTCCTGCAAAAGTGGACGCATAAACAGTTAGAAATTGTCATCAGACGTCTATAATTAAAGGTTTTGCCACATTTAAATGTTGAGAATGCGGGAACTGTAGCGGAAAACGGTGTTTCAGACGCATGCTAATGCTAATGTCATTTAGATGTGGTTGTAAATAATATATTCGAAGCTTTTATGTTAAATAAAAAAAAAACTTTAAGGTTTTGGCTTATTCATAATAATAATATAAAAGGGAAGTTTTTAATCTGGCCTTAATTTTGATGTTTTAGGGCCACCCAAAAAAAAAAACAACTAAAATTATGAGATTTAAAGTCATCAATTTAAGACTTTATTCTCATAAATTAAAGACAACAAGATCATGATAAAAAAAAAAAAAAAACATTTTCTGTATATAAACTGGCCCTACAATTCCATCATATAATGTTAAAAAACAAAAAAATAAATTAAATAATATTCAAAGTTAATGCATTTTAGTAAAAAAGAAAAGACAAAAAATGTTTATTTGTATTTTATTTGTATTTTTATCATTTTTTAGTAAACCAGATTTGCTCTTGCTAGCTCAAGCCGCACCAACATTATTGTTACTAAGTCTATTCTTTTCAGGGAATTTATTTCCTTTTTTATTTATTTATTTTTCTAAAGACCTTTAAGCGTTTTCTATCTTGATCAATGATTTTATCTGTTTCAATAGCGTCTGAGATTAGTTCAAGTCCTGACCTGGATGCTAAAAAGTGACCCCTAAAAAACTGAAACTTCCTAATCTACCTTTTTGCATGATTGGTCTGCACGTCCCAAATAGGACTTGGATAAAGGAAAAAGGGAAAAAGTGGAGTGCAACAAGGTAGGATCTCACCATCACACTACCACCGCCATGCTCAACTGTTTCCATTATCTTTTATTCCTATCTATTTCAATTGCGTCAATTTTACTGCATATTTAACCAAACACTGAATTTGCCAAAAGTAAATTGGTCACCCCACCCCAGGATAAATCATTGAGTTATTTTTAGGGTTTTGGGAAGTTCTTAGATTTACTTTTTTCCCTCTTCTATTTCTAGATAACTGCTTAAATCTCTCTCTTTTTTTTTTTTTTAGGAATTAAAGGAGTAAGAAATGTAAGAATTTCAAATAATTGATGACAGAAAGCTATTTGCCATTTGTGCAATTTCATAGTCAATGGAAACGCAGATGGTTTTATCCATTTTTATCTATTTATGGTGCTTTTCTTTGTTTTTGGAATGATTGTATGACTATCTATCTATCTATCTATCTATCTACCTACCTACCTACCTACCTACCTACCTACCTACCTACCTACCTACCTATCTATCTATCTATCTATCTATCTATCTATCTATCTATCTATCTATCTATCTATCTATCTATCTATCTATCTATCTATCTATCTATCTATCTAGTGTTTCACCCAAAGGACTTTGTCAGTCCAGCATTGGACCATCAACCCTTCGCATGGAAGGCGACTGCTCTACCTCCCAGCCGCAACGACTGCAAAAAACAAACTGTTGAGCCAACAGGTCTACAAGGTAATTGGACTGTAGGAGTTGTTTATGTTCCTACACCTGAGAGTTGACGTCTCCTGGCGGGCTCGAACCCCCGAGCTGTTTGCAACCAAAGCCAAACATTAAGCAGGTGACTTATCACGGAAGTCGGCGCCTGACCTTTTAATGCGCCCGTCATTGATTGCATAGCATGGTTCGCTCTGTCCATCCCAAGGTGATAGATTATTCAATTAACTATTGACCTTTCCCGCAGTCTCATTTGTCGATGGAAATGCTTTTATGACAGCGGTGCATTTAGGAACCAAAGGATGCTGAGTTTTGATTTTGGGATTTACAGCACACATTACCAGTGCCCTCCCACCCCCTGCCCTCCCCTCTCCCCTCTCCCATTTACTTTTTGATTTTGGAAGCTTAGCCTCTGAGCTTCGCAACTCTTCGAAACCCTCTTTGTGGTACAAACCAAAACGAAAAGGGAAAAAAAACCCTCCAAAATCATCTTCCAGAAGTTGCCTTTAACTTTCGCAGAACGTCCTCGGTTGTGTCACCAAGATACCATCCAAAGCTGCTGAACTTGGCTGCTTACCCGCGGGGTGTGACTGCTTCGGTCAGCAACTTCCTGGGCAACGTGCCAGTGCACGCTCCAGCTTCTCGCCTGAAACGCCAAACTTGTCAAATACAACAGATTGTACTCGTGAGGAGGCACTTTGTAATTTTTTGTTTTGCTTCAGCATTTCTGTCATTAAGGTACCAAAAGATTCACATGTTTTCAAACTCTCTGTGACTCGCTTCGTTAACGTTTCCCGTTAACATGCACAAATGACAGTAAACATGATCCAGGCATGATGTTACCGTGGAAACACCCGTGTGTGTGCTTAAAAATATTGTCCAAATATGTTTTTAAAATTGTTTCCCCCCCTTTGATCTCCTCCTACTTCAAAAGTTTTGCTATATATTTAAACAGATGGTTTAAATGGACACTAATGCATCTTTTTTTAAGGTTTATAACTCACTTAAACCCTTTAAAATTGTTGAGGTACTGTACATAAATAATTTTATATAAAATCGTTTTTACTTCTTCTCAGTTGAACAGTTTATCCCATTCCCCAAACTTACTTTTAAATATATATATATATATATATATATATATATATATATATATATATATATATATATATATATATAGTATATATATATATATACATATGTACACATTTATAGGTAATGCTTGCTTTTACAGTTCAGTACTTACAGGGTATCTTAGTGGTACTTATTGTTGTTCTACCCACCGGATTCTTTCATGGTTCTTGCTGTGTATTTATGTGCTACTGGTCCCCCCCCCCCCCCCCCGATTCTAAAGTTACATTTCCGTAGTTAGAACTATCAACCCAGGTGGTTGGTTTTAACCAAACCTCTGAGGTAAAAAGGAACTAACATTTTTCAGCGTTACTTTAACTCAGAAAAGAAGCATAAATTGGGTGAAAATGAAATCCCTATAACTCCCAAAAATATACCCCAACAGGAAAACTCAGGAATTGGGTTGAAGAAATAACCCAAAAGTGTGTGCTAATCTGTCTCTTGTAGTATTTATACAAAAAAGATAGTAACACAACACATAAATAAACTGTAGATACTATGTAAAAACCTAGTGTGTAAAGCAAATATATCTAGTACCACATTAGTACACAGCATGTACCCTGTAAGTATCCAGTAGGTACAACACAAGTACCATATAAATACCACTTAAATACCTTGTAAGTACTTTACTGTGTGAAATATGTGCAGATCGCAACAAACTTATAAAGAAAATTTCGAAAAATCTTTGAATTATACCCTTCTTGTCACATTGACAAGCTGAGGAAGAGCTGTCGACACGCCTCTTCCGGTTGGAACAAATGGCGCCGGCCCTCCAGTTAAATCCCAGCCATGACTTGATGCCCTGCGACACTCTCTGCAGCCTCACTTTAAGCTCCAATCTCCTCCTCGTCTTCTACCCGTCCTAGTAGTTGTTAAAGAGGATGTGACAAAGACCGATATCAGTAGGATGAATATTTAATGCCCCCCCCCTTCTCCCCTGCGTGACTTATTCATGATCCTGAGGCACGATCCTGCTCTCTACCTGTCACCGTCACTCCCGCCCGAGAAGCATGGAGTCATAACTTTACTTTTAGAAAGGCGGACGAACATCTTGATCAAGCGGCGGGCCTAATGCGAAGAGCTTATGGACATCTGATATCCAGAACATCTACTCAGCACCCCCCCACCCCCTCCCTTTTTAACAGTTTTGACAGGAACTGCTTCCCCCCTTGTCAAAGCCAATTGGTTGAGGGATCGAGGGATTGAACATCTACGGTACGACGGGAATACGGCAATTACCCACAAAGGGGAGAGAAGAAAGGGAGGGGGGCTCATGATGTGATCTATCCGACAGCGCCAGGAGTGTGTTTAGAATGGAGGGGGGGGGGGGGGAGGAGGACTGTGACGCATGACAGCGACTGAGTTGTGTAAGTCAACTGAACTGTCAGGGACTGAGTGACGGTACATCATAACTTCCTACCACCAGCAGGATTCCAGAAGAGCAGAAAGGAAATAGAAAAGAGATTAAATTGCTATTTGATTATGTTATCAATATAAAAAGCATTATATCTAAACATTTTAAAAGTGTATTTTTCATCCAAAATTACAGGCATAACTAAATATCTATCATTCCTACATTTCTATCTCGTTTTCGAAAAAAGTTCGTGGATTTACGGAAACTCCTAAAACCAGCCGTGTCACTGTTTTCTTACACATGCTGACATGCTAAATTGTTGTCTGCATGTTCAGACGGGCTGCACTGTGGTGTAGTGGCTCTCATCTCGCATCTAGAAGGCGCTGGTTCAAATCTCGTTCGAGTGGAGTTCTTCTATTCCACTGTTTCCTCTTCATTTCTATTATGAAATGAATTGTAAAGATCTATTATGTGTATTAGCACATTTAGATGTTTTACAAATACTTATATAGCGCTTTCTACCCTCTTTTGAAGGCCCAAAGCGCTTTACAGTCACAGTCCCATTCACCCAGTCACACACACATTCACACACTGATGGCGACTCCGCTGCCGAACACTGGCGCCAACCAGAGGCAAGGTGGGGTTTAGTGTCTTGCGCAAGGACACCTTGACACATGGGCGTGCAAGGCGGGAATCGAACCTGAAATCTTACGATTATGGATCGACCGCCCTACCGCTGCACCATGGCCGCCCGAGGCTAATGACGACATGAATGTGTAGATGCATGTGTAGATGTCAAAAGAGAACACCTTATGATAAAACTGCGTAAATAATATATCATAAGACAGTAATAAGCATTAATAATGTATTTATGAGCATTTACATGACTTTTGCAAGACTTTAATTAGCATATGTAGATGTCTTGCTAATGCCCATTAGTGTTAATTTACTGTATATATTAAAATATATATATATATATGTGTGTGTGTGTATGTATATGTGTATGTATCAATGTTAATGTGTTTCTTAGCATTTATAAAGTTATAAACCTTTAAAAATATTTACAGTAAAATAATTTGCATTTGTAGTCATTTATAGGCCTTCATAGGACATTTATAAAGGACTATTTAATATTTCTGTCTGGTAAAATTAATTCAAGGTTTGTGAAAATTACATTTAATTAATTTTAATTTTATTGTTTTATTTAAAACATTTTGAAATTAAAATTTTAGTAATTGTCTGATTTAAATATTATTTAAAATAAATAAATACAAATTCGTAGATGTAAAAAAATAACTCTTTATGCTAAAATTCTTTAAAAATCTAGTTATATGTATTAAACATTAAAATATGTATTAAAATATAAAATACCAAGTATTACAAATGTGTTTATAAAACCTTTTTAGAACTTTTTTACCCCCTTGAAAATTTTACTTTCTGGCTAAAAGGATATTTGTTAAGCCTTTTATGAAACATTATTTAGCATGAATGTCTTATACCTGCTTTAAAGGTGTTAAGTAGATCCCTTAAAAGATATTTGTTAGGATTTATAATTGTTTTACAATTTTTCTTACATGTGTAGCAGGATGCTGAATAAGAATTTATTAGCATTTTTTTAATATCTTATAGACATCTAATACACGTTAATGAACCTTTTATAAGCAGTTAATAAACATAATAATAGCCTCTATCTTAATGGTTTGTGTTTTTCGCTGCCAACCCTATTCTAAAGTGTGGACTATTCCCAAAGAATTACAAAGTATATAGTTTAAAAAAAAAACTTTTAATGTTTCGCCAAGACGAAACTCATTTCATCCTTTTTAAATTTCCTTACGGATTGTTAAAGACCTATTCTATTATGTTCTATTCGAAGTGGATCCTGGGGAAAAAAAGAAAAAGAAACAGTGGGAGTTCATTGTGATAAGTTACCCTTCCCCAAACAATCACACTGAAAACAAAAACAGCGATAAAACATGGGCGATCACCATGAGGCAGCATGTATGCTGGTCAATAATTCACACACGTGAGAGACGGTGATTCAGGTCGAGTTTGGAAAACAAGGATAGATTGCACTTACCCCAACCTGGAGTCATGAGAAGGGTTGAGGCCCTTTCAATGATGCATGAGTGCCACATTTTCAGTCCCAGCCTCTGTTCATACATTTTTTAAAGAAAAATACTTTGCAGAGAGGAGGTTGGCTGGCTGTGTTTTGTCTAAAAATAACCCGTCCGTATCTCTTTACTGTTGATTCGCCGTAGCCTTGTAAAACTGACACCGACGTGGGTGAGCTGGGAGTTCTTGA
Source organism: Oryzias curvinotus (assembly GCA_023969325.1). Classification (NCBI taxonomy): domain Eukaryota; kingdom Metazoa; phylum Chordata; class Actinopteri; order Beloniformes; family Adrianichthyidae; genus Oryzias; species Oryzias curvinotus. The sequence goes on along the minus strand of CM043707.1, from coordinate 13,975,872 downwards.
CGGATGCGGGGATGACTTTTCCTCTCGTTTCTCTCCCTGTGAACCTCTCCGACATACATGATCAATCTAAAGACATGCAGAAATGCGTGTATTTACATATTTGTCTTGGACCGTTCCACGTCTGCAGATGCGGTGCGTCAACTCCGACCCGCGACCTCCTCGCTCTCATAGCGCTGCCAGCGCCGGATTTCGCGACTCCTTCTTTTGCATGCGGTCAGAGCAGCTCATGGATGATGCCTTAAGTGGAAATAAAACGTGTTTTTTTTTTTACTTTAGCTTTAAAACATATGCATACAGACTTTTAGTTATGCATGCACAGATGCAGGCCCACTCATGTACTTCACACACGCAAGGTACCAATGCCAGGGAAGTCTGAACTTAAGTCCTACCATTTCAGGACGTGCATATTCTAATATCAGTAAATACACACTTTCAAGGCAATGTTTTCCTCAAAAGAATTTCAAAAAGTGTAACGCATTTATTGATGAGATGTCTTGTTGGCATTTGCACACATGGTGGTTAATCTGTTCAAATATTGGCATTAATTTACACTTTCTGTAAATTGGCTCTGACTAAAATTAAATGTTTAATTTCAAATACTCATCAATAAAGCAAAAGGAGACTTTTGGGATTTGACGACATAAAAAGTTCAGAAAAGTGCTTTTTTTTCAAGATAAACAAAACCAACAAAGCGTCTAATGCTATGGAAAAACTTTAATTTTAATGTTGAGTAGTACTTTATAATAAGGTTCCCTTTACTAGTGTTAGTTAATGCATAATTAAGCATTCATTAACTAGTACATAAAGTGTTATTAACCACTTTTATTGCATTGTTTTAGATTACTAATTGTATTTTCAATGCATTAGTTTAGATTTGCATTATTTCGCCTCACTTAAAGGGCACATTCCATGCAAAATCAACTTTTTGGAGGTTTTAAGTGCATTATAGTATCCTACAGCCTCAAAGCTCTCTGAGTACTAACCCCTCCCAATCCACATAAACAAGCGGGATCTCACATTGTGACATCACAAAGTGGGAACGGTCCCTTCCAGGAAGAGTCTGGGCTGTCGGCACCACCTCCAGGCTAACACCCCCACCCACTTCCTCTGTGAAGCTAGCGGTGATTGGCAAAAATGCATTACTGCTACATGCACAATATGCACATCCATCTTTGCAAAAGATGCTTGTTTTCGTTAGGCGAAAACGCAGACACGCTGCCGAGGCCGGCTCTAGGTTGAGGTCAGGAAATGGGCGGTACCCACAAGGAGCAAAAGGCGGAGCCTCAGAGATGGAGTCGTCTTACTTCTAGTTAAGAAAAGGCGCTTACGAGAATAAATCATATTTCATTTTAAAAATCCTTCTTTAGTGTACTAAAGGTAATATATAATCATATATATGGTTATATTTTACTGTGAAAGGCTTAAAATTACCACAATGTAGGCTCTTTAAGCATTAATAAAAGCTGCTTTTAGGAGTTACCCATAGCATTAAGTGAGAATCTCAAGTATGTAAATTATGTATGTTAACTCTGAAGATGTCGTCATTTGCTGTCCTGTTCTTTTTCAGATCCCGCTGAATCCAGTTTGGGGCAGGACGATGCTACGATTTACCAAACAACTGTTGGTCGAAGGTAGAGGTACACCCTGGACATATCTTTATTTGTCACCAATGCAAAAAAAATAAAGAAAAAAGTCACATGAAGTACAACCATCCATCAATTGATTTTTAGATCCTGCCTAGAGCCTGGCCAACAACTATTCAGCGAAGGTGGAGTACACCCTGGACATATCGTTATTTGTCACCCATGCAAATAGGACACTGTCACTTAAAGTACAACTATCCACCCATCTTTTTTTAGATTCTGCTGAATCAATTGCTAGAGCCTACCCAACCACTGTTGGTCAAAGGTAGGGTATACCCTGGTCATCTCGTTTGTCGCCAATGCAAATAAGAAATTGTATCTGGAAGTACAACCTAAAAACATTCAAGTGCTAATTAGGGAGGCATGAAAATAAAAAAATAAAAAAAAACTTGCAGAAAAAGCCATGCATTTTACAAGTGTCAGTGCACAGAAACATAATTGAAATCATGCTCTTTACCCAGTGTACAAGAACTGAGCTTCAGTGGAGCCACCCAATGTCAACGTTATGTTTGGCTGGAGAACCTGGTAATATAACTGAATACGTTGATAATTCTGGCACTTAAGGAGAGTTATAGGAGCAAAAAAGTTAGCTGAAATGTAATCCTATAGTAAGTCTTTGGAGCCTGTGGGACCATATTACCTGTGACGAAGGAAAAGTAGAAGGCAATAACTTTCCTGGAGCATTTAAAAGCCAATACATCATGGGGTTGTCTGCCTGTACTGGTTCCAAAACTAACCTTTTGGTACATGAGCTGTAATGGAAGCCACTTTTAACTAAAACACACACACACGGAGAGTAAATGGAAGTGGATAAATCAGGGGCTGCTCTCTGTCAGGCCTGTCCTTCAAAGGACGCCTGGTGACACCCATCTGTGTTCCCAGCTTTTAGCGTGCCTTCACCTTAAGCTATTTAGATGTATTAAAAAGTATCTCACGACTGTTTGACTCTGTGTCAACACTCTTCAGAGGCGCTCGGACTATTACGTTACTGTTCCAGGTTTTAATCATTTTTGGCCGCCTTTCACTTCCTGCCTTGAAAAGTGAAACAGCTTCAGGAATGCCATTCTTTGAAAAGAAAACAGAGAGGATCCACAGAGGAAGTCCTCCCACAGCGCGCGCACACACACACACACACACACCTCTGCTCCACACGTTCTCACACCCACATGTTCAACTCTCCCACACTGTCAAACAGGCACATGTGCACGACGCAACCAGGCTCCCCTCTCAGCTCACACACCGGTTCGCGCTCTCCTGCGCACACAAACGCACGGCAGGGCTTGCTGGGAAACATCAGACACCCGGGGAGGAAGGAGGACAGGCTTTTCCCACATTTAAACTCCACAGATACTTCAGATGTCAGGCTATAAATAGCGCCGGCGTTAACCAAACCAGGACTGAATCAACCGCAGGGGTGACTGCTGTGACCCGCTAAACTTTGGCCCATGCCTGTTCGGCCAGAATCTTCAGAAAAACGCTACGTTTAGCATCAACTTCTTGCTTTTTGAACCCTGTATTTTGATAGTTTTCCTGGTATGTCATTTTTTTTTATGTTCAAAACTGTGTTTCCTGCTTTTAGTTTCTCTGAATAGTCATCCTCATGGCCACAGTTCTTAATAACCAAATTAGTTCCCCATTTTTGGCTAATACATGTTTTTTTTTGTTGTTTTGAAGTAAAAACATAAAATCTATTAAATAATTTTGAAACTGCCTTTAAAAAATGAGACACAATAAAACTCCCTGTTGTCTCACGACTGACTGATTTAGTGTGAAAAGCTATTTTCAGAAGTCTTGTTTTGGCAAAGCCACAGGATGAGGAAGGAGATAGCTAGCATTTAAGCTAATCATTGATATCTTAACCCCAAAAAACTGTGACAATAATCCAGGATTCCCTTTGAAAAGAGGATTTTAGTCTCAAGTGGGACTTTCCTTGATAAACAAAGGATAAAAACATAAAAAGGAGAAACCAAAACTCATTTTCTTTTACATTTTTTATTTTTGAGCTAACAAAAAAACTTTACAAAGCAACAGTGAAGTAGCTAACCATGCTAACCTCAAATGTAACTTTTTCCTTGTTCTTTTGGCTTCTCACTAGGTTTTTTAGCACTTTAATTCCAAGTAAAATATTTTTTGAGTACATTTTTTGAAGTTTCTCTTTCTTTATTCTATTTTATTTTATCAAACATGTTTTGTTATAACATGTTTAAAGTTTCTCAAAAACCTACTTTTTGTTGTTTCCACGGCAACACTGTAAGGTGGTGTCTTTGACTTTCCTTGAGAAAAGTGTATATCATCCCTAAAGCCCTCCAGATTGGATATTTTTGGGAAATACAGGATTTCAACCCAGTACAGGATTTTGATTTTCCAGTCTATTCATTCCTTTTTTTTATTTTTTGTAGCTAAAGTAATATTTCAGTTGGTAATTTTTTACAGTGAACTTTTTAATTTATTTATTTATGTTTTAGTAGACCTATGGTATCAAGGGAATTTCTACTTCTTGGGGATCAATAAAGCTTTTCTCTAATCTTTTAAAAAGTGACGTCATCGCTTTCTCGTTTGAATGATTACATTTTTTTTTCGATGAATTATGAAAGAGGAATGTTTTTATTTATTTATTTATTTTTTACACCTTGTAACCCTTGGAACAAGCGGAAAATGGAAATCCTGGGATGACGTCTGTGTGACGCCTCCATTATTACCATTTGTCTGTTTCGGAGACTCCACATTAGATTTCGAGCATTGTGCCAGCAAAATATGAGTAAAACCAACACAAAGACACCTCGGTCCCCGGAGCCGAACCGTGCTCTGCGGAGCATCCCTGTCTGTGAATTTCCGTCCGTCCTGCCGGAGAAACCAAATAGAAACAAAGGAACTCCTAAAAGAAAAATGTACCAGACGCTGGTACCTCATTGTCACAGAGAGGGGTGGAAAAATAAAGTTTTATCATTCTGTTGCAAGATTACATAGCTGACAAATTCAAACATTCATACGGGCCGATATTCCTTTTAAATGAATTAACTGCAGTTATTCATGGATCTAGACGGTGTGGAAATTCAAATTCTTTTTAACTTTGTAATTTGTCACATGCTGCAGTTTGGTTGACTCCAGCTCGTTCCTCCACGAGTGTAAAATTATCCCGAACTTCTCTGGCTTAGTGTCCGAATATGTCTTTGTCTCTACTTTAAAACCGTTGTAGACTTTTTAAAGCCACGTATGAAATTTCAGTCTTTCATGATACATGCGTGATAATTCAGTGTTTCTTGTGTTTGTTGTTCGTCGATGTGCGCAGATGTCCGTGGAGGACGAAGTTATTTGACATGAAGTGATGATGGATATCATCCAATTGGCGATGTCTCACAAAACCGCCCTTTCTGGTTTTTCGTTGTTTTTAAGTTTGATTTTACTTTCCGAAATTTTATTTTATTTTTTATGTTTCGTTTTTGGAATTTTGGCTTGTTTTCTAAAAAACTGTTTAATATAATTTTCTTCTTTGTTGTTGTGATCTTTAATATATTTTTGTGTCAGGAGATTTGTTGATAAGATTTGTACTTTTGGCCACTGTAAGATACTGATACACAAGTGCCCATAGGATGGCTGTAGGACGCACAAACTACTCTACGTCTGATATCCGAAAATGTAATTTCTTATTGTCTAATATCCAAAAGCATTTGGTGGAGTTGAAACATAAAAATTCATACATACACCTGCGTCTCACCCTTACTAACTAACCCTTACGTGTTGCATCAAGCTACATTCACATCGCCCGCAGCAACAAGCGTACATTTATAAGATTGTTTTTGGGCTCTATAAACAAGACGTGCAGCTATTAAACTTGAAAGTTTCAATTTGATCAATCAGGGACTCGGATTTGGTAGTGACGTAGGAGTAGGGTCTGTTTCAAATCACAGAGGTACCAACTGTTTGAAAAGTGATCATAAAGAAGACAATAGTAAGTGATGCAAGATTAGCAAAGATTTGCACCACACAGACTTTTCGCACTGTTACAAAAAGGGGTTCATATGAACGCATTCGAAGCGTAATAAACAACATCACCAGAGGCACTCAGTTACAATCAGTGTGTTCAATTCCTCCACAGAGGAAAAAAAAGAAAGTAAATTAAAAAAAGAAGCCCCTCCCTGCTTGTCCAGTGTGAACACCATGGGCACATTCAAGAACATTTATGGCATCGTTGAACACGCGTGACATGCCGAATGTGTCCCGTGCCTTGCTATGACCTGTCATCTGCGGCATGTCTGTAGAACAAATGTGCATGAATGTTTTCATTGAATGGGTTCACCCATCAATTTACGACATATTCTATGCATTGCTTTGCCCCGTTTTTTTACACCCATAAGGGGAGTTGCGACTAAGGCCTGCCCTCCTAGTTTGTCTCCTATAGAACAGTGGTCTCCAACCACCGGGCACTTGGCACTGGGCCACGGGAAATTTTGGCACGGGGACGCACAGAAAGAAAAAATAATTTCCATTTTATTGGGAATTTTTTCCGAAAAAAAAAAAACGTTTTATTTTGAAAAGTGACCGGATTCTCTCTGTTACATCTGTCACACTTAACGCACGTCAAAGTCGCTACACCAAACATCAGGTGATAAACTAAAATTAAACCCAAACAACCAAAATGAGCAAAAAACAAACTTCTTTAGAAAGTTGCTTTGACAAGGGGAAAATTATTATTATTATTGTTATTATTATTACTAAGGAGAAAATACCACCCCCGGTCCGCGGTAAACGTGTCTTGCGTATTACTTTTCAGTAATACCAAATATAAAGGGGGGGAGGGACTCTGGGAATGCTCATTTTTGGTGGATTTAGTAAAATTTTGACTGGACACAAAGTTTTACTAGTAGTCAGAAGGATAAGACTTCACACTTGGGGGATTTCTTTTTGGAGGATATACCATTTTAGATGTATTTTATTCAACTTAGTCCCCATAAACCTCAAGCGGCGTCTTCGAGAACAAAGATGAAACATGTAGATCCATTCTTGTAATGCCCCCCCCGTGGCCCTTCCTCTGCGTAACGGAATGAGGCGCCACCGCAATCCTGTGTTTGTTCATTTCAGAGTGTTAAATCTGATTTACGCCGGGGTGAAAAAGTCTTATTTGGTCGCCAAAGAACAGTGCCGGAGTATTGGGATATAGAGGTGGACTTGGATGTTGGGGTACGCTGGACGGACCTCAGGAACTCAAGTCCCGTCTTCATCCCAGGTGTCAAACACCTCGATTGCCATATAAATCCGGCAAAATTCAGGCCCCATATGTCTTTACAGAAGCCTTGGAGTAGAGGTAGACTCAGCAGAGAGGCCTGTTGCGCAGCGGCACAGCTCGGCGTTTTTTGAAATGCCACAGATTATCCGGGGCCCCGCATTGAGACGTGCGCCTCATTGATGTAACGGTTTACAGATGGTGTAGGAGCCGTAATCTCTTGATGCGCGATGACAGGTAGTCTCAAAGCGGAGCCGCACCTGCAGCGCCGCTAAGGTTTTGATGGGAGATCAGTGGGCTGTCGACTCTGCTAACAGCCTGGGTTGAATCCGCCGCCGCCGCCGCTCGCACACAGACACATGAAAGCCTGCCGAGAACACGGAAACAATGTCTCTTTTGAAAGGCATGAAAGAGCCCCAGACAGGTACAACTGCAATTACAAAGCAGCAGTTTAGGTTACAGGCTCGCTGCCTTTCCCTCACACGGAAACAGTTTAGCTTTAATAATGTCGGCAGCAATTTTACGCTGCGTTTAAGGTTGTTGGGTTGACACAGTGGAGTCAAGAAATATCTCATTTAATTCAATAGAAGAGGAGTTCCTTTTCCTGGCTATTACTTTCGCACAGTAGAGGCAGCAAAAATTGGTAGGAAAAAACATGTTTTGATTGTAGTTTTTATATGAAACATCAGTTGTTTCCCCGACAACCACCATTTATAATGAATTGGGATATAGCATTATTGTTGTCTAATGGAAAGGCTCATTTACATCTATTGTCTGTAAAAGAGAACTGGACTGAGTGACCCCCTTCCCCCCCCGGCAATCCAAACAGGAAATACTCGCTATTTCCGAAAAGTTCAAATTCCATTGAATTCTATAGTAAACAGCTGTTATGCAGTCATTCGGTCCATCAGAATGACCAATCTTGATCCAATACCTTTTTTAAGCACGTTCTTGCTAATCCGAATTTGTTTTTACAATACATTTATAACTTATACACTGACCAATCAGATGCGTTAATAAAAATGTCGTATTGAATGTTCGATTTTGTGTGGCCCGTTTTCAAGTGGTATGGGTGTGGCCTTCCAACTATATCACTCCTGATCGGTGAGATTTGTTGTCATGGAAACGTTGGCTCAAATCAACTCAGACCAGTAACTGCTTACTAACGCTATCTGGCTCCAACATGGCGGCGTCCATTTTGCTAAAAAATGGCAACTGAATTGACTTTACTTTGTTGGAACCGGAAGTGAAGCATTTTCTTTGACGGACACTCTCACAACCCAACTTGAACTTTTTCCTGGGTTATTCTAACTGAAAAAAAAATGAATTGGGTTCAAATGAAACCACAATAACGACCCAAAAACCATGTTAGCATCGCTCCAAAAAGTAACACTAAAAATAAATCCCACGATGACTAACCCAAGAATTAGATTAAAAAAAAAAATAACCCAAGAATTGTAACCCTTATGTTCTGTTTGGGTTAAAATCGACCAATTTTTTTTAATTAATTGATTGAACCTTTGTTTGCCCAGGTAGGTCAATTGAGAACAATTTCTTATGTGCAACAATGACCTGAGTTTGAATGACTGTTTCAAGTGTGAAAACGAATCAATTTTAACCTGGACATAATATAAGTAGTATAGTAGGCATTTATGATTCCTCGATAGACATACAGCGAACAAAGAGTTCCGAAAGTTACCTGTAGGCTTGTGATTAGGAAAATGCAGGCCTTTGTAGGCGGGACATAATGACTGGAGTTTACTCCGCCCACATTTACAGATTTCAAAAATTGACAATCCAGCTGGATACAATAAAGTTAGATCATTTGTGTCAGATTGTAACCCATAATATAAAATAAAACACCCCCAATTAAATGCAGCTTGAGTTCAAATAAAACCAAAATAGCTCTGTTACTTAACCCCCCACCCCCACCCCCACCACCACCACCACCACCATTCTCCAACTGTTGACGTGAATAGAAAAGATCAAAAATGATATCTTTTAAACCTATATTGTGTTCAGGTCAAAATTGACCCATTTTACACTTGAAAATGGGTCAATTTTGATGTATTGGTTAAAACACACTTTTTAAAATGTTAGTTATTTAAAAATGGCTCCCTTCCTGAGACTAGCCTGTGTATAATTACTTTAAACCTCTACATTGGATTTGGGTCAAAATTGACCCATTTTCAGGTGTGAAATTGGCCATTTGACCCAGGCACAATATATTTGGTTAAAAAAACAACTCAGACTTTTTAAAATATGAGTTAAGTAAAAATGGCTCCCTTTCTGAAACCATCTTTTAGTGGTTATTTGAAGTTTCGTACTCACCTCACCCCTGCAACAGTTGACATAAAAAGTAAAGATCAAAAACATTTTTAAGTTAGCTTTTATGTACAATGGCTTTTAATGCCAACTTTAAAAAAAAAAGTTACTTGGAAATTGCTCCTTTTTCTGAAACCAGTCCCTAGTGGCCACTTGAAGTACTGCAGCCCTTAGTACTTTGGCTTCATTAAGAAAGAAATTTGAGGGCTTGATACTGATAGACTACATTTAAAATAACACTAACAATGATGCAAAGAATCATTTATGCAATGTTAAAAAAAATATATATATATATATATATATATATATATATATATATATATATATATATATATATATATATATATATCTTTAAGACAAATAAAAAGCTTGTATTTCATAAATCGTTTAAACATGTGGGCAGACGTTTGTAAAGTGAACATTTTCCGTAGTTAACTTGTTGAAAGGGAGCCCAACCGCCTGAATATGCCTCATGTGTCGGGGTCTTTTTATAGTCCTTCATTTTACCAACAATAGTCATATGGTGCTACACTTTTTCGCAGGCACATATGCACATACTAGAATTGGTATCAGTGTTTCAGTTCCCTGAAAGATCTCGCTCTCAGCTGAACGACATCACACGTGAGAGAAAATGTGCAGCTCTCCATCCAAGTGCTCTTTAAAGTCCTGTGATGATTCAAAGCACACAGAATGTGCCTCTGCCAGAAGTCGGCCCTTCAAGTGAGCAGAGATGAGAGTTTTATGCTGCAGAGGTGACACTTTAAGGGGTGTAAATGGTGTCAAAATGAAAAATTAACATGTTCACTGCTTTTGACCAATTTGGAAGGCAGCTGATCAACTTGAACGTGGAATTCTTTAGCTTTAAAAAAATAAATAAACATTCGTAAGAGGTGAAAAAGATGCAGATTTCCCCTTTAAGGGCTTTGGAATCGCTCCGATTATTTCCCAAAATACCAGCCTTGCTAATGGTAAAAGACCAACCATTGTAAAATTTGTATGTATGGAGACATTAAAGATGTGTATTAAATTTCTGAATGTCATCCTATTACATAGTAGAAATGACTTTGTAGGTTTGTTTTTCACTGTGCAGTAATGTGTCAAATAGTGTAATACTGTGACTGTAAAACATTGCAAATGTCATCCTGTCATAAAATAAATGTTGTTTTTCTATTTTATCTATGACATAATTGTCAAATAATAACAATTGCGACTGGAAGATTGCCATAATAGGAGCAATTAAAGAAATTGAAGACATTAGCTTCCCTAAAGATGATGGACCATAGCAACCATTGTAAAATGTGTATGTGTTGAGCTGATATGTGTGTGTGTGCTTAATTCCATATCTCTACCTCAAAGTAAAATATCAACTAATCATAGCAACCAAAGACAAAATCGGCATTGCAATGCTGTTCAAATATATGATATATTTCCTTTGCAGTAACTTGTCAAATACGTCTGCTAATTTAACTGTAAAATGGTCTTACTGGGAGGAATTAAAAGAATGGAAACCATCAGCCTCCATAAAGATAATGCACCATAGCAACAATTGTAAAATTTGCATGTGTTGAGATGATAAGTGTGTGCACTTAATTTGATGTGAGTACCTCTAAGGAAATTTTCAACTAATCATAGCAACCAGTTATAAAAACATTTCAAAAGTCATCCTATTACATAGAAGAAATGACTTTTTAGGTATGTTTCAACTATTGTATTTATTGTAACTGTACAACGGCCATAATGGGAGGAATTAAAGAAATGTAAGCCATCCATTATCTACACATGAGTGTAAACAAGCCAGAATACACCCTGGACAAGTTGGCAGTCAATTCTAGGGCCGAACAAAAACCTGCTTTCTTTTTGAAGATGGTGTTTGGAGTAGCCAGTAAATCTCCACACAGTCGTTGAAAATTGGATTACCCTAAAAGGTTTTGCACAACTTCATTTCGTTTGTCTTTAGGGTTGTTATCTTAAATAAACAATACCGTTCCAGTTCGTTTCTGTGCAACTGAAGCCAAAAAGAGATGTTTTATGCGGGTCTACGATCAGTTATAATCATAAATTTACTCACACATTCTTCTTTTTCATTAGGTTTCTTTTCAAATATGTCAGCTTTTGAGGTTCAACGTTCATCTGCCTCCGCTTTAAGTGTCGCATAATTTCCATCAGCAAAGTCTGTTGTGACACTCTATTCCCAACACGCGACAGAACGCGACGACACCACCAGAGTCGTCAGCACGCCAACCTGCTAATAACTTTCCACTTGAAGATGTCCAAATTAAATTAATCCGGCGCGGAGGTGCGGTATCCACCTTACACCTCTGCCTTTGAAAGGACACCTTTTGTCGCCTGCCTCCCACTCCGAGTGTTGGGTCGTAAAAAATCTGTTGACAGCCTTTGACAGACTTGCCAACAAAGAGGAGTTCATTATGAAAGTCATCGCGCGGTCCTCTAAAGGTTATTCACTCCCCTGTCCTCGGGAGTCCACAAATGTTAATGTTGCACGTCACACCGTGAAGAGGAAGAGGGGCGGAGAGGGGACAGGGGCGGAAGCACACTTGCGAGAAGATGCGGTGTGAAATAATTCCCGACATGTTTGGGAAATCGTGTCACCTAATGACACCGGCGGGAGGAGATGGGAGATGTGAGTGGACGGATGACACGGGACGCCTCCTGTCAAATGTGTCGCTCACGTCTTTGCGCGCCCCGGCTTTTCCTTTTAACCCTCTTCATCATGGCGTTAGCTCCTTATGAGATCGGACGGGGAGGAAAATAAATGAAGGCACCTTCTGCCTTTTTGTAACGACCGTGATTTATGCACACAAGGGGGCTTTCAAGCCAAAGAGGCTCCCAACTTTCACATGAGAAAAGTGAGAGGATGCTCGATTCAACTCATAATGAATGGACTCCTCGCATCCACTTTAAGGGAACATCCTTTTCTCATTATATCGCAATAAATTTAACTGGGAGCGACCTATATTTAGTGCCGATCCTGGCCCAGAGATATGTGCCTGCTAGCTTACCCTTCCTCCCCTTGTCTCTGTCTTGGCACATCCACCCTTTAAGACAAATCTCTCCAAGTGAAAATGAAAATGCGTCTCCTCCCAATCAGGGGTATCAGAAAGCGGGGGAGAGGGAGATTAGCCTGCACTGCAGAGGTGAAGGAATCTTCCGACGATCTCGGAACGACTGTGGAATCAAAATTTATGGACCGGCTGGCACACGGAAGTCAAAACAATGTAACTCGAACCAACAATCTTTTCTTTTTTGGCAAAAGTGTGGGTTTGAAATTGAGGCCCATCTGAAAGGCTTCTGTCTCCCTTCGTCTTCCCAGGAAACTGGTTACAACTACATCCTCCCCTTGCAAGGTTACCGCGACCTAAATTCCCGACTGTTTGTAAATGTGCCATCGTTTCGCCCTTTGAAGCCCGGAAGGACCTGTCGTTCATCAGGAGTATTTTACTCTGAAATTTGGTCTATTTTGTTTTGGTTTTTTTTGATCGGGGGAGGGTTCTACAACAGTTGGAAGGTGTTTGCAGCCTGCCATTGACCACAAACAGGGGCCCTTTATGTCTACTTTTTTCCATGTAAAAACCAAAAAAATTGAACACTAAAAAAGTAAAAGAAGTAAAGTTTTTTTTATTTGCGGTCAGTTTCATACTTTTTGTGTATTTTTGACATTATGGGGCGCAAATTCAAAATGTTTTTGCTTATATTTTTTTACTTGTAGCGACAATTTAGGGAAATGTTGTAAGATTGATAATTAGTGAAATTCGTTTGAAGTTTTTATTGATAAGTACTTACAGATAAGAGCTTAAATCTCACCATGAAAAAGTTTTAACACATTATGAGTCGAGTTGAGCATCCTCTCACTTTTCTCATGTGAAAGTTGGAAGCCTCTTTGACTTGGAAGCCCCATTGTGTGCATAAATCACGGTCGTTACAAATCAAAGTTTAAGCTAAGTGACTACGAAAAAGCACTACATTATGTCCAACTTTTAACTCTATTATCTTTTAAATATTTTTTTTTATCATTTTTTGCTGTCAAATTTTATACAATTGTGTTACTTAATCGCAAATTGTGACTTTTTACCTTTTAAAGTTCATGCTTTACGATCAAAGTAGCTGTTTCTTCTTGTATGCAGATTTTTATGTCCAAAAAAAAAAAAAACTGTGTAAGAATAATAAAAGTCCATATTTATACATTGTCGTCTCAATATTTTGAAATGCATCACAAAAGCTTAGAAATTGTTTTTCTTGTTTTTAACGCATATCTGATGTTAACGTTTTCGTAAACATCTTGTTGTCCACTTACTGCTTCTCAGAAGAAAAATCCGTCAATGTTTTGTTAAATCAACATATTTATCACTATATAAAGGTGCTTTGAAACAATTTTTGGTGCTGTTAACATTAATAATTTATGCTATCGTGGTCATAATAATGAGTAAAGATGTATACATTAGCTTTTTTTTTCCTTGTCCCCAAAGCATTTCATTAAAAAAAATAGCTAAGGGTAATTTTTCATATCCATACGCGGTCATTTCTTGTTATGTTAGGTCATATAAAATTGTTTATTTCCTGATATTTACATTAATGTTTCATGCTAACGAAGACTTACAAATGAGTAAAAATTAAAACTTAACATTAGTTTTCGTATAATTTGAAATTATTTACTACTTTAAATCAATAAAGTTCTTGACGTTTGAATCCAAAATCTGGGCATATTTTGACTTCCATACAAAACCTTTATTTCAAAGTGAAAGCTGAAGTTATTGTGTTATCTTGATGAATGTCACACTGCGATCTTTACCTATATTTTCATCCATCAAAGTTGACGAAATGGTGGGCGATTTGTCCCAAATATAGCTTGTTGAATTGCAAAAGCAAAAAAAAAGTTAAGAAATTGTATTTGTGTTGCAGAAAAATGTACTTTTCCAGTTACACAACAGCTGTTTGGGGGAGGGCCTCCAATAAAATGGTCAGATTTCTTCTCTGAGTAAAAAAAAAATCTCTTCAAGGTAAATTAGAACCAGTTTTGTTGGCTATTTCATCAAAACCTCCAAGAAATGTGTGGTTTTGTTTGCAGCGACTCTGTGATGGAAAATCCTTTAAGACGGCATCGGGCTAATGAACCGTTTTTACGGCGGGAAGCTCTTTTAAGTCAGGGCGGGGTTAACAAACTGACACGGATTACGTAATCTGAGTAGTAATCTCCAGCGTATGGGTGCAGCTCAACTGGTGAATATTTGCTTTTGATTAAAGAAGAATGCCAAAGAGTGGACATAAGTGACATTCCAGGATCTCCCCACTACCCCCCAAGTCCCCTTAAAAGAAGACCCAAACAATGTTGGGTTCCCACAGCCTTTATTCATCCTGTTATACATCAGAACGTTGTCATCAACATTTCCCCGATATAAATCAGTGCCAGGATCACAGAGGAGAGAAGGGGAGGCTCCGAGGCTGAGCGCTCTTAAATCTAACACTTGAATCGTGGTCGATCTGGCAGCCTGGGGGCACGTCGGCGGGCTCCAGGCGTCAAGGCGCCACCTCAGACTCTCTGCTGTGGTCGGGTAAAGTCTCTCTCCCCCCACATGGCACTCATTTCTGGCTGCAGAGCTCCAAGCGTGAGAGCCGCCTGCCTTTCCAGCGGCGAAGGAGATGCCTGAACAATTACGGCGGTAATTAGGGGAGGGTGGATCTCCGCTCTGGCACGGCCCTCAAACGGAACCGCCCCACGTTGGCGATCGAGAGCGGCATGGACGGAGCGGATCGTTCAAATCTGGTCTTCAGAATTTTGGGATAAAAGCAGATGTGTAATGTGGGGGGGGGGATAGAAAGGGAGGGCCCGCACCCTTTCCCCTACCGCAGGCTCAAAGGCAAACTTATAAACTGTTACAAGGATATAAAAAAAACCTTCAGTGATAGGCGGAATTTGTCATTTTTGTAGCATGTGGCTTAAAGAGCCTTAGTCACATGATCCTGAATGCACCTGTACAGGTACCGTGGCTTTTAGGGGTGTCTGGGTCAGTGGAGGGTCATAGACAGGTGGGCACCTCAAGGGACGTCATGGAAACAGAACGTACAATTTTTTTTGTGTGTGGTAATTATTTGGTGAATTATTTGTAAAGATAATGTAAGTTGGCCATATTTGTGACACACAGGTAAGGGTACAGTCATACCGCCCTTGGCATCACGCGTTCAAGCGAAGAAGTCTATATAAGCGCATATGCAAGTTTTGGACTTTCGTGGTCAAAACTCACCAGTTTCTACAACTGTTTTCAGGTTGTATGTACAAAACGCGCAACCATTGAAGGTGTGTTCAATTACTCATCACGTGAACAGCACTAAAGGGCCCCCCTTGTGCAGTTCTCAGGATTTGCAGTCGTCAAAAACATTAAAAAAAAAAAACATTCAACACACCTATGTCATGCCTACTTCAACGTTGCTTACCGAGTTGTGTTGAACTGTAATGTTACTTAATGTAATGCATCACAATACAGTGTTCTTAAATTATTTTTTATCAGACACGGTTTGAACAAAAAAAATCATGTCTGATAAAAAATAATTTAAGAACACGGTTTAAACTTGTAGACACAATGAACTTCATGCATATGCTTTTTTTTTTTTTTTTTACAGGTGTGTCGAATTGTATTGTGTTGCAATTCAATGAACGTTTTGACTCTACATGTTCACAGAGAGGTCTACAACCTTAAAATGTCGAATGAACCACCTGGGTACGTTGTACAGATTGGCTGATTTTTCATCGCAGAAAGCTCGCTTCCATCCCTAAGAGCAGTTTTGACCAAGGCTAAACATCAAACATCACACTGGCCCCTCCTCCACTATATAATTTAAAAGAAAACAAGTCGTTCCCTTTTTTCTTTCCTTGGAAACTCGTCTGGAACCATCAAATGGAACCCTTTCATCCCATCCGTCAAAAAAAAAAAAAAAACTCACAACAAGCTACTTTGATCAAGACTCGTTTTGCCAACATTTCAGAAATCCGCCGGACAATGCGACAGTTGCTGTCCAATTATCCCATTGTTTCACCCTAAAACAAACAAGACGTTGACGTCTCATCTCATCTCTCTAATGGCCCCCGTTGCCTTGGATTTAACCACCAGGCTAATGGGATGCGACGTCTTGTCTTGGGCTTTTGTCCACTAAAGTCTGAAGGGGTCGGTTTCACCAACCAGAGAAGACTTGATGGTATAAGGCGATACGATCACTCAGCGTCCTCCGCGACCACCCATATGGTGGTTTCCACAAGGGGTGTAGGGGGAAATATCAATTATGTGAAATATTTTATCCGCCAATACTGGTATCAGTTCTTGATAGAGCTAACATTTATAAGCAAACATGTCTTACTTTTGTGTTTCACTTGAACCCCCGCCCACTAGTTGGCAGTAAACCACACCAAAACTACAACAACATTTAGACATTCGTTTTTTTTTCTTTTCATCTATGAACAGAAGACGAGTACTGAAACTCTGTGCTAAGCTAGCACTGATACCGACGTATGCTGTACTGCCTGTACTGTACAAAAAGTGTTGATCTTGGTGCTTCACATGTCCTTGATTGTCACGTCGTTTTGGACACATCAATGGACTCTTCTCTCTTCCGTTATGGGATATATCGGGATATATCGCATCATGGTATTGCGATGCGTATTGTATCGTCAGACTCTTACCAATACACAGCCCCAGTTTCCACGTCATTCCGATCCCCTTTGAGCAGATGGAATTGGGAATTGTGGCCTATTTCTTTGGAGAATAACCTCTTTATTTTGAAATTAATCCTCTGCCAGCAATTTGGTGGAAGAAGACGCAGAAGGTGTTTGGGAAAAAAGATGCTGAGAGTAGGGAAGCTGTTGTTTTCTCTGATATGGCACCACGTCCTGTTTGACATTGGCTTCAAAAATTTACATGTTGGAACCAGGTCAGTTCACCAAGTGTCCACTAGGTGTCTAGTTACAGAAATCCATAAAATCACTACATTTTAAGTTAGCAAATGGAACTAAAATATAATTATAACATAATTTCTTAATCTCTCTGGAGCTTAATGGTCTAAAGACAGTGGAGATGACAGTGGACTTCAGGAAGGCCCCAGCCCCCCTCCCCCCTATCATCCTCTGTGACTCCCCGGTGACCTCTGTGGAGTCCTTCCGGTTCCTGGGAACCATCATCAGCCAGGACCTCAAGTGGGAGCAGAACATCAGCTCCATCACTAAGAAGGCTCAGCAGAGGATGTACTTCCTGAGGCAGCTGAAGAAGTTTCACCTCCCTGAAAAGATGCTGGTAAACTTCTACACTGCCATCATCGAATCCATCCTCACGTCCTCCATCACAGTCTGGTTCGCTGCGGCCACGGCCAGAGACAAGGCCAAGCTGCAGCGCGTCATCCACTCAGCAGAGAAGGTGATCGGCTGCCACCTCCCATCTCTCCAGGACCCGGAGGCAGGCGGCCAGGATTGTAGCCGACCCCTCTCACCCAGGACATAAACTCTTTCGGCCCCTCCCCTCTGGCAAGAGGCTCCGGTTTATCAGGACCAGGACCTCGCGCCACAAGAACAGCTTCTTCCCCACTGAACAGTACCCCAACTCCCCCCCCCCCCCCACCACCAAAGGACTATCGCTGCTACTTACAGACCCCACCATCCCAGCCCACCTGTGCTCCCACCTTACTCAACTGTATAGTGTGTTGTTGTGTTAACTTTATGTTTTAACTTATTCTTAATTGCACCATACACCAAGACAAATTCCTCGTTCTGTAAAGTGCGCTCTACTGAACCTGGCAATAAAACCTTTTCTGATTCTGATTTCTGATTACAGAAAGAGATGATAAACTACAAAGAAGCAGTTAGAAAGGGGATGAATATTATTATTATGGCCCTCATGACCCAGAGCTCCTGACCATAGGTGAGGATTGGAGTGAAGATCGACCAGTAAATTGAGAACTTTGCTTTCTGGCTCAGCTCTCTCTTCACCACGACGGACCGATCCAGCGACCACATAACTACGGACGCCGCTCTGCTCTGCCTGTCAATCTCTCGCGCCGCCCAAGACGTTTAAACTCCTCCTCCACCTGGGGCAGGCACACTCCAACTGCCCAGAGAGGGCAAACTACCTTTCTCCGGATCTAGAATCAGACCTAGCGGTGCTACACCTTATCCCAATACTCCAGCAGCTGCTCCCGCTTCAAATCCTGAATCCCCCCTCAAAATCCTCTATTATACTTTTAAAGCCATCCACATCCAATTGTGTTTTTCAACCTTTCTTTCCTTCTCCCCTAAAAAGGCTCTTAGAAATAAAACCTATTATTTTTTATTTTTTCTTAATTGAGTCCTTTAAGAAGCTCTGCCGATCGGACACGGTCCGAAGCTCCACGGCAACCTGATAAAGTTTAACAGCTTTGGGCAAAAAAAAAAAAGTCTCAAAACGCCCCTAATTTGCCCACAAATAGGCAAAAACGCCATTTCTGAAATAATCTGCAAGGGACCAGAGTTCTGCATTTGGCATCTAATCACAAAAAAAAAAAAAAAAAGTCAAACCCTGTGCCAGCCAGGCAAAGATAAATGAGCCTGTTTGCCTCTTCGGTTTCTTGAAGGAACCTCACAGATACCGCGTTCTGTGGCCCTTTTTTTTTTTTTCTTTCTCCCCCTTCTTTCCTCAGAAATTCCACTAAAATATTCAGGAGCATCCTCTAGCCGCCTGATTTTCGGTTTTATTGTGCCCGATATAAAGAGAAGCAATTATTTGATTCTCAGAGTTATGAAAACATGTATGTTATGAGAAAACAAGCAAGTTACGCTTTAATTGGTGCTATTTTTCACGGCGCTGGCAAGGTACTTACCTCTTTGGCACCTTACCCCCCCCCCCCCCCACCCCCTTTCCCGCACTCATAAAATTACACATTCATATTCCTGAATGGAGATGAAAATTTCATTTTGCTTTATTCCGCCGTAATTGGAATGCATGGTGCGTACCTGCGACACTGTTCCATAAACATCCCCGACTCGTTTATTTGACTCTACAGTAATGCGACTATATTGCTCTCAGTAATAGCGCTCCTAATGCGCAGAAATTCCCTCAATTAATACAATAAATTCAAAAGTTAATATACTTTGTTCTGGATTTTCCGACTTTGCCAATATAGAGACACAATCTGAGCGAGCCGCTCCTCGGCTAAAACTATTACACGTAATAGTTTGGGTTTTTTTTTTGTTTGTTGTTGTTGGGGGTCTGATGTGGGCGGGAAATTATACTTTGGACTCATGGGCAGAGCTAAAATATTTCATATGGGGGGGGGTGGAAGGGGCCAAAATACTTTGGCAGGGTGGCAAAACACCAGAATAGAATAAAACACCTATTTCTAACAGTTTTATTATTATTATTGTCTTAATTTTTATTTATGTTTTTAATATCGGTTTTGTTCATTTTTGTCAATGCTTGTATTGTCAATCTTGATACAAATTGGGGGAGGGCAAAGCTTTTTTTGCTGCCCCCCCCCCCACCCCCCGCTAGCTCCGCCCCTGCTTTGGAACAAACTTGGTTTGAGAAGTTACTGTCTACTGTGACACAACAAGCTCTTTTTTTTTTTTCTTTCTCGATTCTACACAAAACATCATGACATCAATTTTATGAAACTGATGTGGGACAGATTAATCTGACTTGATCGACGCTTTGAAGAGGCTCTAATGACAAACTACAGTTTGTTGACCCTGGATTTTAGATGAGCGGATTCCTTAAAGCAACCACAACGAAGGCGCGTTTGCGGTGGTGACGGAGTCAAGTTCAATAAGCCTGTGATTAGTCACGGAATAATATTTGTGGAAGTTGTTGGTGTTTACTCAGGCCAGATATTAAAGTAAGACTTGATTTGAAAAAAGAAAAGAGACGATGTCTCTGAGGTCAGAAACTGGGACATGAAATCGGTTTTACGTTGTTTTCACGCTGAGCTGTTCTAGTCCAGAGTTTGATTCCTCAGATAGAGCCACGTGTTTATCAAGTATGAGGACTTACTGTCATAGGTTCTGCTGCTTTGTTTGCCAAACAAAAGTGAGGTTTTTTTTTTGGGTGGTCCAGACTCGTAGAAGGTTATAGAGAGGAGTGTTCGCATTCAAGGCCACTACATGAACTTTGAAGTAAAAAAGGAGAAAAGTTGTGGTCTTTACGTGAAATTTGCACAGATGTATCATAGGGGAATTACGTTAAAAACGTGAAAGAAATACAAATAAGGCCCGCAAAGGAAACATAAATTAATGCAGAACATGAACAATGCGGGATTTTGACATGATTTGTGTGCCTTAAATGCAATATAAAAGTTATGCATCGGTGGTACATGTGAAAAGTCTGTTATTCATACGTGGGCATATATTAAACGGTCGTAAATAGTCACAAATTTGCCTATGCATCTCGTAAAAACCACACACAAATTTGTAAGATTCAGGTAATAATTGCACATAAATTATGTAAACTACAAGTAAATTTCGTAATTACTAATTGACAGATTTTTTTTTGGTCAAATTCATGCTTTATTGTGTACAAAAAACTATTTTAAAGAAACAAAGGTGTAAATAATATAATGTTAATGTAATGTAACCTTGAGTCATGGTGTACCACAGGGCTCTGTACTGGACACAAACTGTCTTTTATCATAATTTGAGTCTCACTTCACTGATAAATTAACCAAATTCAATTAAAAACATTATCTTAAGACACAAAGGTCTGAGTGATGTGATGTTAATGCAATATACCTTTAGTCACAGGGCTCTGTACTTGGCACCCCATCTTTTGGTAAAAGTCATGCTTTATTACGTATAACATATTAAAATACAAACATCTTTTAAAGACACAAAGGTCTAATTAATAAAATGTAAATGTAAGATACCTTGAGGCATGGTGTACCACAGGGCTCTGTACCTGGCACCATACTTTTTAATATAAAAAATCGTCACTTTCTACATCTTTTTTTTTTATTTTTCACAATGGTAACCCTGAACTTTACTACTTAAGACATCAAGGACTACAAGGCATCATGTAAATGCGATATACTCTCAGGACAGTTTTTCTCTGGAAATATAAGTTGCTGAAGCACAATCGAGAACACTTTATCTTAAAGTTAAATAGAGAAACAAGACAATACATTTGTCACTTTAGGACACTAATACTTAAATTCCCTGTTACTTCTTGCTCTATAGGGGATCATAGACAGTAGACATGCTTGTTGTTCTTGGAGTATCTAAAGGTAACATTTTCTCCTGGGTAATCTGACGAATCTCAATGCAACAATTAGGTTTCCTTATTTGATGAATGTCTAAAGTCAAGGCAGGCCTCAGCCAGCTTGAGTCAAATTCAGGGACTACTGGGGATTGTCCTGTGATTAAATGATAACGCTGCTCTCTTTGGCCCCCACATCTATCTGTATCAGCAACAGTTCAGTTTATTACAAGTTCTTACTGTGGATGTTCCTGTCCCTAACCATTACCGAGATTGGTACCAAAAAGCTAGAGGACGATGGTTTCCCTCTAGCTTTTTCTGACACATTACAGTCCAGATCTTTTTTTCAAATTGGTATTATGTGAAGAAAGCTTGTTGAATTGAATAAAAACCACCCACAGCAGTAATCGGAGTGTATTTTCTTTCTTTTATGAACTCCCTGAGTCAAATGACAAAGAGCAACAGTGAACGCTTGGCTTTAGAGCATGTACTGCACACAGGATGTTTTTTTCTTTTTCCCCCCCGAGTAGAATCCCCCTGAGAGCAGTCCTCATTCCTGCGGGAGCTCGGAGCATTACTCAGGGATTTGCTGGGTGAAATGCGGACGATCCGCCCTGGCGTTCCCTTTGGACGGATGACGCCTAAAAAAGCCAGTTTGTCGGTTTGGATGCAATCGAGCGTCCAAGAACAAGCAAGGCAGCCTGTCACGCTCGTGCTTTACAGGCTTTCAAAAAGAACTCCGTTTTAGGTGGCATAAATCATGATGGTTTCCTGTCGCAGTTTTTATTTTTATTTTATACATTTTCATCCATCTCATGATGGCTGCTAAAATGGAGAATTATTAGGTGTCATCACTGTAGATAATAAAACAAGGGAGTCATGACAAGAGTAAATGTGCTGTATTCAAGAAATCCAAACTGAGGTGATTCAAGATCTATAGAGTAAAGTCATTTGCTTTTGTTTTTCAATACCTATGGTTACGGTTAGTAAAAAAGCCATAAAAAATAACATTGAATAGAAATGTTAAGAACCTGATTTCAGTAAGACTTTTTATGATTTTTTTTTTTTAAAAGGTCAATATAATCACATAATATGTCAAATATTAAATAAATATGTTTTTGTTTTTTTTTTTACAAAAAAAGAAACGAGCAAGCCTCCTAAATGCTTACTAATACGTTAGTTTATGTATTAAAATAAAGAAATGCAAGTCCAATTACATCCAAGCTGCTTTGCTAGGTTGTGGCTGAACCTTTAGCTTACCCAAAAATGTTGTGCAAATTTTATTTTTAGGTTATCTACGTTTTTTGACTGTAAATGTCATCTGAAGTCTATGTTTATTCAAAGTTACTTTATTTGTATTCCAAAATTACATCCGAGCCGCCTTACTAGGTCATGACCAAACCATTAGCTTACCCAAAAACATTGTATAAAAGTAATTTTTTATGTTTTTTTTTCTAAGGTAGCTACCTTTTTTTGGCCGTAGATGTAATTTGAATGGCATGGATTTTTCACAGTTACTTTATTTTTATTCCAAGAAAAGAAACTAGCAAACGCGCTACATGCTAACATATGGAAAATGAACACACAGGATTGGCTCGAAAACAGCCCGCTGTGTCTCAGGTAAAGCGTTAGCTAAAGATATCACTTTAAGTCGCTCTCAACGCCTCATTTTCCTTCACGTTTCTTCATCTCTGATGCGACTGCCACATCAAATCTGCCTGCGACGCGCCCAGTGAAGTGGTTCAACAAACACAAGGTGTGCGCCGGCTTCCAAGGCCTCAGTTGTTGAAAGCCGGGGCTTTAAGCGGCGGCGTAAACCATCTAGAGCGAGCAGATCTGTGTTCTTTGCTTTGATTAGCAGCTCTTTGAAACGCTATAATGCGGTGATTACGCGAGAGGCTCGGCGAACGCACTGTCGGAGCTTTTTTTTCTACTTCGGAGACACTTGGAGGGAAGAGAAAGGAAGAGGAGAACGGCAGATAAAGAAAGAAAGAAAGAAGGTCGGGGTAGGAGGAGGACTGTTAAAGACGAGTGCGAGCCCTCTTTGTGCAGACATGGTGACGCCAGATGGCTTTTTTTTTTCTCTAATAAATATTCAACCTTAACTTACATTCCCATGTAACTTCTCTTTTTCTCTCTGCCTCTCGTTTTTTTGTACCTCCGCCAGCACACCCACACGTTTCTGAGCCAGCAAAATGATTACAGTAAAGCAAACAAAAAGGGGGAAAAAAAAGAGGAGTGGAGGCTGGGGGTGTTTGACGGAGGAAACGGGCCGACAGGGTCCTGTATACAGACAGATATGGTAGTAGTGTGTGCTGAAAGCTGGCAAAAAGAGTTTTTTTTTCTATGTCTTTCGTCATCGAGGTTGCAGAAGGAAGGGGGGAAAAAAAGAGAAGTGGGGGGGAAGAGGCGAAAAGGGGGGGGAAAGTGATTGTTGGAGCAGAGAAAGAGTCGGTTCTCAGGGTTGATTGTTTACCTAAGTGGGTAGAAGCTTTTCCAACATCCTCTGAAGTGGCCTGCTTTGGGGAAAGAGACTAGGGAAAAAAAATGCAACACTGCATGATAAGAGTGAACAAAATACTTCAAACCTCGATAAGAGGCTCCAACGTCACCGACACTTTGGATTTCCGAGAGTTTTTTTTCTGTCCTTTCAAAACTGGCCAATCACAGAGCAGATTTGACTTTCAGTTTTGACAAAAACTCACCCAAAATAAAGTTTTCATTTTTTAATCAATTTCTACTTATTTGCATGTGAAAAAGTCTGTCCATCCATCCATTCATCCATCCATCCATCCATCTATTCATCCATCCATCGATCCATCCATTTATCCATCCATTCATCCATCCATCCATCCATCCATTTATCCATCCATTCATCCATCCATCCATTCATCCATCCATCCATCCATCCATCCATTCATCCATTCATCCATCCATTCATCCATCCATCCATCCTCCATCCATTCATCCATCCATCCATCCATCCATCCATTCATCCATCCATCCATCCATTCATCCATCCATCCATCCATCCATCCATTCATCCATCCCTCCATCCATTCATCCATCCATCCATCCATCAATCCTCCATCCATCCATCCTCCATCCATCCATCCATCCATCCATCTATCCATCCATCCATCCTCAGAACCTACTAAATCCCTTTTGGCCTCACGGGGTTGCTGGAGCCTATCCTAGGTATTGTAGAGTTAAGGTGAGGAACAACCCTAAAATGGTAAATGACGTATACTTATATAGCGCTTTCTACCTTCTTATGAAGGCCCAAAGCGCTTTACAGTCACAGTCCCATTCACCCATGCACACACACACATTCACACACTATGCAATCCACCGCACACGAATTAAGTGAGCCATTATTAATGGACGATGGTTTGGGAAGTGGATGTGCCAGCAAGTTAATGCCAAGAACAGTTGGTGCAGAGGGTCATAACGGTCACGCACGGTGGTGGAGGGAGAATGATGTGGGCTTATATTGCGGCCACAACAATAACTAATCACATTGCAGTTTCTATCTTTACCCTGACATGGTCTGTGTTGCGTGGTGTTGCAGAGCCGGATTTATGACTTTGATTCAATGACATCAAAATTAAGCATGGTGGTGGATGGATGATGATGTGGGCTTCTTTTGCACTTTCCGCATGCACAAAGGTAATTGAAGTTTCTGTCTTTACCATGACATTGTCTGTGTTGCGTGGTGTTGTAGAGCCAAATTTTGAGGTTTTCATTGAATGATCAACAACAGTTATGCACGGCAGTGGAAGGATAATGATATTGGATATTTTACATGCACCAAAACTAAAACGAAAACTTTTTTTTTCTTCACTATGACATAATTTATGTTGTATTTTTTGCAGAACCATATTTAGGGTTTCTATAGGATGACACGGCAATCAAGCATGGTGGTGGACGAATAATTGTATGGGCTTACATTGCAGCCACATCAACTAAATGCCTTGCAGTTTTTTCCTTCACCATGATAACCTCTGTTTTGTATGTTAATAAAGAACTGACAGTGGGCTTTGTATAAAATGGCATAACAGTCAAGCACGGTGGTGGAGGGGTGGTTATATGGGGTTTTATTACAGCCACTACAACAAAACACCTTACAGCGTCCATCTTAACCAAAACATATATCTTCTTGTAGGTTGTTGGGGAAAAAAAAACAACAACAGGGATTCCCTAGAATGAACAGTCAAGCACAGTGGTGGAAGGGTCATGATATAGGATATCTTGCAGTTGCAAAAAATAAATGTCTGGCAGGTTCTTTCTTCACTATGATTAAACTTTTGTTGTATTTGTTAAAGAACCAAACTCAATATTTTCAAAGCCTGACATAACACTCAAGCATGGTGGTGGAGAGATGATAATATGGGCTTACCTTGAGGCCACCAAAACTAAACGCCTTGCAGTTTCAGTCTTTACCATGACATTGTATGTTATTAAAGAAGCAAATGTGGACTTTTCGTAGAATGACACAACAGCAAGCATGGTGGTGGAAGGGTGATGATATGGGCTTATTTTGCAGCCACTGTAATTAAATACTTAACCGATGCACACCAAATATATACTGTAGCTGAATACAGATAATGTAATGGACGACCGTCTTCAGTAAAGCAGGAAATCTGACGGAGTTCGGAAATGATTTAAAGTGCAAAAAAGGTGAAAAACAAGGCAGATTCGGGAAGTTTGTTGACGTTTTTATCCAGATTGGCTGGATTTTACAATTGTTTTTTTTTTCTATTGCCACTGAAGTTTTCGGTTGGTGTACCTAACGGCGCATCGTCACTTCAACTTCCTTCTGTGTTCACAGAGACTGCTCCAACCCTTCCCCTCCTGCCAAAGCAAATCTCCCATCCTGCTTTGCATCTCAAAACCTAGGTGATCTCCTCCAGCTGAGCCAACTCTATCCCACAATCCCCCACTGTTGACCCAGCTCAGGTCTTCCTCCCACCTTCCCCTCCCCGCTCCCCCGTTTTTTGCTTGCTTTGCCTGTGAAAAGTGAGGCCGAAACTTATGGCGGTAATCTGGAATCCAAATACGGCGGGCCTTTGAGCCAAGCGAGCGGGCCTCATCACCATCTGTTCACCTCTTTTTTAACCGTCACTTATCCATCACCTGCGAGAAGGATGCCACCGAGACAACTGTCTTCAAATCTTTTCTTTTTTTGCAAGATAAACCGCCCTTATTAAAAACCCTTGGCGTCGCCACCGCTTTGCCGCCATCCCTCTCCATTTCTCTCATCGCACAATATCCTGCGATTAGGCGGTGGAGAATTTGACAAATATGACCAGCTTTCACGGGAAAATATTTTGGCACGTTTTTCTTGATGTGAAAATGATTGCATTAAGAAGAGATGCCTCTTTTCCTTCTCTTCCCCCTTTCCACGGACCGGCGGCATCAGTAAAGAAGAGCGAGCGTGTCGCTCGGGAAGATCACACGTACCATTCCTCTTTTTGGGTGACAGACGGAATGTCGGAAGTCGGAATGTGCGTCATTAGCGTCCCCCGCTGTATAATGACCTCGTAATCGCTGTCGCGTGGTGGCACGGCTCCTTGAGGTGTTTGCCACTGTTGACGGGGGCCCCTCCCCCGCCCTCCTTCCATCCCCGTATTCCTTAATTCATCTCAACGAGGATCATTACTTCACCACCCAAACAGCTCTATCCTGATGTTATCACTGGGGATAGCCCCCACCCCCCGGCATCATGGGAAACAAAAAAATGTATCTGTCACTATGGCCACATCCTGATGCGTACCTGAGCCCAAACCAGTTGAGCCCGTCCGGATCAACTTGCCTCCACACGAACAAAGAGGAAGTGGGGGCGGGGGCGACTGTCGGAGGCCAGATAATGCCAACGCTGAGCCCCATTAGGGTCGAGGTATTATCCCCCCGGTTGACTTTGGCTATGAGAAAATGTGATCCCCCCCCCCTCCCTCTCCTGCCCCACTGGCACCGCCACCTCTGCCTCCCCCTTTTTGCTTTGCTGTTTCCCACTCATAACAGACCTGTTGGCTGTCGAGGTTTATCAAGCTCACAAATCTAAACAGGACAGGGGCCCGAACCGGGGGAGGGTCTTGTACACAGGAAGAGCCCTAATTCTCTCTGGATTAGTGAACAACTTGCAATTTAGACAGCTGCTTGTTTTTAATATCCGTGTTTGCAGGGCTCACAGATAAAAAATGGTCGGATTGGGTGATAAGAATAGTGTTTTTGGTGTTTTTAACAGGTTATTGTAGCATTTCTTTCTTTATGGTGGACATATATAAAGAAAATTGAGATCAAAACTGCGTTTATTATTATTGCTTCAAATTGTTTTTTAATCAGGAACAGAATAAAATATTGTCGTTTCAAAATATGGTGGGCCACAAGCTTCCTGCAATGCTCCATTCTGTTTCATCCACCTGTAGACGACCAGATCCAGGTATACGTTAAATAAGTATACAGTCACTAACTACAATTACAGAACTGTGTCACCCAATTACAACCACCAGCTGACTTAATATACAAAACATCTAAAAGCACTAAGGACAACGACTTTATAATGAGAAATGAAAACGTCATTGGAACCAGGTCAGTAGACAGTTAACCACTAGGTGTTTTGATATGCATTTAGTTCTTCAATCACTGCGTCCCATCACCCTGTTGTATCACTAAGCTAAAAAGGTCAATGGAACCAGGTCAATAAACCAGTTGACCACTAGGTGTCTTGATTTACAACAAAACTCTAAAATCACTAGGGACAATTACCTTACTGTGTCACAAAAATGAAAAGGTCAATGGAACCAGGTGTATCCCAGTTAACCACTAGGGATCTAAATATACAAAGAAGTGTAAAATTACTTAGGACAATGACCTTATTGTATCACTAAGATAAAAATAAAAAAACTCAACAAAACCAAGTCATTACATCAAGTAACCACCAAGTGTCTTGACATATAAATAAGTATATGGTCACTAAGTACAATGACCTCATTGTATCACTAACTGTTACACCAGGTAACCACCAGAGTTCTTAATATAAAAAGAAGTTTTCAAGCATGTTGTACAATCACATTACTGCATTACTAAAATAAACAAAGTCAATGCAACCAGGTCAGTACCCTATGTAACCATTGCGTGCCTTCATATACTAATAGGTCTACAGTCACTAAAGACAATGGCCTTACTGGACAACTGTCTTAATATAGAAATGTCTATAGTCACTGAGGACAATTACTTTATTGCATTGCTAAGATATTAGGTCAATTGAACCAGGTCAGTACAACAGGTAACCACAAGGTCTCTTGGCATGCATATAGGTATCGAGTCATTAAATACAATTACCCTGTTGTATCATCAAAACAGACCCAAAAAAAGACAGTGGAACCAGGTCAGTTACCCAAAGTAACCACTAGCTGTCATGATATATGAATACTTCTTCAGTGACTCACTAGGGAAACCGATCTTTTTGTATCACTAACGTAAGAAAGTCAATGGAACTAAGTCACTACTCTAGGTAACCACCAATAAGTCTTAATTCAGTAAATACGGTGACCTTACTGTATTAAAAGAAAAAGAAAACCTGTCAAAGGAACCAGGTCAATACACTTCCAAACACATCCAAATATACAAAAAAGTCAAAAACAACCAAGGACAAAGACCTTAATGTATCTATAAAATAAAATTAGTCATTGAAACCAAGTCCTTACACCAGTTACCCACTAGGTTTCTTGATATAGAAATAGCTCAACATTCACTAAATACAATTACTCTATTGAATTACTGAAATAAAACAAGTCAATGGAACCAGGTCAGTACACCAGGTAACCACTAGATGTCTTGATATATAAATAGGTATACGGTCACTTAGTACACTGGTATTACTGTATCGGTAAAGTAAGATAGTTGATCGAACCAGGTTAGTACACCAGGTAACTAGTAGGTGTACTGATTTACAAATAACTCTGAATTCATTTAGTCCAATGACTGTATTGTATCACTAAAGTAAGAAAGTCGGTGGAACCAGATTGGTACATCAAGTAACCACCAGGGGTCCTGATGTACCGTAAAGCTTTGAAGTATGTAGTACAATCGGCTTAGTGTATTGCTAAAATAAACTAAGTCACCCCAGGTAACTACAGCGTGTCTTGATATACCTAGTCTACAGTCATTAAAGACAATTGCCTTACTGTATCAGTAAAATACAAAAATGTCAATGGAACCAGGTCAGTACGCCAGGTAGCCACAAGATGTTTTGACAGAAAAATGCATCTATAGTCACTGAGGACAATTACTTTACTGTATCACTAAAATAAGGAAAGTTAATGGAACCAGGTTAGGACATCAGGTAGCCACTGGGGGTGTTGATATACAAGTCTGTCGCTTAGGAAAAGTTACTTTACGGTATCACTAAAATATAATAACGTAAATGAAAACAAGTCAGTACATAAGGTAAGCACAATGTCTTGCTGTAAAAAAACAAATCATCAATTGTTAAGGACAACTACTGCACCGTATTGCTAAAACAGTCAATGAAACTAGGTCACTGCACCAGGTAACCAAAAGGTGTCTTGATAAATAAAGTTACTAAGAAAAATGACCTTATACTACCACTAAAAAAACATAATCTGGTTACATTTTTTTTAATATGCTCTTGTGATTAAAATGTTATTTCAATATTCTATGAACCTCATTGTTTTATTAAACTGCACCCAAGCCTAGGCGTGTTCTCATGATAGACCGGTGGCAATCAAACCCTTAGCTAATAAAGAGTATAATCACAACATCTATCAGGCTTGGTTTTCCCCAGTACTTTCCCATTATTAAATTTGATGATGTCATATCTGCTCACTGTGAATAATGGACCTTAAATAGGTCAGAACCAAACAATATGATATAGTTTTACTGTCCATAATTATAACAATAACAGTTTTCATTAAAAAAAAGTTAGTCTTTCTTGGTTTTTTATATTGTTATGAATGGGCACTTTATAAATAAACTGAAATGAAACAGTCAGGCGTATGGCTTTCACATGCACAGAGTGGTTTTTGTTTGGCCGAACTTTATCGGTCATTCAAGATGATAGTTGATGGTAAGTAGAAGTTGGCTTGTTGATGAGTTCATGGCCAAGTTGATGTTAGCTACTTTTGGAGGGTTTTTCGATATGCATATGTAAATCTCTCTCTCTCTCTCTCTCTCTCTCTCTCTCTCTCTCTCTATCTATGTAAATATATATATATATATATATATATATATATATATATATATATATATATATATATATATATATATATATATATATATATATGTGTGTGTGTGTGTGTGTGTGTGTGTGTGTCTATATGTATATATGGACTGGAAACCCCAAGGTCAAAATGGGAAACACCCCCGAAGGTGGTAGAGAATGAGAGGGCAAAGATCCTGTGGGACTTCCAGATCCAGACTGATAGGATGGTAATGGCGAACCAACCAGACATTGTAGTGGTGGATAAAGAACAGAGAAAAGCCGTTGTGGTGGATGTGGCAGTGCCAAGCGATGGGAACATCAGGAAGAAGGAACATGAGAAACTGGAGAAATACCAGGGACTCAGAGAAGAACTGGAGAAAGCCTGGAAAGTGAAGGTGACAGTGGTGTCTGTGGTAATTGGAGCACTCGGGGCAGTAACCCCCAAGCTGGAGGAGTGGCTACAACAGATACCTGGAAAGACCTCAGACCTCTCAGTCCAGAAAAGCTCAGTGCTAGGAACAGCTAAGATACTGCGCAGAACCCTCAAGCTCCCAGGCCTCTGGTAGAGGACCCGAGCTTGAGTGAGAAACCACCCACGGAGGGTGAGAGGGGCAAGTTTTTTTATATATATATATTTATACAGGGTCTGTATTTAAACGTCATAAACCTAAATGATGACATAAACCTCCAGTTTCAAAGTAACAAATCAGTGCCCAAAGCCACTTCGTACATTTAGCGCATTGTCCAGGTATGAAATTTTGGTCTTTCGTGTTACCTTCCTGATAATTCATCAGGGTTGTTTGCGTTCGTCATTCGCCAATGTGCACAGATGTGTTCCAGGTCTTTGGGTGAATTTGGTTTTGAGCTGTTCAACATTTTAGGTTGGTTGAGAATTACCCAAGTTAGGCGTATTTCACATTGTTGATTTATAACGTAAATATTAGGCAATGGTACGTGATGATTGCAAGAGGCAACTGCAAATTCCTGGCCGTCTACAACCGTTCCATGTATGTCTTTTGGACTTTTCATGGATAACTTTTTTTATCGCACATGTCACAAATACCAAATTGAAGTACGAATCACTAATTAGTTGCCCATATACAGCTCAACAACTGCGGTTTTAACGTGGTTCATTCATGATTCATCCATGAAAATGGAAAGACCACAACTTTTTTCACTTTTTCTTAAGTATATTCACGTATGATCAATTTTCATCTGTACAATATGCGCGAATTGTATATAGCCGCTAAGTGACACGGTCTTAATCTTTGGGTCTCTGAGGAACACAGTTGTCCATTAAGACCTTGTCATACATCCGCTACTTATAATCTTCACATTGTCAACGGATGAAATTTTGGTCTTTTGTGATACGTGCATGACATACATAATTCACGACTGTTTTTGGCGTTCGTCATTCTTCGATGTGCAGAGATGTCCGTCAAGGCTCTCGGCTGACGTGTCTTTACATGAATTTGGTTTTGGGATGATCAACATCTTTCAGTGGAGAATTGTGCATGTCATGCGTATTTAGTGTAGTTTCTTTTTTGTTTTTTTTTACTTGTCCTGTCCAACAGCTGGGCAGACAGATGAGAGCTGACGGCCTCTTGTGTTGGACATATTTTACTTTAACAACAGGGGTTATTAATCTTCAGACAAACCAGAGGTAAACTTTATTCATTTTAATCATATTTGAAAATATTTTGTGTTGGACGGAAAAGGAAAGAAGGAAAGAAGAGAGAGGGATGTTGGGGGGGGGGGGGGGGTCATTATATGTAATACACGTCTATAAGGGCGGGGTCTGTCCACACACACACACACACACACACACAAATGTCACAAACATACCTGTTGGCTCCAAAAATGTTCACATGTCAACATGTACACAATACAAATCTCGTTCACACAGGCATACTTCTGCATACAATCACGTGAAATATTTCATTCGATCATGCAAAATATTAGTGCAAAGGAGGGAGAGTGCCCAGCCATCCCCACACCAAGACCCCCGCTACAGCAGCAGTGGCAGCCAGGACCCCCCCAAACACCCGCACAGCAGCACATGGAGAACAACCGTCCCCTGGGCTTCTTTGCGTGGTTTATGAGTACTTCATCTGTGGTTTCAGCGGGGTTCATTCGTGATACATTTTTCCGTAAAGACCATAACTTTCCTCACTTTTTCTCACGTATATTAACGTATGACCACAATAAGCACAAAATGTACGTTGTGACTGTGTGACATGGTCTTAAGATCTCTGTGTCTCTAGAGAAGATAGACATTGTCGTCCATTAGGTGTAGACGATGAAAAACACCAAACGTATGCGAGAGATCTAGAAATAACCGTCCTCTTTTTTTTTTTTTTTATGGTTCATACCGGTGCTGTAGGAAGGCAGGAAAACATAAATATGTATCAAGTAAACACGGGGAGGCGGGCTCACACAAACAGGCTGGTGAATTCAGGTTGTGTCACTGTATTAATCTCCTGTTCTGATGGAAATGAGCAGCTGTTTGTTGCAACCTGAATGATTTACCTTGCTTGTTAATCCTTGCCGAGGATTGCAGCAGTCGCTCTGCGATCGCGGAGGCGGGAGGAAACACGGAATGCTGATGTCTTATTTATGAGGCGCGTGGAAGAAAAAAAAACAACAGGGGGGGGGGGGACCCCACCTTGATGTTGAGGCAAACAGGTTTGAGCGGCTCCATTATTGCTTCAAAGGCGCGCTTATGAATTCATCTGCTGACTCAAAGCACCTTTTTTTTTTTTCCATCAAAGGATTGCACTTCTTAGAGAATATGCTAGTAGGCTTGATTCTAAATGATTAGTTGGCTTTTTTGGACTTTCATAATGTTTGATTCAAGCTAGTTTGGTTGAACGCGAGTAAAGGTTTTACGGTCCTTTGTGTCCGAAATACAACCTAATGGCTCAGTCATAACTGCCCTTAGGGGTAGATACGGCTCCTCCACTGGCATTAAGGTGATGTCTCACAATCCCTACGTACATTTGTCGCATATTACACGAATGAAAATTGGTCATACGTTAAAAAAAGTCGTGGTCTTTGCGTGAAATTTTCACAGATGTATCACGAATGAACCACGTTAAAACCACGGAAGAAGTACGAATAAACCAGGCAATGAACACGTAAATCAAGATAGAACGAGAGCCTTGCATGAATATTGCCCTGTTTATATGCAACTTATCAGTAATTAGTGTGCCAATTACATAATTGAAACATATGTATGCGCAATGTAAAAGGCATGCGGGAAAACATTAGACATACGTGGAATGGTCATGCAAATTTGTACATGCATGACACAAAATTCATGCACAATTGCATGTGATTTATGTAATAATTACGTATAAACTATGCAGAATACTGTGTAATTTTTTAACTGACCAAAAAATTTTGAGCAGCTAGAAAGAAAAACAAATTCACAAAATGACCCGTCGGCCGCAACCCTTGAAGGACATTTGCAAACATCAATTAATGATGAGAGCAAGAAACACTTTTGAATTATCACGCGTGTATCACGAAAGCACGAAATTTCTTACGTAGAAAAAGTGCAAAATGTATGTAGCTGCTAGATTTGGTCTATTAAGATCATAGGCTGCAAAGTGACCCAATAGAGGGAAAATGTTCTAAATATTTAAATGTTTAGCTCTGATTAGAAGAAAAAAAAAAGATATTGATAATAGAATACTTTGCACTGTGTGAAACGTAACGTGAACTAAAAGCATAGTGGGTTTTACTCCAGATTATAAAGGGTTTTTTTTCAGGGTCAAATCTAGTTTTTTTACATCTGAGTTAAATAATTTTTTCCTTTCTGACACTTGTTTCTAGTTTTTCTTATTATTATTATTTAAAAAATTTTGTGTAACTGCAGCATTTGGTACTTTAAATGTGATTTTATCTTTTATTCTAAATTTTCAAATGCAATTTTCAATGTTGTAAAGTGATTTTTTTTCCATGCTAAGATAGCAAAGTACATATCTAAATACCTAAAAAAATATATGTGAACATCTGATCTCCAAACTAAATAAATTGGGTGGGCTTTGTCGTCCAGTAGAACAGCCACATTTAAAAAAAATAAGAATTCCTGAGTGGGAGGGACACAGTCAGGTTCCCCCCATTCATCAACACTCTTAAAAACTGTAATTGGATGAAAAAAAAAAAGTTTGAAGCTGTCTCTTAGTTTCACCCGGCTCCCAGTCAAAAAGACACACCCTCAGTGATGATGACATTTAAAACTATAATAATAAGCAATAATTATAACAATAAAGTATTTTGCATTGTGCGAGACTTATCGTAAATAGATAGCTTTAACATGGGAGTCGATAACATATTCTTTGTGTCACCAGCCCCTAGTGGTGGTTTTAAGGAACTGCAAAACTTTTTTTTTTTTTTTGGAAGGCTATAATATGAAAATTTAGTTTTTCTTATTTAAATTCTATATTTTCAGAGGCATTTTCACATTAAAAGATGAGTAAGCAAAGCCCTAATTTTTTTTTCTTTCTTGCTAACATAATGAAGACTAAATATTAGCATAAACAAACATGAATGCTCCTAAATACATGTGGGGAGTCACTTTTAAATGAGCTCCTAAAACTAATGAAATGAACTTTTGCGCCCACCACAGCAGCTCCATTCTACAGAAAAAAAAGTGACTGCTACATTTATCTACATTAGCGAGAAAGTCTCGGGTTGCGATTTTGCCATTTGCGCGGTAAACTTAAGCTAATTGCTCAACGGAAGTCACAATTAAATGCTCAGCAGCGATGTAGCTAAGGACTGATGTCAGTGTCCTCTAGAAAAAGAGGCCAAAAAAGAAAAAAAAAAAAACCTTTTGGGGGGAGCCGCTGTGCGTTACGGAGGTCACACTTAAGGCTAAGCGGTTAGCGCTAGCTTGTTAGCAGCCCTGATCTGGTTAGTGCTGCCCATTTTACAGAGAAGAGGAATTACAACCATAATTGTTCCTGTCGTTTGCACAGCAATTTTACTCCTGAATGCCTCGTTTTAGGGGCAGAATTAATAACAACTTAAAAAAAAAGACAAGGAAAATCACATGAGCTCCAGGTGCCGTGAAGTTCAACCCCTTCTTTTTTCTAACTACTCATCCCCTGCCTGGAGCCTCCCGCTTTTCCTATTATCAGTTAATAATTCTTTCTCATTCAAGCAAATTAGAGGAACTTGACTGTGTTAGAGTCCAGCTACGGAGCCGGCGGCGCGGGGAAGGCTAAATGGCAAGAAATTCCCCCCAGAGCAAAGAGCACATGAAGCACAACATTGTGTCCACCACAAAAGCCGCTCTGTAGTTTTGATCCCCTCTAATTTAATTAGCCCAAGAGGTAGTGCATTCATTCGCCAGGAATTCTTCTGATGCAGAAAGCCGCCCGCGGTGCGCGAGGGGAGAAGCGCTTGGAAGGAGCCACCGCGTTGCCTCTGTGGCTTTTGGGAAGTAAGAGGTGGGGTGGGGGGGGCAAAGGTGAGACTGATGAAGGACCGATGTCAAACCAAAATTTGCGCGTATTTTAAAAATATTGATTGATGGCGGCTCAGGGCGAAGCAACAACCTGTTTCGCCGTGGCCCCATTTTAAAGCCAACGTTGTAATTTGCCATTGTTTTTCGTGAAAGGACTCCCAGGATGCTTCAATAATATAAAGGCAACACTCTATTTTGTCAAATTCCAGAAGTGTGAAAATCAGTCACAATGATGTGTTTTACCCTAAAAGAGTTTCTTCAACAATATTAATATTTTAAAAATATGTTTTTTGTTCTGGTATATTAAGATATTGACTTTCATTAGAGGTAAATAAAAGTGTCTCTTTTGCTTTTTAATAAAAAATGATTTTATTCTGAAAAGCACTTTATCCACCTTAAGCAATAATTTGCTTAAACAATAAATTGTTTAAGGTAGAATTTTTTTTTGTAATTTTGTCTACAAGAATGAGTCATTTTAAAAACCTTTCAAGATTTTGTAGATTTAGACTTTTCAGATTAAAGGCCCAATTTCGTAAACTATCACAGACGACCATATCTCTTAAAATTTGGCTGATGATAGCAACTGCAAACCTTCCCAAAAAGTATAGAAATGAGGTATAATAATTTTTATCAACTCCCCTTAAGCATTAAACGAACATTTACGATGAAAGAGTAATCAGACGTTGAGCTCGTAATCCTACGATCTTTAGCATCTCAAACGTTTTAATTAACCCTCACCTTCACAATGGCCCTTAATTGAAAGAACAGAACTGGAGTTTTTTTTTCTTTTAGGTTTAATTATCATCTGCGCTTTTCGATAAGTGAAGATTACCGCCATCTGATAATATTAATTTTTCAGAGCTATGGCACACGGCCCCTTTGATAATCTTTCATCTCCAGACTTCCTCTTGTGTGATTACGCTAAATTGAAGAGGCCAACGCGGCGGTCATTAAAGAATCACTTCTCATTTGGTAATGAGAGTACTTCCAGTGGTCTGCTGGAGGATGGCAGCCATAAGACCATAACTTTTATTTTTTATTGGCTTATTCGTGTTCTAATTGAATTTTCTGCAGGTACGGATCCACGAAAAGTATTAATACTTTTGTGACTCCAGTTTTGCGTTGATACTAGCCTTTAAGGATACATAGAAGTTTTTTCAATGTAGGTCTTTAAAAACTGGAAAACAAACATTATTTTATAAAAATTAGACTTTTTTATATTTTCAAGATCTGAAAGTTCAGAGGTCAATTTATCTCAGCTTTGATTTTTACTGTTAGGACACAGCCTTTTTGTCTGGTTTTGGTTTTATTTATAGGTATATATAGTATTCAAAACCATTAGGGTAAATGTACCTGTTTACCACTTTGATATAAATAAGTAAATCTACCATAGTGGAATATGTAAGTGTAGGTATGTAACATTGTGTTTGAAATACCACAGTGTTTTATATACCTACATATACCTGTAGGTATAGAAACCCCTATGGTATGTATGGTATGTATGAGTATACACCACAATGGCACGCCTACATATATTATACCACCTTGGTTTATATATATATATATATAGATATAGATATAGATATTGTTAATCATCTTCATCCTCTTCATCGGCTTTGCGCTCATATTCACCAATATTTATTAGGTATGCATATACAACATATATACAATATGGTATAAACATCATGGTATATATATATATATATATATATATACATATATATATATACCATAGTTGTATATATACTTAATAGATAGTGGGCATAGTGGTATGTACGTAACACGTCACTAACATAAAGTGTTTGAAAGGTCGAAGCAATGTAAATTTCACGACTCTCGATCCAGGCTTTGCCTTTCACCGCTGTATTCCGCTAAATGAAAGACTATGTTTCCTAGGACTCTTGCTGGGTATAAACCGCAACAATTTTCCCTCCATGATCAGTTTTCAAACACTTGACACGTCCATGAAGTAAAATGGACACTATCCACATGTCCCTACAAGATCCGGGTCCCTGACTGGTCAGCTGCTTTCAATGCACGTTCAGTGTCCGAAAATGATCTTAAAAGTTGAGTCGCTAAGTGTGAATGACATTTGGCTTTACCTGACTGGCCTGAAACTCTTCGGTTGAATCCCAAAAGGCCTGTTTTTCTGTCCGTGGTCGAGATTTAATCCAAATTCTCCTCCTCTGAACTCGCACTGGAAGGTATGCGGCCTCTTCACCGGTAAAAAAAAAAAAAAAAAAAGCGCAACACGTAGCCATCCACTTTGTGAGCTCATGCATTATTCACCAGCACAACCTTGTGCCTCAGAACTCAGGTTAACCGGCGAGCGTTGCATTTGTTTCGCCGCAGGCAACATTGTTTACTCTTCCCCTTTCTGAAGACGAAGGCTCCGGGCTCCGACGTGCCCCCGTTTTTTGGTCCACCCTGGTGCTAAGGTGCACTTCACCGTGGAGAGAGGTAAAAGCTTGGGTAAGATGCTTTATCCGCGTGCGGTCCAGGGGCCTCGGCTGGTTAAATAATTCAGACCAGCATGTTTAAACAGGTACAGAAATAATCCCTGCGCTAAGTGAGAGTGGATGTACACCCCTCCGCCCACTCCTCCACCCCCCACTTGAGTTCAGAAGAACTTGGAAGTGCAGAGAGATCTCAGAGCATGGAGGCATGAAATATTAAAGCGGGAGTGTGAGAGGGTGCTCCTTGAATGACTACCGCGTTGAGACAAGCAGGTGGACTTAACTCTGCTCACAGAGCGCGCAGGTGAGGATATCCTACACCGGTGAATAATGCATGGGATTGTGGGTAAGCCGACTGCCAGGTGAGAGCTTCGACTGTACATGAGAACTGGAGCGAGTGAGTGTGATGTCACCCGTAAAAAAATGGCTTACGTCCTTCTCCAGTGACAGAAAGTGAATTCAGACGGATGGCGCAACGTTGGAGACAGATGACATTGGTGAGCAAAACCCCTCCACTTGAAAAATATCAGTCAAATGTTCGAAGTGAAACCACCTACTTTTTTGAGGCATCTGATTGGTCAGTTTAGGACTTGAACAGAGACAAAAAATATAACAAAAAAAATTGCTTGGTTAAAGTAAATCGTTGCATAGAAAGTGTCAAAAGATTGTGCTAAGTTCAAGAAGAGTCCATTATTTATTGTTCTGACTTTGGCCGTATCTACTGATTTTTCGTACACATTACTTGTTCATTAGCAAACATCTCCGAATTTTCATTTTTTGTTGTTTGTAGTACATAAATCATTTAGCGGACCGAATCAAAGCCGTGACCCAAACATTGCGGTTGAACCGAATTGTTAGGAAGGTGCAACATAGCATCGCTAGTTCACAACGAAATCGATTTGTGTGTCAAATTTGGCACTTGTTCTCAGCTTAGTCCTTGGCATGGCTACAATCTATCAAAATACCACAATGACTAAGCCAAAATTGATCCAATGACATCTGATTTTGGTAGAAGCAGTCCTCTTCTCCAGGAAAGCAGTACTATCGACAAACAAAGTGACCGGTGGTAATTACCAGTAGTAATGATGA
The DNA here is from genome assembly GCA_023969325.1 of Oryzias curvinotus. Classification (NCBI taxonomy): domain Eukaryota; kingdom Metazoa; phylum Chordata; class Actinopteri; order Beloniformes; family Adrianichthyidae; genus Oryzias; species Oryzias curvinotus. The sequence goes on along the minus strand of CM043707.1, from coordinate 13,936,221 downwards.
AAATCAAAGAAAGACCTACGACACTTTTACCTCGAACACGATTCACGCAACAAATTTAAAACTTGATTTTAGTTTGGCCCCGACCACAGCTACAACCTATCGAGGTAACACAATGACCTAGCAAAAAGTGGTGCGGTGAAATTAGTCATCCTTTCCATTCTAGCAGTTCTATTGATGACAGACGTTGAAAAAGCTACGGTAGGTTAACACTGAACGCGAGTCGTGTGTCAAACCTATCAGAATCACACTATGAATAAGCAAAAAGTGGTCCAATGAAATTTGATTTTGTCCATTAACTCACCTGCATTAAAGTAGTTCTATTGATGACAGACACAGAAAAAACCTACGGTGCGTTGACATTTAAGACGATTCGTGCGTCAGAGGCGGTTGGAGAGATGCGGTGGTGCAATTTGAGGTGAAACGGTCGAGCGTTTCGGACATTGCTGTACGATGTCCCCAGAGTTCAAACACCAAAACTTCAGCAAAGAATTTGCGTTGTATCTATCACTCAGGAACTCAGCTTTGGCCTGTGATACTTTGATGACATCATCAGTGGGGGGAGTCCAAAACAAAGATGGAGGAGAGGCTGATCGCTACCGTCTGAGTTCCTCCTGAACGTTGACATTTTTCTTTCTTCTATACATTGACTCTATACTAGACACATATGGCTAAAAATCTTTGAACTGTAGCTCCTCCCACACAATTTGGGGCCGTCACGTTTATGAACCCATTTTTGGACAAATTAGCAAATTTGACGCTCAAATCTCATTTGCTGTGAATTCAGCATTGGAAAGCTATTTTTTCTTTGACGTTATTGGGCCATTTGTGATGTCATACGAGTAAAAAAGTGCTAATTTGGATAAATTGGTTTCGTAGAAAGTGCCTTTCAATGTTTTTCTTTCATTTTCTGTTTATTTTCTTTTGTTATCTCCATTTATTTATCAAAGTATTGACATTTTGTTATTAAATAACACTTATTCACAGCACTATGGGAAACAAACTAGACTAAAAATTCTGCCTGTGTACCAAATAAAAAAAAAATCTAACTTTCTTTTTATTTTTGCTTTGAGTTTCACTACTGTAGGCCAAAGGGTGCCAGAGTTGAAACAGAGGGTTGGGGAGGAAGCGGCGGTCTCCCGGTGGCCGAGGGGGGCGAGGGGATAATTAAGCTAGCGCGGTGACAGCTGCAGCAGGTCCCGAGCAAAAGGCCCGAGCTCCACTGAGCTGAATTAATGGCGGCAGCGCAGACCCGCCAGCAGCGCCCCCCCCCACCTTCCACCGCCTCTAACATTTGATCATTAATTATTAGCCTTTTGACAGAGCCGGGCCTCGCAACACTCACCTGCCCGGTGGCGAGGCCGCACCTAAGCATGCTCATTCATGTACATCGGAGCGTAAGTAGAGCTTTTTTATTATTATATGGAGCCAACTAGATGTCTAAACAGTTGTCTCATGGAAAAGTACAACTTGAGAAGTTTCATGTGACTTCCTGGCATGCTCCCATCATGCAAAGTTGGTAGAATCACACAAATGAGACCATAAATGACCTCATCAATGTTCCCATAAAGTAGACTGAACACAATATTTGTTTAGACTATAAACCTGTTGATGTGTTTGTTTTAAAAATGTCCTTTATTTTGTCTTCTTTGCAACACATAGTGATAGAATTTGGTTTATTGATAAACTTAGAGACGTAAAAAAACATAAACTCCAATATAATAAAATATATAACTATTAAAATATTGACCCAACGAAACTCAAAAAAACTTTCTTCAATAAAACTTACAGTCATTTAGTTACAATTATTCTATATGAATAGAAATTTCAAGAAGAAAGAAATGTTGATTCATCAAATCAATTTTTTGTCTAGTTTGTCAATCAAAAATCTGTTTCACATGTCGGAACTTAGAGGTGAAACCCAGCCTTGAACTTTTTCAATAAAATGTACTTCTGCCCAAAGCACAAATTGACACTTATAGTTGACCAAAGATGACAAACTTAAAGCAAAAAAACAAAACAAAAACATTCTGTATAATCCTAGTCCTGTTAAACCAACAGTTTTTGGTGTAATTCAAAAACCTGCAGCAGAACCAGATTCTGTAAGGGCGACTGGATGTATTTGATGAATAATTAAAGAATATTAATGTTCACTCTACAGAATACTGTGAATTTTGTCAGGTACTTAGCCCTCTAGCTACGCCATAACCCCACTCCACATCTATTGCTAACAGCACAAACCAAATACGACTTGTTCCCAGGCTGATAAGCAAAATATTTTTTCATAACTTGATAAATATGACAAATAATTGATCAATATAAATGTTGCGTCAATGGACTAATATGACGTTTGTCAGGTATTTAGCCCTGTGACTGTGCCCTAAGCCAACCCCACAGATATCACTAGTGGCATAAAGCTGAAATGACTTGTGTCAACGGAAATTCACTAACTATTTTTGAATAAATTAAATATTATTGTTACCTTTATGAATTAACATAAAAAATGTCGGACACTTGTTACTACACCCTAACCCAACCTCAAATTTATCGTTAGCAACATAAAGCTAAAACGTTTTGTGTTAAGGATGATGCACAGAATATTGTTATTAATTAAATACATTATTATATTCGATGTCTAATTACTGAATTTTATTATGTTCCATCTATGGAATAATATGAAGTTTTTCGTGTACTTCGCCCTGTCACTGTAGTGTAACTCACCCCAAGTCTATCAACTGCATCAAGCTAATATGTCATGAGTCAACGCTAATAAACTAGTTTATTTTTTGAAAAAAACTGATGTATTTGACAAATAATAAATAAAAATGTTACCTCTATGTAAAAACATGAAATTGATCAAGCCTGTCAATACACCCTAACCTAACGGCACATCTGTTGATAGCGGCATGACACTAATTTGACTTGTGTCGAAGCTAATGCAAACAGTTTTTCTCCTCATAAGATCTCAGTCCAAAAAGTCAAATCAAACAAAATAGTTAATCATAGTTGGTAATTAAATTCCTGAAAGGTTTTTTATAGGAGAAAAAAAAAAGGTTTGAAGATGTTGGGCACTAAGGATTTCCTTTAAAATAATTTAAAAAAAAATGGTCTAAACCAGCTAAATGCTAATGCAAATGTTCATTAGCATGTTTTATACAGAAACCAAAGGGCAGGTTATGTGCTTATATCCACTTTAGAGGCCAGATAGAGGAAAAGATGCTGGTTTCCTCTGCAAAGCGAACCCCTCCATTGATGCACGAGAGAGGTCTGTTTCATCATTCCCATGAGGTCCCCTCCATTCATCCTGAGCGCTTCTCTTCTCCGTACCTAGTTCACATCCGAACATCGGCGTGCTGCAGAGGATGAGGTAACTCCAGGCAATCTAAAGATGGTGCCGCTTACATCAAAACCCACCGGTTCAGATGAGCTGCCAGACCATTGCTGCTAATCAGAATTTCTGCTTGTCTAATTGACCTTCCAGATTGAATGGGAATGAAATAAAATTTTAGGGAAAAAAAAACGGAAAATGTTGGTGCTGATCGGCGCCAGGCTTGGCTCTCTATCAAAGCTTGTGATTAACACTAATCGAGGACAGGCCGTCCACTGATTTAGGTGAGGACATCTCAGGCATGAGGAAGACCAGTGTCTGCCAAGGAACATAGGAGGAGTTGGGTTAAAGGAATCAACATGACATACTCTGGTTAATCCCATCACGCATGTTATTTTGGAGTTATGTAGACATTATTTAATCAAGTTTTAGAACATTTCATTGATTTCTCATTTATCACAAGTAATTAAATTAGTTTTTTTTTCTTTTTTGCTTCCTAGGCAACCCTTTCAACTGTGGTAAATGAAAAGTTTTTACCACAAAAAATGGTTTCACGGGCTACTTTAAGGATATTATTGAAATGGCGTTATCTTGTCATTTATTTCTATAGACGATCCAATAAAACACATTAAAATACATTTGTGTATTGTAGATGTCAACATTATGAAGCAATACATGATTGGTATGTCTCAAGAACATCTATAATGATGCAATATTGATCCAACAGACAGGGATTACATTTAACAAGCTAGCAGGGTTTAGCTAAAGAAGCTAACTAAAGCTGGCCGGCAAAAAATTCTGTTAAAAGAAATTTGGATTAAAGAAATTGATATAAAGTTTGTTGTGGACTAAGTTTATTTAAGTTTATTTTATTTAATGTAACAAGCTAGAAGCTACTAGTTTAGGTAGCTTACTGAACTTTAGCCAAGCTAGCTAACCAAAACTTAAGCTAAAAGTCATTTGGATTTAAAAAAAAAAAAAAGGTAATGTTTATATAAAGTTTGTAAGGCCACACCCCTACACCTTAAAAGCGGGCGACTCGAAATCTGTGGAATGGTTTGAACGTTGGACGTGAAGTAAGCTCCACCTACTTTTATTGAGGCATCTGATTGGTCAGTTTATAACTTGAATAACTTGCAGTAAAAAAAAAAAAAGTATCAGAACAAGAATGGTTGATCTGACAAATATAATGACTGAGTAATAGCTGTTTATTTCCCCACAAAAGTCAATGGAATTTTAGCATCAATGGCTACTTGCATGTGCGTTCTGGGTCGCACAGAGGAGCTCTTCTCTTGGCGAACGGCCTCCCTCTTACGTGCGTACGGCCCCCGCCTTCGGCGTTCATCTACCTTGAGCTTCATTTACCGTGATCACAAAGAAGAGTCTCTTAAGACTTCACTTCCACTCTTGCTATTGAGTCCCCTCACAAAGGGGAGTGGAGAGCATTCGGTGTTACAAATAGGGACGATGGGTGCGCTGTGTAATGGCCGGCGGGCTCTAATTGCTACAATTGATTCCAGTTGCCCGGTTTGACCATAGAATTCTTATCTGAGGGAAAGCATCTCACAGGAGGGGCCGATGATGACATTTCTTTTTTTTTTTTCCCAGTTAACGCCTTTTGACTCCTTCCACACTCACCGAGTTTACATTAGAGGAGGAGATCACGAGATGTGCTGACTCCGTGTCCGTATGTAAACCTCTTTTCAAAGCACTTTAGATGCCATTCAATTGATATGGCCATTAACGTGTGGTAGAGGAGCCATTTTGGCGTGACTCTTGATGTGTCATCTTTTCTTTTTCTTTCTCCCCCTCTGTTCTGCAGCATTAGTAATTATCACGAGGATGCCTTCTGGTTTCACTGCAGCAAATCAAAATGATCTTCCCCCCCCCCTGCATCAGAGATGTCAATTTGAAGCCCGGCCGCCCTGTAAGCGCCGCGCTTCGAATTAAAAACATCCTTCACAGGTTGTCTCTCTTTGTAGCAGCAGCAGGTTAGAGGAAAGCTTCAATTATTTTCCATTAACGGGGATACAATTGATCTAAACATGTGGTGAATAGAGTTGGTGGCGCCACCTTAAAGGAGGGGGGGGGGAGTCTAAAGGGAGTGAATTTGCAAAGGCTGAGCACCCCTATGGATCAGTCCACTGGATCTATACAATCCCGAGGCCCTCCTGCCTCGGTCTGATTGAACACCACGCCGAGGGCCTGTGGAGAGACTCTGATAACCGTATGCTATTGTCCAGATGCTCACCTACAGTCACTGAGTGGGGAGGGGGGTGCTTTTGATTCACTGCCACTTCACTACTCCAGAGGGGGCGAGTTGGATGTTTGGGAAAGTAGCACAAGTTGGAGCTCTTCACACTGAAAAAGAAACTAGTTCAAGCGTGAGAACCAAATTTGACTTCCATTTATGTTGACATAATTGGGCCTAGTCACGGACAACTGGGTAATCAGTTACTTGGAGAATGATAGTCAATGTGTACCAATATACAAGTACCCATATACGTATAAATGTGTATATATATATATATATATATATATATATAATCCCGGAAAAAACCCAAATAAATTAGGCAATCACCTGAGTAGAAGATGCCAGTCAACATACAGTAGTAAAAAGTATACTTAAATAATACTGATGCAGGGATAAGTGACTTCATGGAAGTTTTGCATACTCGCTAACGCTACTTGCAAGGCTAATTTACGTTGATCGCGTAAACAGTCAAAGAGTTACTGTAGATCAAAGAGCACGTGTTTTTTTATGTCACCGGCGATGTTTTCGATGGTAAAGGGTTAATTTAACAGAGGACGACCAATGGTGTGTGTCTTGACACAACAGTTGAAATAGTTGATTCATATTGATCATGTGAACGGTCAAAGAATTACGTTATGTCAAAGACATGTTATTTAGATTTTGACTGCGACATTTATAATTTTCTAACATGTAAGATGTTGACTGGTTAAATTAAAGACCTCCTAGCTTGTTACATTAGGTTACATTTTTAATGAAGTAAACCTAGTCACTATTAAACTTAATTAATAGAAGAAAAATAACTTTTTTAATCCAAATTACTTTTAGCTAAAGTTTTAATTAACTAGTTTGGCCAAAGAAATGTTAGCTTTATAAGCTAAAGCTTCCTAGTTGGTGTAGATCAAATATATTTAATGCTTGTCAAACCAATCTTTGACTTCAAATCACCTTTAAACGTCTTACGCTGATGTGTTTAGTGCGTAAAAATGACAATATTGTGACAAAAGTACTTGTTTGTTGTATCCCAAAATCATCACCTATCGCCTTAAAAGGATATGAACGACATCAAACTGAGCATCTTAGCTAAAGTATAAACCCATCCAATTTAATTTCCCCAATAGAATCGCCGCAACATGGGTCCAAGAAATGTCTTCTGACAGGGTCATAAGTGGTTGCCTGCCGTCCGATACTAAGATCTATCACAGGTGTGCATTGGTGTCGTTCCGGTCCAAATTGAAATGCTCCAAACAAGTCTTACCTACATGAAGAAAATGCTAAAGAGCGTTGCAGACTGCTGAAACACAAAGTGAGCGTCTGTGCTTAGCGTGAAGCAGCACAAATCGAGTCAAACGTCAGCCCTCCAGACGTCTGCGTCGGAAAAAGTGAGGCATGATTTTGACTTGGTGTAAACATATTCATGAAACACCTGATCTTAGACTCTTTTCATGTCACCTACATCTTAGAGCAAATGTGCGCCGAAGTATATAAATATGAAAGAGGAGGAAATCAGACATCAAAGGGGGATGAAAGGAGCAGCATCGAAAGTTGAGTGTGACAAGGAGTAATCGCTGGGAAAGAGGTGTTACAGTAGGAAGCAGGTTTTCTACCTTGTCTGAGGCACAGAGGAGCTGAATGTTTAGCCGTGTAATCCCCATCGGCGGCTGAATTCAAGGCCTACCTTTAACGTAGATGCCAACGCATCTCCAATCGCATTAAGTTGTGAGCAGAAGTGTCTTTGTTATGTCCTGCAGCAGCCCCGGACCGCTTTCGCAATTCTTCTTTCTTGCTGCCAGTTTAAGCCAAAATTTCCTTAAACAAAAACAAAAAAAACGTATGACATCACAAAGGCTGAAAATGAAAAAGAAAATCAACTAGGCTAAAGTATTCTCACAAAATACACACGTCAGAGATATCTAAAAAAGTTGTGAAATTATTATGGGATGACCACAGTACCTACGGCTTGGTGGCCATTTTGTGGCAAAGTGTGCAATTCGCACATTTTCGTAGAATAAGAGAGGGAAAAAATCTTTTCCTTGAGTGACCTTTAGGAAGCTACTGTCTCCTTGAGTCTACAACCAGACCTGAAGTTTTGTTGACTTTTGACTTTGACAAGAGGCAGCCATCTTGAATTTTTAGTACCTTCTACTAGTTTAATCTCCTCCCTAGGGGTGTTGCTCTATCGTCTCCTCACTTGAGAAACCACTTTAGAAAAAGTTGTGGATTTTAAGAGGCCTTAGCATGGCGAGCTCAGAAAAGTGGCATTGCTCTCTCGCATGTACATTTTAAAACGGAATTTTGTGAAATCTGAAATTGTTAATCATTGGCTCAGACTGAATGAAACAATATAATATACAATATGAACACCTTAGGAATGTCGGTAAACCTATGTTGCTAAGGAAATGATAAAGTTTACTTTTGCTGAATCTTCTAAAACCTACGTGGAGGTGTTCGTCACACACAGGAGACCAAAAAATAAAATGGTTGCTATGGAGATAAAAGTAACAGAAAAGCCGCCATTTTGGAAACAGTGGTTTGTCATGAAATTGTCTGAGAATTTTGGTGGAGGAGGAGACTGAAGAACCTGAGCTAAACGCTCAGCCAGTGAGGGCACAGAGAAACAGGTGGGGAGTGAGACCTGGTAGCGCCTGCGGGCCATACCTTCATTTTTTTTTTCTGTCTTTGACAGAGCCTAAACCACGTTCCATGTCATCAATGGCTTCACACACTAAGACATCCCTTTTTAGGCGTGTCATCTCGCCCCTGGAGCTGTTTGCCATTTCAGCTCTGAATGTGCCCTTCAGTGGCTTGAGCACCTCGAGGGGCGCTCATCTCTAATCATTATTTGATGACAAAAAATCTGCAGGCAAAAAGAGACAAACTAGGAGGCGCACAGTTCCTAAGCAACGGGCGCCGGTAGTCCAAACAATTTCATTAAAGCGTGGCACCTCTTAGCAGGTGGGTGAGTGTTAGAGGAGATAAACATTCATGAGCAGATTGGCTGTGGTATTTGCCAACATCCCGATTGATGATATCAATTTGTTTGTGTACCAGCTCAAAAATTGTAAGTGGATTAAGCAAAGGTGTCAGAAACGGTGAGGAAGTGTATCAGGATGCCTTCTTTTTTCTTTTTTTTACGTACCTGATGGAAGTAAATATGTGGTGTCTTGTGTGAGGAAAATCCAATTCTCTTTAAATCAGGTTTAACAAGGCAGGCTGCTATTGTGAACAACAAACATAAATGAGATTTAATTACAAAGCAAGAAAGAAAAACGGCTTGTATCAAATTTTCCGCCCTGTAAGGCACACTTACTTTTTGTCAAAAGGTGATAATCTGGAGCACCTTATGTATGGATTAACTTGTATTAAATTATGTCAAAGCAATTTTTGAGGGGTAAACAGTGTCAAAATGTTTGTTTGGGTGTTGTGAATACACTAAAGCGTGGCTAACGCGTAGCGTTTTTGGACTGTGTGTTTTTAGAGTTATTAGCAAGATTGGGTGTTTTAGGTATTGTGAGTATGCTAGCATGGCTAACGCTTCTAATGTGGCTAATGTTTGGCAGTGTCCAACTGTTTTTATATGATAATATTAAGGTTGGGAGTTAGGGTAGTGGCAGAAATGTTTGTTTTAGTGGTAACAGCCTCTTTTATTCCGTGTTATAAACAAGGTTAGAAGTTATGCCAACATGGCTAACGCTCCTAATGCGGCTACCGTAAAAAGGAGTCAGACAGTTTTTTTTATGTGATACTAACAAGGTTGGGAGGTAACATTGTCGCACAAACAGTCATTTTAGCAATATCGGTCTGTTTTCTAGGTGTTACAAACAAGGTTGGGAGTTACAGGTAATCTAAACACTCTAACATGCTGCTAACGTATCTACGTATAGCGGTGTTGGACTATGTTTTCTTTTTAAATTGTTCCTAACAAGATTTGGGAGTTAGATATTGTAAACACGCAAACACGGTTAATTTTTCCAATGTTGATAACGTATAGCATGTTGGACTATGTTTTTCTTTACGTGTTACAAATAAGGTTGGGAGTTACAGGTATTTTGAGTGCGCTATTTCGGATAAGGTTTTTACGTGGCTAACTTACAGCAGTGTCGGACAATGTTTTTTGTGTGTGTTAGTAACACATAGTTACAAATAACGTTTGACTGAGCAGTTACACACAAGGGCACTTACTATTAGAATAAACGCACTGACACGGCTAATGCTTTTAACATAGCTAGCATATAGCACGTTGGGTTGTGTGTTTTTTAAGTATTACTAATGAGATTGGGAGTTAACATGTTAGTGTACTCCTATTAACATTAGATTTAGTGAAACCCGTCTGTTTTTTTACATGGTGCACAAGGTTGCAAATCACCTAAATTGGTAATATGCTAACGTGGCTAGCGTGTCACAAACAATGTCTAGAGTTACTATGAAAACAGGGAATAAAGTCTGACTGACATACTGAGTTATCTCTGACTTTGTCTCCTTGATGCACCCTATAGTTTGGTGCGCGTCATATATGACATGATTTAAAAATAGACCAATTATTGACGATGCTCTACATAGTCGCTTGCCCTTTTGCTATCCGAGGCATGTTCATTGGGAATGGGGTCATCTGGAACCCACAAAACAGCGCACTGAACATTGTTTTCAATTATTTTTTTATTTTAATTGTTGTCAATGACAAAGATGAAATCCTGTCCACCTTTGTCCACTTTTACATCAATGTAAGAGTGGGGTCATCTGGACACCAGAAGATATCCCAAGGAAAATATGGTAATGAAAAAAGACGAGATTGAGATCAAACTTTTGAATGAAGTTGACAGTTTTTGCCTTTTATTAATTGTCAAGGTTAAAAAGGTAAGATGCCTCTTGCGCACCTTTAAACCTTTTTTCAAGCAAATGCCCAAAGTGCTGACTTTAGCTAGCTTATCACCTGGTTGTACCTTGAACCTGTTGTCCATTAAAACAGGATACATGTTAACCACTTCACCTGAGACCTCACCACCTCAAATACGGCATGCACCAATAAGTAACTTCCCCCTCGACGTGCAGTAGCAGGATCTTCCAATCTTTTCGTGGAATTTTGCATTAACAGGTGAGTTCCACCTGGCCTGACAGTACGAAAAGGTAACTAGAGTGTGACTTTGTCCCGGTTGCTAACAGGTATTTTGCAATAATTAATGAAACCTGTTTGAAGAGTAGTCGGGTGTCCAGGTGTATCATTTTCTGTAATGGGGATAGACTCCAGGTAAGGAAAAGTTGGTTCGGCCTTTAGCAAAAAACAAAGATACTTATATAAGTTGCTAATAAATGTCAATAGAAAAGGGCCAACTTTCCCAGAAGTCTAAGAATTTGATAAATTTGACTGGAATACTAACTTTCACAGTTTTAAAACACATTCCTCTACCACTGACTGCGTCTGAGAACTGAAACGAGTGAGTGTATCACTTATAGAAATGCCAACTAGGTTGGTAGCTAAATATATTGTTTGGGGTGGTAGAAGCATAAAATTACAACAATTCCAAAACTTGTTTCTTCAACAGGCTTTTGTTATCATTAGCCAAAACGGTAGCATTGTATTTGGCTAAATAATGAAGTATCAGTTAAAAATTTGAATAGGTACAGTGTAGTTTTTTGTAGCATGTGTCTGACCGAAAATGTTGAGTGCATTTGTATTTTTCTGGCTAACTAACCTCACAAGCTAAATGGTGTCATCTTGTTAGCTTAATATAAAATATAATTCAGTAGTTTCGGGCGTAGCTAAAATGTAAAAATGGTAAAATTGCTAATATTGTCAAATATGCTTAGATGCTAGCAACCACTCTATTGAAAGTTATGTGTTTAGTTAGCATTCAGGCTAAAAATGTTCATTGCACTCAAATTGAACTAAGAATATGATGCGCTTTACTAACTTGCTAGCTAAAATAAGTAAAGATTCTTTACTGACAGAAAATAGGGAATTGTTTTTTTCATAGCAAAATAAACCTCAAAATCCAAAAAGCTTGGTAAATGTAGCATATAGCACGTGTTGCAATGTGTTGTGGTGTGTTGCAAAACTGTATTCTAACACCATTTACAGTGAACACAACAGTGAATTGTCCTGGTAAAAGAAAATTAAAAATCTTTATTTCTGATGATAAGTTCTTCTATGGTTTAGCTTTGTTCAAAATATTTAGAGTTCAATAGCGTAATTGGTGGTGTTTTACTTAATGGTAACTAGAGAATATAAGTGGTACTAGCTAGTAAGCTTACAATGTATTCCTGTAGTTTTAGACGTAGCTGGCTTGAAAAAAAATTAATATTGAAAAATATGCACGTCTCAGTGGTTTTAGGTTTCAGCTTAAAAAAAGAAAAGTAAAAATTGCGAATTGGATAATGGATAAATAATATTAAGTGCTTGCTAATTTGCTAGCTGAAAATAGCAAAGTTTGCTTAGCACATTGTTGACAGAAAATGTGGAGTTTCTTTGTGATTTTATCTATTTAAATAAACCTAAAAATCTCAAAAGCCTCGTAAATACAGCATGTAGGATGTGTTAATAGCGGTTGCATGATGAAAGTAGCGTTATTAGTAGCATTGTTAGTTCAAAATGTTAATTGGGTAAATAATATGAAGTGCTGTGCTAACTTGCTAGCTAAAATTAGTAAACTTCTATTAGCTGGTAGCTGACAGAAAAAGTTCAGTTTTCTGTAGTTTCTGACTAAATAAACCAAAAAATCTCAAAAGATTTCGTCATTATAGCATAAAGCATGTGTTGCAGATTCAGATGTAGGTAGCTTGGAAAAAAAAAGGTGAAATTGGGATTTGTTTTCAAAAATGCTCAGATGCTATCAGGTAGCTTGGAACATTGGTCACTCTAATAAACGTTGTGTGTTAAAGTAGCATTTTAAGTTTAAAATGTTCATTGCTCTGAATATGGGCAAGTAATATTTAGTGCTGTGCCAATTTGCTAGCCTTAAATGATTAAAGTCTGCCTAGAAGGTAGCTGACAGAAAATTGATTTTTTTTTTTTTTTATGGCTAAAGATGCCTAAACATCTCAAAAGCATCTTAATAGCATATAGCACCTGTTTCAGCAGTTCAGATGTAACAGGCTTAGAAAAAGGAAAAATTGTGTATTGTCAAAATTGTTCAGATGCTAACAGCTAGTTGGGAACAGTGTGCACTTTGTTAAAATTTAAAAAAAAATCTAAATAAGGTAATTGTTCTCAAAATGGGCAAAACATTATGAAGTGCTTTGCTAATTTCCTAGATACAAAAAGAAAAAGTTTGCTTGACAGAACACCCAGTTCTTTTCTGTTTTTTATACTTAAATAAATCTAAACATTTTAAAACCACAAATATAGTGTATACCAAGAAGCAAGCTAGAAAAAAATGTTAAAATTGGAATTGTTGTAAAAACTGCTCAGATGCTAGCTGCTAGCTTAGAATATTAGGCACGCCAATAAAGGTTATGTGTTAATGTAGCATTTATAGCTAAAAACGTTCATGGGCAGATAATGTAAAGCACTGTGCTAATTTGCTTGCTAAAAGGAATTTGTCGCAGTTGATTTTTAGCTGAATTAAGGCGATCACACACATATTGTGTGAAATCTGTTGTCCACATGTGAATTATCCCGAGATAACAGTGAGCTAAAGTTACAGTCGCCCTTGGCAATCGATGGGTGGCTATGCCTCCTAGTACTCCGAATGCTAATAGCGGCTCCCATGTTTGTTTGTTTTTTTAGCCTTTATGACCTAATAATAGATTGAACCCTGTCCCAGTCAAAGGCCGGACTCTTTTAAAAGAGAAAGACCGTAGTTACTCATCCTTCTGTTTCTAGCTAGCCTAAATCATAAATTTGTAATGTCGACCATATTTCACCACTGACTGCATATTTACTTTGTACATAAAACGTTAAGGATTCCTCCAAAACCAACATAGACTGTGTCAGTGTTTCCTCAACATAGACGGCAGAGATAAAATTCCTTTTTGTCTTTTTAAAGCCAAATACCACCAGAGTTTAGTCACATCAGGACAATTCCTCTGATCGAGGACTGCGGACACGGGCAGATCTTTGACTACAGAGCATCAGTGCGACTCTTTGAGTCGCGGTATTTTAGGCAGCCTGGAGGTACTGGAGTGACCATGAAAGTGATTGAAAAGACGGTGTGATGCCTCGATGATTGAACAGGATTCAAATCTTGGTCATATCATCAAGTTTGAGTCAGAAAATGTGCTTTGATGCCTAGGGAGCAATCAATGCCATCCCTGTTTTAATCTAGTTGTGTTCTACGATTGTGTTACAGTTTAAAGTGGATGATAAAGAGCCTTAGTGATTTTGACGTGATAGACGTCATACAAACATACACATCTAAATGCCACAATGTCACACAACCACTACGTACATCTTGTGCATAGTGCACCTATAAAAATTGGCCATAAATTATGGTCTTTATGTCAAATTTTGACAGATGTAACACGTAAATCAATATAGGACATGAACTGTGTGAACTGTTTGTATGCAATTTATTAGGGATTTGTAGATCAATTATTTAGGTTGAACGTGGTATGTGCGCCATAAACGTGATATAAAAGTTATACATCGGTAGTACACACGTAAAAAGTTCATTTGACGTGTGGAACGGGGGTGGAACGCCACAAATTTATGTATTCGTCACGTACAATTGGATACGATTTGCACAGTAATTGCATAAGAACTAAGTTAAATAGTTCAAAGCCAAATTCCCTGTAAAGACTCACCTGGGTACCAGTGTGCAATAATGAAAGCAAAACTCTAAATATACGGTATGAATGATTGAACAAGGCTGAAATTCATCGTCCATTGCAAATGTATAAGACGCATTAATACAAAAAACGAAAGGTGAAATTGTGACATAACCTCCATTTTAAAGATCATACGTTCGACTATAGACCTATTAAAGCAGGTTGAGAGCTTAACCTCAGGTCACATTGACAGATCCTAGCCCGATCATCATACTCATGTTTATTACCTCTGAACTGTTTTACGCAATTTTTGTATTTTTCAGACTATAGGGTCGTCAATGAATGGTATGGTTGGAAGGTATGTCAAATAAGGCGTATTTAGTGAGACAAAAGAGTCAGATGAGTCTGTCAGACATATCAACTGTGTTTGTAGTAACTAAAAAAATGTGTTGGTAACAAGTTACAAGTTAGCCACATTTCAAGCATTGGCCTCGTTAGCCATTTTAGTACTCCCAAACTTGTTTGCATCATGTTAAAAAAATAGATTAAAACTGCTAAATGCTAAAGAATTACGCTGACTATGCTAACTCCCAACCTCGTTAGTTACAGGTAAAAAACCAGACTGATACAGATAAGAAAACCACATTACTGTGATTTGGCTAACTTGTTAGTAACACCCAAAAAAATTAGAGACTGACACAGCTACATGTTAGAAGCATTAGCCATGTCAGTTTGCAGCATGTAAACAACAGAATGAAACCGCTAAAACATGTTACTGTAACTTAGCCATTTCCCTACCTTTTGTTTTACTAACGCTACACGATAACTGCATCAGCCGTATTAGCATGTTCACAATACCTGTAATTCCACGTACACATTGGCTTCAGGAACTAGTGTTCTAATGCCCGCTTTCAATGAAAAGTCTGTGTAAATGGATTTCCACATTCAAAACTCAATGTTTTATGTCTCTTCTTGGGCTCTACGTACAAACTCATTCAACATGCGCTGAAAGTTTAACCAGTCGAATTTTCGACGGTTTGCGCGCCAAACAGTTGAACATTGACCAAACAGGAACATGACAATACTGGGCGACATGCCCAGTATTGACCTAGCTATGCTCCCCAACTTGTTAGCGACACAAAAAAAAAATACAGACTTAAACAAAAGGACACCACTAAAATAAATGTTAGTGTGACTACGCTAACTCCCAACCTTGTTAGTAACACGTTTAAAAAAGTCAGACACCGATACACATTAGCCGCGCTACCCTATTTACAGGAACACCCACGCATTTCAACAACACCTCTCAAAATTGCTGTGATATAAATCCAAAAATGAACGACATATAAGGTGCTCCGGATTATGAGGTGCACTGACATTTTTTGACAAGAATCACTACTTTTAAATGCGCTTTATAGTGTGCATTAGGTAATGAAATTCTGAAATGTGGAAAAGTTAAGTCGATCGCACTGTTACGGAACACTTTAAGTTAATAATGGATGTCACATCAGTGCAAAGTCAATATAAAAAGCTATTTTTCTTCATGTTAGCTGATTCACGTTTATCGTGTGAATAATCGAACTATGTCGAAGAGCGTGGGTTATTTAGGGGTCACTGGCGACATCTGCAACTGTTTTTTTTTTTGCAGTTGTAACGTCTTCTGCTACGTCGTCCTCCTGGATGATCGTGTTCTTTGAATCATTTGGGTCGGTTGATCCCTAGGACAGCCTAAAAAGTCTTCAAAGGTAAAAAAAAAAACCACAAGTCATGTTTATGATAACCTATCTGACCAATTTTTGTAAAGATATCTATTCAATCGCACACCGCCCCCATATTTGCAGACTTAATGCCCCTCCATGAATTTATGGTCATGTTCCCTCTGTTTAAGACTGACATAATTGGACCGCCATTACCCGCCCCCCTGCCCATCCATGAATCCCGCCTTGCTCCCTGGCGCTTCCTCTGTCATCTTCTTGACACCTTCCGAGGATGACACGGGAGTGCGCGTGTCGGCGAGCCTGACAATGAGGGCCCGTAAAAAGCAACGGGAGCGGCCAAACAACCGGGGGACCTGGGAGTGTTTGTCACTGTCGTCTTATTGATTAATGACGTTGAGAGAAATTGAGAGGTGCTTGACGGCGGGGCAGGAGGTGGATTTGGAAAAGGAGACGGGCGTTTTCGCCTGTGTCCCCACGTCCGGGGGAAGAAAAGAAAAGAAAAAAAAACCCTCCTTCAGGGATATTTCTTTCCTGACAGTGGTATCAATTGTCCTGTCTTAAACGATCACGGCCACTGCATTACTCGGAAATTAACAGCCAGAATTTATGTGAGTGCCTCTCTCCTCACTTCCTGCCGTGGCCCGAGTCGCAGAAACAAATAATTGAATTGGTACGAGTACATAAAGCTTTCCAGCGGCTAATGTAACATGCCTAACTCGGTTAACGAAGGCAAGGCCACAGTCAAGAGTGGGGTTGTAAAAGAAGGCCATTCAGATCCAAACCTTTCCTCTCTTTCGCCAGCCTCCGTCTCTCATCACCTTCCTCGGTGTCACTCTCCACGTCTCCCTCCCCTCTTTAATTGGAAGTCTCCGCCTCAGCCGAGTAACACCTAAGACGCCGCGGAAACCTAAGCTGTCACAAAGTATGCTTATTAAAATGGACGGGCAAAGATAAAAGCCTAAACTCCCTGATTTTCACGAGGCGCTGGCGACTGTCTTTCTGCATCAGTCGTGGCTTAACAAGGCACTTTGGGCCTACAGCAGTGCGTTTGTCGGAAAGGAAAAAAAAGAGTGGATTGTCCCCTTATAATCGGTAACCAAATCGCTAAATGTACCATGTGGCATAAACGCGTAGGAATTTGTCTCAAGGCAGGACAAAAACGGAGCGAGTACATGACCGGAACGATGCAATTTTGACAGTAGACATGACAGGCGACATCATTTATTTACACTTTAAAAAAGTACCTTTTATAAAAAAGAATATTAAAACCTTAATTTCTGCCTTTTTATAGCACAAGTACGGAAGCCAAAAAGTGCCCCCAAAAACTTACAGAAAAAAAACAAAAAACATTTACATTAATGGGATTCAAGCACAAAAAAGGTCTAATGCAGTTTTTAGGAGTCTAAAAAACGAGTAAAACTGAAAACATCTATTTTTAATACTACAGATTATAAAGTTCTATGAAGGCAAAAATCTTGCTAAAACTTGCTAAAAAATTACTGTCGTCTGGCAACTTTGTAAAACATTTCAGTTTTGTTTTGACTTGTTTCTTGCCAAAACGAAACCTAGAAAAGAGTTTTCTTTCTTGATTTCTAGGTGACATCAATGAACATACCAACTAACAAACAAACAATATTAATAATTTAAACACACCCTTTGCAATGCAATAGTAGCATAGTAACGTTTCTTTTTGCGTTCTTAAGGTGGCTCTAAATTGTGTACAAATCTTTCCAGTATCCTGTTTTTGCCCTGACGTAACCAGGATAGGCTCCAGCAACCCCTCACTATTTTCTTCCCAGGACACACTAAAGATAACGCAAATGTACATTTTTAAAGATCTTTTTTTTACTCAAGATGTTTAAGTATTTAGTGTTAGCACTGTGTCCTCACTGCAAGTAAGCTCAAATTTGAATCCCGAACAAACCTCTTACTCAGCGTGATTTAATTTTTTTTTTTACGAAAAAAGCTGCCTTTTTTCAGTACTGAACACACATTTAGAGCTAACAGTACTCCCCAAATGATCCATCTGTCTTAACGCTGTAAGCAACCCCCCTTCCCTACCACTGTATGATTTACCTAAAAAATGAGTTATTTTAAAGTCTTACTGCTGAAACCGATGGGAGGGGGGGGGGGGGTTCCTGACAGACATCTGTGTTTAGAAAGTAGAAGAATAAATGTTTTTTTCACCTCCAGATTTATCTTGTTAGTCCAAACATGGAGAAACGTTTATCACATTGTAATGCTTGTCTGTTGATTAGAGAGCCATTTGTCGAACTCTCCAAGAGGACGACTGTTGGATGCCGTTAACCCACAAATCAAATGTCTGGGAGGCTCAAGGTAGGCTTGTGTTGTGTTTTTTGACAGTTGCTACCATCAATTGGATGAATTTTCTGATTCTTTAGTGTCAGGTTCTATTGTATTATTATCTATGTCTCATGAGGTATCGGCACAATAATAGAATCTTGGTGAATGGACTTTGCTGGTCACATTGACACATATTCCTGTAGTTTCGTAAAAGGCAACAGCAGAAAGTTCTCCAAAAAGTAAAACTTTAACGGACCTTGTCACCCATCATTGCACAAGTCATGGACACTGGATGGAGTCATGTGACACATTGGTTTCTACTAACCTGATTTGATGTCAAAGCTTAGATCCGTCGCCATCGTACTCTTTTTTTTCTGAAGATGAGTAAGTTGGCGAGCCAAAATGATTGATTTTAAGGCTATGCCCTCGGCCAATGACAATGGACAGTCGACAACTACTATAAAGGGTTCTATTGATTGATAGGTCAAGCGACCCTAAGTATTTAGACCCTTTGTTCTCCTTTGACATTCCGATTGAAGGCTTCACAAAAATTAGAAACTCCCCCTCCACGGAGTCAAAAACAAACTTTTGTGGCTGCACCGTTCCAGGAAAAAACTCTTGGATAATAGGTGAAACATTGTCTATAAAAAACCAGTTTCAGATGACCTTAATGACCAAGTTCAGGTCTGTATAAATATGAAAAACCCAGCAGTGCAGTCATCAAACATGATAAATGTGAGCAGTGGGCAAAGAAGCCACAGAAATCAAACTGTAGATTTGCGTAATAAGTTAAACCATAGATAATAAAGTAATTGGGGCTACCAAGGTCACCTATTGGTTAACTAGTGAACCAACGCAATTCCGGTTGCTTTGGTTGTCAATCAAACTCAAATGAGGAAGTAGAACACTTCATTGCTGTGTTGGGGCGGTCTTGGTGCACGGGTAGAGTGGTTGACATTTCATTGGGGGATTTTAAGTTTGGTTAACCACCATGTGTCGAAGTGTCCTTGGGCAAGACATAGAACCCCACAATGCTACTTGTGGTTACAGGTTGGCACCAAGATATATTTAAAAAGGTCAGCGAAACAGACCGCGAGATAAATTGTATTATAGCCAGGGAGAACTGTTTTGAATATTTACCATTGTCTCCCAATAACAGAAGATAGCTATAGTCCAATGTAAACATTGGACTATATATATATATATATATATATATATATATATATATATATATATATATATATATATATATATATATATATATATAATGCCCCTCTCATCCTCCGCGGGTGGTTTCTCCTCCAAGCTCGGGTCCTCTACCAGAGGCCTGGGAGCTTGAGGGTCCTGCAGTATCTTAGCTGTTCCTAGCACTGCTCTTTTCTGGACTGAGAGGTCTGAGGTCTTTCCAGGTATCTGTTGTAGCCACTCCTCAAGCTTGGGGGTTACTGCCCCGAGTGCTCCAATTACCACAGGCACCACCGTCACCTTCACTTTCCAGGCTTTCTCCAGTTCTTCTCTGAGTCCCTGGTATTTCTCCAGTTTCTCATGTTCCTTCTTCCTGATGTTCCCATCGCTTGGCACTGCCGCATCCACCACAACGGCTTTCCTCTGTTCTTTATCCACCACTACGATGTCTGGTTGGTTTGCCATTACCATCCTATCAGTCTGGATCTGGAAGTCCCACAGGATCTTTGCCCTCTCATTCTCTACCACCTTCGGAGGTGTTTCCCATTTTGACCTTGGGGTTTCCAGTCCATATTCTGCACACATGTTTCTGTATATTATTCCAGCCACTTGATTGTGCCGCTCCATGTATGCTTTACCTGCCAGCATCTTAGATCCTGCAGTTATGTGCTGGATTTTTTCAGGCGCCTCTTTGCACAGCCTACACCTTGGGTCTTGTCTGGTGTGGTAGATCTGAGCCTCTATTGCTCTGGTGCTCAGGGCTTGTTCCTGAGCTGCCAGGATGAGCGCTTCAGTGCTGTCTTGTAGGCCAGCCCTTTCTAGCCAGATAGATATATAGATATATATATATATATATATATAGATATCTAGTATATATAGAATATAATATATATAGATATATATAATATATAACATTGGACTATATATTTATATATATATATATCTATATATATAGATATAATATAAACATTGGGACTATATATATATAAGATATATGATATATAGGGACTATATATACTACTACTAGTATGTCCCTGTTACATACAAATTATCAAAACTGTAGTGTAGTTTAATAATGTAAAGGAAAATAACTGATTGTTTGAACATTTATACTGGACAAAAATGGAAGGGCTTCTTCTTGTTTTCCTACTGTTTACCAACTTCGTGCAATAATAAACACCCAAAACACGCGTTTATGTAGACTTTTCATCGGAAGCGATTGCTTGAGCACCTAGCTTAAGGATTGACAAGACTACATCAGGAATGGTCGTTGGTTGGGATGCTACGATTTTTCAAAAGTCGGTTCAAAATTTGATTTTTGGTTTTTGTTTTGGTTTGATACATGAATTTGCGCATGACAAACCAATGAAAAAATGCAAAATCTGAAAAATAATGTTTTTTATTCACCAATATGTAAGTAGTAAAGAAAACCTTTGATTTGGCTTATACAAAGTTAAAACAATAAATAATGAATTATTCTTAAATAGAGATGACAATTTCAGCGTGAACATACGGTTCGGCCTTATGATGTAACATACAGTTTGGAATCCGACATAAATCGTTAGGAAGTACGAGTAACTATCAGCTATGGCATGCGAACTTCAGCTTCAGTTGGGTCGAATTGCGATGGACTTTTTTTTAAATCCGGGAAAATCTGACCTCTCGACATCAAAGCAAACATAGCATCACATGGTTTGCTAAATATAGGCAGAGAAATCCCTTTTTAGCATTTCGATTTGTCATCCGACACATCTCGTCCATAATCAACAATCAATGCTCCACGCTGCGGTTCCACTGCTACCGCTAACAGTGGAAAAAAAAACCTCAACTTGCAACAAATTGGACTTTCCCCGAAATTTCAGTTCCGCTCTCCCAGCTGCTGTAAATGTTCCGCTCCTGAACATGGTGTTTGTTGTCTTTTTTTTTTTTTTCCCCCTCGTTTTCTTCTTCTTTTCTGTATTTTTGCTGAAGCTTTAGACTCTCATTAAATCAACCGAGGAACTGCAAGCCTCTATAAACATCAAATCTATAAATTGCACGGATGGTCTTACGCTAGGTCTCAGACAGCGTCTCCGCTTTGATGAAAACTTCTGGGACAAAAACAGAAAAATAACTAGAGATTCCGAGGCGAAAGAAGAGAAAGTCTTGTTTTGACACTAAGATTAATTTACAAGTTTTCCCTCACTGACAGAGGGAAGAGGAGGAGGAGGAGGGGAGGAAGAGCAGAGGGAGATGAGAGGAGCTTTTGATATTTATTAGGCCTGGACCTCACCAAAGACCTCTCCCAGGACTGCCGATGTGACAATTAAGCCAGGTTGTGCTTTGACACTGTTTCCATAGGCAAGTGGCCAAAGTATATCTCCAGTCAAAATATCCATGCCAGCTAACAAGCTTGTTCCCTCTCCACAGAGCTGAGAAGAAAGGGAGGTTGCAGCCTTGAGACACGAACAAAAGCAGCAACGAAGGAGGACGAAGGGGGTGGGGGTGGGGGTGTTAGAGAAGGGTTTAGCGTACGAAACAACAAAAAAAAAAAAAAAAAAAGAAACGAAAGGGGGAAGAAAGGCTCCCGAAAGGAGCCGCTGGAGTTTGCTGAAGAAAACGGCATCAGCGTCTTAGACGTGATCAAGGTGCCTCCCATCTGACAAACGCCATCGAGGCCTGACACGTAGAGAGGCGTGCCCCCGGGTCCGCTGGCTTTTTGTTGCGCATTAATGACCCTGCCTCCATTCCACCCACAACGCTCGCAGCTCTCGCTACACCTTTTCTTTTTGCTTCGCCCTCGTTTCACCTCATTTTGTGTGTGTGTGTGTGTGTGTGCTCGGAAACGCTCTTGTCTCAGAGGAGCTCGGCGCCGCACAATGGCCATCTAAACTCATTAAGAAAATTCCGTAAAGAGCCATTAACAAACGGGTTCTCTTTGGCCGGAGATATCAGGTCTAATTAGGTGACCGTTCTTGACAGGGTTGCAAAAACAAAAGGCGCGCTCGCATTTGAAAAGGTTCAGGTCCCGTAAAGGGCCTCACTTCTCTTTTCTTTTTTTGTTTCTTTTACTTTTTCCTCCCTCATCTTCATCTCCCCTCCCCACCAGAACCAACTAATGACTCAAGATTAAACAGACATAAAAAAACAAATCGCCAGGTGATTTGCTGTCCTCTTTTGCGAGACTAAACCCCGACGGCGAAACGGACTACCGTGTCAACCCAGAACGACTCCGTCTGATCCGGTTCACCTTCAAGTTGGTGTGGCAGCTGTGAAGTTCACACAGTTTATATGTCTTTAACTAGATAAAAACAACAAAAAAATACCGGTTTTGTCCCACTGATGGACCCTAGTAGATTAAAACGTCTGTTCTTATTCAGCATAAAGCTCCACCATCTGTTTAAAATAATAATTTTTAAAAACTATACGACTTTACCCCCTTAATTGTACAAAAAAAGGTATAAATAGCATCAATTATGCCAATTTATACCAATAAAGACCAGCAAATTGGATACAAGGTCATAAGGACTGTTAATAAACACACACACTTCTTTTTTTCAAATCCAGCACCACACTTAATAAAATGTTTGTTATTCAGCTTTATATGCTGAAATTTGTCTCAGTTTCTTGATCAATACAGTAGTTTTATTCCAAATTTTAAAAAGGGGGTCAAAATGACCCAATCCTTACATTGACGTGTTCTCCCTACCATGACAAAGGTGGATAAAGGTGGAAAGATTTTATGTAATCCATGGACACCAGTGAAGATCACAAATCATTGAAAAAAAAAAGATTAGTGCACTGTCTAGTGGGTCTAGATGACCCAACTCCCAATGTTAAAGTGCCTAGGATAGCACAAGGGTTACATTCCTACAATCCAACCAGATCAATCAGTTTGAGGAAAGTTGTGAGTTGAATAGAATCGGATCTTTCGAAATAGACTGATGTTGTGTTGTCGACTACAAATAACGGTAATAAATCGTATTGTTCAAGTGAATCGTCACACCCCATACAGACTATTCTGACTCAGCAAATCTCCAAGGGTGAAGTGTCATCTGTCAATGAAAAATGGTATTGATCTTTTTTTCCTGCTTTACTTTGTCGTGAAATGTATAATATCTCAGTTTTTTTTCATGATACGTAAAACACTAAAATTCCGACATCTTTTAAGCATCCAGCCTTCTGTTCTTCCTCTTCTCTTCGATCTGGGATAAAGTGTGCACTCCCACGTAGGGAAACCTAAAAGCTTGACATCATTTGCAGTGTTCGGACGCTTTGCCAGGAATTGCTACAAACACCGTAAAAAAAAAAAAAAAGAACTCCACTAACAGTTGGTTTATCAAGAATACCACTCTGGGAAATTACATTTTCTCTGTTATGGTGAGTGCCTGTGTGTGTTTGTGTGCGCATCCGTCTCATTTACCGTAGTACGGCCAGCGGCTCCGTAGATGTGTATATTGTTTATGATAAGACATATTCTTGCCTCCTAATCTCTCGTTTCACACTGGAGCTGCTTCAGATTAGGATCTTTGCAGTTTTAAGTTGGCTTTTAGCTCCAGACGGAAGAATTTTCCCATGTTTACGAACAAGTTTGAAACCAGCCACATTTAGATCCACACCAACAACACAGCCCTTACATAATTAGGGAAATGGCCCATGAAAAACGTTGATTATTCCACTGCCATTTCTTTTCTTTTTTTTTTCTTTTCTCCTTTTTGCTCTTATCTTAAGTAAAGCAACAATCACACCTATGGTTTGTTTTCGTTGGTCAAAACCGGAGTGGAAAATTAGATCCTGGTGTCGTTTCGTGCTGCCCGGTAACACTGGATGTAAACAAATATGGGACTCTTTTTCTATGTTCAAGCAGGCTGAGCGGCTGCCGGATACCTTGTTTGGACAATTTTTCTACCAACAAGGATTAAATATATATATATGTATATATATAATTTTAGGTCTAAGGTTTCCGGTCATGGAAACTTTTTAGCAGTTTTCGCTGAAAAATGTCATATAGTTGCACGAGTTGCTCAATTGCGGGCAGTATTTTCCAAACTGAGTTAGTGCGACAACAGCAAAAGCGAAGCTCTCAGTAAAGTAAGCAGTCCCGACCGGACCTTGCTGTTTGTTGTAAGCAACCTTTCTGAAAAACAAGTAAATGTTTGAAAAAGTCGTCACTACTTTGGGACTCTCTCTTGTCGTAATCACCTTCCATCAATTGATGGGGTTCATCCCGTAATGACAGCGGGTCCAACTTAACCCGTCCGTTCCGTTTTTTTACAGACCTACAACCATCGAGGGCCTAAAAATGGTATGGTTTGGAAACATTGGCGCTTGCATGGCACTTTCTACTGCCCTAATGATCTTTGATCAATAAACAGTAGCTCCGCCCTAACCGGTTGTTCCATTTTTCTACGAACCTACAACCAACGGGGGCCCAAAAATGGTAAATTTAGAAAAATTGGCGCTGGTTTGGCGCTCTCTACTGTCATAATAACCTTTGGCCAATCACTGGGTTTCCATGTGCGATAACAGCAGCTCTGCCCTTACCGGTCAGATCCATTTTTCTATGGACCAACAACCAACGGAGGTCCAACAAAGGTAAATGTAGAAAAATTAGCGATGGTTGCATCCATTTTTTTTTTACCTATAACCAACAGGGGCCCAAAAATGGTAGTGCTTTTGAAAACATTGATGATGGTTTGGCACTTCCTATTGTCGTAATTAGCTTCCAACAATAAACAGGGTTTATTAACTTGTTCGTCATTTTTTGTATAGACCTTGAACCCACGGGGGCCTGAAAATGGTTCAGTTCGGTCCGGCTTAATGGGTCTATTTCATAATAGAAAAACTCAAAATACCGTGTTGCACTGTACTATACCGCTTAGTGATAACAAGCCTTAGGTGATTTTTTTTTGCAGTCACACTGTAAAGAACCACATCAGTGTTCTTTTGCAAATCCGCCAAGACCACCACTTCCAGGCGCATGGGAGCCGCTTTTTTGTTGGCATCAAACAAAACAGAAGAATCAATCTGGAAAATAAAAATCCTTAAATCAAATAGAGATTTTTGAATCGACCTTAACAGGAATTTGAACCCTGGAACACTTTCACTATAAAAAGTTACACCATCACCTAGCTGGGTATTTTTTACCCGATACAATATACCCAACAAAAAGTACTTAAAAATAGATCAAAACATAACGACAGATGATAAATTAGAGCGGTTTTTGTTTTATTTTCAACTGTGGATTGAAAGAAAATAAAAACATAGGTAGTTCTTAAAAAAATGATTAAAAATACTGAAAAATTAGGAATTTGAGAACAAAAAACTCCTACAAAAAAAATAATAAAATAATACTGGAAACTTGGTCTTTGGTCTACCAATTTCTGGGCCATGTGAGTCTTCCCTGGTGAAGGCACGAACTCCTTGACACGCGACATACAGAAATTCATGTTAATAGTTTTGCTCAGGTGAAAATCACTAGGTGACAGTGCTTTGTAGCTTTGAAGTCTCACATTTTTTTACTTCTGCGGAGAGAAAACACAGCTTTCCACAAGTTTTGAGATCAACAAATCATTGCAGGAGTTTCCCTCGTGTTGCTTTGCCTGAGTGGCCACGTTCACGGACTTCAAATTGATTTTCTGCCCCTGAAATATCTTGATTTTCACATATCCCGAGATCTACTGGAGGCTGCCAGTCACCCTCTGACTTTGGTGTTGGGCTTTTCTTTGTTGTACAAAACCACGACTCAATCCATCCATAATCCATAATCCATCCATGGACTCGGGTGCATTATTATTAACAATAAGTAAGTAAGTTGTGTGGAGGAGCAGGGTCTGCTCTGTGAACGAGAGGGAAGGACTCTGTTGTCGCAGGACGTCCGTGTTGATGGGACGCTGATGGGAATGTTTGCAGAGAATGAACTTCAGTTCATCGGCGACACTAACCTGACCGCCCTGTAACATGCAAACCGTCATCTCTTGCATGTTTTGTATACCACTTTTGGAAGGAAAGGATGCAGGTTTTTGAGAACGTAGTGCTGGGAGCATGTGTGGAACAATAAAACGATATTGCACTGCCTGAGTAGAGAATAAAACAGCGGGGTAGGTCATAAAAAACAGTTAGTCGAGGCAAATCATGAAGTGTCTGTGGGAACATCTGAGGTATATAAAGTTCAGTACCTGTGCTTGACGATCCTAACCTTGTTGGTTTGGTAAGTACAGAAAACACCTCATTTACAGGAGTATACGTCATCTTTAAAAATCTTTTTTAAAAAGCTACTGTAGTAGCTGGGCGGTTGTGGTGCAGCAGTAGGGCGGGCGACCCATGATCGTAAGATTGCAGGTTCGATTCCCGCCTTGCACGCCCATGAGTCAAAGTGTCCTTGGACAAGACACTGAACCCCACCTTGCCTCTGGTGGGACGTGGCCGTCTGTGTTTGGCAGCAGTGTGTGAATGTGTGTGTGACTGGGGCAATGGGCCTGTGACTGTAAAGCGCTTTGGGCCTTGTAGGTAGAAAAGTTCTATATAAGTACATGCCATTTAGTGTAGTGGAGCAGTGGTCCCCGACCCCTTTAACGCCATGGACCGGTATGACGTCACATGAAGGTCTTACGTACCGGTCCTTAAGATGTAGGCGGATGATTACTGTAGCATCGCTATGAAGGAGGAACAGAGACGTGACTAGATGAACCCTAAACATTTGTTTTTGACACGCATAACATTGTACATGGCACAGGTGTCATCATGCTCCCCCCTTCCCACACTCATGGTGCAAAAAAAAAAGTACTGTCTATTATAGCTGTCCTTTTTTGGAAGTCAAAGACTCCTCTTCTGTCCCCTGGCTGGGCGTTTTCCCCTTGGCAAAGAGTTTGTTTTTTACTCATTTTGCTAGCTCCTGGGTTTTATTTTAGTGGTATCCTATCACGTGACCGAGAAGAGCGCCTTGGCCTGTCAAGAGTGACAGGCGGATGTAACAGAGAATTGGGCAATTTATCAAAATAAAACATCTTTCGGATTCCAAAATAAATAAAACTGAAGTCATGTAAGTGATTTGTTCTTTCTGTGCGGCCCGGTACCAAATGACCCACGGACCGGTACCGGTCCGCAGGCCTGAGGTTGGGGACTGCTGTAGTAGCAGACCCGGTTGTACAGATGAAAATTGGTCAAACGCAGGAAAAGTGAGCTGTGGAACTTATACATCGGTGGAACATGCATGAAACGTCTTAGACATACGAGGAACCGTCGTGGGTCTTTGATTCGAGCACCTTATTTACAAGGTCTGGTTGTGCTGACTGACTTGGAACCAGTATTCTGTGGTAGACCGGGTTTAGACAATCTTCCAAGTATGTTAGTACGACTTCGACAAACCACGAAGCCGACTGTTTTTGTCTTGCTTAATGTGTCCTATAACCCAAAATTTACCATATACGGTATTTCTCTGCATTATATAATTTTGTCATACATTTTTTTTACCTTATTTCTGAGGCATTTAGATTAGAAATTGGGACTAGTTGGTGAAATCTGACTTATGTCTGTCCGTTGGGACCACTTGCATCTCCTGACAGCTGTGCTCAGAGCTCAAACCAGCAGCCAAAGTCTCCCTGACAAGCCTCGTCCGGTCGCTCAACAGCCAGGTGAAATCTCCCCCAGCTGTCTCCAGAGTTTTCCCTCTTCGTCTGCTCTCACTGCTCAAGAATCTGCGATCTGTCTCCGATGTCCCGGCCACACATTCCTCCTCGCCACAAGAAGCCGCGTGCTCGTCTCTCCACCTTCGCTTAGAAGGTTAATCTTCAACAGGTGCCGCTCCCAGTCCCGGTGGCTCAGCTGTTTAGCTTCTCAGAAAATGTGTTATGGTTTTGTAACTGCTTCCTATTTAACTAAGAACTATTAAAGATAAATTTCCTTATCTAAAGTTTTTGGTGGTTTTGATCCAGGATCCAATTCCTTTAATACAATCAAATAAAACGATGTTCTAAGTAAGCATTTAGAGTTTGATTCTGTTGGTTTTTATGTATGTATATATATATATATAGTGTGTTTGCAAAAAATTTGTATTTAGTGGGAACATTTTAAAATATTTTACAAAAAAAAGGGAACTTATATATATATATAATATATGTATATAGGTAATTTGTAATCTAGTTTAAATGTATGTATATATATACATTTAGTAAAATATAATATATATATATATATATCATATATATGTATGTATGTATGTATAGTATATATATATATATATATATATATATATATATGGTTTAGCCCCTTACATTTTTCCAAAATAAAAATACATTTCATCTATTTTTTTTAATTAAAAGTCTTTTGAAAATACATTTTTTGCTAATTTTAGGCGGCCAACTCTGTTATTTATGGGTTCACTCCACTTACTGACATAATTACCTAAAATATTAAACAACTAGCAAAAGCAAATGATCAAACTATCGTAAAAATTGTAGAAAATCTTCTTTAAACTTTTGGCAAAAATACAGATGAAACATTTTAGATATAAAGCTAGCTTCATACAAATAAACAAATATACGCTATCCGAGTGATATTAGAAAACAAAGCTCAAATTGTAACAACAAATTGTGTAGTAAAGTTGCTATTTTTCTTACATAACATTAATTACACCCACAGGTGCTAATGTTTGTAAACATTTTGACGTAAATTAAAAAAAAACAATTTTGTAGAGATAATGCTAGCTGTATACGCGTATGTAAATCTATATGCTACGTTTATCTGAGTATTATTTTAAAAACTATCCAAGTTGTAACAAAAAAATATTGTCATTTTCTTACGTAAGATTAGTTGCATCCACAGGCTGTTCCGATTTGGAATTTCCAGGTTAGTTTATTTAAACAATTATATAAAGTTTTAAAAAAAAGTGGAAGATATTTGTAAACCTTTTAGCAAATATTGAATAACAAATTTGTAGACAAAGTGATAGCCTCAAACATATAGCCCTTTCAATTTTTTCGTTAAAAAATAAAATTCATCATTAATCTTTTTTATTAAAAGTTTTTTTTAAAATACATTTTTTGCTAATTTTGTAACGTTTTTGTAAAGTTTGCAAACTCTATTGTCCTAAAAACATCACTAACATTAAGCTGTCTTTGTTAATTTGTAGGTATGAAGAACAATAGTTTGGAACAAAATTAGTTTTTTTTTTCTTAAAAATTAAAAATTTGCAAAAATAATGAGTTTGTTTTTACTAAACGTATTTTACAAATTTTAAACTAAATTTGTCAAAATTCTTATGTACATAATTTGTATTTTTAAAGTTCTTTTTTTTTTGTAAAATATTTTAAAATGTTCCCACTAAATACAAATCTGTCTTTGGAATGGTCGTCGAAAGTTACAAATTTGCGTAAGATTCCACGTAAGATTTACATAAGATTTTACGTAATAATTGCGCATCAGCTATGTAAAATAAGGGTAAACTGTGAAAACCTTACCCTAACCCTTAAATTTTAAACCGCTCAAAACTGAATTCACGTAAAGACTCACCACCTGAAACCGTCAATGTATACGTGGAAAAAGTCATTAAAGTTGAAGCAGATGTATCAAAAATCAACAACAATGGAAGGAGCACTAATAAACCACGCAGAGAACACATAAAACAACATAGAACATTAACCGTGCATGATTAGCAATTCATTATGATTTTTGCGTCAATCATGTCATTTTATCGTGATGTGTGCGCCGTATATGTAATATAAAAGTTATAGATCGGTGGTTCATGTGTGAAAAGTGTGTCAGACATTTGTGGAACGGTCGTGGAAAGACACATATTTCGGTACGCATCTCGCAAAATGACGCTCGATTGCGTAAGACATACGTAATGATTGCGTATAAACCACGAACAATAAACATTACTGCGTGTATAATACGCATCTATTATGACACATTGTGGAAAAGACGCAAATGTACTGTCGTTTTTTCACAAAAATTACGGCTTTTGCCCGCCGGACATTATGACAAACTAAAGATAGGTATCAACTTCGTAGATTGTTTGGGTTAGGTCACAGGGATTATGGTTATTTCATGTTTAAATGAAAAAAAAAAAAAAACATTTATAGTTTGCGAATGTGGCATATAAGTCTTCAAGCTTGTCCTCCTTTTTCTCTCTTTATCTGTTGACAGGTCATTAATATCAATCCGCCTGCCTCTTTCATCTGCCCACGAGCAAGACGCCTGCAAAGCAAACCCTGAGTGTCTGGACACCCACCTTCAGCTCCCACACACACACACACACCTTTCCCCCAAACATCTACAACTCCTGAAACTCTGTTTGCAATTTAAAGCTGCAAATTAAAAGCATAAGTCATCTGTTTCCCATAATCCGCCTTGTAGAAGCAAGCTGACCCCTCCCCCATACGCACACACACACCCACACACACAAAACATCTGCTAAATACTGAACCTCTGTTCTTTTTTTATCCCATTCGAAAGATCCGCTAAAGTGATATTTTCAAATATGAAATCCAATCAGCCGAGCGCAGAGGTGAGAGAAAACATCCAGCTGTGTGTGTGTGTGTGTGTGTGTGTGTGTGTACGGTGGAGGGAGGTTCATCATTGATCCAGCTGTCTGGGTGTTTGTTTCGTGACATCCCATAGCTGCAGCGTGTAAACACTTGCGATTCCTAATACACTGAAGGACTCTCTGCAACTGTCAGGCTTCCAGCGCCGCATATTACAGCAGTAAAGCCACCGAGGTTAATGCTGCGTGTCGGTCTGAGCCGTGCGCGCTCGCAACACGCATGCTTTTCTGCATGTGTATCGACGATAATGTGTGTGTGTGTGTGTGTGAGAAAGGTGACGTGTCCTACATGTTCACTGACAGCTTTATAGGCTCTGCGGCTCACGCGGGGAACCAGATTATGGGAAAGGAAACGCAGAGACAGGCTCGCGCTGCCGGCTGTCCCAGATGTTACAGTCAGGTGAGGTCCAGGGTTCACTGCTCATATTATGAACAGGAACAAGCTGGTGCCCAGTAAACACACCTACAACTCACTCAAGTGGAAAGCTATATTGTGGAGGGTCGGGAATAGGTCGGAGGGGTCGAGTTCAGCGCTGTAATTATCTGAGTGGACAGCCGGCTGATTCAAAGTGTCCCCGAGTGTATACGGTGAAGAGTTTTCCTGGTCTGCCTCACACCGACTTTCACTGGCTTTACCAGTTACAGATTGTTTAGTGGGTCAAATTGACCCGTTTTAAAAAAAATATTTTGAAACTGACTGAAATCAATATACAAAATATAAAATGGTTCAGTTAATGTATTAGTAAACCTGCCCTACATGTTTATTTTACAAAACTACTGTTTAGGTCAATTTGACCCGGCAGTCAAAATAGAGCTGAAAAGGCTACTATTTCTGTCTTTGCAACTATGGCAACTATTGGTAAATAGGGATGAGATATAATCAATAATTGGGGGTTGGGGGACATTTTGGTGTTACAACTCTTTTATATAACCAATTATATGGATAGATTTACCCAGGACCATCAGTACTGTTCCTAATGCTTAAGAGTTTTCCTGGTCTGCCTCTGACTGACATGTACTATGACTTTACCAGTCAATTTTTTTAGATTGTTGCAATTTAAGCCTCTTGTCATGTTCTGGGTCAAATTGACCCAATTAGCATTTTTTTTAAACGAATCTAGTATAATCAAGACATGAAATATAAAATGGTTCATTAATGTATTTGTAAACGCGCCCTACACGCTTCTACTACAAAGCTACTGTTCGGGTCAATTTGACCCTACAGCCAAAACAGAAAAACTGTTTGTTTCTTTGCAATTATGAGACAGTGATTAATAGTGATGAGATACACACAATGTCCAAAAAAAATGTCCAAGAACATTTTTACTTTACCAGATCACCTAGCGATCTAGGTCCTTGTTATTTTGTGTAGGCCACCTTCGTGACCTGTACATGTTTTTTTTTTACCCCCAGACAGGCTGTATCCACCCACGAGGGCAGTAGTGACTAAAGCTGTAACCCTTGTGCTATCCTAGGCACTTTACCATTGGGAGTTGGGTCATCTAGACCCACTAGACAGTGCTCTGAACCTTTTTTTTTTTTTTCAATTTTTTGTGATCTTCACTGGTTCAATGGATTACATTAAATCTTTCCACCTTTATCCACCTTTGTCATGGTAGGGAGAACATGTCAAAGTATGGGTGGGGTCATCCAAGATAGCACAAGGGTTAAGCAAGCGAGTTCAAATGTTCTGGTACCAGAGATCAGTTGTCTTATTGCTCAAAGCCAAATCCTTCCATCAGATGAAAGCAACGTTCATCCAAGCCCGTTAAACATAGCAAACGTTCTCTAGAAGTCCTTCCCAACGAGCAGCTGATTTGGGGGCCGCTTGAGTTCCTACTGTTGGATTCTCATAATTGGAGTTTCAGATTTCCTTTCTTTGTTGCAGGAGTCTAATATAAATACATGAAAAGTAAACACAGTACGCAGATGTCTGGAAAAGAGGGAGCTGCCACATGCTTCCCATTTTCTGCTCCGTATTCAGGAGACTCCGGGAGGAAGCGCGCTCCCTTCCAGAATCTCTGACCAGGTGCTTAATCTGAATGGGAAGACTATTAAATGGACATAATATGGATCTATGGTCCTCGGTGGATCATTCACGTCCATTTGGGGGCTCAGCTGCTCATCCGACAGCACCAGTAGAGGAGAAGAACAGGTTTCCTCGTCTTTATTGTCGTTTTTTTTTTCATTCGCACATCTGCAGATGTAAATGTAAGCCGATCTGAGGGAGGGGGAAAGAAAAAAGACAAAAAAAGCCTCACATTATCTGACTAACAACATCCTCACCATCAATGCAGTAACTTCACACCGCACATTTCTGAGCACTGTAGACTATTACCAGACGACTCGGCGATATGTCACCGATTCGACCTAATGGCTTTAGACCCTGTCTCGTGCAAATCTACATCTCGCCACTGTTAACCTCATAAGAAACAAGAAAAGCATTTGACTGTAGCAGTTGGAACTCCTAATTAGGTTGAAGTAGGTCTCTTTGAAGCGACGATGTAGGAGAAGAAGCGAAATGTGAAACATTTTCGGCCTCATTATAAGTTATCTAAAAGGCAAGGGCTCGTGATAATGAGGGCCATCCAGTGGGATGCGATGTGGTGGGAAGAGAGCGCCTAATTGTGTCAAATGGCTGGAAGTGTTTCACTTCGACTTATGGCAGGAAAAGCCGAGGCAAATAAAGGTGCACAGTATGGACGTGGTATGTAGTGCTTTTGGAAGAGAAATGGATGAGACAAGTCTGTGAATTTAGGGCAGATGGGGAGACGCAAAAGTTGTCGTGCTAGCATACCGCCATAGAAAGTGTTTCATGTAAACGGCCAATTCTGTTATGTATGGGTTCACTCCAATTACTGACATAATTACCCAAAACATTAAACAACTAGCAAAAAAAAAAAAAAAAAGATCAAACTACCGTAAAAATTGTAGAAAATCTTCTTTAACCTTTCGGCAAAAATACTAATGAAACGTTTTAGATATGAAGCTAGCTCCATACAAATAAACAAATATACGATATCCGAGTAGTATTAGAAAACAAAGCTCAAATTGTAATAACAAATTGTGTTGTAAAGTTGCTATTTTTCTTACATAATATTAATTACACCCACAGATGCTAATTTTTGTAAACATTTTGACGTAAATTCAAAAAAACAATTTTGTAGTCATAATGCTAGCTGTATACGCGTATGTAAATCTATATGCTACATTCATCTGAGTATTATTTAAAAAAAAACTATCCAAGTTGTTAAAACTTTGTGGTAAAATTGTGATTTTTCTTATTGCTGATTTGGATATTTCTAGGTTAGTTTAATAAAAGTATTAAAAAAAAACAATTCGTAACTACAAAATGTCATAAATGTTGTCGGAATACGCAATATACAAATATTTATGACAAAAAGTTGAGATTTTTCTTATGTAACTAACTGTTACCAGAGTCACTTCGACTTATCAAATTTAACTTTTTTCTAATGTATATTAAACAATATTTGTCGTATAGTTACAACTTTTTGAAATGTAACGTTAGCTTATGTACACAGCATGCTTGGAATAATAGGGATTTTGTTCCCCCTAGCCACTGAGAGTATTCCAATTCACAAAAATCAGCTAGCAAATCTTTGTTTTTAATTTAAAAAACTTTTTCCAGAAAGTTGTGATTTTCTTACGTGACATAACCTATCCATGACTTAACTGGACCAAAGAAAAAGTTCAGTTTTGTTATGAGAATATTCTTGCAACAATTGTATTCCGCTTCACAAAATTTAATAAACAAAATTTGACATGTTGTTGAAATTTTTTTTTTTTACGTAACATCAACTATTCCCATATATCAAAATCAGATATATATTTATTATGATTGTTTAGTTTATGCCATAGAACAGATGATAATATATTTCCTCCATAATCATTTCTCCAAATAACCAAATTTAATTCTTTCATCTTTGTATCGTCTTCTTTCCATTCAGTTCCTGCTGGATTTTGCTGCACATTTTTTTTTTTTATCTCCCACCCCCCCCCCAGCACATAAAAGTCTGTAATCATCTCACAGGTTTTTGAGTTTTCTCACCCTCTTTACATGTGACTTGAATAAATTCATGAAGTAATCTGTTTTGCGGCTCTTCATACACGTCAATTATCCTGTTGCAGCAAACATCCTGTCAGAGGAGCAGGGTGCATGGGTAAACCATGCCTCCGAATCAATACAAGGAGTGGGGAGGTCGGGGGAGGTGGTGGTGGTGGTGGGGGGGGGGGTGTTTCTTTGCTTTGATGAGAAGAGAGATGTTTCACACATAAAGGATGAATACCTTGTTTTCACTCGCTGACAGCCAGAATAGAGCAATCATTGTCAATTGGCCTCGTTGGCGGATGCGCGTCGCATTATTCCTCTTGTGGAGGATCGCCTTGGAGACGGGAGCTAAAGAGCTTCGTACAGGTGAACGTCTACGGGTCTCGTCACCCCCATTTGGAAGCTGGAAGAGGCTTTGTTTCTGGTATTTGCAAATGAAAGTGACATAGTCTCAAATGGGATATGGTTAGATTAATTCAATCGCGATAGCAGTCTCTGTCATAAACTGATACTCCATTAATGTCTATGAAAATTGGAATGGCAAAAAATTTTGGCTGAAGGAGGACGGGGTTACCAGGCAGAATTTGCTTCTCTCACCCAACAAAATGGCGAAAATTTAAACGTTAAGTCCACCAATATTTCGTGTATGCTTCTCATTACCCCCAGCTTCTAGTGGTCATTTGAGGAACTGCGGCACAACAGGGAATTTAAGTAAGACGCGTCAATTATTGCTCTGGGTAGTGGCTTTCACCCCAACAGAAAATTACATCCAAACACACTGAAAAACAACATGCTTTCCCGTGTTCTCTACGGCTATGGCTGAATTCCTTCACTACTGTATAGTGCACTCGCCATTTTGTAGTGCTATCCGAATCTGCGATTTCAAAATCTATTGTTCTAGACATTTTCAAAAAGTGCTCAAGGATATAAAAGTACTTTATAAACAGTTGTTGTAAAGTATTCCTATCTATTAGCTTTGTGAAATATGTATCCGTAACGTCTTATATGGTACTTTTACTCCGACATAGCCCAGTACCTTTTATTAAAGTTTACTCGAAGTTTACTCATTATTTTTTATTTAGGTGAGAATAATTTATATATATATATATATATATATATATATATATATATATATATATATATATATATATATATATATATATATTTTTTTTTTTTTTTTTGGAGCCTCTTAACCTGTTATTTTCTTAATTTCAGGCAACCAGATATAACCAAAAAACAGAAAAGTTGTAAATTCTAAAAAATGAAATAAAAAATAAGTTAAAGCTAGTCAGCGAAGATGCTAAAAACAGCTCACAGTTAAGCTACATTCAGGGGGTTGAAATATTAAATAAAAATGTAAATATTTACTAAGAGATTCTTGAATGTTTCAAAGAGTAAAAAGTAAATATAACTGGAATTACTCCAAATGATGGAAAACAAGCAGTACTTTTCCCATTAGCAAGCGGCTATTGCTATATCAAGCTAACACTGATTTGGAAATGAAGAACAATTTTTTTTATTTACATTTTTCTTTTTTATGTATTTCCCCATTAAGATCCTGCAAAGGGAGGAGATTTGTGTTTGCTAGCAGGTCAGCTAACAAAGATTAATGTAGCCACAAAAAAAGAGAGATAACAAACAATTATTAAAATTTTGTGTGCCCCACAAAAGCTAACAAGCTACATTTAATTCAGCTGGTGCGACAGTGTGACAAATTCACATGCTACATGTTAATACTGCTTTGATAAATGCTAACGTTTTTTTAGGAACATTTTTTTTCCCATTCATTCCTTTTTTTTTTTCTTAATTTATTGAGATTAAACACATTTTTGGCAAAGACGTTGTTGATGTTTGCTAGCGGATCAGCTAAAGAAGCTAAATGAAGTTACAACAAGAAAACAAAGATTTGAAAAATGTACTGTGTCCTACAAGAGCTAGCAAGCTATCTGCTAGAGGCTGATTTCGCTCATACCGCTTTGATAAATGCTAAAACTATCGATTTACTTTTTGTTTTTTTACCATTTAGGTTAAACACCGTTGTTAAGGAAGTCCTGAAAAGTAAGAATTTTACTGTTTGCTAGAAGGACAGCTTAATAAGCTAAATATAGCCCAAAAAAAAGATAGAAAAAAAAAAGAAATCAGCAAAATATGTGAGAAAAACAAAATAAATGTAAACAGCACAACAAATCTATATGCTACATGCTAACTCTGCTTTTATAAATGGCAACTTAGCTAATGTAAAGTACAAAAAGCCAGAAAAACTCTAAAATAGCTGTAATTACAAAGTAATTAAGGAAAATGTTTTTTTTTTTTTTTTACTCCATAAAGGTAGTTAACAAGAACACTAAGGCTTAAATGCTAACATGCATGAGGCGTTTACATAGCAACCACCATTGGGACATATCATCCCAATCCATATGAGATTATGAATTGAGAAAGATTGACTTACATTTACTTACTCCTCCATGTACTTAAAGGATTCCAGTTCAAATATTTTCCTCTCCTGTTCCGTGGACTCCCACTGTAGACTTCATATTTACCTTACAGATTTTTCCTCTAATTTAGGTTAAAATAAAGAAGGAGTCTGTGTTCTAGCTCCAAGAACCTGCAAAATTATTCAGTTAATAGTTCAGTTGAAAGACGAAGAACATTTCTGCGTCTTCTTTGTGGATCAAGTCCATAAAATAGTCCCTAATCATGTTTGCGTTGACATATTTTCAGTCACCCATCAAATAATAAGCCTCAATGGGAAGACCCACATCAAAGAAAGCAATCGAACAAATCTATTATTACCTTTTTCTTTGGCCGATTTGCTCAATGTGGTTCCATGAAATAATAGTCTGTGGAAAGCTCTAGCGACTGATCTCTGTCCCGACGTCGGCCTCAAAGTCGACACCCGTCCAACCCCTTCTATAAACACTCAAGTTCTTGACTATTCGCTGATGGGATATGTTCTTTGGACAAGCGTTTGAGTGAGGGACTTCTAAAGTGGCTTTCTGCCGCCAATCCAAACACATTTTCTCATGTCCTTGAAAAAACATTACCTCTCGCAGATTAGACACCAGCGGGGATTATTGGTGAGCAATCAACTGTCAGTGAAATGTAGTCTTGCCAGAATTACTGAATTGAAATCATTGAACTGAGCTTGAAAATATTGAATTTTGAGCACTAATGACGGTGAAACTAGATTAGTCAGTACTCTAACTGGAAAAGTACTGTACTCCATAGAGAATAGTTTTTTCATGTTTTTTTTAAATTTTTTTTTTACCAATCCAGGTTATCCATTTATACCTTTTGGGTTGCAACTTATTACTATATATTTGTATTGAATGTGTCATTTGACAAAATCTGGTCATGGTGTAGTTAGCATAACAATTAGCTATACTGCAGCAATTTGCACATACATTTCAGTCAGACAACTCTTGCAGTAAGAAATATTTATTTGACATTTTCCACATACTTTAGTTGGCATTCACATCTTTTGGTTTGGCATAAGGCTCCGTTCAATTCCATGAGAGATTTCCATAAAACTTTCGGGTAACAAAAACCCCCCTTACGGAGCCCACAGGTGGAAGCCGGGGAGGAGGGTGGGGCTAAGAATGAGCGCTGAAGGTAAGAAAGAGAATGAGCGCCTGCGCACCTGGCTTAAATAGGACGCTGAGCAGGTGCATTAATTGACTGAACCGCCCTAGGGTATTAGCTAAGAAACCCTGCTACGAGTCATCTGCCCGAAATACGATTATGAATCATCATTTCAGTCAGACAACTCTTGCAGTAAGAAATATTTATTTGACATTTTCCACATACTTTAGTTGGCATTCACATCTTTTGGTTTGGCATAAGGCTCCGTTCAATTCCATGAGAGATTTCCATAAAACTTTCGGGTAACAAAAACCCCCAACACTTAATTATCCAGAAGAAGAAAAAATGTGTATGTATAATCAGTGTGTAATAAAATGGGGTGTGTTTTCGGCAGCATTCCATTTCCATTTCATTTCCCAGTATGACTGCTATGTGTGACCCGGCACCATTGACCGTTTGGGCCGCCCCCGTTCGAGTACAGCGCCACGAAGGGAACATGCTATCTAGTGGATCTGCTATGTGTGACCCGGCACCATTGACCGTTTGGGCCGCCCCCGTTCGAGTACAGCGCCACGAAGGGAACATGCTATCTAGTGGATCTGCTATGTGTGACCCGGCACCATTGACCGTTTGGGCCGCCCCCGTTCGAGTACAGCGCCTCGAAGGGAACATGCTATCTAGTGGATCTGCTATGTGTGACCCGGCACCATTGACCGTTTGGGCCGCCCCCGTTCGAGTACAGCGCCACGAAGGGAACATGCTATCTAGTGGATTTGCTATGTGTGACCCGGCACCATTGACCGTTGGGCCGCCCCCGTTCGAGTACAGCGCCACGAAGGGAACATGCTAACTAGTGGATCTGCTATGTGTGACCCGGCACCATTGACCGTTTGGGCCGCCCCCGTTCGAGTACAGCGCCTCGAAGGGAACATGCTATCTAGTGGATCTGCTATGTGTGACCCGGCACCATTGACCGTAGGGTCGCTCCCGTTCGTGGAAACCACTAGAGGAACATACTATCTGAAAGAGAGAGGGAAAGAAATAAAGAGGAGCCAACATCAAATTACTCATTCCTGATCATAGAACGTAACTCACTTCCCCCAAAACGCCGTGCGAAACTAATTTGTACCGCCTAACAACCCGTATGATACAATAACTTACCATCCAATCCAAAGCTTTGATGGCGTATTAGGCATGCTGACAGCCATTATTTGAACTTCTATTAACCAAGAACAAGCTTGATGGCCATAACTTCTGCCATTGTGGCAACTATAAATACACAAGCTTAAGTACATCCATAATTTCGAAGCTCCCAACGACAGTACAACGAACGAGCCTAGTAGCCATAATTTTCTCCATTCGGCATAACATAAGCGCTCAAGGAACATCATTTAATTGAGATCCCAACCAAATATTAAGAACGAGTTCAACGCCCATAATTACTATGCTTCATTGGCATACTACAAAATTGGCTTAAGAACCTAATTCGAGCTCCAGCGCATACTATGATACAACTTAGAAAATCCTAATTTTGAGGCTTCCACCCGGCTATAATTTTCTTTTAACATCTATAATCGAAGAATTTACATTCATTCTGCTGTTGACATCGATTGATTAATTCAGTCAGAAGTGTCATTGGAATGCAGAGGAGGTCCACCGCCCCGTCACTTTCAGTGCAGCAATAGGTGCGTCGAGCAGTCATCGTTGCAGCATCAGATCAAGGAATGCAGGGGTGACATCACTTCCTGGAAACGGAGAAGCCGATCGGGGCGTAGGGGTACTCAGGCTCAGGATGTGGTGCATAGATAAAACAAAGCAGTATTAGTCTTGACAAGAATATATAAAAATCCCAGAAACTGAGCAGTTTCAAAATGCTTGAGATAAATGAAATAACAGCGCTTTTCAAAGAACAAATCTGAGAAAGTGAAATTTAGTAGACAGTTAAAGTAAAGACCCATTGTGGATTTATTGCACCCTAGAAACCATCATGATCACAAATTCCAACAGTGAAATGATAGTGAAATATATAACCTGCACAAAATCTTAACACCAATTTTTTTTTTTTTAACATTCCAAAAATAAGAAAAGTAACCTTTGACAGTTTCAGAGGGACGCACCTTCAGGAGGCCATCGAGGAGTAGGTGATGGGAAGAGTAGCCAAGGAGATTTGTAGATGAGGAAGGTCAACATCCCACGTAGCAAAGGATTGCAGCCAGATTGGATTCGATGCTTTGCATCTGATATTAGTGGTTCTCAAATTGGTGGACAACAAAGTACAGACTACTGAAATTGTAATTAGCCAAGGGCGTCTGGATACTGAAAAAGAAAACTTGAGAGCCATGAGGGATCATAGGTTTTGATAGTATTTTTGCTAGACTGAACCTTAAACATTTAGAGGCGGAGTATAAGCCACTAAATGGGGAAGCATCTAGCAGACTGTCATCTGCTTAAGCAAGGAAGATAGAAGACTGACTTGTGGACACAAGATTTAACTCTTGAACTAAGCTTGACAGCGCAAGTGATGATTTCCTACGGTCAGGGTAGAAATTGCTCAAGGTGTTATTCAAACATTAACCAAGTCAACTGATGACACAATACTGTCATTCACTATTGAAACAGCCCTAATTTAATCTCCAAGGATGAAATAACTGGACGACATCTTATAAATCATCAGAGCTGTAGATTCTGGCGGCCGGACAAACACAAACCACTCTTAAATCTTTTCCCCCAAACCAGAAGGCACAGCCTCAGAAGAACAAGTGGATGGAGCCTGAAGACACGACAGTCATCATAACATAACTACTCCAAGCATAGAGAGGGAAGGAACAAACGCAAAACACGAAATCCAGAACAGGAACACGGGGCCCAGGACGGAACTACCCAGAACAAGACGAACACAATATGAACAGATTACCATAGGACCAAAGCCACAGCAAATGTCAGGTGGCCCAATCATTGACAAAGCATATGCAAACCAAAATGAATAAACACGCTGCACAAAAGCCAAAGATGACATAATGGGGAGAGACAAGCAGCAATGAACCATCCAATCCATAGAAGAAAAATAAATCCGGAAGGGTGGAGGACCATACAGTATAGACAACGTGGAACTCAGATTAGAAAATAAATCCCCCCCCCACAAAGATCCAAAGACCAGGGATACAGAGGAAATTCGGCCACCGAGAAACCATCAATAACTCGCAAAGTGAAGGAGACCCATTGCCTACAAATATCCAGTACAGAGCTTCTGCTAAGAAAGTTGAAATTATGAGGACTGCCACGGCAGCTGAAAGGTAAACCGACAAACGCGTCAAGCACCAACTGAATGCCAAGAGACGCCGAGAGGCATAGAGGCAGAACAGGGAGAACATCAGCGATAAGACATCCTCAGCGTTATGTCGTGCTCGGAGGAAAATCGTGGAGACAGCCTGGGCAGCTGAAGAAAATATATATATACCAATCCTGAAGGCACATGAACCAGGCCACAGATGCCCAAAAAAAAAAAAAGAACTGTGAGGCGCCAACGGGTCCAGAGCACGTCACGAGAACCTGAACCTTCGAAGGGCCACCCTTAGTGGGGGCTTTGAAAAACGATGCCCCGGAAAAAAAAAAAAAAATCCATCACACAGCCCCCACAAACCTCCAGACCAAACCAGAGAAATGAATAACAATAACTGTCCAGCCGAGAAAAAAGGCAGCGACGAGACTGACACGCTAATGCGGCCGACGCAAGTCCCCAGCCAGGGCAGGACCTACTGGGGTACACAGAGCAGGGAAAAAAGGCGAAGCAGAACCAGATGCAGAACGTGCAGGGGCAACGAATGAGTGATTAAAATGAGCCAAAGACACCGCATAAAAGAGACCAAGCACAAGAAATTTGTCCACAGAGGAGAGACGGGTCCAAGAGACAAATTCACATTAAGACTAACCAACAGCTACAACAACGAAGAAAATGAACAGAAGAGCCGCCATAACAAAAAAAAAAAAAGCCAGCATCTAATTAAAGATAGTCAAAAGTCACCTTCAGCACATAAGAACAAAACCGCAACAAAGAAAATGCAAAAAGCCACAAATAATTCAGCCAGCATGAGAAACCAGGCCAGACAAGGACCGCCAGCCGTCACAACTACAGAAAAAGACCCCACAACTCCTGAAACAATAACCGGACGACGCAGAATAACAGCAAAAAGGAACCAGAGTGATCATGGAACAGACCACGAGTCAAAAAAACTACAATTCCCAGGGTCCTTAGGGGCGCGACGTCACCATACACGGAAGTAAACAAAACAAGACTCAGCCCAGAAAAACGAACCAAGAAAGACCGCACGCCGCTCACCTGAGAAGACCGGCCGACCACGGCAGACGATAGACCTGGACAGCTCCAGATCCGGGCCCACGGACAACCCGAATACCGCGGAAAGCGCACCCCCTGCAGATGCACGCGACCGCGGCGAAACGAACGCGCTGGGCGCCGTTAGCCGCCTGGAGATCGCCGCTAGCTGCCCGGCAAGAGCCGCAAAAAGAGCAGACACGGCGAAAAACGGAAGCCCACATCAGAAATGGGGAATAACCATCCAAAGGATGGGGGGAATACAGCAAGACGTCGAAGAAAAGGAGATCCGCCGGATCCGCGAGCACGGGGAACGGCGAAGAATGAGCGCTGAAGGTAAGAAAGAGAATGAGCGCCTGCGCACCTGGCTTAAATAGGACGCTGAGCAGGTGCATTAATTGACTGAACCGCCCTAGGGTATTAGCTAAGAAACCCTGCTACGAGTCATCTGCCCGAAATACGATTATGAATCATCATTTTATGGTATTCCTTTTACTAAAGTTTATGTGTTTACCTAACACTTTTTTGATATGCACCTTGTATTCAACAGTATCTTGATGAAACGTGCTCTACAAATAAAATGGTTGA
This sequence comes from Oryzias curvinotus, assembly GCA_023969325.1. NCBI lineage: Eukaryota > Metazoa > Chordata > Actinopteri > Beloniformes > Adrianichthyidae > Oryzias > Oryzias curvinotus. The sequence goes on along the minus strand of CM043707.1, from coordinate 13,892,645 downwards.
TTAATTGTTTATTTGAATAATTGTTTGATTGATTATCTGATATATTGTTTGTTTTGTTGGTTGGTGGATTGATTGGTTGGTTGATTAGATGGATGGGTGGGTGATTGATTGATTCAAATCTTAGCTAATTCGGCAATGAAAGCAAATATATTTGCCTAAAAACAAAAAGTTGTCAAATTCTGACACACGTTAACTAGCAGTACTGGTTGTATTGTAGCTGACCTTGTTTTTAATCTCAACTGAAATGACGGACAAACATTGAGATGCAGCTCGCCGTCAACGCGAGTACTGGCTGTACATTTTTACTGCCTTGCTGTGTTCTCAGACAAAATGTTTCAGCGACTACAGTTGCTTGTCGGCATCGCTGAACTGGAAATAAATCAGACCTGTATGAGATATCAACTTTACTTCACAATCCCCAGGAAACCCAAACCAGAGCGTTTTGGCAAGCAGAAATGAGTTAGGGTTCATCCAACCGGAAAAGACAGCCAAAAGTCACGTTACCTTACACTCCCAGAGCAGTTCTAATACCAAATAAAGTGTTTAGTTGTTTTATAGGGACTGCAGCAGCTATGTGTGCTAAAATATGTGCATTAACAACAACAAAAAGTGCAGTCGTGGTGTTATGGGTCCCCGTCTGCTCTCCACCTGCATCTTGCTGAGGTGACATCATGGATTACCTCACCGTGGGAACACGTTCACCGGGGACCCGTCCTACATGTCGATACTGGACTGCACCGACCTGGACAGATCGTCTCCCAAACAGGAAATGCTGCTTCCTGTCACGTGCAGGAGAGATTTACCAAGAAAGATGTTTTCAGTTAGACTCCACTCAGAGGTGACCTGTTTTTAACGAGTCGCAGTTCTAGGTGAAGACATAATGGGCTTCAGAGCACCGAGGTGGGCCACACAAGAGCAGACCCAGCTGTGCGAGGAGTTGAAGGTTTGATGTTAGCTTTGGGAGGATGCACTCCTCCACATGTGCAAGTCGACTCGCGAACAGGAGGCACATCAGTAAAACACCCAGGTTCCATCTCGTTTGCTTCTCGGCACGTGGATTCTCTGACATTCCTGGTGTCCGTTAGCAGCAGTTCATTCATCCTTCATGGGTCCGTACGTCCATACATGACGATCGTAGCGGAGAGAAGTCGCGAATCCACGAATAAAGTCCTTTATTTGCAAGAAAACCAGTCGCTTTGCGTTAATTGCCTAAACACTTTGCAAATGTAAGGGATCAGAACGTTTCTGTGTTAGAATTAGTCATTAAGGTTTATTGCATAAACTATGGAAGCGATTCTGTAGCATAATTAAAAATAAAAGTCCAAACCAGAAATGCTTTTTCGTTTTCAAAATGAAGCTGCATTTTTTTTATTCCAAATGAAAATGAAAAAGCAATCCACCCAAAATGCTTTTTCCTTTTCTTCTTCACCACTGCTTATTCTGTCACTTAATTAAAATGATAATAAAATGGTATTAGACATGTAATTGTCAATAAGTTCTCTGGTAAATGTTTAGAAAAATTAATTTAGAAATGTCTAATTTGACAATTAAAATGGATTAACAGAAATGATTTTTCATTTTCAAAATGTAACTGCATCAAATGAAAATGAGAATTAAAGCCTTCAAAATGCTTGTTCATTTTCTACTTAAAAACTGCTTATTCTAGGTCATAATTAAACGAAAATGCAAAGAGAGGACTGCATTTGCGTTTTTACATCCACCCTGCGAATAATGTCGCATAATTCAATTCCACTCAGCATTTCCAGAGGGGAGGCGGGGCGATGACATCATTGCTAGCTCCGGCTGCTACGCAGACACATGCTAGGAGCAGTGTGGCCAAGCTTGTGTTAGCGGCAGAGGAGATGGTTTAGTGACGTTTGTGCACTCCTGATGATTGTACACAGCTTCTACTACGTAGACTACGTAGAAGCATTTCCGACTTCTGCGGTCCGAAGTTTGGGACCACAGCCTCCTTCGGAAGTCTCGCTGTCTGCAGCCGGATGCACCAGCTAGGCAAAAAAAAATTTTATTTTTGGTGTCAGAATCAGTTGGTTTATGTTAAATACGAAAGCACTTTAGATAGATAAAGTAAAAATGAAGTTTCAGCGTAAGAATTAGTTTGTTTACATTACGTAAACACGTAACTACTGTAAAGAATAGTTTACACAAAGCTAAATCGAATTATTCGGTTTACGTTAATTTCGTTAACAATTTACGTTAAATAAAGAGATGCATATTGCCGTGAAGTTACTTTAAAAATGCTTTTCGGCAGTAATTTTTCTAATAAAGTAAAAAAAATTAGCTTTAACGTTAGTAATGTGCTGTATATTGTAGCAGTTACTTTTCTCAGCGTCAGAAATAAATGGTCTAGATTATTTGCAAAAAACACTTTACGTTAGTGACGTAAACTTTACTAGTAAGTAAAGTAAAGTAATTAAAATATATTTTTCCTGCTTTTTTTAACCTTAAAATTAGTTGATTACATTAATCGCTAAAACCCCTTCACGTTAGCGATGTAAACTTTTAAAGTAAAAAATGTCCCTAATGTGTCTCATATCGGCACAAAGCTATTTAATTTTTTTCTATGTCAGAATGAGTGAGTTTGCATTCATTTTGTAAACATTTTACGTTAAAAAAAGTGTTGCATATTTCCGGGAAGCACCTCTTTTTTCAGCATCAGAGTTGGTCAGTTTTGGGTAACTGTGTGAAAAAAATACGTTTGCTTTACATTAATTGCAAAAACGTAACATTAGTAACGTAAAAAAAAATAACTTTACATTTGTAAACTATAGGAATATTTACATTTTTTTTACCATTATAATCAGTATGTTTGGTTAATTGCATGAACACTTTACGCTAATAGCACTTTTACGTAAACACTAGTAAATCCACATTTCGGAAATCTGAAAAACCCAGCTTTGTAGCTTTGGCTAACCACTAGATCTGAATCTGCGTCGCATTCAGCCTTTTCAACGTTTCCCTCCTCTGGTCGACTTTAAAGGGTATCCTCAGTTGGTCGCTATTCAAGAAATTTGCTTTAAAGCCTCCCTGGTGAAACATTTGACCAAAAAAAAAAGCATGTCGCAAACAACTTTTGGGCCTCTGCAAAAACTGACATCCCCCTGATACCATTTTTTTTTTCCCCCATCCCCGACAGCAAAAGGCAGCGTTTGATACCCAAACAGGCATCAAACACACACAGCCTGTCGGTGTTTGACTGCATTCATCACCCTGAAAGCGTGTCTCCACCATCCCCGCGGTCGGCTTTCACCTCTACCGCCGGAGTCATGTTATTACCTTATCAAAGGTGGAGGTGTCTGCTGCTTTGGCGGGGGAGGTGGAGGCCAGGAGATGAGGGGGGAGGGGGAAGCTGGAGGGGTGGACAGTTTTCTTTTACCGGCTGGCAGCCGACAGGACAGCAGGCGCATTTATCCGGCGCCGCCGGCTTATCAGCGGGGCCTGTAAATCTACCTGACAGGTCTTTACAGGTGCCGTTAATCCCGCTGATTCAATTCATTTGGCTAACTGCTCGGATGCGGCCGCTCTCCACGGGAGAGATCAAACCCCTCGCCGCATTCCTCGCCGCGTTAGTTTGTGTTGTCCTCGTGATGGAAAGCCAAATACACTCTCCCCGGCACAGAGATGAAAGGTGTAATGTAGCCTCCGCGGCAGTCAGATTATTCCTCCAAACGTGTTTGTGCTCTGTTATTCTCTGCACACAGGGATGGGGTTGTTTTTTTCTCTCGCTAAATGTTGTTTGCAGAGATGTTTGCAGCGCAGGTACCTGCTCGCAACCATTATTACCGCCTAATCTTTTGCCGCACAGCTGTAAAGGTGCTGCCACTTGAAAGGCCTCGTCTTTTATACAAACTAATATTCTTGTCATTTTAGGTGCTTTGTAGAATTGAAGCTCACTATAAACTGCCATGTGGTTGGCACGTTGAAGTTTCAATGTACTAGTTACCAGTGATGGGCAACTGCAGGTCTCATAGGCTGGTGGGCCTGCATGATTTCCAGGTATCCAAGGTTCAGGTGTGTTTAGCCAATTAGAACATTCCAGATCAGGGTATGATCAGGAATGTGGCCCTCGAACTCCATGAGTTGACCATTCCTGTGTCAGTAGATCTGTCTTCCTGGTAGAGTTGAAAGGTGGTTCATGAAACTGCAATTTGGGCTCTGGTTGGGGTGTTGGCTATTTTTCAGTGATGAAAGTCTTCCGGGAATTAGGATTTTACACATGAAGAGGAGCAACACCGGCAACTCTCTACAGGAAAAAGACAGAAAACGTGAAGCATGGCCCTTTGCAACACTACTCAGGGACAGGACAGTAAATGTGTAGAACGGCCTCCTGTGTAGCGGGCACATGAAGAGGAGCTGTCCTGATGACCCTTCACAGGAACAGACACATGAAGAGGAGCAACACTCTACAGGAAAAAGACAGGAGAAAATTAAGCTTAGCCATAGCAACCGGGGAGGAGCAACCCCGGCGCAACTCTTCAGGAACAAGACCGTAATCGTGAAGCGCGGCCATAGTGACCCTTCTAAGAAACAGAGAAATGAAGAGGAGCGGTCACGGCCACCCTCCTCAAGAAGCAGATACCTAAAGAAGAGCCACCCTGGTGAAACTCTTCAGGGATAGACACAGGAAGAGGAGGGTCACTGGGGCCGCTTCTCTGCATGTGTCTGTTCCTCAAGCGTTTTACCACAGCCCCACTCCTCTTCAGGTATCTGGTTCTTGTGGAGGGTCGCTGGTGCCACCCCTCTTCATGTGTCTATTCCTGACAGGCACATGAAGGAAAAGTAGACTTGAAGTAGGATGCCCTCCCTCAAAAGCAGAAGCATGTATGTGACGTTGCAGGTAAACCCATCTGATTTTGCCCGGTTTGGACCAAAACAACTGAAAAAGGGCAGTGGAATAGACTGAGGATGACTAAGAGACATGAAAACAGCTGTGGATCCTTAACATGAACCTGGAGTGACTGAAAAAGGGACAGAACATGACCAAAAACACCCCTGAAACACTGAGCGCAACCGCAGAATCCTCACATGAACTAAGTGGAGCCCTTGTCTTTCTCTTTTGTTTATCCAAAGCTCCGGTTACCGCCTTGACTTCCAGACCTGCTATCAGTGGTCTGTCAGAAGGTGCACTGCAGTGTGTCAGTCCGTGCTCAAAAACATCCACCACGCACTGGGAGTCAGGAAAACACGTGAAATGCCGTTCTTCCTCATTTCGTGAACAGGATCTCGGTCTGTCAAACAAATGCAACCTTTTATTTTTTTTCATGATCTTCAAAGCCCGTTTAGCCAGGAAACTGGCTAAAAAAAAGGGTTTCTGTTTGAAAACTATGGTTTTTCATACGGGGATCAGCTCAGCAACAACTGACCATTTATGTTGTGGATTTTCCTAAACAAAAATATATTTCATGAAAACCCTTTTTTTTGTACAACCCCCCAGCAGATTCCTCCCCCACTCATAAGTCATTGGCTTTTTGGTCCCGTGATACCCTCACTTCCTTCCCAAATGGTGATCCTCCAAGGCCCCCCCTCTTTTTTGTGATCTTGAGAGGACCACTTGTGAGGAAAAACAAGGGGGGGTGGCAGATAAAATCTTGGCAGGTTTGCATGTTTAAAACGCGGCGGTTCACCTCCGCCCGTTTTCCTGCCGCAGCCATCAAGCGGCGACCTTATCGCTTCCTCCTCGCGGTGATTAGGCGGCTTCCTGGTGACTGCATCGCAGGTTCAAGTTCATTTTGTGTTCCCTGGACTCTCGGGCAGCAACCTTTTGTTGAGTCATAAAGAGTGGGGGGAAAAAAAAAAGATCAAAACGATGACTTTCGGACATAAACACCACTTTAATTGCCGTTTTCCCTCCGACAGATTGCAATCTGTTGGATCTGTCTGCTAAGACAGAGACATGTGAACCTGTAGTCTGGACTTCTTAAGCGAACACTGACTTCATTGGTGCGGTTGTGTGTAAACTCAAGGTCTTGCACAAAAAAACCCCCAAAAAAACATGATTCCTTTTCACACACATTTGACATCGCTGAATCTAGGGATTCCAAGTTTTCTTTGGGAAGAAAATCTCAATTTTGTTACAATTCGATTAATAACTTAAAGAAAAAACACAGTTTTATATCATAAAACTAGGTCAAAACAGGCAGGTATGCTGTCATTTCTGTTATATAAACCTTTTATCTGCCATTGGGTCACACAAAGTTGATATAACTCCACCGCACGATGGGAAGGGATCAGCCGAATTTTTAAGATTAGCTGCCCAATACGATTTTTGTGAAAAATCCTTGGGTTGGTCATGAATGTAGACGGCGGCCACAGGACGGTGGCAGGCAGATCGCCGGCAGTAGCTCTGATTGAGCGATGTGGAAATGTCTCTGGACGTTGGCCATCCATAGTGTCCAAGCGCCACCGCCCTCAGCGATGGTCCAAGCAGTCCAACCACAGCAGGATTTCTACGCAGGTCCCACGATGGCCAAGAATGCCAGATTGACATCCGGTCATCGTTGGCCTCCTGGACCCCGTCAACAGCCATCCGTATGATTTCCAACCCTTTGTGACTCTGTATCCCTGTCATGGGATTGCCAAAACTTAACCTGGCAACTGTTGGTCGAAGGCAGGTATCCTGCCAGTCCGACATAGTGCCAGTTAAAGTCCCATTCATCCATTCACACACTAATGGCCAATACTGGTGCCAACCAGGAGCAATGTAGCAGTGTCTTGCCCAAGGACTCTTTGACACATAAGTGGGTGAGGCCAGAAAACCAAGCCTAAAATCTTCCGATCAGGTGTCGACTGCTCCAAGACACACCTGCGCTCCCCTCTACAATTCTCAACGCGGTAGGATAACCCTACCCCCTATGGCTCATGTGACTAAAGACCAGCCTTACGTTGGATGTCCACTGTTGAGTTCTGTTATTGGTTTTACTGTTTTACTGTCAGCAGCGCCTAAAAAATTACTTGACGTCCATCATTGCTGCTTACAGAAAGTTTCTGATGGTACTGTCCATGTCTGATGTGACCAATGTAAAAGAAATCTATTCTCAAAAATGACAGATTATACAGAATCACGATAAGACTTTAAGTCTGACTTTAGTCGCATCTACAATGATTTTTTTGGTGAGCTTGGTACCAAATGTACCTGTATGTATGACAATGACTATAAACATAGCTTGTCAACGTACAGTCCCATCCCACTTTGGGATTTCAACCATCAAACTTGTACTTTCAAACCGCGCCGCCGTCCTCCTCAGCAAGTCTTTCCCTTCATTCCTGACGGGACGTCCTCTCGCCGGTTCAAAAGCAGCGAGGGGCGTTTATCTCTGACCCGCAGCTTTGGCCTCGCTGTCTAAGCTGCCAAAACAGTCCTATTCAGCATTGTGCTGAGTTCATCAATGCTCTGCCGACACACACAAACACACACACAGGCGCACACGTGCAAAGAGGGGAAGGTGCACACAAAAAATGTAACATACAGACTTTAACCTGTTTGTCAAAAGGAAAATCAACTATGTTCTTGATCATTTTATTTCCAAAGAATTTTTGGGATTATGAGCGAATAATCTGTACTGTAAGGCGCACTTTCAAACCATAATTTAAACAGACACCGCACCTTTTAATCCTTATATCCTTACACACAGATTTAATCTGGTTGTCTTTACTGATGACAAAGCAATTTTCATAGGTACAAACATTTGGTTGAGTGTTATTGTGAAAACGCCAACGCGGACAATATGTTACTGTGTCGGACAGTGTTTTTTTCTTAAAGAGTTAACTTAAAAGTTTGGGAGTTAGCTTGGTCACAGTAAAGTTTGTTTGGCGGTATCAGTCTGTATTTTATGTGTTGCAAACATGTATGGCAGTTATGCTACATTCCCAGCTAGCATGTGATGCATTCTTGTTCGTGCTGATAGCATTTGGTGTCACATTTACGCAAAGTTGTTGTAAAATGTCGATGTGGTGCAAATCTCGCGATTCTCGATCCAGCTTCTTTCACAGCTGTATTCTTATATATAAAAGACTTGGTGTCAAATCTTTCAAATCCCTGATTGATTGGTCCAAGTTCAACTGGTTTAACTTTTAACACATGTTCAATGGCTGTGCATTTTATATGTAAAGTTGAAAAACAGTCCTAAAAACATGCGTAGGGACACATGAATTCAATAGTTATGAATTCAGAAGCCCAGGACTCGCATTTACATGTGTATTCATAGACTTGAAGTCAGCGTGAACAAACTGTTTCAGGCACCTTGAATATGCTAACATGGCTAATGTGAAGCACTGTTGGACTGTATTTTTTAATCGTGTTTAGTTATAGTAATGTTTGTTTTAGCGGTATCAGACTGTTTTTTTTTTATTTAATAAAATGCTAACTAGACTGATATATTTAGGTATTGTGAAAACGCTAATGCAGCTAAAGTATAACGGTGTTGGACTGTGTTTGTTTGATTGCATTACTAGCATATTTGGGAGTTAGCATAGTCACAAGTCACTAGTACAGAGAATATGAAGGCTTTTGATGACACGCCTAACGCCTCGTGACTGTCATTTTGAGTTTCACGTAAATGACTGAAGGTTATTCCGTTATGGAGGGCTCATTATGATGCACATTTCAACTAGAAACAACATAAATTCCCAGCTCTGGACAAACTCAGTTCTTGTGGTTTGCCTGCCTTTGTGAAAACAACCCCCCCCCACCCACCCACCACCACCACCATGTCCCCGTTCATCAAAGAGTGCCTATCAACCTCCGACAGGTCAGGTCCTCCAACACGCACTCGCAGAGGTCCCCAACCCGCGACCTCTCCCCTGTCACAACTGTCACTTGACTTCAGCGAGCAGAAACCCCTTTTATCAGAAAACCTGAGGAACTGCCAGAAAATGACCCCTGTGTATATTTAGCAGCGGCTTGGCAGTCGCCCATCCCAACTGTCGAGGCTGTCAAAACCTCACTCCTTCTCCCCCAGCTGTTTGATTGAGGGAGGAGGGGCTCGCAAAGTCTGCAAATTGGATGGAATCTAAAAACTTGTTTGCCGATATGGCCAGTACGGCATGTCGTGAATGATCTTCGTGATGTCAATTTGGACAAATGTTAAGGATAAACCAAAATTTCTTAATGGCTTCCAGCATTTTCCCCCTGATTTTGAAGCAGAACTGATGTTTAACCCTTTAACGCCAGCGGAGACACCTAAATAACAAACTTTCTTTGATATGTCGTAACTTCTCGATTATTGTAAATCAGTTGATTTTAACGCGCCTCTTCATACAATAATAATAAATAACGTCACAAAGGCCACTTTTCTCCACAATAGAATTTGCTAGAATTACATTAATTGTGTAAGCGGTTTAAAAGTTATGGTTTTCGTAAGAATGCTAACATTGGAGCTAAAGCTACAATATAAAAAGGGTTGACCATTAAACCCTGAGGATGTCATTGCTGACAGCCAAATAATAATTATTCTTTGACATATCGTAACTCCTCGATCATGAATACGATCGTCGTCAATGAGTTAATGTGACTTTTCGTACAATATCAATATATAAAGGCACAAACGCCACTTTTCTCTGTAACAGAATTCACTGGAATTACATTAATTTTCCAATGGGTTAAAAGTTACAGTCACCATAAGAATGCTAACACTGAAGCTAAAACTATGACACAAAAGAGTTAACCATTGAACCTCACCGATCTTTCCAGTGACGCCTAAATGACACTTTTTGATACATCATACCTCCTTGATCATGTAGGCAATCGGTGTAAATCCGTCGATTCTAATGCAGCTTTTCATATACTATCAATATAAAAAAGCTGGTTCATCTCTGCGATAGATTTAGCCAGAATTACGTTAATTATGTTAATATTTAAAAAGTAACAGTAGTCAAAGGAATGCTAGCACTGAAGTTACAATGTTAAATGGGTTGATCTTTAAATGCCAATGACCTTGACACTACATTCTTTCACAAATGATAACTCATCCATCATTTACATCATAAGTGAGTTGATTCTAACGCGACTTTTCATATTGCCTTTGTCCCATGCAATGGCAAAACAGCAGATATCCTCTGTGTCAGAATCTGGTGGAATTATGTTAATAGCATCAACAGTTGATGAGTTATGCTACTCGAAAGAATGCTGACACTTGAGCTAAAGCTACGGTGTTGAACCCCAATAATGTTGCCGCCAACACATAAATAACATACACTGTTTAGAAAATAATGGTAGTTGGATATCTTCAAACCAGCCCTCAGTGGCCATTTGAAGAACTGCAGTATTTGAGCCTTTTATTTTTAACAAAGAAAACAAAATTTACACCCAGCAATGTTTTAAAGATTGGAGTGTGTTGGTGTCTGGGCCCGCAGAAGGTCGAGGAGAGGAGCAACAAGTTCCCTTGGGGCTCATACGACCACATCATGGGATGTCATAAAAAGGGAACGTGCCATTATTGTGCGTATCCTGCGTGTGTATCATGGAGTATTTCTAAGGTTAATATAAGTGGCACACACTTATGATGGGGTAATGTAAGCCGTTGTGTGGCGTCCTTACGTCACACGCTAGCTGTTCGTAAAGTCCAGCTACTGACTCCTTATTGAGATGGACGGGGCATGTAGAATGTCTAATTTAAGTCAGGCTCAAGTATGTGCTCAACGTGAGTTCTTGAACGCACGTTTAGTATACAGTGTTTGCTTTGGACTCTCTTAACTCAATACTAGCACATGTATGTACAGTTGGTAGAGCCTTGGTGGAACAGTCAAAGCCGTGCAAATCTCGTGAATCTTGGTGTCATATAGTTTCTCTGTATGATCAATTTTCAAATGGTTGGTACTTCCTTAAATTCAAAAGGGACGCCGTACATACATCCCTACCAAACCAGAGTCCCTGATTGGGCAAAGTTCAACTGGTCCAATGGCCATGGGTTTTGTATATAGAGCCTCAAAACAGACGTAAAAACAGGAGGTTGGAATGCAGAAGGTCGAAACGAGCATTTTCTCACATCTAGATAGACCAGGCATGTCCAAAGTCCGGGTCAATCTTCCACCGGCCTGTGAGCTCATGTCATAAATTCAATAATCTGCAGGCCCCAGCACTTGCTAGGAACTGTGTGTGCAATTGCTTGGTTGTGATTGGCTGTAAACAATGGCTGCCGCTTCAAGGACAAGTGGAAATTGGCATGTTTTTTTTAACTGACACAAAAAACAACTCTGTCTGCCTAATACGCCAAGAGGCCGTGGCTGGTTTTAAGGAGTTTAATAACAAGAGGCATCACCAGACGAGACATGTTAACTTTAACAAGCTAACTGAGACAATTGAATATTGAAGTAACTGGAAAGTGTTTTAACAGCACAGTAGCGTTTTTCACAAGAATGTGTAAGTCAAATGAAAATGTAAGCAAAAGCGAGCTAAAAGGTAGCAACACAGCTTTTTGGGGGAAGGGGAAGTTGTTTAATGTTCATTTGCATTTGATCCTACTAAAATAGTCCAAGAATGTTGGTCGAATTGTTGGCCCTCACACCGTTTCACCTTACCAAAGATGTCCCTCATGGCAAAAGTCTGGACACCCCTAACGTACACGTTTCATTGAAAGTGGTCGCTTGAAGGTGCGTTGCCGAAAGTGGTGTGACCATAGCATAGGATAATTCTTAAGCAGAGACAAAAATGTAACTGTTAAGTCATTTGACAAGAAAAAAAACATCTGCTTAAGTGCTGTATTTTTTAAAGTGGTAATCACTCAACAATTTCTCTGTACCTCTACAACAGATTCATTCACCTAAAAAGTTTAATTGCAAGTCTCAAAAGCAAAGCTGTTCTTGAGGGAAAGATTTCTCTTGATTGGACGTTGGCTCGTTGTGTCTAGGAGAGGCATCGGGCCCAAAGACTTCACTCTGTGTCACGGCCCTTTCTCCGGCCAGACACCGTACATTCCTTAGCGTGAATCTCCAATTGAACCTAATCGGTTCTCAAGCCAGCATGCTTAAACGGTCCTCTTTGCCAGGTTAATGGGATTTCTGCTGAAAGGTCGGCACTCGACGTCTAAAGTGGTCCAGACAATGGCAACGAGCTCTGAGTCAAGTGTGATTAACCCACTGACCCGTCTAGAGCTATCCTGCCTCAGTTCCCTCTCAACTCAACTGGAACCGAGTTCAAGTCAACGGACGTTTGCTTGTAAACAAACAATAGCAAATTATCGGACGATAGTGTGTAGGGTTACCCAAGATTGTGTGAAATATGACTCATAATTGAAAGCCGACCTTTTTGCTCCAGTAAAAATATTTTCAAGGATTTGTCGTATTAAAATATATGTCAGAATCCTTCTTCTTTTGCTACTTAAAATCTGCCGACACGGCAACAACAACCTTACTGCTTAACTCCTCAACCCTGATAATGGCGCCGATTTTTTCCGCATCAACCCGCGCAGCCCCCTTTAGACGGTAATCATGTGTTTCCTTGGGTCAGCGTCTGTAATGATTTCTCTCCCCTCGTGCCCTCTGACCTCCTGCGCGGTACATCACTTGGTGTGCGTTCCCTCGCACTGTGTATTATCTTGGCCAGCGAAGCGTTCTCCGGCGTGTCAGGGAGGCAGAAACGAGTGATGTTATCACCTCTGATGGCTTCATCGGAACGAGTGCTCGCTTCTTTGTGATTCCATTTATCAGTTAAACTTTACTTCCTGTCTGCCTGAGAATTTTACTTTGATTCATCGCACTCACCCAGTGTGACATTGTTGGTCTTAGTCATCTGTCATAAAACTAGCCAGGCGACCCGTCTACTAACTCATAAAAACTAATTAACAATTTTTTTTTGATATTGTCACTGCCATTTTCTTATGTGGGGGTTTTTCTACCATGAAACCTTTTTCAAGGACTCCGTAAAAACTAACTTGTCAATTTGTTGCACTTCTCCAAATGACCACAAGGGGCTGGTTTGTGGGAACAAGTGCTCATGTCGTTGTGATTCCGTTTTTTAACGAAAGTTTGTTTCCCTATTTCTATCTAAGAATTTTTAAGGCTGTGTCACTAAGCACAACAAACATTTTGCGCATTTTCCATGTATGAAATCTTGGTCTTTCATGATACTGTTTAGTTCCTCTGCGGAGAAGTGCCTTTAGCCAGAGCGCCTTCTCGGTAACAGCAGCACAAGAGAGGAACTCAGTTCCTCACAATACCACTCTGTTTAAAAAGCACTTAAAAAAACTGGTTCATATCACAACAAACATGTCTACATTGAACTATTTTAATGCCTGCGCCTCCTTGTCTGATCTGTCACCTTTGAGTCTTATATTTGTTTTTTATGTTTCTCACTGTGAGCAGGTTTTATGTATTTTAAAAGACTGTCTATTGCACATGTATATTTTCTATTAATGTATTTAATTCAGGCTTCGCACTTTTTAGGTTGACGATTTTAACACCTGTCCGGGGACGACAGATGAAAAATAGCCCTTGGGCTAATTCTGGTATGCTTTTAATGTGCACTGTCCCTGTTAAATAAACAAATAAAATAAAATAAATACATGCATGATTTACATAATTTGTAAGTGTTTCTTTGTCGATGTGCGTATATTTCCATCAAGGTTATGGTTGACGGGTTTTTACGTGAATTCAGTTTTGAGCTGTTCAAAAGTTTTGGTCGGGTGACAATTACGCAGTTTATGCGTATTTGACATAGTTTTAAATTATTACAATAGTTTATGCTATTGTGCCTGATTTTTGCGAGATGCATACGCAAATTTGTGGTTTTCCAAGACCGTTCCAAGTATGTCTAATGGTCTTTTCACGCATGTACCACCAGTGTATAACTTTTATATCGCATATCATATTAAAATTATGTAATTGCCATAATTTGATGTAACCAAAATCTTACAGAATCCTATTGTTCATACCCTATGAACAAAGACCATCTTTCAATTGTTGCACTTCCTCGAATGACCACAAGGGGCTGGTTTTACCGGCACAAATGATCACTTCATTGTGATTCCTTTGAACACATTGACACAAACCGCAATTGTTAATTTCTCTTCTGTTTTCATGTTTACAACGGGTAGCACTAGGGCGCTACCTGAGCGTCAATATCAAATCTGAGTCCCTGATTGGTCAGATTCAGCGTTTTTGCGATTTAACATTCAAAAGTTTACCTGGTCAAACTTCTAGCGCACGCTCAATGCCTGATTTGTATGTAGAGCCAAAACGAGACGTGCGTTGCAATGTGGGAATGCTAGAGTGCTGGACGTATTAGCCCGGAACGCAGGCTTACTTACAAGGCTGACTAACTCAAAATATTGTTCTTTTCCGAATTAGTGTTGCCATGTCTTTTTTGGAGCGGTATTCCACTCTTCATCTTTTTTCAAGGGCTCAGTTAAGACAAAATTATCGCTTTGTTGCAATTCCTCCAATGGCCACTTGGGGCTGGTTTCATTGAACCCCAGGTAAAAAAAAAAAAAAAGAAAAGAAAAAACTTAACACCAAATAAATATAAAACTATTTTAAGGTTTATCACTATAAGTTCCCTTCAGAATAACCAACCTCTTCTAGTTGTAGGTGGCATATGCTAGCAAGCAGTGGCAAAAGAAAAAGAGGAAGAAGAAAAAGCCCCTCCCGCTTTTCCTGTGTGAATACCATGGTCTTAAACATGCATTCAGGAAAGCACATTCAAGTCCATTTTTGGGCTCTCTGTGCAAAACATGTGGCCACTAAACTCTCGTCGAATGCTAAACATGTTGCTAAGTCAGTTTTCGGACTGTAGGTACAAAACGACTGAGCGTCAGAAATTAAACTAGTTGGCATTTAACCAATCAGGGACTCAGATTTGGTAGTGATGTGTGAGTAGCATACTTTTCAATTCAAAGAAGTACAAACTGGTTAAAAATTGATCACGGAGGAGTAATCAATAATTGTGATTTGCGTTAAAATTATGTGACACAAGGTATTTCAAATATCGGAATGGAGCTGTAAAAGCAAGATTTACGATATTCAAGACTCTTCCAACTGTAGGTACATGCGCTAGTATGGGATTGTATGTGAACGTCATATGCTTTCAAGAAGGTGCGACACATGCCAGGTGTGAACGTCATGTTTTATTGACGTGTTACAATAGACATATTTCTACTAGACTCTTTTAAAGACACTCTGTACTTCCTCTGTACGGAACATTTTAGCAAAGAATAGCTAAAATCTGAGGTTATCGTGTCCAAAAAAGTTCCCTTAACAAACTTTCCAGGAGTTTCAATGAAAGATGATCCAAAAAACCGCTCTGTCTCCATTCCAGCAGGAGTTCCAGCCATCAGGTAATATCTCTGAAGCCTGTAAAGCGTTTTGTCAGCCAGGGAGTTAAGACACACCTACTACCCGTGGAAAATTGCCATCATTTGTTTTAATTGAGGACTACTTTTTTTTTTTTTTTGATGTTGCCTCAGTTGTCAGCAGATATCTCGTTTGGGAGGAAATCTTCACATGTTCACTTCAAACGCTCCAGGCAAAGGATTTCTCCTCCCTTTTTTGTCAAAATTAGCTCGCTTTGGAAATGAAGGTTGACTCTGTGACAGCTACTCCACACGTGTGAGAACTAGGTCATTTGGTATTTAGAATACTTACTTAATGCCGCCTGAAGAGGTTACTCATGCCCACCTAGGACGTTTGAAGTCTTCTAATAGCTTTTGAGTTATTTCATTGACAAGTGTAAATAAAGATCTTGTTCCAAGTTAGTCGGGGGGTAAAAAGCCTTACCATGTTTGTACAAAGAAAAAGTAAAAAAAAAATAAATAAATAGAAAAAAATAACTAGATTTAGTCTAACTTTTGGAAAATTGTTTAAATTCAAACATATTTTTCTTTAAAAGCTATAAAAACTTGCATTGACATTAAGATATTTGATAAATTTACTGTTCACACTAACCTGAAATCAAGTCTTTATCTTCAATAACAGAATTTGTCTGACACAGACAATTATTATATTTGACTGCTTTATTTGGACCATAAGGCCTAAAAATGACAAATGAAAACAGTCTCTTGGCTATTTGTAGATTTATCAAATAAAAAAAATAAAAAATTGGATTGTCCCATTGAAATATTTTCCGCAAAAAAGTACCTGAAAACCTTGTGGGTTTTTTTTTTTTTTTCAAATACAATTACATATATATGAATTATATGTGGTGCTGTATATTCGTGAATAGGTTAACATGGCTAGCGTATAGCAATGTCGGAATGTTTTTTTTTTTTTACGTGTTACTCAAAAATGTTGGCAGTCAGCAAAGTCACAATGACATTTGTTGTAATGATATCAGTCTGTTTGATGTGTTGTAAACAATGTTTGGAGTTATAGGACTTTTGAATACGCTAGCGTAAACCAACGCTAACATAAACCACTGTATTTTTTTTTTTTTTACATGTTACTAACAAGGTTAGGAGTTAGAGTAGTCACAGTAATAGTTCGATGTAGTAAATGCTACAAAATGATAATGCCTCTAATGTATACAGCGGCTTAATTTAAATATATATTCGTTTTACACGTTACTTAACAAGTTTGGGGGTTACAGGTATTGTGAATATGCTAGCGTGGCTAACCTATAGCAGTGTCAGATTTTTTTTACATGTTACTGATAAGGTTAGGAGTTAGCGTACTCACTGTAACGCTTGATGCAACAAAAGCTACAACATGCTAATGCCTCTAAAGTGGATTTCGGTGTATATAGCGGCTTTGTTTCTATTTCATTTTTTTTTACATGCTACTTAACAAGGTTGGGAGTTAAAGGTAACATGAATACGGCAACGCAGCAAATGTGTAAATGTGACTTTTTTTTTTACGTATAACTAGCAATGTTAGGAATTAGCCTAGTCACGATGACTTGTGTTGTAGTGGTGTTAGTCTGTTTTTTGATGTATTGCAATCGATGTTGAGAGTTACAGGTTTTGTAAATAAGCTAATGCGACTAACAATTTTAACATGTAGCAGTCTTTGACTGTGCATTGTTTTCTACAAATAACTAGCAAGGTTGGGAGCTAGCGTATGTCCAGTTTTTTTTTCTTTTCGGTATCAGATTGTTTTTGCATGTAGCTAACAAGGTTAGCTAATAAACTTAGGAGTCAGCATAGTAACAATAACATGCTGTATCCGTATTTTTTTTACATGTTACTTAACGTGTTATAGTTAGCTTCGTAACATCTTTGTTTTGTTTTTTCAGCAAAAATCACCAACAGTTGCGTAAGATTTACGAAAAAATTCTGTAGAAATTACGTAATTCTCAATAGACCAAAACAGCTCAAAAACGAATTTGCGTAAAAACCCATTGGCCAAAATCCTCGACGGACGTCAGTGCACATCAACAAATGACAAACGCAAGAAACACTTTAGAATTTTCACGCTTAGATCACGAAAGACAGAAATGTCAAAGTCTGGAAAAAGGAATGAAGTAGATGTTTGACATCTGATAGCATTCAACGCCGTGACATGCTGGAAGTGTCTCTGCAAGAGTCCTTACTATCCGGACAGTTTGATTTATGACATCCAATTGTTGGTAAGACGCTTTTGTGGGGTGGGGGGGTGGGGGACCAGTGCCAGTTTTTGACTCCACACTCTCATGTGCTCATGGGAAACTCCGGCATCCACAACTCCCAGGTTAAGATAGTTCCAACTCGGCCAGAAAGCATTTTTTTAATTCTCCGCAGCTGAAATCTACCGAGTGGCTTAGTCGTTACAAGGGATTTCGATTAAACTCCACCCACCCCCCTCCCTTCGGTCAAGGCATTCACCTACTAATGTTTGCTTCACAGTGGGTGACATCATATTTGACATGAAACGCCAAGTGCCAGACAGAGCTGGTGTGTGTTTCCTCTCCTCGGGATGTGGAGGTATTACGCCAGCTGGCCAGATTGTGTCAGGGCCTGTCGACGGACAGGCCAGAACAGATGCCCAGGTAGAGGCATGGCGGTCCCACGCCAGTCCCAAAGGGTTAGAAGGGTTCACAAGGATATATATATAATGCAGGCGGTGTTTGGTAATAGCGGTGGCTTTTAAAGTCTAAATGGTCTCAAAATTTGAAACGATCCGCCTCGCCATCACGTAAAGCTGCCTAGAATTTACACAGAGATAAGCTCCTTTGATTTCAAGCGGTTTTACAGCTTATCTCATGCAAAAGAAGTGGCCTATGTATGTGTTTTCATTTCAAACTCTGCTGTTTATTTGTTTACTGCCCCCCCCCCACCCCCATTGTCAGATTGAAATGAAGCAACATACACACCAGGCAAGTGTGGTGCATTCAAGAAAGTGCTAAATGGGGCGATGAAGCCCACTGTGGTCACACTGTACTGGTGCTATCCAATACTAGCGCATATACCTATATGGTACACAATCTCGAAGTGGTTCAAGTCCTGCAACTTTCACTACAGGCCTTTTCCGATAAACAAAGACCTGTCAGCTGTGGACAAGTCATAATTATTCATACCAAATCCTAGTCCCTGATTGGTCAAACTGGAATAGTACGTAGAGCCTGAAAACAGTCTTAATACCACAAACTCGGAAGGCCAAAATTTGGATTTACGTAGACTTTTCATTGGAAGTGGTCGCTTAAATACCCATTCCTGAGATCGATTTGAATGTATCATTATTACCTAATGTCTCTCTTGAAAGAAATCAGTTTAGATGTGGTGTTCTGCCTCTACTTTTAGAGACAGGCGATTCCACCCTGTCCCAGAAGAGAACCATTTTTGATGAGGTGACCTTTGTCAACTAAATGAAATAGAAAGTGAATGCCAGTTTTTGATTTATCGTCCCATCCATCACGATCTGAGAAGTGAACTGTTTTCTGGTTTGTTTTCGTTTGATATGTCAGATGAAGACAGATTGAAATATTTGTGTAAATTTAATGTGTTTAAAACAATCTTTTTGTTGAACCTGTCTTTCTACTGTATGTGTCTTTGTAAGGCAGTGTGGGCTCCGGTACCTTTAAACTAAATAAAATGTGACTATATTGACGCAGGAATCTTGGTAGTTTATATACTGTTAACCATAATTTAACGCCAAAAATCGCATGTTATTAATACAATTATAGACCGTGGACGTGTTCCTTTATGGTTCTGTAGGTAAAGTGCAAAAACAGGTTTATAAAGATTCTACTGATTTCAAAGATCTAAGGACAACCACTCTGTCAAAAGTTCGCAGAATTATGCTAACAAACTCAATGAATCTTGACTTTAACGTCCAACTGGCACTTACATGGATTACTTTGTGTTATAGTCTATTTTGACTGGTGATGTTTTTTTTTAATCGTCCTGTACGTACAGCCCAAAAACGGACTAAATATCTTGTGTGAACCCAAGAATTTTGAACACTGTAACTCGAAACACGTATATACGAGCGTGTACAAAGACTTTTCATTGAAAGCACTCGCTCAAACGTGTTTTTGAGAAAACTCTGATTTTCAACTACTTTTTCGTAAAAACAGGAAAAAAAAAGACACCACAAGTGAACAGGAAGTTCATGTTGAATGCGTCTAGGAAACGATGCCAAAGCGAGAAGACGCCGCCTCCATATCCAACTGTTTCCCAACAGGTGCAAAGACGATCAAGTTGCACCACTTTTGCCTCCCTCTTCTTGTCCTTCCCGCCTCCCGCTTCCTCAAATTAATGCCAGCGGGAGCAGCTTTGCAGACATTTCTGACGTGAGTGTATGTTGAGGAGGAAGGCAGGATGGAATCAGGGGGGTCGCTAATAACCAGGCAAGGTACACTAATCTCCGATGGCAACATTTGGTTTACCTTAAGCTGGAGGGACAGCTGTATTAAAAGCAGGAATAATCCTAATCAGTTCAAACTCCATCCTCCTCCTCCCTGCTTCACCTCTTTGCATATAAAACTTCCACATTAGGCTTAAGAGTACAACGGCTTAGCCGCTGTTCGCCCTACATCTGTCTTCCCCCCTCCGCTATGACCAATCAGAGGGGTGGGATGGAGGGATCAAAGGAGGGAGGGGAGGCAAAGAAAAAAAATAGTGGAAGGTGGATCCAGACAGGAGGACGTGGGGGGGGGGATGGAGTAAGAATGGAAGAATAGAACACAAAGAGGGCGGAAAGAGAAAAAGTCCCTCCTAGCTCGAGATTAGCAATAGAATTTCTGACAAGGAAGTCAGAACGACTTTAAAGTATATTTAGTTTTCTATATCCTTCCTATTTAATTCTATTGATTTAAAGCCATGCTAGCTATGTGCGCATATTGGCTGTGAAATGGCAAAAAAAAGGTTTATTTTTTAAACTCAAGTGATTCTTTGCCTTTGTTAGCATATTGTGGTTTTCTTCTTTTATTTTTTTGTGGACCATTTTTGAATATCTACATTATGCCAGAACGTTTTAGCTAACGTAAACATAGCATATGAGTGCAACATGCTAACTTCATGATTTTGCTTTTTTGATTGAATTATTTTAGAATGACTGAATTTAAACTTCAGCCACAGAAACAGAATTATTCAGTCCGTCGCCATATATTCTTTCACGTTGTTAGCATAAAGCAAAAAGAAAAAAGTTTAAACTGAATTCTCAAGTGATATTTTGCATTTGTTAGCATAAAATTGCTTTTGTTATTTAGCTTTTTCTTTTTCTTTTTTATAGAGCTGGGGGCGACTATAATAAACATTTCATCAGGACCAAAAAGCTTTTTTATTTATTTTTTTAATCATCTGCTTCACTTTGACATTTTTTTATTACCCAGGAGATATGAGTACTACTTCATT
This sequence comes from Oryzias curvinotus, assembly GCA_023969325.1. Lineage (NCBI taxonomy): Eukaryota > Metazoa > Chordata > Actinopteri > Beloniformes > Adrianichthyidae > Oryzias > Oryzias curvinotus. The sequence continues at coordinate 13,871,928 of CM043707.1, read as the reverse complement.
TGTGTAAGCTAATGTGAGCTCATTTTAGCTGGTACTAAATGTAGCATGCTAAAAGTTGAAATTCATTTTCTCTGACATTTATTTCTGTACATTTTACCTAAATTGTTTTTGACCATCCAAAATCAACATATTCTATGCTGTTAGCTGCCTTCCTCTGTGATGATACTATGTAAAATGACAAAGTTTGTGCTTTCGCTTAACAACAAGTAGCCTTTGCTAGCATGGTCAGTTTTTCTTTGCTGTGTTTTGAAGCGTTTTTGTCTTTAAGGTAAATTGATGTAAAATGCTTTTTTTTTGTTTAACTGTTATCAGTTAAACATAAAAATAATGTTTTCTGTTTTTTCATGGATTACTTTGTATGGGTTAGCATGAAGCTTCTTTTATAGTTTTGGGGGAGTCTGAAAAAAAATGTCTTTGATGTCCTGAAACAGCATTTTTGTCCTTGTTTGCTTCCATATGAGTAATATTTTTAACCAAGAGATAGTGGTATTAGCTTATTTATTTTGTTAAAGCTAATTATAGCACTTAGTAAATTTGGCATGCTAACTTTTGTGTTGATTTTGAACATTTTAAAGAAAACTATTTTTTCTGGTACTATTTAGTTCAGCAAGTTCTGTTTTTGAGAATCAAAAATCCATACATTTTATGATTGTTAGCTTCATTACGCAATGAAAATGCAACAAACCAAGACATTGTATATTTTACCCAATGGCCGTGTCACACAGACACTATGTACGTTTTGCGCATTTTCCACGTATGAAATACAGGTTTTTCGTGATCCATGCGTGTTATACGTAATTCAAAAATGTTCCTTTCGTTTTTCATACGTCAATGTGCACAGATGTCCGTCAATGGTTTTGGCCGACAAGTCTTTCCGTGAATTCGGTTTTGATCTGATTTAAATTTTTGGTTGATTATAGTTTATCTGTGTTTCACATAATTTATTCACAATTATTACGTAAATCTTGCACTATTGTGTGTGAATTCTGCGAGATGTATAGGCAAATTTGTAGCTTTCCACGACTGCTCCACGTATGACTTAATGACTTTTTTAGGCATCTACCACTGATCTATAACTTCTATATTGCCCATACGGCGCACATGTACACATACAAATTGCGTAATTGACATACACATTAGTAATGAATTTCAAATAAACAACAGAATAATCAACACACAGGTCATGTTCTACGTTTTATGTGTTTTTTGCGTGGTTTATTCGTACCTTTTACGTGGTTTTAAAATGGTTCATTCCTGATACATCTGTGAAAGTTTCACGTAATGACCACAACTTTTCTCTGTTTTCCCACATGTATTCACGTATGACCAATTGTCATCCAAGCAATATGCGCAAAATGTGGATAGTGGCTGTGTGACACAGCCCTAGGGTGAACTAGCATTTGTTGCTAACGTTCATTTTTATAGCATGCTGAACTTACTGTTTTATAATTTTACAAAATTTTTTAATAAGTCCATAAAACCTGCTGTGTTCGTGTTATGAAAACTTGGATGATGTATAAGAGACAAGTCACCTAATTTTGGAATCGTAAATTTGGAAATCCCAAAACTTGGCAAAAGTCCTAATGAGGGAATTTGGAAAAAACTTCAATCCAGACTTTATGTTGTGTGCATATTACGTATTAAAATTCTGTGAGTCGCAAAAAGCACATTTTAGAAATTCGTAAATATAAAAATTTGCACCATAATTGCATTACTGTCATCATTATTTTGGACATCTTACATAAATCGGACACATGCTAGCTACTTTCTTTTTACAGAAAATATGAACATTATACGAATTTCATGAATATATATTAATTGTTTGAGCGCAATGCATTGTAGTCTATTTATCCCATTCTAGTGTGCATCAATGCACACTGATTATTCTCGGAAATTTCCAGGTCAATGAATTTAGTTATTTGGACACTTCGAAAAAATATGTAATGTCTGATATATTGCACTAAGGAAGTTGAATAAGTTTAATAAAAGTCTTCATTGAGTAGTGAGGCTATTCAGAGACAACCTCAATCTAATCGCGATAAATATCGCACATAAAAATTCTATAGGTATAAAAATATTTCAAATTCGAAGAGAGAAAAAATTAGCATCGTAATTACGTTTATGTCATCATTAATTTGTACATTTTGTACAATTTGGATCCATGGTAGCTACTTTTTTTTTTTTCTAAGGCAAATACGAACTTTTTATGAAGCTATAATCCACTGATGACAAAAACTATGATTAGTAAAAGATACATTGACACATTTTTTTTAATGACAAATCATTCAAATGCAATTCATTCTTGTCAGCATTCCTTTGGATATTTTATGAAATTTTTACATATGCAAGTTACTTTTTCTTACGGCAAATGCGAATTCTATGAATATTTATAAATTTATTGTGTTTTGATAATGAAAACTTTCATTCATAAATATACATTTAAGCTAGTTTTTTCAATTGACAAATGCCTTATGAAGTGTAAAGGAATTTTAAACCACATACTGTGGGAATGTCTTGTATAAGAATAATTTAGATAAAATAGGGAAAATTCTAGAAATACAGAAGAGAAGTCTACATTCATTTTTGTTATTTATGTTTTGGACTTTTTATATTACTGCAAAGTGCATACGATAAAAAAATTAGCTTTGAGTGATGCCAGTCTGAGGTTTCCAGGTGTTTTTTGGTTTGTGAAACAAACACGTCCAAAAATAAAAAACAGCTTCCTGTGTCAGAGGTATGTGTGTTGCAGACCTGTCCCACAGCAAACAGCTCCTGTCTGGCTCTATTTTCTTTTTTTTTTTGTTGCTTTTCTCTCCGAGGCCCACGGCACCATAAATCCGACTGATTACTCCGCACCCCTTTTGCTTGACTGCACCTTCACAATCAGCCGTGGCCGCCAACAATGAGGCCCTGATGAATCAAACATCCATGGCATTAGTTTCACCTTGCTGCCCCTTTCCCATGCGCCACCGCCTCTTTGTCAGGCCCCAGTTTGATGAGAAGGACTACTGACACTGGCTGCACCTATTGATAGACAATTCTGTAAGGACAAACCCCTGAAACCCTACCAATCCAACCCCTCCCCCACCCGAAAAGATAGCAATAATAATAAAAAAATAACCGGACACCGGAACACCAACAGTCTGCCGTACAGGAGACTCTTGGATCCGCTTTTGGCTTTGGGGGCGACTTTAATATTGCTTCAAGGAGTTTACATTTATGAATAATACCTTTAAAAGGAATTAAAAACAAACTGTTTTAACTAAACTCAAAGCTGTTAGCTCTTAAAGGCCATATCACACAGTCCTTACGTACACATTGAGCATATTTTCCTGTATGAAAATTGGTCATACGTGAATATACGTGGAAAAAGTGAGAAAAGTTGTGGTCTTTACGTGAAATTTTCACAGCTTTATCTCGAATGCAAAGAACACGTACACCAACGTAGAACACAAACCGCGCGTGACTATTGCGCTGTTTAGATGCAAATCATTAGTGATTTGTGCGTCATTTACGTAATGTTAACGATAAACATGTACATTGGTGGTACATGCGTGAAGAAAGACATACATTTGCTTGTCACAAAAATCACAATTGTTTAAGTTTACATAATAAAATACACGTCAACTGTGCGATTCTCAACCGACCAAATATTTTGAACAGCTTCAAACCGAATTCACGTAAAGACATATCGGCCAAAACCCTCGATGGACATCTGCGCACATCGACGAATGACGAACGCAAGAAACACTTATGAATTATCACGCATGCATCACAAAAGACCGAAATCTAATGCGTGGAAAATGCGCAAAATGTACGTCGTGGCTGTGTGACACGGCCTTTAGTTGCTTGTTCGTCAAACACACGATGTAGCTTAAGGGTGTCCGGCAATTTTTAAATTCGTATGAGTATTTTCGTGCAAAGTTATCGTTCAGCCAACTGTATTCAGTTCTTTTGATGAAATTGCATAAATGGAGAGCAGGACTTCTTTGACGATCATCAACAAATATCCCACATGATGATGTAATAACGTCACTCAACAAAACAGTTGATGTTTTATTTCTGTAAACAGCTCAACCAAATCGTTAATCGTTTTCAAAAACTGGAGAGGCAGCCGGTAAGATGCGGAAGTAAACGGGGGTCGATCAACTATTTGTTGCATTATCGGGGTGCTTTAGATCAGTGGTTCCCAACCTTTTTCATGCCATGGACCGGTATGACGTCACACAAACTTTCGCGGACCAGTCTTTCAAAGATAGGCGGATGATTATTGTAGCAATACTAGGATGATGGAGGATCAGTATATATATATATGCTATTAGTAAATGTTTATTAGTTAAATGTTGTTGTACATTGTTGTTTAGTGATGATTAAAAACTACACAGTAAGATTACACAAAAATACTTCAGTATTAACATATATGAGGCATTTTATTACAAAGACAGAAAGCAGCGACTTTCATACGTCAGGCTCTGTTGTAAGCCGTGCTATGCGGGCAGCATGGCGTACGAAGCGCGTTCCACGCTACCTTAATTAGCACATATTTATCGGGGGAGAACCGCAAAGCTGGTAGCAGCAGGACAGACGGGGGGGGGGGGGGGGGGGGGGGCTTCATTAAACGATCTGGTTGTCCGGAGTGGTCTTCTCCCGGGGACTTGACGCGCTGCAGTCAGAAAGTCATTTTCTAATGACAGAATTTGCGCTCAGTGAATTTAAACACGCATGTGCAGTGACGTATGTATTATTAGAAGATAACCATTGGCCGTTCTGCATGTCAATCAAGTCCCGTACTTCTCGGTGAGGATGTTGATTGAATGGTGGATTTTTTAGACGTACTTTTTTATTTATTTATCTATGCTGGCCTGCGGTCTATCCTCATGTCTTGAAGATCTACCGGTCGATTGCGATCGACGTAATGAGGCGATTTTTCAAAGTAAAACTTCTTTCAGATTCCAAAAGAAATAAAACGGAAGTAATGCAAGTTATTTCTTCTTTCTGTGCAGCCCGGTACCAAATGACCCACGGCCCGGTACCGGTCCGTGGCCCGGTGGTTGGGGACCAATGCTTTAGATGTAAATTCCTGTAACCCTTGTGCTATCTTAGGCACTTTAACATTGGGAGTTGGGTCATCTAGACCCCACTAGACAGTGTACTGAACCTTTATCTTCAATGATTTGTGATCTTCACTGGTGTCCATGGATTACATGAAATCCTCTCCACCTTTATCCACCTTTGTCATGGTAGGGAGAATACGTCAATGTAAGGGTGGGGGTCATCTAAGATAGCACAAGGGCTAAATGTATTTTCTATGTCTGTTTGATGATTCGTTGATCTCAATGCATTGCTGTTGTGTGAAATTTGATCATTTGAAATAGAAATTATAGTTATTTGTAATTTTATTGTAAAGCAGAATATATTTTCATAAGCATTATTTCTATACAGGTTTTTCACCTTGCTTGGTTTCTACAACCTCATTAACTCACCGGAAAAAGTTCTCTGTCTAAAGCCAAATGCAAATAAAGAAAAGAGACAAGTGCATCCATTTGATGCTTTCCCCTTCAAGTGGAGCAAAATAACTTGACAGTGCTTACATTTTTGTGAACAAATCGATCAATAATATTGAACATTGTAGACTTTGTAGTTGTTTCAGGCGACCTTCGGCCCTGTGTCTTGGACACTCGGGTGAAGAGAGGGGCGGAGCTGTCCACCGATCACTACCTGGTGGTGAGTTGGATTCGCTGGCGGGGAAGGAGGCCGGAAAGACTTGGAAGACCCAAACGCACTGTGATGGTCTGCTGGGAACGTCTGGCTGAGCCCTCCGTCAGGGAAGTCTTTAACTCCCACATCCGGGAGAACTTCAAACAGGTACCGAGGGAGGTTGGGGACATTGAGTCCGAGTGGACCATGTTTTCCACCTCCATTGTCTCTGCTGCTGCTCGGAGCTGTGGTCGCAAGGTCTCTGGTGCCTGTCGCGGCGGTAACCCCCGAACCCGGTGGTGGACACCGGAAGTAAGGGATGCCGTCAAGCTGAAGAAGGAGTCCTACCAGGCCTGGCTGGCCTGCGGGACTCCAGAGGCAGCTGACAGGTACCGGCAGTCTAAGCGAGCTGCGGCCCGGACTGTTGCGGAGGCAAAAACTCGGTCCTGGGAGGAGTTCGGTGAGGCCATGGAGAAGGACTACCGGTTGGCCTCGAAGAAATTCTGGCAAACCATCCGACAACTCAGGAGGGGAAAGCAGTTCTCCACAGGCACCGTTTTCAGTGCAGGTGGGGAGCTGTTGACTTCGACTGGGGACATTGTCGGGCGGTGGAAAGAGTACTTCGAGGATCTCCTCAATCCCACTGACACGCCTTCTTTTGAAGAAGTGGAGAGTGAGGACTTTGGGGTGGGGCTGTCTATTACCCGGGCTGAAGTTACTGAGGTAGTCAACGAGCTCCTCGGTGGCAAGGCCCCGGGGGTGGATGAAGTCCGCCCTGAGCACCTCAAGTCTCTAGATGCTGTGGGAGTGTCTTGGCTGACACGGCTCTGCAGCATCGCGTGGCGGTCGGGAACCGTACCACTGGACTGGCAGACAGGGGTGGTGGTTCCCCTCTTTAAGAAGGGGGACCGGAGGGTGTGTTCCAACCATAGGGGAATCACACTCCTCAGCCTCCCTGGGAAAGTCTATGCCAGGGTACTGGAGAGGAGAGTCCGTCCGATAGTCGAACCTCGGATTCAGGAACAACAGTGCGGTTTCCAACCTGGTCGTGGAACAGTGGACCAGCTCTACACCCTATCTAGGGTGCTGGAGGGATTGTGGGAGTTCGCTCATCCAGTCCATATGTGTTTTGTGGACTTGGAGAAGGCGTTCGACCGCGTCCCCCGTGGCATCCTGTGGGGGGTGCTCTGGGAGTATGGGGTCCGGGGAGCCTTACTGAGGGCTGTCCCGTCTCTGTATGACCGGAGTAGGAGCTTGGTTCGCATAGCCGGCAGTAAGTCAGACCTGTTCCCAGTCCACGTTGGACTCCGGCAGGGCTGCCCTTTATCACCGGTTCTGTTCATAGTTTTTATGGACAGAATTTCTAGGCGCAGCCAGGGGCCGGAAGGGATCTGGTTTGGGGACCACAGGATTTCCTCTCTGCTTTTTGCAGATGATGTTGTCCTGTTGGCTTCATCGAACCGGGACCTCCAGCGTGCATTGGGGCGGTTTGCGGCCGAGTGTGAAGCGGCTGGGATGAGGGTCAGCACCGCTAAATCTGAGGCCATGGTCCTTGACTGGAGAAAGGTAGTTTGCCATCTCTCGGTGGGTGGAGTGTCCTTGCCCCAGGTGGAGGAGTTTAAATACCTTGGGGTCTTGTTCACGAGTGAGGGAAGATCGGAGCGTGAGATTGACAGGCGGATCGGAGCGGCGTCCGTAGTTATGCGGTCGCTCTATCGGTCCGTCGTGGTGAAGAGAGAGCTGAGCCGAAAAGCAAAGCTCTCAATTTACCGGTCGATCTACGTTCCAGTACTCACCTATGGTCATGAGCTATGGGTCATGACCGAAAGAACGAGGTCCCGAATACAAGCGGCTGAAATGAGCTTCCTCCGCAGGGTGGCTGGGCGCTCCCTTAGAGATAGGGTGAGAAGCTCGGTCACCCGTGGAGAGCTCGGAGTAGAATCGCTTCTCCTCCACATCAAAAGGAGCCAGCTGAGGTGGCTCGGACATCTAGTCCGGATGCCCCCTGGACGCCTCCCTGGAGAGGTGTTCCGGGCATGTCTAACTGGGCGGAGGCCCCGGGGAAGACCCAGGACACGCTGGAGGGACTACGTCTCTCGGCTGGCCTGGGAACGCCTCGGGGTCCCCCCAGAGGAGCTGGAGGAAGTGGCTGGGGTGAGGGAAGTCTGGGCATCTCTGCTCAGTCTGCTGCCCCCGCGACCCGGTTCCGGATAAGCGGAGGAAGATGGATGGATGGATGGATGGATGGAATATTGAACATTATAACAGTGGCTATTGGGGGAGGAGTAATAACAGAACATCTTACCTTATATCAGTGTTTTTTAACATTTCCTGAGCCGAGGCACACTTTATCTGTGACAACAATCCTGCGGCACACCAGCATCCAAAAATTAAAAAAGGAGAAACTCTATAGTTTGTATTGATGTACTGTTATTCTCCGATGTTTTTCTTTTAGTTGTAATAAAAGTTAAGTGAGTTTTCAGTAATAATTTTCAACTAAATTATTTGAAATTTTACCCTGATATTTGTTTTTCCCTTCAGTTTATTAACACACAATTTTATGTAACCTCACAAAAAAAAAAAAAAAGATTCTTTCTAAATAGGGATTTATTTTTTTTACATTTATTTCATTGTTGGTGCAAAGGCAACTGTAATTTTTTAACAATTATAAGATCAAAATATGCTTGATAAAATTTACACAAAATAATGAACATAATATTTATATTTTCTGTAGGTACAAAAAAGTAAAAAAGTAGAAATTTTATTAGTTTTTCTTTTGTCTTAATCAAAGATGAAGTCTTTGAAAACTTTCACAAAAATGTTTTATTTCTTTATAGATGATTAAATTGTTTGAATTTATTTTACTTGTGTCTGTTGGCCACTTCACCTTAATCCTGTTTCTTAAATGTTGTTATTACTTCTTCTTAAATTTAACATATAAAATAATCCAGACCTTATTAGAAAAGTGTTTCAGTCAGAAAGATGACTTGGACCAAACTCTGGGATGTTTGGCTGTTTATAAACACAAACCTTGAAGGACTAAACCAGGGGTGTCCAATTCCAGGCCTCAAGGGTTGCTGTCCTATATGTTTTCCAATCAACCTGCCGTTGAAGCTCCTCATTAGCTAAACACACCTGATCCAGGTAAATAACAGCAGATGAGGCAGGATTTCTGGAAAACCAGCAGGTTGCCGGCCCTAGAGGCCTGGATTTGGTCACCCCTGGACTAAACTGTTGACCTCTGATTTCATTAAGGTTTCATTCAAGATGTTTAACAGGGAAAACTCTTTTTACACTGAGATGCTGTCAATTTACCCCAATGCATCATGGGAGATGTAGTGTGAAAACTGCCGCAGATGCCAAACAGACTCCCGTCTCTCAGCTTCATTGTTTTGTTCACTTGTTCCACGGTCTGTTACCGGATTCTGTGGAAAGCTACACCGCTAAAGACGAGCTTTAGCTGGTATTTTTGTTGGAACTGAGAGACTAAATGAAAAAGGGGAGGGACTTTTAAGTGCGTCTAGTAGTGTGTAAGATATGGTAATCATAATATAAAGACCATTGGCACTGCTTTCAAAAATAGATAAAAAATGATTCAATTGGGACTTCAAACACAAGTAAGATTAAAGATATGGCCCCCACATGGGGGTTTACTTCCAAACCAGTTTTCCATCACCTAACCTCACTCTTCGGTAAAAAAAAAGAACAAAAAAAAACTTTTCACTTGTTGCAAATTGGATATGAAAAAGCAGCTGTTTTTTTTTTTCCTTCCGGCGCCGTGGTGTCATTATAGGAGACTTGAAGTGGTGGTGTCTGTGCCTCTACGGTTTGTCTATCCAGTCTGCAGCAGGCAGCGTGGCCATGCTGCGCCGTCGCATCAGCAGCAGAAGATCAAGCCCCTAAATGTACAGTAAAGCTGTTTGGGGGCCACTAACCGCCAGCCTGGTGGCGGTGTGTGTAGATAGAGAGGCAGCTGCAATAACGCTCAAGGCTTCCTCCAACCAGGCAGGGTTTCAAAGTCAACTCAGAGCGGCAAACGCTCATCCAGTGTGCTACCCAGCATGTTTTATTCTTTGAAGTACATCCGATCTCGTTGTATTTAACCCTTGTGCTATCCTATGACCCCACCCTTACATTGACGTGTTCTGCCTACCATGACAAAGGTGGATAAAGGTGGAGAGGATTTCATGTAATCCATGGACACCAGTGAAGATCACAAATCATTGAAGAAAAAAGGTTTAGAGCACTGTCTAGTGGGTCTAGATGACCCAACTCCCAATGTTAAAGTGCCTAGGATAGCACAAGGGTTAAGTGACATTTATCAATAAATGGCGAACTGACACAAACAAAAGGCTTTTACTAATGCTCTATTTTGCGACCTAAAACCAACAAAAAACGTGTTTTCTGATTAATAAATCGTTGTGTGTTGTATGTACTTGGAAAGTTTTCATGCAGATTCTTTGCGACGCTTGTTGCAGACGTAGCCTGATGTAGCGTAATAACCGTAACAACTTCCCCTCACATCTTCAGTCGTAGTTTTTCGTGGCCGTTCTGCCGTACATGTGCTACTGCGTTGAAATCAACCTCGTATTGACCGTCTAACGGTGGATTATTATTATTATTATTCCGATATATGAAAGACATAAAATCCCAGGCCAGGCACAAACCACAATTACTTTTTCATGAAGTTTGACCTGGTTTAACTTTAACACACATACAAATTTGCGTAGCTATCTATGACAGTTATGATAGCTATGCAAGAGTTTTGAATGCAGAAGCCCAAAACATGCATTTACATTGACTTTTTAGTGGAAGTGGCGGCTTGAACACGCGTTGCCAATGGAGGTGTGGAGGTAGCTTTAGGGAGCGTCCAGCCACCCTATGGAGAAAGCTCACTTTGAGATCGACCGGTAAGTTGAGAGCTTTGCTTTTTGGCTCTGCTCTCTCTTCACCACAACGAACCGGTAGAGCGACTGCATAACAGCGGACGCCAAGCCAGTCCGCCTGCCGATCTCATAATACTACCTTCCATCACTTATCAACAAGACCCTAAGATCCTTAAACACATGATCCCTCCACCCGCCCAGAGCCGGCAGACTACCTTTCTCCGGTCTGAGTGTGAGGCGGCTGACCGTCATTCCAGCTGCTCCACACTCCGCCGCTAACTGCCCAGATGCATGCTGGAGGTCCTGGGTTGATGATGACAATAGCACAGCATTGTCTGCAAAGAGTAAATCCTTTGGTTGCCAAGCCTCGAAATTCTGTCCAAACAGATTATGAACACACCTGGTGATAAAATTAACTTTACGCTCTGACTCAAATCCTTTTTAACCACCGGTGCAATGACTGGTTACCAGTGGACACCGCACCCAATCAAACTACCCAACCTGGGGCAGGAGCCCCAAAACATTATCTACATCATCACCATGCTTGCCAGCTTACATAAGGCGTTTCTCTGTATCGGACAAACTTTGTAACAGTAATGCTGTTTGTTTAAACATTTCTACTTTCGTCTCATTCGTCTAGAGAACAACATTCCCGGAGTCTTGTGGTTCCCTTTTAACTGTAGTTTCCCATATACATTTTATACAAAAAAGGCATTCCCCTGGTAACCATTTCAAAGGAAACTTGTTTAGCTTTCCTCTAAACACGTCTTATGAAATGTGAGATGAAGGTTTGAAGATATTCTTGAGCATTTTTTATCCTGTTAACTCCGAACGTTGAGAAAAAAGTTTGGGTTGGATAAATATTGACTTGACTTATGCGACTTTTACAAGCAAAAAAATAAATTAAAAAATAAACATGTATATTTACAAAGAGGAGCTAACTGTTAAGATGTTTTCCTGAAGAGTTAGAGCAAACACAATGTGAGTGGCACTGTTTTGCCTGCAGGCTTTTCCACCTTTGCACCTCCCAACAAAAGTAAAGAAACAGCTTTTTTTTTTTTTTTTTTTTTAAATGGTGGCCTTTTTGTTTGCTTATCTCCATAGCAACCATATCATTTTTTGGTCAACTGGGCGTGGTAAACAAGTCTATGTAATTTTTAGAAGAATCAATAAAATGAATTTTTGGATTTCCTTGGCAACCAAGAATGGCAACAAGTGTTTGAATCTGATCATTTTTTTTTAGCTTTTTTTAAAAGGTATTTTTTTAACCACGCCCACATTTCATATTTATTCCTATCATTTTGATCCGCTCGAGCCAAGGATTCGTGTATAAAATTTTTCACAAAATTCCAGAAAAAAATGTGCCAGCAACAGGGATCCTTTTGTGAGCTCGCCATGCTAACGCCATCAAAAATCTACAACAACTTCTAAATCCAACATTTCTTCCTGAGTAGGTTCCCAAGGATGCTCCAGAAGTTATAGAAGGTACTAAAGGGGAGGGTTTTTTTTTTTCAAGATGGTGGCATCTTCTTAAGATCAAAGGTCAACAAATTCCGATTGTGGTTGTAGACTTAACCTGGTGGTTATTTTTCGTAAAGATTGCTTGGGCAAAAGTTTTCTTTTCCCATATTGTGAGAAAATATGAAACCGGCTAAATTTCCCACTTTGGTACGAAATGGATGCCTGGCCATAGGTCCTTTGGCCATCCCATAATAATTTCCAAACTTCCTTCAGATATCCCTAAAACTTGTATTGTGGATTTTGAGGTGAAAAAAATTGATGATGATCGAATTGATGATATCTTTCGCTGTGATGTTATAGATTTTCCCAAAATGTATGATATGACAGATAGAGAGAGAGAGAGAGGGAGGGAGAGAGAGAGAGAGAGAGAGAGAGAGAGGTTTTTTTTTTAAATTTTATTTCAAGATTTGTTTTTTTAATGTTTTTCAGCACTACTGCACCCTCCGATGTCATTTTATGCTTCTCTTCTGCTCTTCCGATCTTCCATGAGGTAGACAGAGACCCGTCTGCACGTTATCTCTTTTATTTGCGTAGGTTTTTCAAATTTTTTTTTTTTTATACCATTTTTATTCAAGTTATACCCGACTCTAGTGCTATGATTTGAAAGCAGAAAATGATGAAAGCACAGTGAAAGTCCATCTAATTTCTGTTTTCAGTTGTTCTGCCGGCAGTGCTTCACCACCCTTGTATATCTGTGTGTGTTTGCTTCCTTTGCTCCTGTGGAGCAGCTCAGCAGGTTGCTTCACATCTGTAACTCTCTGGATGGATGGAAGATAAAAAAAAAAAAAAACAAAAAAAAAAAACAGGTAAATATGTCAGTATGTGTTTACTCTTTTTGCCAAGTCTGTTAACTTGTGGTGCTAGTAGTACGTACCGAGGTAATGTGTGTATATGCGTCAGATCTATCTCAATAAAATCTACTTTAGTGAAGTTCGTAGGTCAAATCACAACATCTAGGGATGAAAAAATGCTATTATTTTGAAAATGTAGCACCCAGCAGGGGGGGGATCTGTTTTAGATGCACTCCCACATATAGAAAACTGCAGCACAAGTTTTGGAAACATCAAAGCATCACTGATTCGAAACAGCAAAAGGTTTAATGACCTCATCAGATCACTTTAATTTGTGCTTTTATTTTTTTTTTTAACCAAACTGGTGTCAGCAGTGGGATCTCATTTTCTCAGTGACATATGAGTTTTGTTTGTTAACCCAACCATTTTGATCTATTACATTTCCTTTCTATTGTTTCATGTTAGTTCATGGTAAGAAAATGTGGAGGATTCTGAACTTTTATTTTTGTGGTCATTACCCGCACTGTGTGAAAGCTTCTAACACAACAAAAATGATCTCACTTGTGATTTTGTTTAAAGTTTATGTTCCACAAGCACCAATTTATAGTTTTTCCCCTTTTAACTTCTGTAGAAATCTGTCAGTGGTATTTTATTTTGAAAATCCCTTGAGCTGAATTCCGTGTCCTCTTCTTTTGTGTAGACATACACATCTTTTTAAAAGTAGTTTTTCAAATAAAATGTTTGAAAATGTTTAGTTGTTCAGAAGATTCCCCCCATTTAGCACAGATTTTACAGTGTTCTTTATAAATGGTTACTTAGTGGACAAAAACGGACAAATTGACTCACTAGTGCAATGGAAACATTATGGACAATTTTTAAAGGTCTTAAAAGAAAAAAAATTTTTTTTGAGAAATTACACCCTAGAGTATTATTCAGAAAAACTTTAGTTAAAATTACATTTTAAAATGTGTTTTTGCTCATCCAAACAAACAATTAAAGTTTTTCTATTGTAGAAATGGAGCTAAACATAAAAGATGCATATATATATATATATATACATATATATATATATATATATATATATATATATATATATATATATATACATATATATATATATATATAAAATTACAAAAATTGCAAATTTAATTGTATACAGTAATACTTTATAAAAAATTTAAAACGTAAATATCTCTTTAAAAGTACTTTAAAAAATTGCTGCCTCCTCCCCCAAAAAAGTAATTGAAAATAAAACAAAAATGCTTTTGAAAAAATATAAACCACCCAAAAGCAACTTTCTCCTCATTGTATACATTAATACGAATATTAAAAAACTAAAACATCACTTTAAAAGTACCTTTTTAACAAAGACTTTGCAAAACATTTACTAAGAAAGTATTAGTAGTATGTTTTTACAATAGTATATATATATATATATATATATATAAAATGTGTGTGTGTGTGTGTGTGTGTGCTTCTCACACATATTCATGCATATATACACTCTCAGATTTTATATATATGTCTTTACAAGTGTATCTTCAACAAAATTTTTTGAATGTAAAAAATGTAAAAAAAAAATTTCATTTTTTTAAAGCCCATCGAGACGACTGTTGTTGTGATTTTGGGCTATACAAATAAAATTGAATTGAATTGAATTAAATGTTAAGAACTATAAAAAATTAAACCACCCAAAAGTAACTATAACCTTGTTGTATTTAGTACTAAATCAACTGAATTTCATTACTTTGATGGCAAAAACAGCTTGTATTCCAACAACAGATTGTTCCCAGCTATTCGCGTTGCTTGCATGTGGAAATTTGGAGTTTATCCTCGTGAAAAAAAGAAAAAAAATCCCTCTTTGTTCGGGGTCGATGGCTTCCTCTCTGTCTCAACATGTGTCGCGTCCAGTGAGGTTTAAATCTGCCCACCTGTCCACATACTAATCCCACCCAGCCTTATTACAAAACGGTGCAATTAATTAAAGGCTCAATCGTTGGGATTAGTAACCTACATTCAACCTCGTGTCGGCGTCCTCGAGCATCCGCCCCCCCAAAAAAATGGTTAAAAAACAACAAAAAGGAAAAGTCAATGTTGATGCGGGTAGAAACAGGTAGAACATTTGCGGTCTAAAGGACCAAAAAACAGGTGGGTTGCGCCTCAAAAGGTGGTCTCGTTTCCTGAGGCATTATGGAGATTAAGATAATCTGGGCTGTATGTTTACAGCACAATGAAACCGGCCTGATATAATGACCATCAAATCTGGATTACATCATTTCACAGCAGAGGAGGGAATTCACCCCGCCGCCATCCGCCGCCACCTTTGCATACAAAACAAAAATCCAATGGTTTCCCCCATATTTTCCTTTTTTTTTTGTTTTTGTTTGTTTGTTTTTTTACTCCACTTTTCCCAGGCTAGGTGGGTAAAAAAGTTGCCCCGGCACCAGGGAGGCGGTTCCACACGGAGGTTATGGCGGCACAGAAATGAAACGGTGCAACAGATGATGGGCATTATCCCATCAACCTGCTGTTTCCGCACACCCTCTGTCCCCTCTTTGAAAGGACAGCGGGAGTGTGTGTTTGTGTGTGGTTGTGGGGACGTGTTTGTGCGTCCGATGAAGGGACGGAGGCCTCTCGCACACACACTTTCATGCTGCACCTGTCACAAACAGCTCTGTCAGAGCAGAAGAAAAGAAAGTTCAGCCATGAGGAAGGACTGAGGGGAAGGGCCACCCATTGTTGTGTTGTTGTTTTTGTTGGTGTTGTAGGTCGGTGTCTGTGCTGGAATTTGGTCAATTTTGGTCACGTTTGTGACTGTGAGCTGAACTTTGACTCCAGGTGCTCGGAGGGAAACCGAGTTTGATGGCACCGCCTTTGGCGTTGCTGCACAAAACAACGACACAAAACACAAAAACACAACGGAAACGTTTGTTAAACCACCCAAAAGTGACTATAGCCTCGTTGTATATGATAGTACTTCATTAAAAAATAAACTTCAAAGAGTTTGGAAATCTCCTTAAAAGTACTTTTTAAACTGTTTGGATTTTTGTTTTGTTTTGGCTGATATTGGTTTGTTTTTTAAAACTCTGTCCTTTGTTGTTTTGTTGTTGTTGTTTGTATTTAGCTCTTACGGTTGTTTTCTATTGTGGAATTTCTTGCATCAAGTCAAAATCACAACAAATACACAAGATTTTTAAAACTAGAAACAAACACATCAGCAAATGTTTTTCTGGTTTGTTTTTTGTTTGCTTTCTTTACACAAAGTTTTTTTTGTTGTTGTTGGTTTGGCTTCCATGGATTTGTTTTGATCAATTCTGTCCTTTGTTGTTTTGTTTTTATTTGTTTGTAACTCTTTCGGTTGTTTGAATAAATTCTGTTTTTTTGTGTTGCTTTGTTGTTATTTGTACACTGTTGTTGAGGTTTGTTTCTATTGTGTCATCGTCTCAAACACCAGCCCATAATCACAACAAATACACAAAATGTTTACGACAAAATCACAACACAGTGTTTAGGTAAAATTGTTTACAAATGCCTGCTTTGTGTTTTTGTTTGTTTCCTTTTTAAAAAAGGTCTAGTTTTTGCTTGTTTGGCTGTTATTTGTTTGTTTACACATCTAGTTGTTTATTGTTTTTCAAAATGTTTTCTGTTCTTGTTTTTATAGTAACATTTTGCCCGTTTAATGTTAATAAAGTTTGCAATATTTCAGAGTTTTAGTCCTTGTTTGCATTTATTCGTTCTTTTGTTTACTTTAATTTCTATCTTGTTTTCCGTAAAATCCCCTGAACCGGTGTAGTTTCATTTTTTGTGGCATCATATCAAGCATCGGTTAAAAACGACAACAAATACACAAACACTTTAGGAGAACAGAAAAAGCATTTTAGTAAACATGTCAGAAAAGGATTTTTCTGATTTTGTTTTTGTTTGTTCTATCAAGAAGTAAGTTTTATATCTTTCTTTGTAGTCTGTTTGTTCTTTGTTTGTGTCATAAATTCTGTCCTTTGTTGCTTTGTTTTTATTTTACGATTTTAAATATTGAAGGAAGTTTACTGAAATTTTACCATCAGAATTTTGAATTTCTGGGACAAACTTTTCTTGTTTTGTTGTTGTTTGTATTTATATTGGTTTCTGTTTCGTTTCCTTCATTAACGTTGCCTTTATTTTGTTTTTGTTTTTTGCAATAGTTTTGAAAAATAAAATTGTGTTGTGTTTTACATCAATCCAAACTTTCAAAGTGTTGTATCTTTTGTTTGTTTTCATTTGTTTGACTACTTTTACAAAACGGTCACTTTGTTTTCTCCAAAAACATTTGTCCTTATTGTTCCTTTGTATTTTAACAGTTGCTATTTGGGTCAAACCGGCTCCAAACGATTCCATTTGGACATTTGGAGTCAGGAACCAAATCTGTCCATTTTTTATCATGCAACTGATCAGCAAACCGAAAGTTTTTTGCCCCCGATTGGGGACCGCAACAACGTTTAAAGTTTATTGACTGGAAGTGCTTCAAACTGATGTCAGTTTCCAGTGTTTTCTTGCAAATTTCACATCATTTCCGTTGTGTTAACACTCTGGGAAAGTTTCCGAAACGATTTTGAGTGATCGGCTGACATATCCATAAAAACATCTGATTGACGGCACTTGATTTCTGACGAAAACACAAAATCGAGCCATCGCAAAATAGACCCGGATATCACGGATCTGGATCCAGAAAGCCACAGGCGAGTCGGAGTCGCGCCGGATCCGGACTACTCCTAGAGAAGGTATTCCAGGCAAGGATCCCGGGAAAACGTGAGGACGATCTGCATAGGCACAGGCTCGAGCCCCGAGTTTTATGTACCTCACCAGAAGGTTAACTTCTCTGCCTGTAAATTGCCGACGCCCCCCGCTGCCGCCACCGGACAAAAGGCTCAGCAGTGGCCTGGTGATTGCCTCCTTTCAAATGGAAATGCAAGTTGCCTCTCTTCTGTCGGTTCCCTTAAGCAGTGTACAAATTACAGTTTACCAGGCATAGAGGAATAAAAGGGAGTAGATAGAAAGTGGGAGGAAAGGAGGGGGTGAATGAAGCAGAATATCCTTTCTACCGTCTTTTTTTTTCTTTAATTCGGAAAAGAGACATGTAAATCAGGCTTTAAGTGCTCCACTCAGGCACCGCGATCGTGCCCTAATTGTCACAGTCAATTGTGGCCAACAGTCTCTTCAATCCCGGCAGCTTTAGACAACAAGCACGCACCGATCAAAAGACGAATCATAGACTCTCCTCCCAGTTGTACACGTTTTACGACTGAAGCGCGGGGAAAGGGAAATGGCCTGAGGCGCTAGGTGAGCGATAGCTTCAGAAGGATGGATCCGAACAAGATGACAAACAGGACTTGGACGTACAGTACATGTTCGGCGGTCCTTGAAGTGGGCCAAAGGAATATCGGCGAACTGTCTCGTCCGCGAGTTCAAAGCTGACCTTTCCGTGCATAAGTTCTCCCACCAACGGCGAGGAAACAACTTTTTTTCTCTGAAGCTTGGAGGTGGAATCTGCCAGCAAATGGTCATAAAGAGGTGCAATGAAATTGTAATGTAATATTACAGTTTTCAACATCGCAAACCGACTCCGTTACAGCTTTTATCAAACAACACATTTATAATGAAGCACTTCCTTTTGATGTGCACCAAATGAACACTAATCCTATCATATCTGCCCCTGGCAAAAAGAAAAGGGCTAATGATTATTTTATGTGTTTGCCCCAGCAACTCGCAGCCCTTAAGCTTAAGGATCAATTGCAGCTCGGGTTAAATATTGAAGAAGTCCGTTCTGACGTGAATGCCCTGATTTCTGCGATGCTGAACCGAAAGTGGGAGTCCAATCCTTGAGTTTGAACCTGAGAAAGCTCTATGGCATCTGTCAAACCGAGAAGCATCCCTGCCCAAATTCTCGCTGACGATGGGATTGACGTGTTGAGTAGGTTAAAATCAAGGAGCTCTTTTGGATCCAAGAAGCTCCTTAAAGATGGAATTCTGTCCGTTGAATGGTTGATAAAAGATTAGCTATTGTGTCATATGGTACCCCGAAAAATGTATCAATTTAAAAGCTGTCTTTTTTTTTTTTTTTTTTTTTTTTTTTTTACAAAATATGTCGCAAATCAGTTTAAAAAAATAATTGGTAACTCTTTGGGACTCAAGAACTCAACAAGGACTCATCCAGGAGATCAGAAAAGAACCAGACCAAAGGTTTTGATGATTCCTAACATGGCTACCCAATGTCCCCCTAATAACCTGGATTGACATGAGACGTAGACAGACTGGAAGTAGCTCCTTTGGTTTTTCTTATGGCTCCAAAGTAGATTGGATAAAAAAGAATTTGCGACATTATACACTACTTTACAGTACACAGGGTGCTATTGTAACGTATCGCATGTTTGTGAAAAGTCGATTTGAAACACTGTCCAGTACTTACAGTACATGGAGTACTATGGAGTACATGTCAGTGCAAAACCAATTTGCAACACTTTACAGTACAGTACATGGGGTACTTTTGTAAAGGTATTGTATGTAAGCACAAAGCAGATGGAAACACTATGTAGTGCTATATAGCAGTGGTCCCCAACCACCGGGCCGCGGACCGGTACCGGGCCGCGGGACACTTGGCACCGGGCCGCGGAGCGGTACCGGGCCGCGGGAAATTTTGGCACCGGGACGCAAAGAAAGAAAAAATTATTTCCATTTTATTGGGTTTTTTTTCCGACAAAAACCTTTTATTTTGAAAAGTGACCGGATTCTCTCTGTTACATCTGTCACACTTAACGCACGTCAAAGTCGCGACACCAAACATCAGGTGATACACCCTGATAAAATTAAACCCAAACAACCAAAATGAGCAAAAAACAAACTTCTTTAGAAAGTTGCAGTGACAAGGGGAAAATTATTACTAAAGAGAAAATACCACCGCCAGCCCACGGTAAATGTGTCTTGCGCTGCGGCGCTGCGCCTCAACCCCCCCCCCCGACCAGTCCGTGGTAAATGTGTCTTGCGTTGTACCGGTCCACGGTGATAAAAAGGTTGGGGACCACTGCTATATAGTACACTGGGTACTATTTTAAAGTGTTGCATGTCACCACAAAGCCGATTTGCAACACTGTACAGTACTTTACAGTACATGGAGTACTTTGGAGTACATGTCAGTGCAAAACCAATTTGCAAAACTTTACAGTATTTTACAGTACACAGGGTACTATTATAAAGTATTGCATTCCAGCACAAAGAGGATTTGCAACATTTTACAGTACTTTACAGTACATGGAGTACTTTGTAGTACATGTCAGTGCAAAACCAATTTGCAACACTTTACAGTACAGTACTATCATAAAGTATTGCATGTAAGTACAAAGCAGATTTGCAACACTATGCAGTAATATATAGTACGCTGGGTACTATTTTGAAGTGTTGCATGTCTACACAAAGTTGATATGCAACAATGTATAGTATTCTACAGTTCACTGGGTACTGTTGTAAAGTGTTGCATTTTAGCGATTTGCCAAACTTTACAATAATTTTCAGTACTTCCCAATAAACAGGATTCTATTGTAAAGTTTTGCATGTCACCATAAAGCTGATTTGCAACACTGTACAGTTCTTTACAGTACATGGAGTAATATGAAGTACATGTCAGTGCAAAACCAATTTGCAACACTTTACAGTATTTTACAGTACACAGGGTGCTATTGTTGTTGGTGTATAGCTCATACAGAAATTCACTTTCTCTGCATCACAAAATAATCAGAGTTACGGTAGGTCGTCCACTGTTTGTTATTTCGATGTCGCCGGTGACATCTTAGGTGTTAAAGGGTTAAAACACCATGCTGTAAACTCACAAATTGTATGCCTTAAGTAAATCTAGTTTAGTGTGTTTGGAAAAATAATGCACATTTAAATTCTTAGGAATCGTTTCTTGATAAAAATTAGACCTGAAAACAAACTAGATGGTTTTCTACACCCAAAGAAATTGTTTGTTTTGGATAAAATACTTTGTTTTTTCGGTAGTAGCCACACGTTTGATCCTCAAGTACCATCCATTATTCCTTAGAGACCCCAAACCCTCCAAACGGGTGAAAACCGAGCCCATTTGGAGATTTTTAATTGTGGTTTTCTCATCTGTCTCCACTCACACGCGTCTGCTCTTCATTCAAACCAAGAAAAACCGAAAGTAAGATCTGGTTTCCTTCAAGTGAGGGATCACATGGCACACACTTTTTCGAGTTTATGGTCACCTTCTCTGTACGAGCCGCTGACTCGCCGTGCTCCCAGAGCGTTTTGACATGGAAATGCCCTGATTGGGAGCTGCTGCATCAGTTGCTCCATTCACTGACCGCGGGGAATTTCCTGTCTCACACTGGGAAAAATCAAAGACAACTTCTCTGGAAGTCCGATTTCTTTGGTGGTCGCAGGGAATTCTGGAGAATCTGGCACGTGGGGGTGTCAATCATCAACGGCGCCAACAGAAGCAGGTGAGGTCCGTGAACTGATGGATATCTGTGGGTTTTTTTTTTTTTGTTTCCGTTTTTTTATCCCGCCTTTGTGTCCTGATGGGACGTAACCCCGCAGACGGAGTCAGACAGTAAGAACATGCAGATATGCAAATGTCTGTCAAGATTAGAGCGCAAACAATTATTCAAATGTTTGATTAATTATTCAGCAGAAATGCAGTCAATTATTCATTTCGCTGAGCGATGAAGTCTCCTTTTTTTTTTTTCTTCTTCTTTTTCTTTTCTGAGTGAGAAGTTTCCTTGTGGGATCAATCAGCGTCCCAATCCAAACCGTTTTGGCCGGGACGCGTCGTAAACGCGCAGGATTTGTTTTGGTGGCGCTTTTTTCTGCGCGCAGACCGGATCAGACGGTTTCGACTGTACACATCAAATATTCCGTATGTGGGCAGGCTCTTTGTGTCTGCGCTCTGCGTGTTTGGATTGGCTCTGGTGTTGTTTAAAAAGAGCATTGACCACTTCAATCAATTCAAGCTCTGTTTAAGGAGAAGTTGTCAAATCAAATCAAAACTTTCCGAAGTTTGTATCAGAAGCCAGTTGCTTTGAACCGATTACCATTGTCTGGCTTTCATTGGAAGTCACAGCACGAAGGAAACTCAAAAAAAAAAAGGAAAGATCATGACATTCAGCAGCGAAAAATGTTCTCATTTCTTAAAACACTGATTAAATAAACCAGTGGTCTATTGTTTTATTGAAAGTAATAGAAAGTTTACAGACAAAAACAAAGTTTTAATTTGATTTTTCCTTTACTTATCATATTGTAATGCACCATAGGCTTGATAAATTAAGTCATTCTACTCTAAACAATGTAATTTTATAGAGAAAACTTCATTGTGAACGTCTGAAGTGCTTCAGGTGAATCTTGGGAGATTGTCGCAAAAGTTGAGGTTTAGTTAAAAGACAAAGACTAAAAGACTACTAACTGCTAAAGCTACCAGCCGTGAATAGTACTAACCAATTAACCTACCAGTCACTAAAGCTACCACCTGCAAATGGTACTAACAGCTATAGCTACCAGCCGTAAATGGTAATTACCACTAAACCTACTGGCCCCTAAAGCTACCAGACGCAAATGGTACTAGCCGCTAATCCTACTAGCCACTAAAGCTACCAGACGCAAATGGTACTAGCCGCTAATCCTACTAGCCACTAAAGCTACTAAAACTGCTAAACAATAAAGTTGCTAGCCACTAAAAGTATCTGCCACTAAAGCTGCTAGCTGCTAAACCTACTAGGCACTTACGTTGCTATACGCTAATGATACTAGCCCTTTAGAGGCACTAGCCGCTAAAGATACCAGCCCCTAAAAGCCAACAGCTGGTAAGGGTACAGGTCACTAAAGATACTAGCCAATAAAGCTACTAAAGGTACTAGCAACTAACGGTAGTAGTTGCTAGAGCTACTAAGGGTACTAACCCTAACCCTAACCACTAAAGAGAATAGCCGCTAAAGCTACCAGCTGCTTATGGTACCAGCCTGTAGAGGTACTAGCCACTAAAGAAACTAGCCACTTAAATGACTAGCTGTTAAAGCAAATAGGCACTAAAGGGTACATGCCACTAGTAATACTAGCCACTACAGCAACTAGCCAATAAAGGCTCTGGCATGTTTTAATTGGCTGTACACACCTGAACTAGGTAATCAGTCATGCGTTGGACCCTTCAGAAATTGAAATATTGTAATTAGCTGCATAGCTATTGGTTCAAAGTGAAGGCCTCATTGATGATTGTCGTATAGATTGATGAGACAACCTAGCGGACCTGGAACTGACGTAGATCTTCCAAACTGAAGTCACTGCGACACAAACCAACATGGCGTTTTTCGTTCAACAGATTCGACCACCGATGAACACAGACAACGATGGCTCGATTAAAAGGGGGGATGGGAAGAGGGGGCGGAGTGAGAGGAAAAGTTCTGACAAAGCGTAAAAGTTTTTCTTTTTTTTTCTTTTCCACCGCAGATCGCCGCTGGAGCACCGGCGTTCCTCAGCTGGACGAGTGTTGATTTGGAGAACCGTCGGCTGCGTTCGCTGCTAACAAGAACATGAAAAATCAATACTGTTTGGGGAGAAAGCGTTTGTTTCTGCAGCTCTCTGCTTGGAGGCAAACTTGTTCTCCAGGCGGGCTTTCTTGTTCAACTCGGAGAGATCAGAAATACTCCGAGAACAAGCGGCAGCCCCCTCCTCCCCCCTCGTTACCCCCTACCCACCTCCCTGCAGCTATGGCTCAAATGTAAATGTCTTTTTGCATGTTTGAGGACTTCACACGGCTCCCCTGCCTTTAATTGTCCGTCAATCTCTGGAGTTTTTGGTGGCGGCGTCCAGCCCCGTGGAGAGTCACAAACAAGCAGATCTTATCGGGGATGTTTCTGTCGCCTCCGAACGCCGGCGACAAGCCGTTGTTTTAATTAAGGAGAGGCAGAAACTTTCTTTTCAGGGGTGAAACACCAACTGAGGGCTTTTATTTTGTTGGGTTTTTTTTTTTTTTTTTGCCACTGGAGCTGCAAATGCTTGACAGCTGCTTTAAGTCGTGCAAACTTCTTCTCTGTGACGTGTTCCTCCCCTTCAGTCCTCCAGCCCTCTTTGTGGTCTGAGTTTGCTGTTAAAGCCTTCGTAATTGTATTTACTCCCAATCTGTCTGCTGCTGTTGTGTCGCTTCAACTTTGTGTTCTCACAAAAAGAGCATTTTGTTTGGAAATCAACAACTTGTTCAGCCAAACATGGCGTAAAACACCCCTCTTACTTTTGAAATAATTCCACAATTGTGGACTTTTTCAGTGCGCAAAGTTGTAAACCTCCAAAATTGGATCAAAAGAGGGTTTATTTTACAGGAATGCACTGTAAAATTAATGTTAGTTAATTTTGTTTGTAGATTTGCTGAATTTGGTGAATGTTAAAACCAAAATTTTGAAACTTGACAAAACAATGTGTAAAAAGTCACATTTTCTATTGTACTTAAGTGTATTTTATGTATATATATATATAAAACAAGAAATGCGGCTTTGTGGACTGTAAAAACATACCCAGTTGATTTCTTTGGGAAAACCTTTACGTTTTTGCTAAACTTATTGAAAACATTATTTGTAAAAAGTGATCAATTTTTGTGGGGAAAAAACATTTCAACTGCACTTATTTTTAAGAATATGCATTTTTTTTCTGCTTTTGCAGCTAAAGTGTAATTCTGGAGCTTAAGTCAGCAGTAAGGACTCAACGATTCTATTCTGCATCTACTGTAGGTTCTTTTTTATTTTTATTTTTATTTCTTGATTTCTCACATCATTTGTCAAAGGAAGGCAACAGATTTAAGAGCAAGGAATGTATTTTAAACCAGATGCATCTAATGAGAGTCCAGAGGGGGGGGGGGGGTAAAAGCCCCACAAATGCCATTCATCTAACCAGAATTTTGTACTCTTAGACAAAGCAATTAATAGTACTTAAAAAGAGGTTTGGGGGGGGGGGGGCACAAAGTTTTTACACCCCTCCCCCTTAACTACACTTTATATTGGTGTTTCTATGAATATGTTGTGCATTTGTGGTTTTAAAAATTCAAAACCTTTGTTTTTCCTGCAAAGGAATTCAACATTTCTATTTTTACAGTGTAGCTCCCCAGCTGATGTCATATTTTAGACGTGTGTTTGTTATGAAAGAGTCATCGCTGACATGTGAGGCCAGAAACAAGAGTCACTTCTGCTCTTTCCACCATTTGAAAACCGATCTCAATCTGCCAAACTGTGCACTGTAAAAAATGTGAGAGTTAAAAAAAATATAAAAAAAAAAAACCAGGTGTGACATTTTTTATGATGACTCCTGCGTAGCAATCTGCCATCTCACCTGCAGTTTTGTCTGCTGTGCAGAGAAACCGGCTCTCAACCTCAACAAGGATGATTCATGGCTTTGCTTGGAACCGTGTCAGGCGTGTTTGTTGCCAGCGATTACGGAAAATGTCAGCTCTCCGTGCGGCTCTGAGACGGAACGGTCGCAGAACTCCGAGTCACGTCTGTGGCTTTTGCCGCTTCCATCTGATCCGTCTGTCTGCGTGCCAACAGATTTTTTTTTTCTTTTGCAAGGAAGGGGTTTTTTACTCCAAGTGGTGTTTTTGCGATGTGCCCCCCCCCCCCCCCCTCTTTCCATCTGACGACAGGTTCTTCTCCGCGGCCTTGTGACACAACGGGGGAGGGGGGGGTGAGGGGGGAGGCTGCTTCGTGCAAGATTACAATCCCGTCTTTTTTTTTTTTTTTTTGCATGCGTGCATTCACAGATTATGCAGGTTGACCTTTGACCTTTCACCTCTGCACACAAACAGAACCGCGCCGATCCTCCAGATCTCTGCACCTTTTTCAGCAGAAGGTTGGTGCATCAAAATTAGGAAATTAGGATTATAATCCAAGTGATTCATGTGGTGTTGTTTTTTTTTTCCTTTTCTAAAAAAAAATCTGGACTTTTAGTTTGAAAATCAAAACAGACACAATTTAAATATTGAGGATTTTTTATGCATCAAGAACCCAACAAGCAAAAATCAATACCTCCTCATTTATAGTGATGTATTCATGCCCCCCCCCCGTAGGTCACGCAGGACTGTAATCCGGTTTCACGGTGGGAATGCCGCCCCCACAGAGGCGAGGCGAGGTGCGGGCGCATGACAACGCTCCTCTGCTTCGTCCCGGGCCTCCTCATCCTCCTCTTCATCAAAAAAAAAAAAAAAGTGACGATTTATAAAAGTTAATCCCAACTAAACTAAGCAGTTTTTGTGATGGGGGGGGGGGGCAACGGGAACGGCAAAGAAGGGGAGGGGGGGGGTTGCCGGTTGGAAGGGGGGGGGGACCCAGTTCAGCCCCCTGATTGATGATTTAATTAGCCAAACAGTGGCGAACTGCAGGAGGACAGGACGCCTTATAACGCTTTATTTACATAACCAATCAGGGCAAGGCGAGGGTGGGGCTTCTAGAAGGGGGGGGGGGCGTGCACGAGCACGCGCTCGATTGGGGGGGGGGGACTGCATTTGAGGAGTCAGACGGGATGGAGTCTCTTGTTCCGAACATCCCAGTGATCTTCCACCTAAAAAAACAAGAAAGATATTTACTGAAAACATTTAAAGTGATTTTTTTATTTTTTTGTGTTTCAAGGTTTGGTGATTTTTGCGAGGTGGAAAAAAATCTAGAATCTTTTTAGAAAATTTTCTGCTTTGGAACATTTCGGAAAGAAAAGCTAAATATGTCCGGATTGAGAGGAGACAGTTGGAGCAGAGCGCAAAAAGGCGCACAAACAAGCCGATAATCCTGATAGAAATGCGCGTTTTCTGTGTGTTTCTAAAACATAAAAAAGGTCCGTTTGGTCAATAATTTATTTAAAAAAAATGTCAGAATTATTACAGAAACACAAGTCTTTTCAAAATAAGAGCAAACTGTTCATTGTATGTCCTTCTATTCTTTTTTTTTTGAAAAGCAGCATTCCGGCAGCCGCGCGGACACTTTTCCCCATCCGCGCGCATCAGAACCCCCTAACGGAAACCCGCGCCCTCCACCCCCACCCCTCAACCCCATCATATATTTAAAAAATAAAATCAAAATAGGAGACAAAAACAAAAAAAGAGAGAGAAGCCTTACATGATACAAGCCGAAGAGAGAAGTTTGTGAAACTGGCAGCGCGTGGAGCGATAGGAGGGGAGGGTGGTGGTGGTGGTGGTGGGGGGGGGGGGGTCCGCGAAGCTCAAGAAAGAGAGAAAGGAGGGAGGGATGAGAGAAGGAAAGAGAGAGAGAGAGAGAGAGAGAAAAAAAACACTCCGAAGATGCTCACGTTTGGCTCCTCAATTATCCCCTCCCGTGAAGATAGGTGGCGTGCGTTTCAGGGGGCTTCTCTCTCTCTCTGTTGCTGCAAAAAAAAAGGAGGTGGAAAGAGAGGAGGAGGAGGAGGAGGAGGAGGGAGAGATGAGGGAGGGAGGGGGGGATAGAGAAGAAGAAGAAGAAGAAGAAGAAAAAAAAAATGTCATTAGAAGAGGCGTAACACGCCAGTCCCTACCCAGGTTTGTTTCCTGGAGTGGGTGTAAGACATCAGTTGTAAACCTGCCCTTGCAGGAGCAGCGGTCCCTCCCTCCTCCCAACTATTTCTGAGGCTTTTATTTCTAAGGCTTTATTATCACACCGGTGGAACAGGATCCGCGCGCCGCCGCCGCTCCGCTATCCCTTCCTCAGCAGCCCGCGAGACGCCTCTGTGGACCCAAAAAAGCCAAAACAAACCCAAAAAAAAGCAAGAAAATTGACTAAAAACAAATTGGAAAAAATAAAAAGAACAGGTATGTTTGCTTTTCCTTTTTCCCCTTTTTCCCCTTTTTGCTGTTTTTTTTTTTTTTTGCCTTCCCGGACATTTGTTGGATATGAAAACTTCTGCGCGCAACACAGTTGGACTTTAACTTCGCCTCACCTGCGCAGGTGCAGAAAGGTGCGTTTTTTTTTAATTTAATTTACTTTGAACTCGTTTCTACTTTATTTCCTCCGTTTTTTCCTTTGCATTTTTTTATCCTCGTTTTTTTTTTTTTTTACTCTTTTTTTTTTTTTAATTTCTTTTATGGAACCGGGTCGAAGCGCCGCTGTCAGCCCGGCCAGCGACTCTTTTTTTTTTTCCGGGGAGCAGCTCCGGTCTTGTCGCCTGGACTCCTCTTCCTCCTTTCCCAGTTCCTCTTTTTTTTTAAACCTTTTTTTTTTATGTCCAAACGCACCAACTAAAGAAGAAATAACTCCAAAAAAGTCTCTTTTTTTCTGATGTGCGCAACCGCTTTTTCTCCATTTTGGGTGGTTTTTGGGGACAGAAGCGACACGTTTTGGCTGATTCTCCATCTGTGCCGCTTTTTTCTGCGCTTGTTGGAAGAAAAGAAAGAAAAAAAAAACCCTCCGTGGTCCGTTTCTTATCATTTATTTGAAGAACGAAAGCTTCCAAATGTGCGTAAAAGTCATCCAAATGCGCAGAAATAACATTCTTGCGTGTTTTCTTTGCGTTTTGAACTTTTCTTTTGTGCGCGCGCGCTTGGAGCGGAACGACTGAAAGGGGCTTTTCTGCGCACGGAGGGTCCCGGTGCGCTCTGCTCCGCTCCGCTCCGCGCTGCGCTGCGCTGCGCTGCGCACGCCGGGCTCATCCGCGTCTCCTGCTTCGGATCTTTCTCCACACACACACACACACACACATGCGCGCGCACACACACGCAGTGATAGTCAGTCCGCACGCGCTCCAGCTCCGCTGCAAAAAACAAAACAACAAAAAGAAAGCTCTAACCCCGGCCGCTTGCTTTTGTGTTTCCCGTCAGACGCTGAAACCGAGGGAGTCCATGAGAGCTGCCATCTGATCCACGAGCTTCCCCCCCACCCCCCTCTTCACCCCGTCACCCCCCCCCCCCCCTGCTCCCTCCCCTCCACACTTATCAATGAAGCAGGAGATCATGGCGGATGGCCCCAGGTGTAAGAGGCGAAAACAAGCGAATCCGAGGCGGAAAAACGGTAAGACAGACTCTCCACCTTCCCGGTCCTGCATGCTCGCACGTGGGGCTCAGGGGTTTGGAGGCGCGCGGGCGGGCGGGCGGGTGGAGGGAGTTCCTGACCAAACTTCACTTTTATTTCATTTTCTGTTCTCCTCTCATTTCTGACATGACATGACCCCCCCCCCCCCGCGTCACCGAGTTTACTGTAGAGAATAAGCAAATAAACGTGTCCGTTAACCGTTAATTGGCTCCACAGTGGCGCAGTTTTCCTATCCTCCGTTACGCTGCGCTTCTTCAGCGCCCCCCCCCCCTCCTCTCATGAGAGGCAAATCTGCAGTGACATTTCCACGTCCCCCCCCCCCAACCACCACCACCTTAGTAATTCCTGATCAGTTCCACAAACCTCCTCCTGCCTTTCTGCTCAGCCGTGCTTTTATTTTGTAATTTTATCTAATTTATCCAGATCAGATTTCAGTTATCGATTCCAGCAGATCGATGGCAGACAAGCATTTTGTTTCCACGCTAAACAGCTCCGGAGCATCACGGGAAGAGTAGTGTGTGCGTGGGGGGGGGATGAAAAAAAAAGAGAGAGAGGAGGCCACCTGTTTTTAAAATATTTTATTTTGGTGAATTTTAAATCTTTGCTTTAATTTAAAAAGCTGGGGGGAAAAATAAATTTTTTTTGTGGGGGGGGAAGAGATAAATTGAGTCGTTTCCTCCTACTCTTCTTCCTTGGGAATGTTTTAAACTGACAGACGAAGGGCGACAGTACTCAGCACTTTCACTCCTAAATCTGGGATTCCGGGCATCAGATGTGGGAATGTCGCCACAGAATTCCCGCATCGTTTGCTCCAGAATTTTTTTTTTAAAGAAAAAGAAGAAGAAAAAAAAACAAATCTATAATTTTGGTGTTAATTCCTCCTCCTTGGACTCGTTTCTTCCCTAAAAATCTGTTCCGCGAGTCGTTCCTCCGGTTAGTTTTCCCAACGTTTGGAATTCTTTTTTGTTACATAATATTTTTTTCTCCTTTTTTTTTTAAAGTTCCCGCTTTCCTCTTTTTTTTTTTCCTCTCACCCTCCCTCCTTCTTTCCCCAGATTTACCCTCTTCAAGGTAGAGGGGATGGGGGGGTTAAAAAGAGGGGGAAATCAGGAAGGAGGAGGAGGAGGAGGAGGTTTCGCAGGGGAGCTCGCGGACAATTGATTGTCAGCGGTAATGTGTTTCATTTACATGTTTATACCGTCAATAGTGGCGGGGGGTTGTCCGCCGCGCCATTCACTGCTGCCATTCCCATACGGGGTCGGCGGCGGTGGTGGTGTGCCCCCCCCCCCCCCTCCTTCCTTCCTTTTCCTGCAGGAAGAAGCAGGGAAAAGTGTTTTGGGAATATCAGGTCAGAAAGTGACAAAAATCCCAAATATTTCATTTCGAAAGACGTTTTTTTTTGTCTTTATTGCAGTTTCGTCGTTTATTCGACGTTCCCGGTTTTTCCTAAGTTCTACCTTTTTTTTTACTTTGTCCTCCGGTTTTCTACTATCTACTTTGGTTATTTATGATGTTCTTAATTATTTTTTACTATATTTTATATATGTAACTATATTGTCTGAATATGTTTTACTTTTATGTCCAATTTTTACTTTATCTGTTTTTTTTTTAACTTTCTTCTATTATTTTTTATTCTATTTTTGTTATTTATGATATTTTCCGTTATATTTTCTACTATAATCTTCCGTTTTTATTCTTGTCTTCCTTATTTTTTACTATATTTTATAGATATGACTACGTCCACCAAATATATTTTACTATAATCTCTTATTTACTTTGTTCTATGGTTTTTTAACAATGTTCTATGTTATTTTTGTTACCATATTTACAGACTGAGCTTGGTTTTTTACTTTGATCTTGAGTTTTCGACAGTGTAATTTTTTACCATACTTCATCGATATATTTATTTTTTCTTAAATGTTTTCCAGTTAGTATGACTATATTTTACGGATATGAATTTCTATTTTCCTATACTCTCCGGTTTTTACTGCGTTCTTCGTCTTTATTTTTTCTTCTCGGTTCTCCGGTTTTATTTTGACGTGTCGAAGAATCCCTGGCTCTGACAGGATGAAAAACTTTCCCCCGTCTAACCAAAGAACATTGTTTTGACACTCTTAACATCCCGGTTCATTATTTTGGATCATTCCGACTCCCGGACCGCCCTGCTTGTGTGCAGATATTTTCGTGCCTGGCGGCCAGAGAACACACACTCGCAGAGGCACGGTGAGCCCGGACCCCTGACACCGCGGGTCTTTGGAATGCCTTAGGTACGATTTCACTTTCGCTCACATCAATGCTGACCTGAATGCCTTTCATATCTGATCCGCCGCGTCTCTCCTGGTAAACATCCCCCAGGGGGAGAACAAAGAAAAGGAGCTTCTCTTCCTACTTCTTCTTCTTCTCCTTCTTCTTCTTCTCCCTCTTAATCACAATTCAGCCCCTTTTGCCGCCAGCAGCAGCAGCAGGGCTGCACATTTGCATTCAGCATCAGAAAAGGGCCCGAGATGAAAAGGGGGGCGAGAATATAGAAAAAAAAAGGAGAGGAAAGGAGGAAAAGAAGAAGAGGTGGAAGGGGAAAAAATAGAAAAAGAGGTGGGTGGAGAGAAATAACTGGGGTGTTTGTGGTTGTTTGTTGGTCGTCCCTTGGTTACAAGCCTTTTATAGCCTCCTTACTCGAGCGGGGACCCCCCCTCCTCACCACCGCCACCACCTCTCTCCTGACAGACAGATAGTGTTACGAGATGCCTACACTATTCGTGGACGCTCAGTCCTTAAGGTGAAAGAAAAGCATCCTCTACTTTTGAATGAATTAACCCAAAAAACACATTTTTGGAAAATCTTTTTTTACGTATACGACACTGTGGTTTTTGCTTGAGATTAGTGAGATATCATCTGCATTCCCAGGCAGGATGTATGCAAATCTTAATAAAAGATGAAGGGAAAGGGGGGCGGGGGGGGTCTTTAAATCATGTGATATGGATTCCAGCTTTCTCTTTCTGTTCTTCGCCCAGAACTTTTTTTTTTCTTCCTTTATTTTTTGGTTAAGAAGAGGGATTATTGGTACACCTTCCCTCCCTCCTCCTCCTGGCCAAGCTGTGCGGGATTTAGACAGATTTACTTCAGCAAACACCTTTGGACACTGAGGGTTGTGGGGGGGTTGAGGGGGGGGTGGCAAAAGCGGGGAGGGGGGGGTCTGTTTGCAAAAGGGACCTTTTGTTCAGAGGGGTTCTGGATAATGCCTTACCGTGCAGCCGTGATATTAACCCATGCTTTGAAGGGGTGGGGTGGAAGGTACTGCTGTTGGGTGTAAGGGGCAACTAAGAGAGAGATTGGGGGGAGGAGGGGGGGGGTCAACTCTTTGTATGAGGACCCCCCCTCCCTCCTCCGATCCCTTTTGTGAAACTGTCTGCTTTTGAAAGGTGCACTTTATTTGGGGCGATGCGCCGCAAGTACTAGGTTTTAACGAAAGCCTCCGAAATCATCCCGGATTCCAGCTCCCCCTTTTAAAAGCTGTGCCATGGTCGCGTTCAGGCCAGAAAAACAGCGGTGCGGCATTCCCCCCCGTGCTGTCTGCCTCCAGACTCCCGAGCCGCTGCTAAAACATCCAGGATTCGGGAAGCGGGGGAAGCAGATTCCGACTGTCATTCCCTGCGTCAAAAGTTCCAGTCCCTCCAGACTTTATTTCATGCCTCCTTGCTCGTTTTCTTACTTTCAGCATATTCCTCCATTGTTTGTCTCTGTTCACTCATTGTGATTTTAACAAGAAAAAGAAAAAAAAATAGACAAAAAGCAAACAGTGAAATTGAAACTTCAGTGGCCCGGTAAATAACCGCCTGCGTTTGGACTTTTCATTTCCATGGGTACACTCTTTACCCCTAAGCCGGCATGTTTTATGCATCGCGTGGGCGGACGATGCAGTTTTGAAATATCACGCCTCATTTGAGCGTTCCCGGAGTGAAGATGCAAAGTCTGTATTTGGCCCGTCTTGTCCTGCTGTTTTGCACTTGTTTGGTTGCGATTTTTGCAAGGTCTTGCGCTGGGCGACAGGTTGACGAGCAGGTGCGAACGGCTTCAGCAACACCTTTATTCCCTCTTATGAACTTGAGAAGTTGCGGTTGTGTTCTTTTTGGCTCCACGGTGGGTTTGCAGTTCAGTGGAGAGACACTCTCTGATGCTCTTTCGGCAAGGTCAGGGACGATCAATTCCTGATCGTCAGATTAAGGCTGGACGACATCTGGAAAGCTGTGCTTTCTCTCACGTACCTTTTAATCCCGGTTAATAGAACATGCTATTTGATCAGCGCTTGCTTGTTCCTACTGTTCTTCATTATTCAGGAGGTGTGCCGCTTTGCCTGGCACCTCGGAGCACCCCCTTAACGAGGGGCGCCGCAGCGGAATTCAGATGCGCTATCTTGGCCTTAATTGCGGCCGATCGCCCCAGCCAGATTAGGACGAATTTGGGTCATTTTGCGGCTGCACAAATTTGCGCCCACTTTCCAGCTCTTTCATCTCGGGAAATGATCAAGCACCTTCCTAACCGGAGGAGGGAGCGGCCAGGAAACGGCTCGTTATTTGAATGTAGGTTTGACTTGTTTTGTTTTCTTGGGCTTTTTGGAGTTGAAGAATATGTCACCTGTGGACTTGTCTATTTGGGGGCTTTCTGTTCCCAAGATTCCGGCAAAAGCAGGAGCTTTTGATTGCTAAATGATTTGCAGGAGTCAAGATGATGAGATAAAAAGTGAGATACTGATAAGACCTGTGACTCTGTTGGGATGGAAGGGTATTTCCTGACCCAGAAAAGTTGCAGGAGACTCGAGATGAGCCTCGTGACTCTGTCTTTATGACTACAGAGCCTCAGGATGGGGTTTTTACGTCCCTTGAACTGGTCTATTTTGTCACTTTCAGCCTCTAACTTTGCCTTTTCAGAACCCACCCCCCTTCTCTGAACACCCCTCCAATGCAGCCAGCCAGTCATCTACCCAGTCAGCATACTCTAATTACCTCTCCACCACCCAAGGAAAGCTACTTCCTTATCGCCCCGCTGTCTTGCTCCGGCATTCCTGAGATAAATTCCCCAGCACTTTGTTATTCTTACTACTTAGAGGTATTGGAATTAGCATGACCATCAAAGCAGACCTTGTACTACCCCCCAGCCCCCACCCCATCACCTCTCTTATCAGTGGTCATACGTTACAGGCGGGCACGGGCTGGACAGTTTTTGCAGGGATGTACGGCGAAGCAAACGCCAGGACGGACTCGCTACAGGTAGTCCTCTCCAGGAACTAGTCAGCTACAATTTTTTTTTTTGTTGGTTTCCTGCCTTTTTCACACGAAAAGCTCGTCTGCAGGCGAGGCACATTAAACGGCAAGTGATCGCCACATCCCCTAATGTTATTACTTTTCATAATTAGTTACAGCAACACTCATTCGACGAGTGGCGGAAAGGAGTATTCCTTAGTCATTAAGGTAATGAAATATTCATTTATGCTACCTTTTTTTCCAGCTGCCTCACAAATGAGGCCGCCTTGCGTCCGCCCTGCCCGCCGCTTCACCGCCGCAGCAGACTGGCACGTCTGCAATTAGCGCTGACAGTTAGGAGGTGAGGTGGAGCGGCGTGACTTCACGCCCCCTCAGGCCCCGCCCTCCTCATCCTCCACTAACCCGCCATACCACCACCAAAACCATCTTTTTTTTTTCCTCCTTTTTCTTTTGTTACCTTTATCTCCTCCTCCCAAACCGTCTCCTCCCCGACGGAGAGGTTACCTTTTCCCAACGGTGCAAAATCGACTTGACATAACTGTTCATCAGTTCCAACCCCCCACCCCTGTGCGCCTCCACCCCGCGGTAGTTTGCATCAAATCAGGCCTAGTCAAGCTTCAAGTGGAAATTGGCAGGCCAGAAACTGACAGAGGGAAGGGGGTGTGGGCTGCATCTGAGATCTGTAGGTCAAGTTTGGGGGCAAGTTTCAACCCATTTTTAATCCACGTGGGCTTTTATTTTTGTGGGTGTAGGGGGCGGAGCTAGAGGAAAAAGTGATGCTTGTTGAGGTGAAAAGTAAGAAACGTGCTCAGCATATTAAGGCGAGTTGTCTTTTTTTCTTTCCTCGTCTTTGGTCTGGCCCTCTGAGAGGATCACTTTTGTGATCAAACTTTCAGCGGATCTAGCTGCTCCAGATCTGTCTTTGAAAGAACCTCCCACCCCCACCCAAGCTGCTGTGGGGTTCTGTGGAAGTGGTGGAGGTGAGCCTCGCCTGCTCGCCTGTTCTCCACCTTCCATCTAAACACCCCCCCCCCCCCCCCCCCCCCGTCCGCCCAAACACCCCTTCCCCTGCGCTCCGGCTGTTTGGACGAGGCGGCGTTGAGGTAACCCGGTGTGACGGCACGGTTTTGTTAAGCCGAGAACAAAGGCTCGGAGACGGCGAGCCGGGCTTTTGTCCGGCCTCTGCTGCGGGATTTAATGCTCTGTTTACTTCCTGTGACAGTCACAAAAAAAACCGGAGCGTCCTCTCAGGTGCACCGACGTGGACGAGCATCTCTTTTGGGTTTGACGTGTTTTACCGACATAAAAAAAAAAAAAAAAACCAGTGTCCGTGCAACAGCAAAGGAGGGTGTTTTTGTGGGTCTGGATTGCATGCTATTTGGGCAAACTGAAAGAGGTGCTCAGTGGGATTAGAGAGGGAGAGTTGCTGGGTGGTGGCAAAGCACAAGGGCATTCTGGGAAGTGTATCTGCTAAGAAACTCAACAACAAAGAGGAGAAGCGACGTTTTTATTTGTTTTTTATTTGCAGCGAAAGTTTTGTGGAGCAGTGCCGAGTTTGTGCCGAAGAGGGCGGCGTTGAGTGTGTTTGTCATCGAAATAAAAACAAAAGTTTCTGAGGGAGAGGAGCAGTAAAGCGTCTATACTTTCACGAGCGCATAAAGATTATGAGCGCGACCCGGCAGCGCCCATCTGTGCTTCCGCTGCCGAACGCCATGCCATTAAAAAGCGTGCGAAGGCGGAGGATGACTTTCATTCCCCTTTAATAGTTTGTTAAGGTCATACAGGAGAGGCCGCCGCCCCCTTTCCCTCACCACCCCACTAACAAACTTCCTGCCAAATCTCCCTCCTCCCCCGGTGACTGACAAGTTCAACAAAATAAAAGCGTTTTCATTTTGCTAAACAATTACAAAATTACAGTTGAACAAAAACAGCAAAAGAACGGCGAAAAGTGAGCAGCGCCCGTATTTATGCAATCAACATAACGAAGAAACAAAACAATTTAATGTGGAAAATCATCATTCATCTGCATTATAATTGCTTCTCTTTCACATCTACAGGGATGGTTAATTAAAATTGTGATTAAATGCGGCTGCGCTGCCTAAGATGTTCTTCGCCCTAAACAGGTGCTGTAGAATTTCAAAAGTAAAGAGGGAGAGGAGGCTAATTAGCATTGGAAATTGAGAAATTGCCTGCAAGAATCGGTGTTAATTTCACTCACTGATGAGGTAATTTATAAAAAGTGGAGAGGGGGGAGGGGGGTTGAAGGGTGGGGGGGGGAGTTGCAGCTCTAAAGATTGCAGCAGAGCCCCCCCCCCCCCTTCCCCCTTCTCTTTTCTCAGCATGCAGGTGAGGCTTGTTTGCAAAATATTTAAAGTAGCTCTTTTTAAAGCCGTGTCATAGCCGCTATTTTTTGGTATGAAATTTGGTCATACGTGAATGTACGTAGAAAACATAAGAAACGTTGTGGTCTTTACGTGAAATTTTCACAGATGTGTAATGCATCAATTACACAACTTTAACGGGGTACGATATAAAATATTGTAAAAGTTACTTTTTGGTGAAAAGTCCGTAAGACATACGTGGAATGGTCATGGAAAGATTTACGAAATATCCGTAGACTACGTGATTCTCAACCAACCAAAAATTTTGAACAGCTCAAAACCGAATCCACATAAAGATCCTTCAGCCGAAACCCTCAACGATGCTTACATCGACGAATACAGAAACACTCACGAATATATCACACATGTATCACGAAAATTTCATACGTGGAAACTGTACGTAGTGGCTGCTTTATAGAGGAGACGTTTTGTTAAAAAGTTCGTAGAGCACGATTAAAAGTGGGGCCTCCACTGTAGAGTTTTCAAACTTTCCAATCCTCTGGTTTGGGTACAATCCAAATTCAGAAGCTGCTCTTTCTTTTGAATTTCATCCAAATTTCGTCCAAATTTAGAAAGAAAAAACAGAATCTCCGCCCTATATTTGAATCAAAAGGTGCTGGTTTGCCAGACAGGTGGGCGGAGCTTGCTAGCTGTAGATCGTTAGCGTTTCCGCTGAAGCAAAAGTCGAAGCGAGGTTAGCCGAAAAAAAAACCCCAATCTGTCTGTCGACCTTTCATCATAGCTGGGGGGCTTTTCCCCTTTAGATGAAGGCCACACTCGCTGCCCTGAAACGTCTGAAACGTTTTTTTTCTTCTAGAATTCTCTAGTTTTATGCTTTTATTTTGAAAAAAATCAAAAGTTTTCTCCTAGGTAGGATGGGAAAGCCTGTAGCAGAGCTGCTTCATGACTGGTTTATGACACACACACACACACACACACACACCCTCACAGGGAGTCACTCAGCTGAACAGGTCAGGCAGTAAGTGACAAGGTATTTCGTCGTTTCGTGAACCTTTGCCAGGCTGATTGTTCGCTGCAAGTGTAGTGTAACTGAGCCGCTTGTAGCTCGCTGGAGTGTGGAAAATAAGATCGAGCACTGACTTTCTCCTCTTTTTTTTTTTTCTCCTCCTCCTCCTCCTCCTCCTCCTCCTCCACTCAGCCACCGCTGGCTCCACAAACCGTGAGAGATAGTAAAACAGATATCCAGGAGCGTGCGCCCATGCTTGACTGTCGCTCTATGTACGTTTGCTTTCTGGTGCTGATTTGACCACTTGTAGGCTGTTAGTGCCCAGGTCCTAGCCGCTCCTCTGGTTTCCTGTAGCAGCAGTTAGAGTCTGACTCGAATCTCGGAGGAAAATGATCCTTTTGAACTTGTAGTTGGGAGAGAATTGATAGAAAAGCGAGGGTGGATTTAAAAAGAACGACACACCTGGGGTCTTCTAAAATTGTGTTTTAGCAATAGGTTTGGACCACGATATTCTTCGAAAAACACCCTGAGAGAGATTAAAACAATAAGGTCTTTGACAATGGAGTTCTAGGGAAAGTAGGAATTTTGATACTTGGAGGTTGTCCTGTGATGCTTGCATTAACGTAAGAGAAAGGATAACTTAAAATAACCACAAAAGACAAACTATATCATATATATATATATATATATAAAATATTAGTATATATATATATATGTACATATATATCTTATGTATATAAAATATATGTATATATATATATATATATATATATATATATATATATATATATATATATATATATATATATATATATATATATATATATAATATATATATATATATATATATTTGTCTTTGAAAACTTGGTTTGAATAGAAGTTTGACTAAAAGTTTAGATTTTAATAGCATTTGATAAAAAACACGACTGTTAAATGATGTTTGCGTTGATGAAAGAGATCAACTGTAACCCTTGTGCTCTCCTAGACATGTTAAAATTGGGATTGGGGTCATCTAGACCCCACTAGACAGTGCACTGAACCCCTTTCTTCAATGGTTTGTGATGTTCACTGGTGTCCATGGATTACATGAAATCCTCTCCACCTTTATCCACCTTTGTCATGGTAGGGAGAACACGTCAATGTAAGGGTGGGGTCATCTGGACCCTATAGGATAGCACAAGAGATAAACTAGACGAGGTCTTCGTAAATTAAGTCTGAGATAAAAGTTTGGATTTTTTATATTCTTTATAAGAAACTTGAAAAGTCTTCCCGTGGGAAATAAAAAGTGGTGCATTTCCATGGCTTAAGAGGCTATCGTGTGATTTTTTTTTTTTACGTTGTCCAAAGAGATAGGATGGTTAAAAACAAACAACAACAACAACAAGGTTTTTGACAATTGCGTTGTAGTTAAGAGTTTGGATTTGGAAATTCTTCGGGGAAAAACTGCAAAGGCTTCCAGCTATAAACGAAAGATGGCACCTTTTACAGGGCTTACAAGGAGGCTGTCATGTAATTTTTTGTTTTTACTTTTTACGTTGATGATAGAGATACTATGGTTAAAAACAAACAAAAAAAGGTTTCTTGAAACCTAAAAGTTTAGATTTGTCTGTTCTTTGAGAAAAACTGCAAGAGGCTTCCCGCCGTACACGACAGACGGCACCTTTACACGGCTGTTAAGGAGGCTGTCATGAGATGTTTGCTACGACGAAACGGTGGCAGGATCCGGGTTTAAAGGGGGTAAAATGGGATTTCTACAACTTCAAACAGAAGAAACAGAGAAAGCTCCCCAGAGCCCTCCGGGAGAGACTCACACGACGACACCAGGGGGGGAGAAAACAATCGCTAATA
Organism: Oryzias curvinotus; assembly: GCA_023969325.1. Lineage (NCBI taxonomy): Eukaryota > Metazoa > Chordata > Actinopteri > Beloniformes > Adrianichthyidae > Oryzias > Oryzias curvinotus. The sequence continues at coordinate 13,832,551 of CM043707.1, read as the reverse complement.
TTAGGAGAAAAGAGGGTAGAAGGGGGGGGTGAGGACACACACACACACACACACACACACACAAACAGTGCAGAAAAAAAATTGTGAGTTTGTTTATGTGCTCATAATGCGAGTCTGTGCGCCCCGGTGAAGCGCCGCAAATGGGAGAAGTATGCGTGGGTTTCTCAGGTAACAGGATTACGTGGGCACATAATTGATCCATTTGGGGGAAAAATGACAGGGCTCTAAAGAGGCCTCGGCTTTGGAAATGGAGTTCATGAAACAGGCATTCGTAAATTCAAAGGAATCAATATGTCAATTTTATTACATCTCCGGGCCAGATGGGCATTAAAGGCGCAGCTCATCCCTCTGCCTCTCAGCCCCGCTCGCCGCTCTGTCACCTCACCCGCAGCCTCTCTCTGTCACTGTCCCCTCGCTTTTTCTCGCAGATTTCCCAGCAATTCCGCGCTAACATTTGTTTGTTTGTCTGTCTGTTTGTCTCTCTTCCTTCTTTCCTAGAATGGAACTCCGCTGAACTTGTTCAGAAAATGCTAATTTTCCAAATGATTCCCCTCAAGGAATTTTAATTTCTATAAATAACTTAAAATGACTTTACAGAAGCTTGTTTTTTCTTAGGAATGCATTGGAATCCGAATTTTTATATATATCTGTGAAATAGTTCCTATTTTTGTCTTGAATTATTCTTAATGTAGTTTTGTTGCCTTTTTTCTGTGTGCAGTTTTTGGCAAATTTTGGTAGCTTGGTTGCAGTAAATAGGCAATTTTATACCACTCAGTGTGTGTGTTGGGGGGGGGGGGGGAGTTTTCCAGCGTTAATTGATAAGTTTATATTTTTTGTTAAAAAAGTTCCGGTTCACACAGCAAAAAGCCATGCCCTTTTTTTTTTTTTTTTTTTTGACTGCGTAAGAAATAACGGCAAAGAAAAGATAGCCAATTCTGCTAGCTATATGTCGAGGGAGGACGGGAAAAAAATTGGTGGGGTAAATATTTTGTAGCTGAGTTAAAAGGCAGAGATAAACACAACCACTACGTACATTTTTGCGAATTTTCCACATATGAAATTTTGGTTTTCATGATACATGGGTGATGTACGTAGGATTTTCTGCATTCGTCGATACGTGCAAATTCAAAATTTTGGATCGATTGAGAATTATGTAGTTTGCCTTTTTTACGTAGTTTATACACAATTATTAGGTAAATCTTTAACCCTTGTGTGCGATGTTAGCAAGATGCATAGGCAAATTTGTGGCTTTCCACGATCGTTCCACATACGTCTAACAGACTTTTCACACATGTACCACTGATGTATGACTTTTACATCGTGCATACAGAGATATAAATGTCGTATTTGGTGCAAAAATAACTTAGGAATTCCATATAAATAGTGGAATTATCACACACGGTACATGTTCTAAATATTTGTAAGAGTTTCAAAATTAACTTATACCCTTTAGCTACATCGTGTGATTGACGAAAAAGCACCAAAACGGCTGCGTCACACAGCCACTATTTACATTTTGCGCATTTTCCATGTATGAAATTTGAGTCTTTTGTGACACATACGTGATACACGTCATTCATAAGTGTTTCTTGCATTAATCATTCATCGATATGCTCTTATGTCCATCAAGGGTTTTGGCCTGTATGTGAATTTGGTTCGAAGCTGTTCAAAATTTTTGGTCGTTTGAGAATTACGTGTATTTTACGTAGTTTATACACAATTATTATGTAAGTCGGAAACAATTGTGATTTTTGCAAGATGCAAATTTGTGTCTTCCACGACCATCCACATATGTCTAACGTATGTCCACGTATAACTTTTCACGCATGAACCACCGATGTATAACTTTTATATCGCGTATGCGGTGCACATATGAGGATAAGTGTACATAATTGACGCCGAATCACAAATGAATTGCATATAAACAGCACAATAGTCACACACAATTCATGTTTTACGTTAATTGATGTGTTCTTTGCGTGGTTTATTTGTACTTCTGTGGTTTTAACGTGCTTCATTCGTGATACATCTGTGAATATTTCGCGGAAAGACCACGAATTTTCTCACTTTTTCCATGTATATTCACATATGACCAACTTTAATTCGTGTAATATGCAAAAAATGTACGTAGAGACTGTGTGAGATCGCCTTGAAAGAGCTTGGCAGGAAGGAGGATCAAGGAAAAGGAGGGAGGCAGCACAATTACTGGGATTTTCCCCCTTCGCCATTCCAGCAGTTCATTTTCGGAGAGAGTAAATAATAAGAAGTTGGTGATGCTTGCATTTTTAATTCCAACCCCTCCTTCCCCTCCCTCGTCCCTCTACTTTTTTTTTGTTCAGTTCACTGACTGACATCTGCTATCAATGCTAAGCAGGTGTTCTCGCGCAAACAGACGTGCCCCTGTTTGTGTTTCGCCATCCCGCCACCGTGCGCCCAAATGAGCAACGTGATTAAGAATCCTGTAAATTTTTGAAAGGAAACGGATGGCTGCCCGGCTAGAACGTAATTACACCGCCGCCGACATCCGCAGCTCGCCGCGGCGGCAGCCAGAGCCAAAGCAACAGCAGAGAATTAATAATATATAATGGCATCTTCCCTTGTAATTCATAAATGAAATAAAATGAAGGAGGAGTAACGGCTGATAAGTTTTTTTCACCCTCTTCTTCTCCCCTCCCTCCTTCTCGGGGTGGTAATTTTCAGAAATTGAGTCGAGGTGATCATCTTGCATGATGCGGTAACTCAGCTTGGGAGTGTGTGAGGGAACCATGGAAGACGGATTCTTTTCTATCGTCGTCTCTACCTCATTTGTTTACTAAATGAGACCTCTGCATATGTTCCCTCTCTTCTCCCTCCGTTTCCCGGGTTTGTCCTTGCAATGGACAATTAGCTCTGACATCTCAAGTGGCAGCTGACTTTCTCGGGTTGGGTTTGTTTGTTTGATTTGCGCTCCCAACTTTTCGAGGAGAATCTGAGCGGGAGGCTACAGGGAAGGTGATGGTGTGGGTAACCTCTGGGGGGGGGGAGGTACGAGGAAGGAGTAGCGTGACACGTAGGCTGTCGAGTCTTCTTTGACAAACCGGCCCTGACAGAATTTTTTCGCTCTATTCCTCCTGAAGAATCCTTTATTTTTCTTGCCTTGTAGGGCTGCCAGGTACGACCTGACTCAGGATTGACATGTACATTTGTACATTTGTAACCAAGACATTGACCTCATGGCTACAGTCTAGAAGGCTGTAGTTTTGCAGTTGATGCACCACCAAAAACATCATCCTACTTGTATGGACGGTAATGACCCTACACCGATACAGGAAGGGAAAACTATACAAGAGGTGTTTTGGCGCTGCTGTTGACACCAAACAGTAAGGTGTAGCGAGACAAAAAACATTTTTGTTCGTCTATGGCTGAGATCAGTGGGTTTGCTGTTCGGTGGGAGGAACAAGGCACTGACACAGCCGGGGTGATGGAGTTCAGGTCTGTTTGGGAGGACATTGTGAACATTTTTACATAAATGCATAGGCCCAAACTATGGTAGGATATCATGACATGAGGCCTTTAGTTCGTTTTTACCTTCATTTTATGTCAGTTAATTCAAAAATTTGACCTTTGACATAATTTAATGTCCAGGAACAGCTCCAAGTGAACACAGATCCAACTTTTTTCAGTAAATTTACTTGATTTTGATCAATCAATGATGCTCTTTCGACTACACATATGTCGTTGGTTTGTTTTGTGCGAACTCCATAAAACCTGTCTTGTTTTGTACCAGTTAGAGGAGTGTGTGTGATACATAACATAGTGGATGAACCGTTTTGTTTGATTAGGTGTAAAGTCAAACTTTATAGACAGAATCAGGTGGTGATCCAACTTTACATGTGCGTGAAGAATCTTTGTCAATTTTTTATATTTTGATCAACCAGCGATACTTTTGTCCTTGGCCACAGTCATAATCCTTCAATGTCATACATAGGTGTTTTTCATGTCTATTCTATAAAACCTGTCTTGTTTTGTACCCGTTTGAAGAATTTGTGTGATACGTAGATGAACTATCGTTTGGTTTTGTCTAAAGTAAAATTTTATAGATGGAATCAGCTTATGATCACATATGTGACCAGTGACATCATCTTCAGATTCCCAGGAACACCTTTAAGTGAATACAGATCTAACATATGGACAAAATCAGATCTTATTAAGGAGGAATAGGGTCATACCATGTTTTATGCAGACGATGTACTACTATTTGTATTGTTAGGCCCCTTGCAGGTTTTTCAAAGTGTACCTTGTTTGAAAACAAACACAATTCTCCTTGTATATGTATACAGCACTTTTCTTTGTGACTAAAGTCAAGGGCCAACCATGTCGTTGGTGCTTTTCTTGTCTTGGTCCCATTTCAGAGTGTTTGATATGTAGTGCAGTGGATGAACTGTTGTTTGATTTTGTCTAAAGTACAATTTTTATGGACGGAATCAGGTCATATCAAAGAACTGTAGGGTCATCAAGTTTTATGAAGACGTTATGCTTCTGTTAGTATTGTTAGGACTTTTTCAGTGTACCTTGTTCGTTTCTCTATTTTAGTCAAAGAAGGAGTTTACCTACTTAAAGTCTTCATGAGTTGTGATACCTACCTGGATGCTCTATAAGTGGCCAGTTGAGGATGTTGGACACCTTCCAGATAAGGTGGATTGAATAACCGAGCAGGCACAGGACTGGATGAAGAGATTAAATCTCATCAGGGATTATTACCCTGGCGTCCGCTCGGATGATCTGAACAAGCTGACTAAAGAGAGGAAGGTCTGAGGATCTTAAGGGACTGTTGTCTCCCCCCCTGACCTGGTCGTGAATAAGCCACAGACGACGGATGGCGGGGGGAATAAAAACAAGGTTGTATTCAAAAGTAAATGGTTGTCATTGTTCACTGCTGTTGCATCATAAATTAAAAGCCCTACGCTGAATGGAACAGTGCTTACATGAAGTGCACGTGCTGTAGTGACCATCAGCGCTCTTTGTGCGTGTCCTGAAGCCACCGGTGTTCCCGCTGTTGACTGGCGAGTCTTGTTAACGTGTGACAGCTGTGCTGGTGAATGAACAGGACACACTGCCGCTTCTCTGGCTGCGCCCTCGCCGTGCCGGGACTCATACAGTAGTGCACAGAGGGCTGTTGTAAACCTATAGAAAGCGCGGATAATGGCAGCGACAGTCTGAGCGGTGTTGGCGGAGGAGGAGGACAGCGGCGCTCTGTCTCGGCTATCGCTGTCTGCAGCCGCCGTCGTGTGCAGACAAGGTTGTCCTCCTCCAGCTGCTGCTGGGAGATGATTCGGGTCACCGCGGGCCGCTTGGCAGGGGGCAGAGGGGTGTGTGTATTGGAAAAGGGGGGCAAACGGACGAATCAAGGGGGCAATTGTGTCTGGTGCCAGTCAGTCGTAATTAAGAGCAGGATCAGGAGGTGGACACGCACATACAGACCGGGACCCAGACCTCGGGTTTGGAACATCCCATAAACACACGCACGCACGTAGACATAAACAGGGGTGTCCACGCTTAAGCCTCCATACAGAGCAGCTCACCTGAAAATAATCGCTCGGGGGTGGGGGGTGGGATGTGGGCAGCAGAGGATGCAAATGAGGCCGGAGGTTAGCGTGGGAAAAGCAGAGCAGGGCTAGCCTGGGACTAGGTGATCCTGCGGGCAGGGGGCTGGCCTCAGGAGGGGCCTTTGTTTCCAGTTGTCCGTTTTAAAAATACCCAGCGTACACCTCCTCCTTCTAACATCCCCCCCCCCCCCCCCCCCGTATCACCTCCCTTTCCCTATCAGTCCAGGCCAAGCCAAAGAGAAAAGCAAAGATATAGGCTCTGGTTAACAAAGAGTGATTTGGACATCCTATATCAACTATCAACTGTATCATTTTATGCAGACGATACACTTCTATCAGTGTCATAAATTTACACCGTGTGGGGCAAGAAACAACCAAGAAAGTGTTGATATGTCACAATATTTTTACGTTAAGGTTGAAGACGGTTCAAGAGACCCTTTTGAAAAATACTGGCAGATTAAACTTTTGGGGTGCATCCAAATATCCCTTATTTGTCATCAAATGTAGCTAAAGTTTTACCATCTAGTTCCCAGTCATGTACTAATTTGCAACTCTTGTCTTCTCTTTCTTTATGGGCCTCCACCACCTGCACCTGGACCTTCTACGATTCAAAGCAGGTAAGAACTTAAGAACTGCAACACCTCCCAACACGTCCAAAAAAGGGCAATTTCCCATAATACACTGATGGAAGATACAACCGACACGCAACACAGTAGAACAGATCCTCATAAATATTCAAGGGGTTGTAAAAAAGTGTTTGTACGAGGCAAGAAGAACCCTCCAAACGATCGAGGAGTAGCCGGTGCAACCTGTTTGCCGCAGTGGACACCGCGAGTGTGCAATACCTCTCCCTTAATTATTATTTATTGGCCCTACCTCTGGCCTTCCTCGCCTCCGTCGCCATTCTAAATAATTTCTTCAAACGAGGAGCCTCTCTCGGCAGCGCAACTTTCCCTCATCAAAGTTTAATCCGAGCGTCCGTTTTAGGTCTTCTCGAATAAAGGCGCGCTTAAAAAATGCAGATGCAAATGATGCTGCATTATTCATGCGCTCTGCCGGTCCTTGTAGATTTTAAACATTTCCGAGGCCACCTTGATTCAAGTAATTACCTAAGCCTTCCGCCAGCGCCGTCATGAATTAGGTATTTCCTACAAGCAGAGTGTGCGCCTGATGAGCTTTTAAAGTGGCTGTACACCGGACTTGTGTATTGCTTCTTCTGCATGAGTGGCTGGAACATGAATCGCTTTCAGGTGGGGTGGAAGCAGGCGGGGAGGTGGTGGTGGTGGTGGGGGGGGGAGCAGACTGATGCCCTTTAGGTCTCTATCAGTAGTCGGCCTCAGAAGAGGAAAAATTTAAACAAAAATGAATTAGAAGTTGGATGTTAATGTGAATAGGCAAGAATTAGTAAACTCCGCCTACTCTGTTGTGACTCCACCTTAATTCTGCGTGTCCATTTTATTGACGAATGCTAAAGAAAGTTAAGCTGGCATCTTTTAGGAACCTATTTTACCTTTTTTTTTTGTTTTTTTAACTTTTTAGCAAATCCTTTTAGTTTTTTGGTGGAATTTGCTACATGTTAGCATTGAGTATTTCTCAAACTGCGAAGCAGCTCTACATTGACGTTCATTTAGGACAAAGACATGACTATTTACCTTGCATCTGTCCCGGACCGTAACAGGGGCATGACGTTTTGTTTATACACAAAAGCTTAGCATCACGGATGCTAGCGCTAACAGAGATTCTGTGACAAATTCTGTGTCCAAGAATTGAAAAGCAAGTAATAAGATTATTTCTCTACTTGTAAGCTGGAAGCTTTTAGGACTCTTTCATCTCTCTTTTTTGCACAAACATTTTTGAAAACCAATTTATTTGAGGCCTTTTTCTAGGTGTTAGCATCAAGTGCTTCAAAAACTTAGCAGTATCTCTACATCGTCTTTTGTCTATCAGCAGTCTCCCTCTCCAAAAATGAGAGAATCCGACAAAAAAATAACTTGGAAGTTGGATGCTAATGCTAACATGCATTAGCAAAAGTTAGCAAACCCCACCTATTCTGTTCTGATTTGGCTTCAGTTGTGTTTATCATAAGGGAATTGATAAGATTATTCCTCTACTTGTAAGATTGGGTGCATTTATCAGCTGTCTCCCTTTCTAAAAATTAGAAATTCAGACACAAAGTGACTATGGAAGTAGATGCTAACGCTAAGGTAGATTAGCAAAAGTTAACAAACCCGGTCTATTCTGTCCTGACTCCACCTTAATTAGAATTTTTGTGAAAAATGATAAAGAAAGTGCTAAGATTAAGCTGGCTTTTAGAGCTCCTTTACGCTAGTTTTTTGTTTTTCTTTTTTTAGCAAAAATAAAGTTTTTCAGAATTTGATGCTTTTTTGCTAGGTGTTAGCAGCAAGTGTTTCATCTTCCTGTTCGGTCAGGACAAAGATACGAGTATTGATTCTCGGATCAAACATGTTTTACCTTGTGTCCGTCCAGGACCATAACATGGGGGTGCGGGGGGAGTTTTGTTGGAACACCAGGAATTAGCATCAGAGTGACCCCGAGTGCAAAGAGAGGAGAGCGTTTTTCTGCACCAACCGAGGGAACAAAGCGAGGTTAGATGGAAAAATAATGCAAGCAGGAGGGGGGAGGGGGAGAAAAAAAAAACAAAGTAGTTGACTCGGCGACTCCATCATCTTTACTACCCGGCAGAAGAATTAATATTTAAACATTCTAATAATGTAGCTCGCCTTGCATGCACTTTTAAGCAAAGCAACAATATTTTTCACCTGGGGTAACACAATGATTTTTCTTCCCGCTGTGCACAATTTCCCTTTCTGATGATCTCCTCCAAGCCTCCCACCTCCACCATGCAGCTGGGCGAGGGCCCCCACCACCAACTCCTCCACCGCCAAACCCGTCCTGTGATTTCCACCCTATTTTTCACCCCACAAGAAACAGAAGAAGAAAAAAAAAAAAAGAAAACAAATATTCATGGAGATAAATATTGAAATGAATTATCCCTGGATATGAGCAGAGGCCGCGGCTGCAGGAATGCGCCGTGCGCTCCCTTGAGGATCAAGCCGTGATTCATAAAAATCGAACCTGTTTGAAGGAAGAAGTCGGCTTGATGAGAGAACGGAGAAACAGCGGAGGACAAAACTCCTGGTTGCTTTTGTTTTTGTTTCCCGCATCTGCTGCTGAGCCTCCGTGGCTTTTGCCCTCTTCTCGCTCTGGAAACATTTTTTTTTTGTTGTAGCTGCAGCTATGAGATCATTCGTGCTGCATTTAGCTGACAGGAAATGCAAATGCTTGCCCGCTGATTTGGACTTTGAGGTGTTTGGTCCCGGTGTTTGTTTTTCGATTGTAGCCAGATGATTTAAATGCACAAAATGCATCGAATTAGCAGTTTTGGAAAATATATTGCACCTTTATTTTGCAAAACAACACTATTTCGTTTTTTTTTTCAGCATTGGCCACTTTTCTTGCTAGGTGTTGGCATAGAGGTGTTCTGAAACGTCCCAGTGGCTCTGCATTAGCATCTTCCACTTAGCATCTGTTGCTAACTATAATAAGTGGGCATGGCGGTTTTGTTTGAAAATAGAAAATTAACATTGGTCCAAATTTTCTGATTTAACCTGAAGTTTTAGCTAGACCAAAGATTTAGCATTTTATTTGTATTTATTTTTTACTTTGTCACTTGTTTTGTAACATTGGTCCAATTTTTTGGATGTAGCCAAATTGACATAAAAAAATGTATCGAAGAAGCAGTTTTGGTCAAATCTTTGGCTTCTTTAGTAGGACCAAAACATTTTGCTTTTTTTTGTCTAGAATGTGTGTCATCTTTTATGCTAGGTGTTACCATGAAGTGGTTCTCAAACTTCTCTGATCCTCCCCTCGGGTCAGGACATTGACGCAAAAAGTGAGATGAAAGGTTATTTAGATTACGTCCATCCCAGATCGCGTTTTTTCGGAATGTCAAAAATTAGCTAGGCCTTGTCTAGGCGAATCAGTTGGATCTAAGTTAATCCAGTAGGGTTGGGTCATCATTTTTGGCCCTAAAGCCTTCTGTAAATAAGCAAATGTTTTTTTTACTAGCATGTCTTAACAATTAAACTCAATGTTTTCTTGCGTAAATTGCATATTTTTTTCATGGTTTCACTTTTTTTACTCCATTCTTTAGCTCGATTGCAGAAGTCAACCCTTTAAAAATGACCTCCTTAGAGCGGTGTTCATCACCGTGGCAGGACTCCCATTCCCCAAATTAAGCATCATTCTGTGGTGCAGATGTTCAGGAGCAACACAACCGAACGCCTGCTATTAGCACTAAAGGTATGGGTAATTGTTGACTCCCGCCGGGTGAATCCAAACTAATGCAGTCTGGGAAAATGTGCAAAATTAAAACCAAACCCCTTGATTCTCACAGGTTCGTTCCCAGCTGTGCGTTTGCGGTCCGTTGAACGCCTCACAGATGCCTACAGGATTTGTAATTGATCATGAAAACGAACTGCCGAGCACGCAGCACCTAAATTGAATGACATAAATAAGAAGTTGTGTATGAAACACCATGTGTCGCACGCCGACAGAGAAGAGGGCGCCCCTCAGAGATGGGGTCGTGAGCTGATTTCTGACTTCTTATGCAAGGTGTGTTGCTGGGAGGCAGGAGGGGAAGTTGGACGGCGCCTCGGGGCGGAGATGAAAGGTGCAAAGGCACCTTTTTTGTGGGCTAAGACCCCGTCTCTTTGATACATGCTGTAACGGAGTGAAATCCGACAAGATCGCCGCTAAACGCCGCAAAGCGGGGTGGAAAGCCTTTCCCACCCTTTTCCTTTCCCACAGGTTGGAGGGGTTTCGGTGGTTGACGATGCGGCATAAACCCCGCCCCAAACCAAAGGTGGCTTCTTCAGACTTTTAAATAAAAATAAGTTGGGAGGGGGGAGTGGCAGGGTGAAAGAAAGTTCATCAGGAATTAGAGCGGAAGGGTCGGATTGAATTGTAGATTGGAATTATCTGAGATTGTCTCCCGGAGCCACTTTGTGTTTGCTGGAGTCACAGATGAGGAAGATGAGAGGATGAAGGAGAAGAGGCGGGGACTGAACGGCAGAAACGAGCAACTTTAAAAAAAAATAAGTTGCCCTGCAACAAAGGCACCACGGAGGTGTGTGTGTGACCGTGTGTGTGGTTTCTGTTTAACCCCCCATGGGACCTCCCCCTTTTGTTCCGTCCCCCTCCAGGAGTCACCTTTTTAAACCTTAATTGATTTCCTTAAAAAAAAAGAGGGTCCGGGCTGCCACTCTGCATTAGAGCCAAAAGAAACGGGCTTCATGTCCCCCACCCCCGCAGCAGCTCGGGACATTAGAGCAGGACTGTCAAGAATTCAGTCTAGACTGGGGGAGTGTCGGGGGAGGGGGGAGGGTAAGCACGGTGAAGCTTGGGGCAGATGACTTTCACCTATTAGACTAAATCCTCAGCTAACTCAAGGCCCCGCCGGGGTTAAGTCATTGGTTATTTTGGTTGTGGACGAGGTTTCGAGAGACTTGATGCTCGATTCCGCGTTTCAGTTGACTTCAAGCACAATCATTTCTAGGTTATCCTGAACAGTCATCTCCAAGGCAGGTAAAAGTTGCAAGCTTGTCACCACTGCTACTGAATTTGTAAATACTTAAAAGTAAAATTAATCAAAATTGGTCAGAAAACCAACAGTTTTGCTATCACTTGTAGGCTCTAGTGGATTTTAATGGGCGATTAGGGGATGTGTTGGATGTTTGACTTTTTTGTCAATATTCCTCTGTATGGCAGGTAAAACTTGTGAACTTGCGAGCATAACAAATTTGATCGGGAACTGACAGTTTTGCTACCACTAGTGGCTTTTTGGTTTATTATGGGATGTCTTGGACTTTTCGCTAATATCAATAAGGCAGGTAAAAGTTGCAAACTTGTGAGGATCTCTAGCGCAAGCGTGAATACCTTAGGGTAAAAGTACTGGGAATTGGTTGGGAAACCAATTTTGCTACCGGTTGTTGGTTGTAGTGGGTTTTATAGGTCTAAGAGAGGATGTCTCGGACTTATGACTTTTCGTCAACATCCATATATATGGCTTTACCTGCCTTGCAAACTTGTGAGCGTCTCTAGCATAAAACAGGAAGGTGAGAAGACTGAAAATGGGACCGTAGACCAACAGTTTGTTACCACTTGTTGGTTCTACTGGCTTTTATGGGTCTACGAGGGGGATGTCTCAGACTTTTGACTTTGTGTCAATATTCCTCGATGAGGCAGGTAAAAGTTACAAATTTGTGAGCATTGCTAAGTGCAGTCCCAAATATTTTAGGGTAAAAAATACTGGAAATTGGTCAGGAGACAAACAATTTTGCTACCACTTGTTGGTTCTAGTGCAGGGGTGGCCAACCCTGGTCCTCAAGTGCCTCAATCCTGTCTGTTTTCCAGGTCTCCCTGGACTGCTTGATGCTGATAACCTAAGTCAGGTGTGTTCAGTCAATCAGGATGTGAAATCACTTAAGTCAGCTAATCAACTGCACGCTGGTGAGAGAGAGCTGGAAAACAGGCAGGGTTGAGGCTCTTGAGGACCAGGGTTGGCCACGCCTGTTTTAGTGGCTTTTATGGCTCTAAGAGGGGATGTCTCGGACTTATGACTTTTTGTCAATAGTCATTTACAAGGTAGGTAAAACTTGCAAACATGTGAGCATAGCTAGCGCAGTCGCAAATACAGGGAGTCATAAAAACTGAACACTTTGTTAACACTTATTGGCTTTCTTAGGTCCAAGAGGGGATTTCTGGCTCAACAAGAAGTTAAGGCGTGTTGTAGTGACGCATTGATTCACTTTTCCCGCAATTTGGTTCAGCAATGTATTGTGTGGTTCGGTTTGACATCGAGAAATGCAAGATTTCTAGTGTGTAGCTGGTCAGAGAAGGCTCTATGGACCAGGAACCTCTACTTTGAAGCTCCTTGAAGTTCTTTTTGTCATAGACTATGACTTGGACATACCCAAGGAAGGTAAAACTTGCAAATTGGTGAGTGTCAATCGCCCAGATTGTTTGAAGTTAAAACTACTGAAAATGTGATGGGAAACCTACAGTTTTGGTACCAGTAGTTGGTGATTTTATGACTCTAAGAGGGGATTTCTGAGTCATCAAGAAGCTAGGGTGTGTTGTAGGGATGCAGCAGTTCACTTTTCCCATGATTCGGTTCAACGGTGTATCGTACCGTACAGTTTTAAACCTAGAATTGTCAGAAAAGGCTACTTCTACCTTCTTCCACAGTTCTATGCTGTGCAGCTATTTTGGGGTCAAACACATCTGATCCAAATCAATCAGACTCGGTCCCCTGTGCTGGCGTCTCCACAGGTCTCCCACAGCTGTAACAACAGGACAACCTCGTGTGGGTCAGAACCGATAGGGGACACAAGTCGGGACATTTTTGCTTTTTTGCTTGGTGGAAACAAACAGTCCAGAAAAAAAAAAAAAGAAAAAGAAAAAAGGCCAGTCGTGACAGGTCAGCCTCCTTCGGCGTGCCAGGCAACTAAAAATACCCACCCCACCGGTTGGTGTTGAAACTGGATCAATGCATCGGCCGCTCCTCTTTGGTCTGGCTTCCACAGAAAGGTTGTGGCTTTTTTACCCCGACGAGTCCAAAAAAAAAAGGAAAAAAACCCCAGAAATCTATGGATGTTTTTTTTTTTTTTTTTTTTTATACTTCGGCGCCCACATTTTATGCACCAAAATATCAGCGCAAACTACCACCTTTGCAGAGGGTAAAAATATCTCAGAGAGGCCAGGGATCTGGAGCTGGCTTCACCTCAGAGATGTGACCAGAGGGTTTGGCTGGCTGGCTGGCTGGCTGGCTCTCCGGCTGCTCTTTTTTAGAGGTGTTTGGGACACAAGTGCAGGAGGAGGAGGAAGGAGGAGGAAGGAGGGAGGAGAGTATTCTGCATGACAATACCTACATCTGTCCGCCGTTTTGTTCTTTGTCATATCAGGAGCCGTCTTTGTGGTGAAGCGCTGTCGTGGTAACAGGAGGTTAGGGGTACGGGGGCAGCGTAGGGAGGAGGGGGGGGTGTGTGTTTGGGGCAGGGGGGGGGAGACTTGTGACTCCCCAACGCCCCTGTGACACAGCTTTTGTTGTGCTTCCATATTTGATCCTCTTAGCCGTTCGCCATGCCCCCACCCCCTTCAGCGCCCTCCACTACTGTTAACCACACACGTTTCGCGCGCGCGCACACGTCTTTTATTCACCTGTTTGCCTCCTGCATGCCTCAAATGCCTCAACAGAGGAGCCACTTTCGCTGACACCCCCCCCCACCCCCCTCGCCTTTTGCAGCTGAGCAGGAAAAAGTTTTCTCGCCCTCTTCTCACACTTTCAGGAGGAGCATTCAGGCAGCCGAGCCTCCGGAGAGCCCATTACAGGCCCTTTATTGTTTCGGAGCTGAGGTCATCCTTCTGCTCGCCGCGGTCGAAACAAAGGCCACAGGTTTATTGCAGGCCCAACTGTGTGAAAGGAAACACACTCCGACATTGTTTGAGTCTCACAGATAGCGGGGCGGGCATCCCTCCTCTTTCCTTCTTGTATTTGGTCAACATTGGGTTGCCAGATATATATATATATATATATATATATATATATATATGTTTTTTTTAAATTCGTATTTGCCCGCGAGGATCCTACAACTGAGGTGTTGAGAGTGACACTTTGCCCGTGTCGGGATGTCACGCCCAGGTTTGCCTGACGCGTTGGAAACAGCAAAGGTGAAGAAGCTCGGTCAAAAGCGACCGTCGGTACTGAAAAAACAAAAACAAACTAGACCACCAAATAACGCCTCATCAAACTCCACTGCAGTGGTCACGATGTCAGGTTCCCTTCCCTTTTGTTTTGGACGCGGTGACCTTGATAATTGTGATGGTAATTACAATAAGTGGCCATTATATTTCAAGGTGCAGCGACCTTCATTATCCAAATCAATTTGAGTCACTATCAATTTGATAATACTCCCAATGCGTGGCTGCATGGAAGATGCACACTCGGCACGCCTGTCGTCTGCCATATAATGGAATGCTGTTATTGAGATTGAGCCACCCTCCTCCCCCTTCCCCGGCGCCGGCAATCAATATTAACAGCTCGTGAAAATAAGTAAATAAATAAATAAATAAAGATGTAAAAAGAAGAAAGAAAAATGACATCAAATAGAAAGACACGGTTAAACAAAGTGCAGCGAGGAGTAAAACTACTGTAAGTAAGGACCATTTCAGTTTGGTATTGTCAGACTGTCAAGGTCCTGATGACATCACTAACACTACCCCATAGGCTGGATCATCCTAATCTTTCGGTCAGAATTGTTTAGGTGGAGCATCGTCAAAGATCCCCTTGAAGTGCGTCCGATGAAATAGATTGATAACATTTTATTTAGCTAATCGCTAGGTCTCGTTGACATCTGCGTAACACTCACTGATTGACTGGCTTGTCCTGCCTCCTGTCATTTTTGAATGGTCAAAACCTCTGGGGTGACAGAACCCAGTCCAGACATCAGGTGGTTCTAATTTCATAAAAAGTATCGTAAAAAATACAACTTCTAGCCATAAATGTAAACCAAACCCTTGAATAACCTCCCCTTTGAGAGGTGTTTCACCAAAATTGTATGTTATCAGGAGTTCCTTATGTACTAACACTGATATATCATCAAGTAGTTCCTTGAAATTATGGTCTTTTTGGTTGAAATAGCTCCTTCCGTTAATCAAAACTATAATTTATTGGGTTGAAATCGATTATGGTTGGATTATAGATTATGGTTCATAGCTGCTTTCTGCAAGGTGTATGTTGTCATCGATGTTCACCAACAACAAGTAGGAATATTGGGGGTCAACACACAGTTGGCTGGATCAGGTGGTTTGGGTTTTGATGGATGAAACAAATCTGATCTAGGTGGTAACAGATGGAGTCTTGGGTCTTAAGACTCAGACTTAAGTCACACCTAAATGCCATGTGCAGAGACTTAACTTGAACAACGTTCATTTGTGTAGTCTGATTTTATTCAAAAAAATCTCAGCTTAAGACTTAAGACTTCACTCAAGGTTAAAGCTAAAGACTTGAGACTTGACTTGATATTTTGGCCAAAGACTTGAGACTTGACTCAAAGTTACAGCTGAAGACTTCAGACTTGATTTTATAGATACAGACTTGAAAGTTGATTCAAAGTCAAAGCGGAAGACTTGGAACATGGCTCCAAATTATACAGTAACTAAAGTTAGAACCAAAGACCTGATACTTGACTTTACAGCTAAAGAATTGAGACGTATTTAAAAGTTACAAGTGAAGACCTGGGCCATGACTTGAAATGATAGCTAAAGACTTAAGACTTGACATGAAGTTACAGCCAAAGACTTGAACCTAGACTTGAAATTACAACTAAATATTTAAGACTTGACTTGATATTTTAACTAAAGACTAGATACTTGACTTGATATTGTAGCTAAAGACTAGAGACTTGACTTGATATTTTAGCTAAAGACTAGATACTTTACTTGTTATTTTAGCTAAAGACTTGAGACTTGACTTGATATTTTAGCTAAAGACTAGATACTTTACTTGATATTTTAGCTAAAGATTAGAGACTTGACTTGATATTTTAGCTAAAGACTTGAGACTTGACTTGATATTTTAGCTACAGACTTGAGACTTGACTTGATATTTTAGCTAAAGACTAGATACTTTACTTGATATTTTAGCTAAAGATTAGAGACTTGACTTGATATTTTAGCTAAAGACTTGAGACTTGACTTGATATTTTAGATAAAGACTTGAGACTTTACTTGATATTACAGCTGAAGACTAGAGACTTGACTCAAAGTTGTAGCTAAAGACTTTGTACTTGACTTGGACTTGTAGGAAGGGACTTGAGAGCATCTCTGGTGAGAACTTGTCTTTATCCACTACCGTCAGGTTTGTCTTTAGTAGCAGAATTTCGTCTGAAACAGAGCGTGTTTCCACAGCCTGAGCTCCATTCCATCTGTATTCATGTCTTAAAGCCGAAACTTGGCTCGCCGTCCACCTCGCTGCTTGTGACCTCGGCGCCCAGGCCCATCTCCGGTCTCAATAGAGTGGTTACGGATTGGGGGACGAGGCTCTTTTATGCTGTAGGAAAACTGCACCTGTACTGTGCTGCTGGGGAAAAAACAAAACTGCAAGCTCGGCACTTTTTGCCGGCCTAGTCCGCCAGCGATATTCGGAGCTTATTAATAAGAAGACAATTGTTTGGCAGTTCTCTTAAGATATATGCAGCACCCCTTCTCCTGTCTGACAAAGCAAACCAGAGAATGTTTGTCTGAATGGGTATACCCGCCCACAAACACACACACACCCAAGCTACTGACGTAACTGATAGCTAGCCGAAGACTTGATTTGTGGCGTACCTGTTGTGATTTACCGTCTGGTGGAGTCATATTTCAGAAAAACGGGGACAAACTGTATTGAAACTAACTGCCGATATAACAAATGGCGATTGGAAATGGAAATGCGGCACTAGATGTAAGGTCTGTGGCGGTCGGGTCAAGAAAAGCGCCATTTTATTTTTTAAGGTGTTTTGGACAAACATTGTAGCGTCGGGACGACACACAGACACACACACAAAAAACAGCAATTACTTCGGTGACCTCATTGTCATCTGCCGGGAAAATGTGTAATTAGCTCGTGTTTACAAGCCTGGCACACCTGCAGCTCATCTTTCGCTGTAATGTTTGCCTTCAAGAAGCGCCGTGGCTGCCAGCCACTGTCACCGGCTGTCACCGCTGCGAAGGAGGGAGGCGGGGAGGGGGTGCGGTAAGAGAAAGACTGAGTGAGGGGTGAAGCGGTAAAAAGAGAACACCACAGTGTGTGCCATTCTTCCAGCAATCTGACTGGCTTAATGCTGCGCATGTGAAGAAATGGGCATTTACATGGGTATACAATGGAGACTACATTACTTACACAGTAGCCTCATTATATCCCCGACGCCTACCTTCTGCCCCGCGCCGGTTTACTCACTCCTAGCTCTTATTGTTGGGGTATAATGGCGCTGGGGCATTTCTGAAATTCCCTCATTATTCACCCTATTAAGGCTGCACCAACTCGATAATCGTGCCGCGCTTCGTGTCAAAGGGGGCGACTGTGCTGATTTGCCACATTTGAAGGCAAGGCGAGGCTCCGAGCACGGTGCTGTATGCGCACGAAAGCACGCAGGGCGGTGGGATAAAGAAATTGCAGCGGCGGCGGTGGTGGGTGGAGGGCAACACTGCCGATTTGGACGCAGGTTCTGGTGGATGCGGTCGCCTCTTAGAGGCGTCGTACCTCTAAGGCACCTCGTTTGAGAAGGGCCAACCCATATTAAGGGTTACAGACACCAAGTTTTGGTTTAAACCTTTACCACCTGGGATGTTACCGGTGATGCCTAAATAGCAAACACATATCGTAACTCTCCAACCGTATGCATCATCTCATTCTAAAGCGGAGAAAGCTTTGAGTTGATCACTAGAACAAAATGTTGCAAAACGGCGCAAAGGCAGTTTTCTCAACCTAACAAATTGCAATAAGTACGTTCATTACGTAAACAATTGAAGAGTTACGGTAGTCGAAAGAGGGTGAACTCTGCAACCCGTTAACACCTGGGATGTCACAGGGGGGTGAATATACGTGAAAACGTGAGAAAGGTTGTGGTCTTTACTTGAAATATTTACAGATGTATCAGGAATGAACCATGTTAAAACCTCGGAAAAAGTACAATAAACCAGGCAAACAACACATAAATCAACGTAGGGGTGAATATTGTGCCGCTTATTTACATTTCATTAGTGATTCGTGTGTAAGTTACGTAATTTGAAGACTGATGTTTTGACAGTGCACTTTTTTAATCTCAAAATCACTTTGGATTGTAAGGCGCACTGCCGTGTTTTGAAAAGAAAAAAATTAAGGCTTTTAAGTGTGCCTTCTAGTACGGAAAATACGCTAAATTCTTTTTTGGAAGGTTTGATCGGGACGCCATGACGCCTGGAGCTGGCGCCGTCTCCCGTCTTGCTTCGTGACATCTTGTCATATAAACTGCCAGGGGAAGGGCAGCAGGAAAAAAAAAAATCAATTGGCAATTAAATGATACACCTTGCGACGATGACAAGCGGCGTTCGGTAGCGCGGCAAGAGTTGTGAGGGGCGCTTCGTAATGGAGGCCTATTGACTATTCATAAGCGATTTTTCAGTCCTTGGCTGAGAAGCTCTGCCCTGGAGAGTCGGTGCTGTCACTTTCCCTCACCTCAAAAAGGCGCCGCAATCGACGGCGTAGGACGTGTGCGAGAAATTACCCAGAATTCCGCCCGAGGGGGGTAACTCGGGTCACATCTGGCGCAGTACGGGTGCCGCCAGGGGGAGAGCAAAAACTCACACGTTTGACAGCAGCAGATACCTTTGTTTTGTTGCTATCGACGTAAAAACCCTCGCCGTGGAGCGTGACCGACCGCCGCCTGATTCCCTTTAGCCATGTTCTGACAAATGCCATAAGAGCCTCCGTGTGGATACAATCCAAACACGCCGTTATCCGTCTCTTATCGCCTCGGGGGGCGGCTCACCTTATCTAAGGTAAATACAATAAAGCGCTCATTAGGCTCTACTTCACGGCTGCTTGGCGGGAGTGTTTGCTCTGTAACGAGAGAGCAGCAGGTCAACAGAGAGGCTAAAACCCAACACAAACGCTCTCTGCCGCTCCAAAACGGTACCTGAACGGTACCTGACCCTCGTCCGACAATGGGTTCGGCATCTGAACCCAAGGCGAGAAGTCAGTCTCGGGTCCCTACGAGGTAAAAAGTTTAATGTTTTAAATGAAGGGAAGCACAGAAGAATCGGTTCGGTCCGAAGCGGCTTGCTCCCGGGAGGATCTTAATTTAATCGGTCTTAAGACCCCAACCTAGGGTCGGGCTTCCTCCCTTTATTTCCAGCTTTCATCAGTTTTAAAAATGGCAACGCATTTATTGTCTGGTGACCTCTTTTATTGAGATACACGTCGGCGAGCACTCGGCGGAGGCTGGCCCTAAATGGACCTCATCAGCAGAAAAGGCCTGCAGGATTTCTCAGGAAAACCTCCACGCCGGCGCAGGAGGAGGCTGCCATCGAAGACGTGAGAAGGATAAGAGCTGTGTGTGAGAAAAAAAAAAAAAAACATTTAACCAGGTCACTTTTGCCTTTTAATGAGCCCCAAAGCTCTAAACTCAGCTTGTTTTGGGATTCAGTTTAATCCTGAATTTTTAGTTAGAGTTCTCCTTCCAACCTTTACTCCTATCTTTCTTTTCTTCCCTTCCGAAAATCAAAGATAGTCGTGCTTTATCCTGAATTTCAGCTTGACAAGAGTCTTGAAAGATGACAGGAGGAGCGAATCGTGACTGTAGTGTCAGAAGCTTTATCTTCTGAGCAGGTTTCTCTGGATATGTTCCCCTGAAACCCATCAAAGATCAGAAACGATGTCTCCTAGCTAACTTTTTTAACCAAACTTAGCTAGTTTTTTTTGCCTTTCCCCCAACTGAAATGTAACTATTAAAAATAAAAATGGTCAAACAATGTTAAAAACCTAAAGAAGATGGATGTGGTAACTATTTTCATACATAAAAGTGTCTTTCATTTCTACTTGCTAGCAGAGGAATGCGAGCATGCTAGGAAAAAACCCCAAATAAGGTGCACATACTGACAGTTTTTGTTGTTGTTGTTGTTGTTGCTTTGTGCTAAATGTGTTCCTAAGCTCAAATGTAACTTTTAAAGATAAAAAACTTTCAGAAATATTGAAAATATAATTGACAAGAGAGCAAATGTACCAGTATGCTAACACCTCTCTGCTAGCATACTAGTAAAAGCAAAATAAATAGACAGTTCTGCTAATTCTTTTCTTAAACTCCAATGGAAAATTTAAAAATAAAAAATGTTCAAAACAACTTACAAAAATGAAGGATGTTGTAGCAAATGTTATGTCTTTTTATGATAAATAAAGCTTATTTTGTTCCTAGAGTTACTAGCATGCTAGCAGAGAGATACTAACATGCTAGTAAAAACAAAAAAAATGTAGTTTTTGAAAGTAACTCAAGTTCGCATTTTTTTTCTTTTCCCTAACCTTATCTGTTACTTTTAAATTTAAAACTGTCAAACGAACAAAGAAAACTGGGAAAAATAATGAATGTGGAAACAAATACGGTTTATTTTTGTCCATATTTGTGGTGTTTTCTAGTAAGCTAGTACCTCTTTACTAGCATCCATTGTTTAAAAAAAAGTAATACAAGTAGAATTCAGGCTCGAATATTGATTTTTTTGCAAGTAAAAAAGACTGTTGGGACAGAGAAAAATCAGAGCTAGCAAAAGAATT
Source organism: Oryzias curvinotus (assembly GCA_023969325.1). NCBI lineage: Eukaryota > Metazoa > Chordata > Actinopteri > Beloniformes > Adrianichthyidae > Oryzias > Oryzias curvinotus. The sequence continues at coordinate 13,811,602 of CM043707.1, read as the reverse complement.
AACAGGAAGCGCAAGCAAAATGACCAATCTCTTTCAAAATAAAACAGGAAGTTAAAAAAGATGGCAAACTGGCTGCAATAACTTCCAATTTAAATCCAAATTCATTTTAGATTGATCTTCATACATATTACTTTAACTTGCTAACAGAAAGCAAAGCAACAAAATAAGAGAAACCAATGAACCTTAACCATAACCCCAAGGAGTTTTTAAGGTGGATAAACAGTGCTGGATTCCATGTGAAAGTCCCATTTTCCATGTCTTTTGGGAAAGCAGCACGATATTCCCACTCTCATCACCAGAGCCGATAAAAGCGGGGGACTGGTGGTCGCCTCTCATAGGCGCCGTTGGGGTCGGCGCGATGGCGGCCCCTCGATGTCGCTAAGCGCTTTTAATTGAAGTCGCAGTGCCATCATTAACGTTGCTGTCATTATTACAAAGCGAGCGGTTCCGATGATACTCGTGTCCCCAGCTGCCGCCGCAGCCCCCCACCCCTCTCCCCAACACCCGCACATCATTATGCAGTGGCATCTATCAGATACAGGCTTAATTAGGGCTTGTACAGGACATTAAGCAAGGGGAGTAGCCAGGCTCAAATATTTATAAGGTTGAGTATATTTATTATCTGTGTCTTAATCCCTTATTAGACCATTTCAGTTGAGGTTTTTAACAAAGCAGACCTTTGATCCCGCCCCCCCCCCTATTTTTTTTTTTACCCAGAGTGCTACTTTCATTGCGACTCTGAGAAGGATTCCAAAAGAAGCAAGAAACGACCCTGAACGCCAGATAAAAGTAATCAGTTGAGACGCTTGAACTTTTACCTGCTAAAACTCTGATTTTGTTATTTTGTCTAACGCGCTCTATCTGCCGGCACACGGCGCCGAAATGAGCAAAACATTCACACGCGGCTGAACCTTCCCGGGGCTTTTATTTTCTCGATTCGTCGGTCTCCTGAGTGTCGCGGGGTTAACTCTTCGCTATTTTTAGTCGGCGGGTGTAGATCTAAGTGGTGGTGAATGGCACTTGTGCCTCCCTAAGTGCTTCCCCCACCAAACCTCCCTGCGATGACTCCTCTCATCTCTAGTTTTTGTTGTTAATCAAGGTGAGAGCCCTTTTTTCTTTTACTCTTTTTGTGTAAAACCACGAGGGGGTATTTGAAAACCGTTCTTGCCCCCCCCCCTATAGTGTTGGGAAGAAATATCGGAGTTAAATCAGGCTTTGCTGGTGATCAGCTTTTATTTTGAAAATCACAACAACTGATATGAAAGAACAACCCTTCTACATTTAAGGAATTCTGCCGTCCAGAACCAAAGAATTCTTTGTTTGAAATGAACTAACTCAGACTGGAGGGCCAATGTTAGCTTCACTTCCTGTTTCTGCTGACTCTCAAATCGGTTGGGGAAGTGGGAGGATGAAAAGGGTGTAGCAGCATTTCAAGGCAAATCACAGTTTCAACTTATGAAGAGTTTGGGGATTTGGTGTCCTTTATTGCCTTGGCAGCAAGTCAGGAGGAGGATGGGAGGGATTGATGATTCATACTCCGGTTTTGGCTGATGCCATATGTGAGTCAACTAATCGAATTAATGTTGTGTTTATGTTTTTGCTTTTCTTTTTTTTTGGTTTTGTTTTAATGACAGCACAGCTCAAAATGGTGCGGAGATATCCTAAAACTGTCTCTAAAAACCCAAACAAATCTGCAAAATTTAATTTTTCGCAATCTTTGTAATTGTAACATATAGACTTAGTTTGTTTAATGCAAAAATTTCAGAAATACGAAAACCATACAGTTTGTTGGAAATCTCTTACCAAAAAAGTAATGTTTACAATTCTATCTGGTCGTTTGTGTAGACGATTGGCAACAAAACTTCACACAAAATGCGACATTGGCAAAGGTGGAATCACTCTCACCTTAATTTTGTATTTTATCGCGTTCTTGCGAAAATTTTAAATTTCTGACAGAATATCATACGTCTAGGTTACATTTATCGAAAATCTTTTCCCAAAAAAATAATTGGTTGTGTATAATGAAATAAAAGATGCGATAGTATTTCACCAAATTTTACAAATTTGTTAAAAACATAGCAATGTATCAAATATATGGACTTAAACTACAACCGTTGGCGATCAGAAATCACTCCGGCCTTTCACTTACATTTCTAATTGCATTTTTGCAAAAATTTCGTAGTTAGGTTTTCGTGAGGTTTTTCAAAAGTTGCTAGCTTTTTTAGCCATGTTGCTTCACAATTTGTTTTTTTTTAATTCTTTGACGTTATTATCCTTGTTTACTTCAAAAATGAAACAGGAATCACTTCCACCTTACTTGTACATTTTTATTGCGTTTTTGCACATTTTTTTTCACAATATTGCAGAAATAAATTGGTCTACATGTTCGTTATCAAATGCAAAAAAAAACTATATAACTATGCCATAACTATGCTATTTTTTTTTTCCGTAAGAAAAATCTGCGAAGCAGGAAATTGCCATATCCGATCCCCCCCTTAGTTTGATACAAAACAAAGTCAAGTTTGAACGTTTTTGTTTATCAACAACTTTTGTTTCACATTTATTAAGTGAACCCTTCAAAGACTTTTCTCCTCCTCCTGATGTTGAACCGCCCACTCCTCTCTGATTTCAATTTATTTAAACCGAAATCTGGCTGCAGGTCTTTCCGAGAGTGTCCAGCTGTTGCGTTGACCTGCCGCCCCGGCACCGGAGTGCACAGCCCACGGCCGGCGCTGTGGGAGGAGCCCAGCTGCTCCGCCACCCTAGCGTAGGAAGCCGGGCCGCCAGAGCGAGCGTTCGCGCGCGTGATCACGCCGAGCCTCTTGGCCAGGTAGTTGGTGGTGGGGCCTCGCTTTTATCGATTTTCGTTACTTTCCTGACAAACCTCCTCGTCTTTGTTCGCGCGAGCAGCGTCGGAAAACCGCCAGCGCTGTGTGGCCCGGGAAACCTTTGGCCTCTTTCAACTCCTCTCTCGGCGCTCCCAGCGGAGAGAGAAGTGCATTATTATGCATTTTTGCTTTATTTCACTGCATCAATTTGAAGTGAATCGGCGGTTCTGCGGGGACCTGTACCTGAAAATTTCCTCCACTGGATGATTTTCACAATGAAAGACACTTTAAATGTCATGCAAGCTTTAGCTTTCCTCTTTAATGCCTCCTTTTTTTATATATATATATAAAGAAATAAGGTCAGTTTGGGCTTCTCTCAGCGTCTTTCATATCTCTTCACTTCAGGAAACCCACCAAGGTGTCCGTTCGCGCACCGTTCCAGCCCTTCAACCTGTCAGACACACTTTTGTGATGCCAAATCCCTCTATTCATGTAACTGCTCTTCTCTACAAATATATTTCCCCCCTTTTTTTTTTTTTCTTCTATTCTTTTTATCAAGGACAAACCTCAGCTCTGTGGAAAAAAACAGGCCGGGGAGATCTCCAGGGCCTGTCATTTTACATTTACATTTTAGCCACTTAGCTGACGCTCTCATCCAGGGTGACTTCCAAAGTGTTGTGATGCAAAAAACAGGACGTTTTGATCTACTTTCTCTATTTTGGGGGGTTTTGACATAATTGTACATTTTTCATATTTTAAAGCAGAACACCTTTTTCTTTTATTAATCTTTTATGAGACCGTTTGGAAATAAAAATGGAGCCGTTTGACTTCGCCCTCCACCTGGTTGTTTGAATAATTCAGGAAGCGGAGCCGGCCGCCGCTGCCGCTCTCGCAGGTTGTAAAGGCCTGAAAATTGCTTCATCATGGCCCCAGACCAACGAACGCATGCATTATTGAGTCAAATCTGAGGGGGAGAAAAAAAACAAAGGAAAAAAACTGATTGACCGAGCTAGACTGAGTGGCCCCTCCCCCCTCCAATTCCAAACAGGAAGTGACTCCAGGAAGCCAAAATCGCATAGACTTCTATGGAGAAATAAACAGCATTTACTCCGTCTTATATCAGTCCGTCCAACCAAGCAAGACACACACTCACTCGTTCCAGTTGTCATATGCAGTCATTGGCTCCAACATGACGGTGTCCATATTGGGCAAAAATGGCGATTATCCGACATTGCGTTGTCTGTATTGCCAACAAATGGCGCCTAAATTGACTACATTTTGTTGGACCTAGAAGGAAGCCAGTTTCTATAAGGGGATGTCAACCTTCAAATTGTTCCAGTTGTCATATATGGTTTCAACATGGGCCATCAGTATCGCAAAAAAAAGTGGTGATAATCCAACTTTGTAGAATTCATAGTGCGAAAGAAAAAAAAAGACAACTAAAATAACCAAATTTTGATGGATCCGGTTGTAAGGCATTTTCTATGTGTGCCATCATACTCACTTGATCCAGCTGTCAAGTACAGTCAATAGCCCCAACATGGCGGCATCCATATCATTAAAAAAAAATGGTGGTCCAACATTGTGGCCTCTGAATCACAAAAAAAATGGTGACTTAATTGACTAAATTGTATTTTTGTACGGGTATCGCCACACCCACTCAGGCTAGTTGTCATATACAGTGAATGGCTCCAACATGGCGGTGTCCATATCCCCAAAAAAACGGCAACAGAGTTGACAAAATGTTGTTTGAACCGGAAGGAAGTCATTTTCCATGGGTGACATCACACTCACCCTCTCCAGTTTTCATATACAGTCAATGGTTCCACATTCTACATTGACAACATTTCGTTGGATTAGGTAGTAAGCCATTTTCTACAGGATACGTCACACTCATTTGGTCCAGTCAATGGTTCCACAATTGCAAAAAAAAAAAAAAAGGCAACTTAGATAACTTGATTTTACTGGAGCTGTAGGTAAGCCAGTTTCAACGGTGGGACGTGACGCTCACTCAGTACGGTCCTCCTATACCAAGGGAGCCTCCTGCTGGGTTTCTAGGAACCATGCCTTTTTTGCTGCTGATCACCTGGATCAGGTGTGTTTAGCCAATAAGGAGCTTTAGTGGCAGGTTGGCTTGGAAAACATGTTGGACACTGGCCCTGGTCTGGATTTTATAATCCCTGTCTTATACAGTAAACAACTCCAACCTGGCGACGTCCGTTTTGCGAAAAACTGCGACAGAGTTGACTAAATTTCGTCACACACAGTCAATGGCTCCAACATGGTCTGTATTGCTGGGGGAGGGAAACGGCTGTCTAACATTGTCACTTTTATATTGCGAGAAAAATGGATGGACTTTTCCTTTTTAAGTTTGAAGTTCTTCTTTATGGTGACGTCACACTGGCTCACTTCAGTCGACTTTCCCTTGGTATTTCCTGTCCAGCCTACGATTGATGAGCTTCACTTCTTACCTGTTTGGCTTCAAGGCGTATTTTATCGGACGCGTGCACACCTCTCAATTTTTCTGCCCCAATCAGCATTTTTATTTCACTCCTAATAGGCCCTCCCATCTTGTTTTCGTCCACCGTTCAACTTCACCAGAGATAAAATGTCAGCGTTTTGTCTTTTAAAAACACACATGCACACGCACATTTATTTATATTTATGTGTATCTTTGCACAAATGCGCTCTTCCTGACAACAGAGCGACAACATCCGATGGGCCCACTGTACGCCGCTCTTATCTGCAGCGAGCAGCCTTAACGTCTACGCCATCCATACGCCGGCGTCACTCATCTCCTCTCAGGTCAGAAGCATTCGTGTAAACCCCCCCCTGCAAAAAAGACGAAGAAAAAAGCTGAATCTGCGCTAATTTAGCATCCCTAATCAAATAGGACGGTGCCTTTTTGGAATAAATCGGCAAATTCGCTCAATGTCAGAGGTCCTTTTCCACACTGGCAATAGTGTCTGCCTCTTTTTTTGCCTTTTTAATTTGCAGCTCATGTATGCTATGAATATCCCCACACTGTGCATAATGTAATTAAAGCATGACCAATGCTATGTGGGCAGGCGTCCCAGAGCCGGTCGGTTTGCAAACTCGAGAAAAAGAAAAAACCTGAAGAGCTGCCACCGCTGCGGGTTTGAGCTGTAAAACACAAGGAAAAAAAAAAAAAAACCAAACCTCAGGATCTGGGAGTTTTTCACTTTTGACCCCCTACGAAACTGCAGCAATGCGGCCCAAAGTTCGAGCGATTCGGAGAATGCTGCAACGTCTCGTCTTGCTCAAGAGAGCAAAGTTCACTGGAAAAAGCGTGACAGGCGGTTTCCTCACTCTCTCTGCAAAAAAAAAAAAAAAACACGAAAAAAGTGAAGTTGTGACAAACGCTTCCTGTTGCAAAAGCAGGGATGAGTGCACGCTGGGGCGGCTGGCTCTTTCCCTTTATCTCGGCGCTCGCCAACTCAAGGCTGCAGAGTCTTGACTCACTGAGAAAGGCAGCGAGAGTCACGGAGGAGCGGCTCCAGGAATCCCCAAAAGGAAACAGCTGCTGGAGCTGCTGGAGCATTTGTGTGTGTGTTGTGTGTGAGCTTCATGCATGCCTACATACAGCATGTGTTTTCCCATCGTTTCCCAAAGCTTCTGTGCGATTATGTGTTCTTATGTTTCTGGGCCATGTGTTCCACGGTCCAGGTGTGGGGGCTTGTCCGAGGTTGAAGCGCAGGAAGTGCAGTCAGGTGTTTTTTTTTTTTTTCTTCGCGTCAGCTGTTGAGCTGTCACTTCAGGCGGGAGATTGTTCAGTTTGTGTGTTCGGGAGCACGTCGAATAAATTCCCCCCCCCCCCGCCATCCTGACAGCAGCCTCGGAATAAAGTGGCGCTCTCCTGGAGGGAATTGCTTCTCGCCGGTGACAAATGATTAGCCGTTATCGCAGACAGGATTTAATTCCAGTCAGCTGACCGCCAGGCTGGAGCTGACTCAGGTAACTCTACGGGTGTCTTCACAGGAAATGAAGCCAGTGTTTGCCCCCCCCCCACGCACCACCATTCCTCCTCCCTGCAAGGGCCCCACCAGGACTAAACCTAATCCGCTCTGTCAGGGGCAGATTACGACTATGTTTAATTGGAGATGGGCTTCCTTGACAATCGAGCTTAGCGGTGCAGGTGTTTTTTTTTTTTTTGTTGGCGCTGTTCATCATCCATCTACCTTTTAGGCCGAAAAAAGGGGCAACAATAAGACACACTGATGAGAAGTGGACCGAGTGAGTGGGATGTTACCCATAGAAAATGGTTCAGTTCTGGCTCGAACTAAAGCCTCTCTTGCAATAAAAACGCAGCGATGTTGCCGCTAGACATGGTCAGTAAGCGGTCCGAGTTAGTCTGAGTGAGCATGTCTATGTCAATCACAACTGGCCAATCAGAGGTGAGCTTGTTGGAACGCAACACCCCTACCATTTGATAGCAAGTTAGACAAAATCTGTGAATCAAACATTTCAGTCGCCATTTTTTCATAATAGAGAGGCCGTCATGTTAGAGCTTGGCATCGTCAGTAAGTAGCAATTTTGTCACACTCGGCATGTCTATGTCAACCACACTGGCCAATAGGTAGTGAGCTTGTTGGAAGAACACACCCCAAAGTCTGTCAATCAAATGTTTGGAACATTGTACGTGGGGTTCAGCAGGCTCCACCTACTTTTTTGAGCCATCTGATTGGTCAGTTTTTAGGATATAGTCTATGGTCTAAGTCTATGGGCTTTTGGAGCCAGTGCATACGTCCTGTTCAGAATGCCAGGGGGGAGGGATCCCTCAGTCTACTTCTCCTGTATCGTCAACGAACCAAACCAAAACCAACCAAAAAATGGATCAATTATTCGCTCTTGCGCCATGGCAACCCTATGTGGTTTGACTGTGATGCCCTACTTGTATGCTAGCAGGTGTTAACCAAACACTACATCTTGAACGTGGGGGGGAGGAGGGGTCATTCCTTCCAGTTCCAGAATACAGTCGTAGCACCTTGAACACATTCATTGGGTTAGCTGTTTGTAGGCTGTTGCTAAGGAGCAACATGTTCTCAAATTTGCAAATATGTAGTTCCCCTTTCTGCGTCTAGCTGTGCCCGGACCAGATGAGGGAATTTGAGAGCTACTTTAAACAAAGGCCCAAGTGGAAAGAGAAGAAACTCCCAGGTCGCAGGAGTAAATAAGTCCCCCCCTCACCCATGCTTGGGAAAACCCAAGGGATCAATTATGCGCCCATTAGCATAGACTCTCTTGTGCGACTGCTCACCTCGAAACTCGAGTGGAGGAAAATGTTTAAAGGGTCTCGTCAAAGTTCACCTCTGGCTTCAACAGCCTTGGAAAGGGGTGGGGGGTGGTCGGGCTGTAAGGGGAGAGGGGGGGGGGGGGTTAAGCAAGTCGTCCGGGTCAGGAAAACAACACGAGAGCGTCTCTGTCAGCCTCTCTGTTTTCATTACCTGAAACAACAAACAGAGGAGAAAATAGAGGAGCCAAGGAAGGAAAGAGCGAGTGCTCCCCTGGGCCGCCATCATGCACTTCCTGTGCAGATGAGAAGATAGGTGAGATTTGCTTCCCCGTCTTCTCCACAAGGCACTTTTTGATCCCTTAACCTTAGTTTTAGTGGTTCTTTTGGTGAGGTCACATCAAGATGTTCACACTGAGATGCTGTTTGGTACATTTGGTGCATCCAGTGGGCGCTCAGCATGGTCAAGCGGTGGCTCCACCTTCGCTGAGGACTGAGGCAACGATAGAACCGCGGTAGCATCCATCAGAAGGGGTGTTCCCCATTTTGCCAGGTCTTCTGCCGCCTCTCAATCCGCTCGACTTTTTTTCCCAACTCCTTTCCCGTGATTTATGACCTTTCCGTCAGACACGTCCCACGGGGTCCCCCCTCCCTGCCCCTCCAGAGCGCGCCACGGCCACTCCTGACTAAAATGGATTAGGTGCAGTTATCCACAAATGGATCCGTCACTACCTCTGCAAAAGTCTGATTGCAAAGGTGGAGTGGGCCCGGTGCGGCTGCCTCTGATCCGTGGCGTCTCAGTTTGCCCGCCGTAATTAGCTGTTTTGAATGAGCTAATAGCCATAGGAAACCCGTTTAGGCTGGATAAAAGGGGACGGTATCTGACGTTCAAAGTGATCCAAGGGCCCTGCCCGCAGTGGGGCGTGCACATTGGCGCACGAGTTGGGGGGGGGGACACTTCCTTTCCCTCTTTAGTGCACACTCGGAAGGCGTGAAAAGAAAAAGTTTCCTTATCAGGTACGGACTTAAAAGGATCCCACCGCTCTGAGCGCACTGTCTTCGGGGGAGGGGGCAAAGTAGAGAGGAAGATGAAAGGCTTTTCTTGAGAGTGACGCTTACTCCAGGTTTTTGTGCGCCCCACCACCACCTCCTTCATTTGCTCTCTTGCCTTCTGTGACTCTCAAAGCTGTCTTTTTTAAAGGGGAGGAGGGGATAAGTGAACCCTCCTTGCCGCCTGCTGGTGTTAGATTAAATACCGAGATGGCGACAGGAAAAAGGCAGGGAGGAAAAACAAAACAAAACAAAAAAAAGGAGAGGGGGTGGAGAGGGGCAAACACCAGTCCAGTAACGTCCCAACAAGCTGTCGGGGTTTTCCGTGACATGGCCATCACTCTCAAGAGTTGGTACACAACACAGAGCTCATCTCTCCTCTCCTCTTATCGCTCCAACATTGAAAACCCCGGGCGCCTAAGGCCGCTAACGCAATAACAACTAAATAAAATGATCTTCCCCAGTTGGAAGGAGAGGGTGGGGGGGTGTATTGAGTCCATTTGTCATGGCTGAACTGCCCTGGCTTTAATTTATCTGTAAGTACACAGTTAGCGATCGCACGTTTCCGTTCCGTTTACACCCCGTGCTCCTTGCAGAGGGAAAATAAAAATGATATGACTTCCTGAACTGTGGGTATCGGAGGCCGGCGCAGTTCTTGGGGGGGGGGTGACGTTTGAGCTGCAGAGACAAACTTTTGTGTGAGGGGAGGTGTCAGGAAACCGGGAGGCTTGTGGCTCAGACGCCCTATCTGTCCCATTTCCTTGCCCCTGCCAGCCCGACTAATCAAGACTTCTAAAAAAAAAAAAAGCTAATAGCTTTTATCCAGTGACAGCACCCTGGCAGGTTTGCCGGCTTAGTCCAATGGGGGAAAAAAGCTAGTTGGCGAGACGCATCCTAGAAACTTAAAAAAAAACCCGGAAGTGTGTTCCGCTTGTGAAGTTGGGATGGATTACGGGGAACCGGAATTTTTTTTGCAAGTGCACCCCCCCCCCCAACAAATGGGGTCCAACCTTGCTCAACCCCGACTCCTGAGACCCTCAGGCGTAGCTCTCATTCTCTTTCCCAATTAGACGAGAGGGCATGATTAGTTTATTAGCAGTAGCAAAAAGCTCTGGCGAATGTGTTTGCGGATTCTTAGCCGTTAATGAGCAAATTCAAACCCTATTGAACGGACGCCGGTGGGAGGCAGTGTGTGTGTGGGGGGGGGGGTTAGCTAATAATAGCATCCTAAAGACAAAAGATTGAGGAAATAGCATTATAGGAAGAAGAAGGGGCAGGGGGCGGTGAGGGGGGCAGAACAATGGAAGCCTACCGGTGCTCTTAATGGCATGCTCTTTCATTTTTGAAAATTGCTCCCTTTTTGGAATTATGTATGCTCGCCGTGCCCTCCTTCAGGGGGTTGGCATCCAACCATCGTCTTCCACCTTACCAACACCGGCGGAGGCAGGTCCCAAAGCACTGGGGAGCACTGCTCCACCTGTGGGAAATGAACTCTGGCGCAACCCCGTCTTTGTTTCCCCCCTCAGCCTTGGCAGGCTGCACCACCTCCTTTACAAGCCAGGTAAATTGTTCATTAGGGCTGAGGTATAAAGGGGGGAAAGGAGGTGCCGCAGAGAAGGTTGCGATTTTTTTCCCTCTCCTTTTCCCTGGAAGAAGTGTGAAGAACAAACAAGTCGGAGCATTTGTTCAACGGTGTAATCTACACATCAATTATCCCGCCGAGCTAATTAGCACCTCTGCATACCCCAGGTACCTGAGCGCTCACACATGCTCCTCTCTTTCAAGCCACTGATCAAAAAAAAAAAAAAAAAAGAGGACTGACAGAAACACGGGGAGGCAGAACCCAAGGGCTGGCAGCGATGGTGGTGGTGGGGGGAAGCTTTAGATCAAAATTTCCTTTTACTTACAGGGTGAGGGGGATTCAGAGTTGTAGTTGATCACCCACGGAACTGCATTGATGCACTATAAGAATCCAGAGCACCTTATAAATGGGATGGGTGTTATCGTGAATAAGATAACGTGTCGCGTTGTCGGACTGTGTTTTTACTAAGAAGGTTGGAAGTTTGCGTAGTCATAGTAAAGTTTGGTTTAGTTACACCAGTGTGTTATTTTATGGTTGCAAGGAATGTTGGGAGTTACAGGTATTGTGAAAACGCTAACGTGTAGCAGTGTCCAATTTTTTCCACGTATCACTAACAAGTTTGCAAATTAACGTAGTCACAGTAACGTTTCTGCTAGCAGTATGGGCCTATGCAGTATGGGTAGTATTAGCAGTAAAGGCCTGTTTTGTACGTGTCGCAAACTAGGTTGGGAGTTACAGTGATTGTGACCATGCTAACGTGGTAAATGTTGTTGGACAGTTTTTTTATGTGTTTCTAGCATGGTTGGGAGTTAGCGTAGTCAAGGTAACATTTGTTTTAAACCAGTGGTATCAGTCTTTTTTTTGACGCGTGCAAACAAAGTTGGGAGTTTGCGAGTATATGCTACCACGGCTATTGCTACTAATGTTGCTAACGTGTTACAAACAAGTTCTAGGCTATCTAACAAAATTACCCCTAATTCTTTTGTGTCACTAAATATGCCTTACAGTTTGGTGTGCCTTTTACATGACTTTTGAAAGTTATGTCATTAATGATACACCCAATAATCCAGTGTGCCCTAAAGTTCAGAAAATAAGGTAATTATGAAGGCTGTCTATGTCAGTCAGTAGAGTTCCTTCCTGTCCGTCTTCTCTGACCCAAGAAGTCGGTATGCATAAAAAGGTGGACAATGTATTGTCTGAGCTCAATTAAACCAGATCATGAGGTTGGGGAGGCCAAACAAATCTGGTTTGCATCATGGTTCTTGAAAAAACAAAACCCCTTTCGCATTCTCAACTCCTACATCGCAATGAAAAGTGTAGTTTTTGACCACCTGAGGCTGGGAAAGACAAACAGGTACGGCGCGAGAAAGACGAATAGATGAAAGGTACTGTTCGCTCCCACCCACGTATAAGCCACAGGCTCTAGGGCTTCAGACGGCGGCGGCATCGCTCCCCGGTTACTGGGGATCGAGGGTTAACTTGGGTCTCCTCGCTGCCGTCTTGCACCTGCCATCAACCTGCCGCTGGCCGTGCGAACACGGAGGCGTTCTCGAGTGTACATCCTTGAGAAACCTCATGTTCCGACGCCACTCCCGTTGCCTACGAAACCGTTTCATTTGAACGTCCTCATCCTGAGTGAGATATTGGCTCCACGTTGGCTGCAGGAGATCCATCGTAGGAGGTAAAGGGAATTAACTTCCAGGAGCTGGTTTCAGACACTCAGGTTGTTGCCGTGACGATAAGCTACAACCTCCCCCCCATGTATCTGTCCAGACCCCAACCCCTTTCATCCTCCACTGCCGCCTCCTCCTACTCTTCGTCTGGCTTGTAGCTAATTGGGAACTTTGTAACAGTGCTGGAGTTTCCTTTCCTCCGAGGGCTCCCTACAGGCCTCCAGGCTGCGTTTGTTGTATTCTGTACCTGCAAACACACTTGATTGTGTGTGTGCGTTTTGGTGTGCATGTGGGGGTAACAGATGTGATTTTACACTCTCATTAACATGTGAATGACACCCCGGGCCTCCGGATTGGCTCGGACTGTCTAAGAAAAAAGAGGATTCAGCCCTCCTCCTCACCTGGACCCCCTACCCGTGCGGTTCATCCCGTCTGATCTCTTTAGTCCATCTGAGGTCCCCCCCCCCGGTACTAAACACAAAGACACAGATCGACCTTTAAACAGCTGGTGACTGGTGGAGTTTTAAGACAGCAAGAGGTCCTCTGTCTTTGTCTCTGCTTTGAGATCTTTTCAGACAAAAACAAGGCTAAGCGCAGAGTCGGGGTGTCTTTTTGTCCCGGTTGAGGAGTGAAACAGTTGTTTTAGCTCTCAGGTGCTGTTTTGCCGAGATAAACGTGGCCATGGCCCCGTCACCGCGGACAAGAATGCAAAACAACCTTGTCCAGATCAAACCGGTTGTTTTTTCTTTTTTTTTTCCTCTGCTTTTCTGGCACAGGCGGTTGTGGAGAAAAGGTGAAATTGTCCGGGGTTGAGAGCCCAAGTAATCCTAAAATGCCTTGATATGCTCAAGTGGGGATGTAACCTCTGTGATGTAGGCGTCTTACTTAACTCTAAAGAGATCCTAATCACATCCTGAAATGTCATCTTCTATTTTCTCCCTCTTAGAATAACATAAAAAAAAACACACACAAGCGTTCATTTGTTTCCTTTCACTGGCTCTCATTCTCTCCCCTCCTGAACATCAAAACCTTCTGTTAGCTGGTAATTACTGCTCAGGTTCTGCTTAGCTGTTATTAACAAAAAAAGTACTGTAATCTGGCCTGGCAGCGCAATATGTTACCGCCGCTTTCTAATTAATCTTACAGGGAGCGTAATAAATTTACAATATCAGATTGGTGCAATACTGTATATAGATTTATTAAAGCTTTTAATCAGTTCTGGCAAAATTAATTTCTCAATGATTGCTTACATTTGAATTTGCATATACTTAGTGTGAGTAATTTATTTTTATGGAATTATTTTTTTCTTATATTTAATCGTGACACACAGGGGCTGTCACAGATGAGGTTTTGCTGGATTTTTTTCAAAAGCAATGACCTTTTTCCAGATAAAGAGAATATACATGAATATACACAAGTTGTATATATATATGTGTGTGTGTGTATTGTGTATATATATATATATATATATATATATATATATATATATATATATATATATATATATATAATGTATTCATGTTCTTTTCATTCTTTAAGAGGAGTACAATTCCAGCCTTCTAATCTATAATTGTTGCGTGGAAATTTAAGGCGGAAATCCGAAACTGTCTCTTACGAATGTTCTAAATTACAGCTCAGTTGGAAATCCCCTTTGCTTCGTTCTTGAATGACTTGAAGATCTTAGAACCGAAAGTAGAGTTTTGTCTACCAGCACTTATAAATCTTGCAAATTGTCAGCTGCTGCACAGTGATCCACAGCTAAACTTTGGTGAAAGTGGGATTTAATCCATCACCTTACTGTAAAGTTTTAGTTAGTTTTTTCTATTACTCTTCTCAGTCTACTTTAAGTTTGAAAAGAGGCAAAAAATTGATTAAAGGATCTATATAATTTAAAGTTGGTTAAATGGAAGGGCTCGACTAAATGTCAGTGGAAACTGTGTTTAACACTGTTATAGAACAAACGTAAACAATAATTTTATTAAATATTAGAAATACCACTGTAGAACCCTATTAACAACTATGTTGAATAGCACTATTTATGCCACTATATAAATGCCACTAATGTTTTCTACTGTCATACCAAAGAAACTACTAAATCATATTTCCTGTTCTTTCTCAAGAATTCTTACTCTACGAAACTTTTTTGTACTGCTTTGTAGTGACCTCCGAAGACTCACTTGTGTACTCCACCGTAGCATACGAATTTTCAAATGGTCATAGAAATCCTCATTCTATTGTTTTTTTTTTTTATTATTCATACTCTACTGAACTTTTCTGCATTGCTTTTCAATGAATCTTTTAGCCTCTTAAGAATCAGTCTGTGCATCCCAGAGCCACTACTGCATTATGCTGTCGTTCTGTACCTTAAAACCTTTCTAAAACAACTAGACATCATGTTTTCTGGTTTCTTTGGGGGTTTTTTTCTTTCGGAAAAACAAAACTGTGACCCCAAGTTACCCTGATGATTTTGCAGATATGCCTCTCCGGAGTCAGCATGTAGATCTTAGAGCCACAGGTATATTCTACTGTTAAAAATTTTCAAGAACTGCTAGCAATCGTATCATCTATATTTTTATAAAAAGAATTTTTACTTTATGGAACTTTCTTGCACCATTTTTTTTAATGATTTTGAGCCTTCTAAGAGTGACTCTCTGGATCTCAGAGCTACTAGTGTGTTCTAGTAGCATACGAAATTTCAAAAAAGGTAGTAGAAGTCATCGCTCTATTGTTTTTCAAAAATTCCAACTCTACGAAACTTTTCTGGACTGTTTCTTTGTGATTTTTATTGGCCTTTTCAGAGTCACTTTGTGGATCTCAGATCCACTAGTGTTCTACTGTTGAAGTGTAGCATACACATTTTCAAAGATTTACTAGAAATCTTGTTTTCCCTTGTTTTTTTTTGTTGTTTTTTTTTTGTTTTGTTTTTTCAAAAATTGGAACTTTACGAAACTTTTTTTCCCTGCTTTTTAAGGAAGCCTTTTAAGAGTCACTTTATGGATCTTGAATCCACTAGTGTGTTCTACTGTTGAACTGTAAGCATACAAATCTTCATAAACGTACTAGAAATCAAGTTTTCTATAGTTTTTTTTCACAAATTCAAGATCTACGGAACTTTCCGACACTGCTCCTTAGTGGCCTTTTGAGTCCGATATGTACATAAAAAAATGGGATCCTTGACCTTGAGCTTCCCCGATGACTGTACCGCCAAGTCATACGCCTTCCTAAGACTCACTCCTGAAGACCTTAAGTGTCAGCAGTTTTGAAATGTACCTGTTCTGAGGAATCAATTACAGCTCGTGGCTTTGACTCTCTGTAAAAATCTCACATTTTTAGAATTTCCTCGTTAAGTCCTCCATCATATTATTTGATTTACTTTTTGCCTTCACTATAACTCTTGCTTTTTGGGCACTTTCACTGGGAAATGCTCCTGATTGGGTCCCATCCTCGCCCAAAATCACAGCCGACTACCTCCCCATCCACCGGCGTCCTCCCCCTCGATTCCCTTCCCTGTAAATACTCAGAGCAACTCGAGCCCACAGAGAAACACACACACCATGCGCAGGAGGGGGGGGCGCACTCCCACGCGCCGGCGCTGGCTGGGGATTTGGCGTTCAAGGCAGATAAGGAGAACTCAGCAAACAAGACGAACCCAAAGCAGATGTGTTATCACGGTGGCGCTGCGCACAAAGTGCTGCAAGGCCACACCGGCTCTCACGGGGCGTTTCCACGCCGACAGGTTCCATATTAAACAGTCCGACCTGATAACAGGCCCCCCTAATGCCCCACCTCGAAATCTAGCTGCAAGGCCGCGTCAGCAGATTCCAGCATTTGTCTGCCTTATTCCACGCGTGCTCCTATTTATAACGCTCCACATGCCATGTGGACGTGTGTGTTTATTTTTACGGACGCACATAGCAGTCGTACGCGCAGGTGTGTGTGTGTGTGTGTGCGTCAGTCCGGGCGTGGAAACATGGCATCGAGCCACAGGGTCCCCTTTGAGACCGGGTAAGAGGAAGAGGAGATAACAGTCCCAGCTTGTGACACACACACTCGCTATCAGACAAACGTTATTGTTAGAAGGAGGTGACCACAGGAGAACCCCGGCAAGCCCAACTCAGATCACCTCAGATTTTTTTTTCTGCCTCCCCAGGAAAGGAATTCACGGATTGAAAGCCTTCTACTAAAAGTAACTCTTCACAAAAGAGGTGCCAAAGTGGAAAAGGTGCTTTTATTTTGAAATGTCCTTGACCAGACTTCATTTTTCTACACATTTTGTTTTTCATTTTTGGTACAACAAAACAGAAATGTAAAGTTATAGGGTAAAATCAGGAGAAAATATTTGTCATTTTACTTTTACTAAAATATACATATTTATGTACTACTTTTTGGCATGAAAGACAGATTTATGCAATTTTGTTTGCAAAAAAGTGCAAAAGTCCAGTGTTGTCATTAATGCATGTCTAAAGCATAAAACAAACATTTGACTTGGTAAAGAGGTAAAAAAAAAAATCATAAACAAATTTGCACATTTGCCTTTGATCTCTAATTACATGTGGAGTTTCGGAGAACAATTTCCCATGAATTGGATGAAAATTCAAATTCCAATCACGATTTCAAGGGAAAAAGGTGCACAAAAAGTTTAAAAGCTTTGTAAAAAAAAAAAAAAAAAAAGAGTAAACTTTCGCAATTTGTTATGGCACTAACTGCCTTCTGTACTCTCCAAAAGTTTACAAACTGAAAGGAAACTGAAAGGACAGGCCATTTTCAAAAATGGACTGTTCCGCGTAGACTTCTACCCGAGTAGAATCCAAATCTTTGCCACACTTTTGCACGGAAGCGTTAAAAAAAAGCATAAATCAAGTTTTGTTCATATGTGAGATTTATGACATCCAATTCAAAAAGATCAAAATCCAAATTTTTGAATAAAAAAAAATTAGTTTGCCTTTTATCTAAAAGTGGATGATAAATAAGCAAAAAGTGAGAAAACAGTCAGAAACTGAATCAGTTTTCGGGAAAACTTTTCCAATCTGCACATACATTTTTTTTTCGTGGCACAAACAGTCTTCCATACCTTCTGTTCCTTACAATCTGCTGGTTTTTCCCCCCCAGCACACGTCAAAACAAACTTCTTTTCCGTGTCAACTTCTACCCAAGTAGATGTTTCCAACCCTTTTGCACGAAACAGTTCATTAAATGAGATCAAGTTTGCGATGATCATTCTGCGCAGTTAACAGGGTTTCGTGTGGAAAATTGTTATACCCCCCCCCTTCAAATATTCCTTTTGTCGCTTCTGTGTTTGTATTCAGAGTCGCACAAAACACGCGTCCATGTCTGAATTGCATTTTTTTTGTGCTGTTTTGTTTAGTTTAGTCGTTGTGTTTCGACACCAATAACCCGCAGGTGCTCTTGTCGCCGCCGCCGCATCTTCTTCTTCTTCTTCTTCTGCCGCTTTCTTTACAATTTGCATTCGCACGCGCACAAAGCCCCTGCGAATTTCAAATACTTTAAAGCGCTAGCTGCATCCATTCAAAAAAAAAAAAAAAAGAAGGAGGGGGGTGTTAGAGAAAGAGAGGGGGGGGGGAATTAGCGACGGTGTCCCTTTATGTGAAAGAGGAGCCCCAGTTTGCCTGCGACGACTCCAATACTGGAAGCAGTTCTAGCGATTTTCTTCCACTTTGTGAGTGTTTGTATATGTGTGTGTGTGTGTGTGTGTGTATTTGGTTAGTTACAGTAATTACGGCCCAATAACTGACAGCCAAAACCAGGCAGGAGAAAGTGGAAGGGGGCTGTTTTTTTTTTTTGCCTTCGCTGCCGAACATCTGCTGAGAGATTTGCATATTAATTAACCCATATTAACTCTAATTATTCTGGGAAATTATCAAATAAATTAAATTTTCTAATTTTAACCATTTTTTTACCCCCCCCCCCCCCCCCCCACCACCACCACCACCACAAGTACCTTTCGTGGGGTGGTTGATGAGGGGAAACATCACGCTCACCTGAGTCTAAGTGGGAAAAAATATGGTGGAGAATCCCCCCCCCCATCACTCCTCCTTTCTACCGACCTCTGTTCTTCTTCCCTGAACTCCCCCCACCACCTCCCACTCTCCTGGCCTGGGGGTCCTGAGGGCAGCCAGGGGAAGCTTTTGTGTGTGTTTTTCTTTTTTTTTCCCTTTTTTTATTCTTCTTTGGCTTGTGTGACGAGGAAAGGGGGTGGGGGGGATGAGCATTTGTTGGAGGCAGGAACATGTGTGAACTAGGAGGGAGGGGGCGGGGGTGGGGCACAGATGGTGAAGCCATGCTGGACCCGGCAAAAGGTGGGGGACCCCTCCGAGCTGTTCGCGGGGGCACCGGCCACGGTCAGGCCCCTCCCCCAGCCTGTTGCTTTGGAACCCCTCCGCAAATAAACGGAACTTTAATTGAATTAGAGTCAGCACTCAGTGAGGGTGGGGTGGGGTTGTGTCTCCTCGTGGATGAAACCCAACGGCGATTCGACGGGAACTGGAAGTCTAACCCGTCCCATCCCAGATGTTCGTTTCATGAAATTATATTAAACCCTCGAAATTGGATGAAGAGGAAACCTTTTTGTCAAAAATAAATGTCAAAATTTGAAACTTTTTTCAGATCCTTTCAGGAGGTTTTGTTCTGATTTGACACCAGACTTTATGTTTAACTCGTCTTGACACCTTATTTCGAAAGAAACTGTAGAAAAAAGTAACTGAACCCCAAAATTGAAGTCAGAATGCAATTGCAATGTTTATCCCGTACGAAAAAAAACCTCCAAATTTATGACTTTTTCAGATCCTTTCAGGAGGTTTTGTTCTAATTTCACATGAAAGTTTGTGTTTAACTCGCCTTTACATCGTAATTTGTAGTAAAGACAAAATAGGAAGCAAAACATTTCAATTATAATATTGGATTCAGAAGGTGCAAGAAAAAGGTTTCTCCATTGAGGAAAAAACTGCAACTTTTTTTGGATCGAATTTTTTCGAAAAAATGTTGTTACAATTTGACGTCAAACTTTCTGCTTAACTCGTCTTTACATCTTAAATTTATAAGAAAGGATGAAAGAAACACTGAAACCCTGAAACCCTGAAAACGGTGACAAAGGTTTTAATAAAAACATTTCTGAAAAAGAACCTCGAAATGTGCAATTTTTTTACTTATTCAGATCCCCCAAGGAGGTTTCTTTCCGGCTTGACGCTAAACTTCCTGTTTAACTTGTCTTTGCACCTTATTTTGAAAGAAACTGTAGAGGAAAAGAACCTAAACCTGAGGATTGTATTTAAAGGATGCAATTAAAAATGTTTTTCCCGTAAAAATACTCACAATTTTGCGACTTTTTCAACTTTTTCACGATACTTTAGAGAGATTTCGTTCTGATTTGACGTTAAACTTCCGGTTTAACTCATCTATGCACCTTTACTCGATGGAAAGGGCATAAAAAAATAATTGGGGTCAGATATTTTAATAAATTCGCTTTTCACGCAAAAAAATAACTCAAAATTTGCGGCTTTTTTCCGATCCCTTAGAGAGATTTCGTTCCAATTTGACAACAAACGTCCTGTTTAACTCATCTTTGCACCTTATTTTGAAAGAGACTGTAGAGAAAAGAACTGACCCCAAAAGTTGTAGTCAAAGGATGCAATTACAAGTGTTTTTCCCGTAAAAAAACTAACATTTTTGCAAGTTTTTCCACTTTTTTCCGATCCCTTAGAGAGATTTTGCTCCGATATTGATGTCAAACTCCCTGTTAACCTCCTCTTCACACCTTAATTTATAAGAAAGGGTAGAAAAACAAACTTCAATCTGTCAAACACTTCACTTCTAAGCTCCGCCCCCCCACACGAACGCGCCGCCGACAAGCGCGCACGCGCCCAGGTTGAGTTTCCACTCCGCTGAGTTTCCCCCATTTATCCGTCCGGCCCGATTCATTCCCCCCCCTCGCATTTACCCCTCACTCTCTGTCTCCTCTCAAAGCTTTTGTTTGCCCTCCGTCACCGTCCTTTCACCGACTTGGCCCCGACTTGGCCCCTGGCGCTCCATCGCACCATTATACGGAAGACGAGATATCGCCCAACGCGTCTGCCTTTTCTTTTTTTCCAGAGAAGTCATTCCAGACAAAAAAAATGATCCATTCATGCCATAGAGTTGATCGGAAATAGACAAATTACTTTGTGGCTCCAAAAGAGTTCTGATGCGCTTGCGGATTTGATTTTACGAGTAAAAAAAAAGAAGTTTTTTTCTCAGACTAACCCGGGGAAGTGCTTAAACGGTTGCAGACAGGAACAATGGCAGACAAAAGGTCATCGTGAGAATCCGCTATACCGCCCGGTCGTAGCCATGAGGCAGCGACCTCGCTTCCACCTTAATGCCCTCCCACTCGCGCTCACCAACTTAGCGGCTCCTGCTCCCCACCCCCACCCCCCCGTCTCCCTCGCAGCCATCCAGGTGATCCGCTTGGCTCACATTCATGAGACAGGAAGCGAGCGCGAGCAGTTATCGGCCAATAGGGAGAATGTCCTGGCTCATTATCGGCGTAGGAGGCCGAGCATTGTCACCTGGAGCTAAGCCCCGACACTTGAGTTAAACAAAAAGAAAAAAAAAAGAGAAAGTCAGCCGGGGTTAGCGTGAAAGCGCCAACGTGGGTGTTAGTCATTCTCCCTGCAGCCATCACCTCCACCGTTGGCCTGCTGAGCAGTTAGAGCTCTTTTCTCTCTGGCTCAGAGAGTGGAGCCGGAAAGGCTTTCAGCGCAGCCTCCTGTGGGCTCTGGACTACGACTTGGGGATTGTTAAATAAATGTGATTATACCTGTTAGCACTGTGAAATTATTTTCCCTGGCAGCCTGCAGGTGTAGCACCTCTGAACCTGGGTTTTGAACTGCATAGAAGCAGACTGAGCACATTTTAGGTAGAAAATTGGCAATAAATGGTCTTTATTTTTGCGTCTATCGCCCTCTTCGCCAAACCAAGTTTGTTTTAGAAACGTAAAAGCATTTTTTTTCCAAACATAACTCCTCTAAATCCTAAATTCACACATTTATAGTTGATCAATTTGCCTTTACGAGCTTTTACTAACACAAATATGGATAAAAATCATACAAACTTACACATGGTCTTTGAGGAATAACGAAGTTGGTTTCTATCTATCTTAGACAGTCTGCTAATACATTTTGATTGACTTTTTGTTGTAAACAATGTACAAACATGTAATATAGTAAATTTTCTTGTTATCATGTGTTTTCGTAGTTGTCTACTAAATTCTCGTGAATGGGAGCACTTGTATAATGTGTTTTTCTCTACAACACATCAACGGTTACCTTCTGCGAGCTTTTACGTACACAAATATGGATAAAAGTCACGCATAGCTAATGTAAACGCACAAATACTTGTAATACGTACACATATTCCTGGTTTTTGTTGAATACAAAGTAGTGTTTTCTATGCAATACATGTTATCGCGTTTTCGTAGTTTTCTATGAAATTCTTGTGAATGGGGCAATACTGTACATTTTCTTTTTGGCTGTGTGCCTGACAATCTTTGTAAGATTTAAAATGTAACACATTTAACTAATACCCTACAGCTCCACTTTTATGGTGTCCTAAAAATCTCATTAATGACTTTTGTCTTACAACTTTTTTCGTACAAAATATATGGCATTTTCTTAAGAAGCGCTTAGAAACGTGTAAATCATAAACAAATGCCTTGAAAGTTGTTAGCGTGTGTTATTTGTCACAAAGAGTTTGTGATTAAAAATAAGTTTTACACTAACTATTAACGTACAATGTCATTTTACCCATGTATCATAGAAGTTTTTTTTGTGCACCTTCTTCTACAAATTTTTTCGTAATATTTACCGTACATTTCTTAGGGCATCAAAAACATGTCACTCGTGAACAAGCAAACTTTAATGTGTTCATGTATTCATAATGTCTGTAACTGAGAGAACTTATACACAACAGTGTAGACGTAAATATTTCAGACATGTATCCAGAAGTGTTGTTGCTAATCTACTTTGTCCCTGGACTTTTTTTGTGAAAGGTTTACCTGTATATTTGCCTCTTAAGACATTAATAACTGTCAATTTCGAACAAATAAATGTAAACATTTAGCCGTTTTCCATAAACCCCTATTAGTAGACCTTTCACACATTAGCTAAAACTGTACAATTTTCGTAAATGCATCTTGTCCTACAACGTTTTGTACAAAACATACAGTACCTTTTTTCTTTGCTTTAAAAACATGTAAATCCTGAACAAATAAATATTTAGGCAAGTTTCTATCGTGCGTTGGTAGTTGTCTACATGATGTTTGTAATTAAGAACTTTTACACATTAGCTAAAGTCGTGCAATTTCTGGCTTTTATTTCCGGATCCAATTTCTGGAGAGTATTTGGTAATGCTACTTATACAACGACTTGTGTACATCACATAAAAGTACAATTAAGGCAGGTTCTTGTTGTGTGTTGGCAGTACTTAAAAATAATTTTGTCAATATTAGAACTTTTACAGATTTGATAAAACGGTACAATATCTGGTTCACTACATCTCATAGAATTGATAAGGCTTCTTGACCAATATTGCATTTTTGTACTTGTTAATTACAAAAAATTACATTTGAGGCAGGTTCTTGATGTGTGTTGGTAGTTCTTTAGATGTTTGTCACTACTTTTTTATATTAGCTAATGTCGTAAATACTCTTGTTTACTGTGTTCCAGAAGTTTACTTTACGTTTCACATTTACATTACAAGTGCTTCCGATATTACAGTTTTCATACATATTTTTCACAGAAAAGAATTTCATTGTAAAGTTGTAAATGTAAAGTTTGAATATGAGAAACGTTTTAGTCCGTTTTTTCGACATCTTACGCTACACATACTAAAAAAAAATCGAGTACAGTTTTAGGTAGGTGTACGAAATGATCTAAGGTCGAGTAAGTTGTTGTCCAAACTTTACTTTTACATTAACCAATAAAAAAAAAAAGCATCGTTTTTTGTTTTGGAAGAGGTGTTTAAGAAGTTGACTTTGATTTTCGTGGATTAGTTAAGCCAACACTTGTTGTCAAAGTGAGTAATCGGTGCATTTTGAAGAAGTCGATTAGAAACCTGGCACTTTTTAGAGATTTGTCGGCTGTAAATACAATCATTCTGGATTTCGGGGTCGTTTCTCGGCACCAGATTAATTCACTGTATCTGCAGAACTCAATTGTCACTTCTGAATTGCCTGTGCTATTGTTAAGGTTTTTCTTTCTTTTATCTTTCGCAAAACAAAACACAAAAAAAGACTTTAATAAGTCCTCTGGCTGTGTGATTCTGGCAGTCTGTCACTACCGTAGACTTCCCAGTCAAGCTAATCAATACACCATATTAGTCTTTGCTCCGTTCTCCCTTGTGAGTGACAGAATAAAGCCGGGCCCTTGAAAGGGTTATGTCAGATAGCTTAAAACCCGATATTAGACAAGAATTGCGCTCGTTACATGTGTCAGCTTAATTATGCCGCGCGACTCCAGTCAAAGAAACGACGGCAAACAGGTAGCAACAGTTTACCGAACGCCGTCCGTACAATTGCTTTCGTCAAGCGCGACACTTAAGGTAGAAGACGAGGCGTTCGAGGAGTAAACATCATCTTTGTCTCTTTTTTTTTTCTTCATTTCACTCCTGAGCAACACAAAAGGCTGATTAACAGTGAAGTTCGACGTACGGGGGAAGGGGGGTGAAATAGCTGCCTGCGAAATATCGGTAGGTTAGAATTACTTTGTTGCGTGACACAATACCAATAGATGCTTGATGCTGGAGGAGAGGGGATCCTGTCAGCGGTGGCACCCAAACAATGGCAGCTTTCACCGCGTTAATGGTACGCATTTGACTTGACGAGCACCCCCACTGTCATTTTTTTTTTTATTTGCCTTCTCGGAAGTATACGTTGACAGCTGACGTTTGGAGAAGATTGTAGATGAGACAGTTCAACGCCCCCCCGTGTTGGAATATTGTTCGGAAACTTGGTATGACTTCATGAGAGATTTGAAGAAAAGAACAACGACGGTTTTGAAGTTTGGAGTTGGTGGAGGTGGCACGGTAGCCTCATTGCGTATGTGGGAAGTCAGACCGGTGTGCGTCGCAGACGTGGACGTGTTGCTAAACAAAAAGAAGCTCCCCCGCTTCTTTTCTCGGGGAAGAATGGACCCTTTAGAACCTGTCCAGCCTTAGATAATTTCATTCAGCCGGCCCCTGCTCCGTCGTCATTGAATCTGCATCCAGGGATCAGGTTCACAGAGATGGGTTGATAGCTTCCCAAGCCTCTCGGCCTTTTGTTCTACCCAGCTCTGCCCCAGCCCCACCCCACTCCCCCACTCCCCCTCTCCTTTCTCCTTCAGCGAAGTTAGGAGGGGGTGAGAAAAGTCCCAAACTTTAGATGGAACGGGCCACGGATTCCAAAAGTGTCGCTCATAAACGACATTAAGTTGCAAGATCCGATTAGCGTTAGCACGGTTCCTTCCCCCCACCCCCAATTTTTTTTTTTTTTTGGTCCGAAGGTTGGATGAAGACCACCCAGGAATCTTCCTCCACTCCGGGGTCTCCAGTCTCCGTTGGCTTTTTTGTCATCCATAAAGAGCATTACTGAGTCTGAACTTGCCTAAACCCTTGTGATCACACCTCTTGAAAAGGTTTTGTTTCCTCCGCCGATTGGTATTCGAGGCAGGTCACCGCACTCCCACCCTTCCTCCTCCTCCCTCCGTCAGCCCCCCCCCCCCCCAGCCCACGTCTGAAAGCCCTGTTTTCATTTTAATTTGCACCTGTTGTGCAGTTGTTCGCCAAAGGCAAGCACAGGCCGGTCCGTGTCGCAAGGAGATGTGGGGAGGCTTATCGTCCGGTACGATTAATGTTTTCCGACTTCATGTGGACGGTCTTCTTGATTCTGTGTTGAAGGGGGAAGTCCCTGATGAAGCACTACGAAAAAAAAAGAGGCCTCTGTGTTTGGTCCTGCCAGTAAGGTGTGTCCCCCGGGTGATGTCACACTCCTGGCATCCATCTGTAGCGCCATTGGGTCATCTGACGTCCCCTTTTTTCATTTTTTATGCATCTTTGCTGACTAATTTACACGAGAGCCACCTTTAATTGAGTTCACAGCCCTTTATTTACAGGCCATCTATTTTGGGAAGCGCTCACATATGTCTGGGACCTGGGTGTTGATGGCGTGCTGGAGTTTTAAATATGTGTTTATGTGCATCGGCCCGCATCGTTTCCATCTTTTCTTGTCAAGATTCCTGTTTGTTCGTCCCATACCCTTTATATAGCTGTGAAAAAGATATGCAAAAACTGAGTGGTATTCACCAGATCAGATCCATCCTGAAAGGTGCAGCTCGTTGGCATCTGTGGCATGTGAGCAGGACTGAAAATTAGCTGCTATTTTGGCCCGCATCTCCCCGACAGCTGCCCGCCCACCTCTGCGGTGCGGTCTTCCAAATTCCAATCGCAGATGCTGTAATTGGGGCGTAACCCGACCAAAAAGGCACTGATGTGGTGTTGGTTCTTCTTTTTCCAATGATCTCTGTTCCCCCTCTTTCTGTTTCAGCTCTCAACTACGAGAATGTGGTGGAGACGGGCTCAGAGACCGAGGAGGAGGACAAGCTGCCCGTGTCCGAGGAGGAGCCCCTGATGAACGGCGCGGGCAGCCCCGCCAGCCTCACCAACCCGGAGGCGTCGCCGCGCGCTGAGGGCCACGGCCTGCTGACGAAGGACGAGGAGGACGACGAGATGCGGGACAGCGGCGTGGAGCACATCTGGCAGGACAACGACATGCTGAGTGCCTCGGTCGATGGTACCGGTGGGTATCTGGAGTCTAGAGCCCCAACCGTTTGGAAAACCTCTTAAAATAATCCAGATATCTACCTTTAAGAAGCCCAATCTTTGCCACCAAAAATCTAATTTTGTACTTATAGTCCAACTCCGCTCATCTTTTGAGCTGTCATTAAAGATGATTACCAAGTTTCTAGCTAGAATTTCAAAAACCTGCTAACATATTTGATCACAAATTTGCCTCTGAGTTGTGGGCAGTGCTGTCGGTGCAGAGCAACCCCACCCCCTCTTCCCATCTCCACGAAAATTTCTACATGATTTTTGGGCTCTATATACAAAACCTTTCAACCTGCATAGAAAGTTCAACTAGGTCAAAGTTTGCATGGTGCCCATTTTAATCCCACAACGTACATCAAGTGTCCACTTGTGGGTTCAAGTCCTTGGTCAAGTCATGCCTAAGACTCTAAAGTTGTGACCCAATAGGTTTCGCTCTAAAAATGCCGCCAATGCCCGCTTGGCTCATACATTTGTTCCATCAGCTTTACCAGACATGCTGGGGGTGGGTGGTGGGGTTCAGGTGAGCCGCCAGTCACCGAAAAACCGACCTCTAAGCCTACTTCTTGGCTGCTTGTGTGCACATCCTGCCTCCCGTGGTAGCGCCTTAGCCGATAAACCCTCTACCCATCTGCGACTTCTGCAAACACCATTTGCGGCCCCCCCACCCCAGATAGACAGACACGATAAACAGTTTCCCCTCCCCCTCCACGACCATTGGGTTTGTGCCCTGAGCCGAGCGGCGCAAAAAATATTTACAGTACCAAAAACGTCTGTGGTGCAACTACCCACCCCCACCACTATAGGGGCGCCAGTCATGGATGCTTGCAAGATAAATACTTTTAATTAGGGGCCAGGGTATAATCATTAAAAGGAAGCCAGACTGCTGCGCAAAAAAAAAAAAAAGTCATTAACAATCTTAAATGAAATTTTTATTTTTATGATAGCCATTTACATGTATAATAAGAGTCAATGATTCTTGGAAGCATGTGACAGGAACAGAGTATGGCGAGAAGTCATGTAAGACAGCCCATCTAAATGAGCGGGGGGCCCTTCGCTATTCATTTCTGCTAATGAACTAGCGGTGCACTGCGCCGAAAAATGGAGGGGCTTAAATTTTAATATGGGGGGGTGGGGGGTGGGAATTGAACATTTATTAGGGACAGGGGGAAAAAAAAGCAAAGTTGGGTTCTGCAAAACAAGGATCCTTAAGGGGTGAAAGAAAGAAAGAGGAGACAGTTGGGTAAATAAATCAAGATAAAGGATAAACAAGCTGTCATTGCGTACGGTAATTGTTTATTTGATAAAGACCCGCGGTGCCATAATGTCTGTAATTCAACTATGTTGCAATTTCCAGATAATACCCGTCTGGTGTGATAAAGCGTCTGACATATTTCGGAGAGCAAGTCAAGTTCATTAGAGCGTTTGGGAGTCTCTTTCCCAATCTTGCACTTCTGTGTTCCCAGCCTCTTTTTTTTTTTCTTCCTCCTCCTCCTCCTCCTCCTTGTCGGCGGTGCCTTGGTGTCTACAGTGATACCTCAGCACATAACTTGGGCCTGAGATAAGTTAGCAGCCTCCCTCCTTGCACCAGTCGGCCCCCATACCGCTATCAGGAGCAGCTCCGCAGGTCGGGATGTGTGTCACGTTAGCATCGTCCGTCCTTGACACTCCAGGTTGGACGCGCTGTGCTTGAAAGGCATGACATCATTATCGCAAATCCCTGACTTCTGAAAGAGAGAAAAAAAAATCAGCTTCTGTTTCAGATTGACCAGTTTTCGTTTGGCAAGTTTTCGTCCAACTGACAATTCCTGGGAGTCGTCAGGAAAACAATGTGTTTCGTTGGCTGCGGAACCACTATTGACAGCTTTAATCTGAAAGGATCTCAAATGTCAGAGGCCAAACGGACAAAGGTGGAACTTTAAAAGTCCCCATAAAAAATCTGAATGTTTTGAAAACAAACAGCGTCCGAGCCTCTATGAAAATAGGGCAGAATCGCAGGCGGTCTGGAACCCCTCGACATCACTCTTCAAGGAGGTGTGTACCTTACCGCCTCAGGTCCTTTGTGATTTACTGCTGGCAAAATATGCTTCGCCCCCACATTGCGGTCCTCCTCACCATGGACGGCAATCGTACAGGAGCACACAAAAAAGGGGGGGGGGCTCTAACCCACGAGGCCACTTTGGCCCATTTGAACTGGCGCAGGTCCGCCAGTGCCAGAGGGTAACCACAGCGTTAGCCTACCTCCTGCTGGAGGCAGCCGTCCCCTCCTTTACCACCGCAGAGAAGTCTTCCAAGGTAAATAGGGAGAGACTGAAGGGCCGACTAATCCCACGGGGTCGTCCGTTTCCTTGCGTCAGAATAAAAGCACGCAGTCAAATTTGATTACCCAAAGCAAACACTGTGCAAACACTGTGCCTACCAGTTGATATCGGATCCATGTGGGTGTGATTTAATCTGTGGCAAAGGTCTGCTGTTACTGTCATGTTTTTTTTTTTCCCCCCCATAATGCCAATGTGGTTTTTCTGCTGTTAATCCAATGGTGAAACAGAAAGAGTTCTGGCAAGAAGGAAGTTTAACTATCCCTCTGACGGAGTCTGTCATTATACTGCAAAGCCATCGACAGAGGTATTTATCATCCCACCACGGCGGCGCGATCTTTCATTTTCAAGCAAGGAGCCTCGGAAGAACATTCCACAACTATTAGGGCCATTGTTCCCCACCAAAAATAAAGGATTCCTGTTGTTTCTGGCCTTTGTGTGGAGCAATGTAAGCAGGATAACTTTATGATCAACAAACACACCCGTGACCTTTTCCTACACGATCCCGGCAAGGTTTCTCGGACGCCTCTTTTGAGGGTGGAAAGGAGAAGGCAGTCGTGATATCCTTGGGTGCCACATTTTCTCGGAAGCACCTTCATTTGATTTTTTTAACCGACAACGCCAAAAGGAGGGAACGGGTGCCTCTTAATTTGATTGTCCAGTCATACCGGAGAGGTTTAGTTTATGAGCCTGTCAATTCACGGTTTATTTACAGCCACCTCACCTGTGCCTGGCCGGCATCCTGCGCTGGCTGCCATTACCCTGATAAGGCCGGAAAAACTCCCCCAAAGGCACAAAAAGATCTTCTTCAGGACGTTTTTGTCTCTCCACTTCAAAATATTAACTCCTCAACTCCGCCCACTCGAGGCTGGCCTCAACCAATGAGGTTATTTCTGCTCCTGAGAAATGCCTGCACGGCTCCAACTTCTCATTTGTGGTCAGGAGCTGTATTTTTTTAGGAGCAAGACTCTACTCGCTGCCAGGAGTTGTGGTGGAATCATAAAAAAAAAAAATTAAAAAAAAGCGAAAAAAGGCAAGTGACATATGATAAAACAAGCGTGATCCTGCATGCAGAGGACTGCAGCGGCGGCACAGCCGGGGAGTAATGAGCTCCGCCTGCGTGTTGGCTGGAGCGCTATGATTGCTCAGGTGGATGTGTTTTGTGCTGTATTTAATCGGCATGTTTGCCGATAGAAGCTTCCTTCACCTCCCCCCACTGCTTATTGTCGTGTTAAAGGTAAATAAGTCACTGTCTGGCCTGGATGATAGCATTCATTAAGCATGCCAAACAAAGCCGTGGAGCACCACCATGCACAGCGGCACACTTTATTGCTTCCTCCATACCTTCTTTAAGGCCCTGCTTGTCACCGTCCCTAACCTGCTTTTTTTGTGTTTGTTTCTATGCAGATGAAATAAAATACGACTTTGACTCCCTGGGGCCTGATGCCACTTTGCAGGGAGTTGGAAATGGTACAGGTGAGTTAAAGAGGCTTAAAAGAGATCAGGGACGTTGTTTTTCAAAAATGTTTATTTATCATATTTCCTTTAAGGTCGTAAAACAAACGGCCTTGAATACCCTTATATCATGCACCTGTCATGGTCGAGTCAACGTACGCAATAAAATGCGTGGGTTATACCTTCCATGTGAATTGAAGTAGTTAATCATATGGACAGCATATGGTTCACAGTATTTAGTTTGTGAAAACATTTTTTTAGAAAAAGCACCTGTGGATTTAGCAACCCATATATAGCAAAATGCTAGGTAATTCTATACATTTTTGGCCGGTTAAGAATTTCGCAGTTTACACATATTTACGTAACTTGCATGCTATTCACGTACTTTTATCTGTGCAATATGCGAAAAATGTACGTCATGGCTGTGCGACATCACATTTAGCTTCTTTAGGCCGGCAACCTGAAAAACACAAAACAAACCCAAGCCGACTTTGCGTAATGCTGCACAGGGAAATCCTCTCCCACTGAGTCATCCTCCACCGAGGAAAAGCTGTGCGTTCTCGCCGGCGGTTCGATTGATTTTAATTTCTGTAACCTTGGATTACAAGTGCTACATTTGGCCCTCATGGTTAGCTTATGGCAGCGTTGAACCCTGTCTGACATCCTTTATTAGAAGTGTGTGGTTGATTTTTCGGCCGCACTCCCTTTCACTTCCATGATATCATCCTGGCCACCTCGACAACTGGCCTCAGGCGCCACCCCACAGAAACAGCACGCCGCTCCGCCTCAAAAAGCCTCCATCCAGCTTCTTTTGATTGCTCTCTGGTGTTTCTTTTTTCTTTCTTCTCTGTTCTCCTGAAAACTTAGAGCACAGCAAATGTTTTCCATTTTGAGCACTTAAAGGACTTTTGGAAGCAGGACCACAAGCTCGCTGGCACTCGATCACACGTGATTTTGCACAAAAGAATGAGCGTTATGATCACGTCCCGCGTCCCAGAGCGCGCTTTGATCCAGGTGATTTTCTTTCGGCCCCCTTTCTTTGTACCCGAATGGAGTACTCAGTACAGGTTGGGTAGATAAAACCAGCGTTTCATCGACCGAGTTTTTAGATTTACCACCCAGTCAAAACACGCTACTTTGCTCAATTAGCTAAACAGTCTTCAAAGAATCACCTAATGAGAAGGTTGTAAATCCCTCCATTGCCGTTTTCAAAAGAGATCCATTGGCACCGATGACATTTCTGTGCCATTTTTGACATCCAAATATCTACTACCTTGACCTTTCGCAAATTGGCTCGCAGAGTCATCACGGCCCAACAAATCGCTCTTCAAGCCTCACCTTGGCTCGTGGTCTAAAAGCCTCATTAACAGCAGAGGGATCCTGACGAGACATCCTCTTCTTTTGCCAAAAACAGCCTCCGTGCACACCAGGCATGTGTGGCCCGTTCTAGAACATGCTGAACACACACTCTTAGGCTTGGTGCAAAATGTCCAAGTGGTGTAAAACTGACAAATCTTTTTCTGTCACAGCTCTATAACAACATATAAAAGACTTGGTGGAGTTTGTAGAATTCCTACGGGAAATAAATCGCAATTATTCATTACTCCACCAAACAGCTGGCATTTCCGTGTTTTGAAAAGGATACTACCTATACGTCGCTACTGAACAAGAGTCCCGGATTGGTCAAAATTCAACTGGTTCAACTTTTGACGCGCGCACAATTACAATTTGTACGTACATGCCGGAATTCTGAGTGTTTTGAATGCAGAAGCCTGTTGTTAATGTAAAATATGTAAAATATGTCCAACACAAGAGGCCTTCAGCTCTCACCTGTTTGCTCAGCTGTTGGACAGGACAAGCTAAAAATAAAAATAAAAAGAAGCCCAAAATACTTATATACCTGAGTTTACACCGACTTATGATTAGAAGTGGTCGCTCGAACATGCGTTTTTTGGCGTGCGTTCAATGGCTATGCATTTTGTTCGTATAGTCTAGCATCAGACTGAAAAAATTGCGTAGACGTGAGTGTTTGGAGCACAGAAGCCCAAAATGCGCATATCTGTGGGTTTACATTGACTTTTCATTGGAAGTGGTCATTCAAACTCATGGTTCTCAATGCATGTTTACAGTCCGATAAGAACTCTGTCCGAAGCCTATGCTATGTGAACATAGCATAGGCTGTTGCTCGGCGTTTGACGAGACGTCTTTCGATGTCGGTTCCCTCAATGAAATCCGCTGATTTTTTTTCAGTTGTTGTTGAAGTTGTTGTTGTTTTTTTTTGTTTTTTTTCTGAACGGCAGCTATCTCCATGCTGCAGCTTAAGTGTTTCCCCAAATGGACGGGGACGGGGGAAACAGTTTAAAGAAAGCGCTTTGTGTGGCCTCAGCACTTTGGCTGGCTTAAGACGCGTCTCTGCCTCGCCATCTTTTCTCCTCCTTTCTGCTCTGGTTTGTGGTTTGGCCCCGGTAATCTGTTCAACACAGAGTCAACAAAAGCCACAGGCCTCTTGATTGACCTTATACGCGAAAGCTGACACAAAGAAACGTGGCTCTGCTGCTGATTAAGCCAAGACCGTATATGTATATAAATTGAAATCTTATTTATTTTATTTTTTTTCTATGTTTGAGCCCTAAACTTCAAATCAGATTTTCAATCATGACCACATGAGGTCAGAGACGTTTTCCTTACACAGGATCTCAAAGTATCACATTTATCTCTGAATTTTGGTCAGGCTAGGTGACGATTGTTGTTTCCACAGACAAGCAACTTCTGTGATTTACATGCCTTGCTCCCCGATTCGCTGCCGCAATGTTTCAGGGTGGCACTCCCGCCAATTTCCCCACCCAATATTCTCCTGAATTGGCCTCCTTCTCAACCGCCGCCTCTTCTCTTCCCCTCTCTTCAGTCAAGAGCATGGATTGCACTTCTGAGTTGGAGGACTTCTTTGCCAAAAGGAAGCTGGACGACGGTGACAGCCACGTAGTGAGCATCGCCGAGTGCCTGCGCCGTGGAGACACCGCCATCATCTACCCAGAAGCTCCGGAGGAGCTGAGCCGCCTGGGAACGCCGGAGGCCACGGGACCAGAGGAAAATGGTACGAATTTGGGAAAAGATTTGAGATATTGAGCTTAAGATGTCCATGGATATGACATAAATGATCTAGCAGTTTTTGTCTGTGAAAAGACATTCTTCCTTTTTTTTGTTTCCATCCAAAAGTTTGGTCAATATTTTCAAAGCATGGATTGAGGTTACAGTAGTTACAGCTACAACAAATAATTCTTTCTGGGAGAAAAATATTGATGTGAATCGTTTAGGAGACAGTTGTCTCCATTTTTATATACATATTCAAACATACAGATAAAGGATCTAAGAACTTTTGTCTCTGAAAAAATTCTTTATTAGGTAGCTAGCATTTTAATAACCTTTATCATTTTTGAATTTTTGGTTCATGTTGGTTCTGCATTCAGACTCTTGCCAATCCAACCCGACCCAAGTTAGTGACCTTACTGCATTTGGTTAAGTTTTAAACCCAAAGATTTCAGGAAGCTAGCATCTTAGCATACATGTTTTAACATGCAAGCATATGGACCAAAAACACAAAAGCTATACATGTATATTTCCTTCTGTTGTTGAGTGGTAATATATCAGCAGTACTAGTACTGTAATACTTGCATCACAAGTAGACCTTAACGTGACTCATAAAGGCAAAGAACTTCTTTGCTAAAAATGTGTTGTTTTTCCCCATTGTTACCCTTTGTTTTGGTAGCTAGCATTTTAGCGAGTATCGTTCTTGTGTTTTCGGTCCATCGGTTTTTGTTGTTTAGTTATACTTTTGATAGCGTTGAACTCACTCCCATCTAACCCGACCCTAGTGGATGATCTTACCGAATCTTGTATAGTCTGAGGATTTTTTTTTAACTGTGTTGTTTCTTCCCACTGTCACCAAGTGCATTCCCATTGACAAGAGACTGTTTTGATCATTTCTTTCTACATTTAAGTCTAACTTTTGTGGTTTTTGTTGTTTAAAAGATTTTGCGCTTTGATTTTTGTATACAGTTAAACAGAAAGCAGTTATACCTGTTTTTTTTTTTTTAAACTGCAGGAACAGGAAAATTATTAG
Source organism: Oryzias curvinotus (assembly GCA_023969325.1). Lineage (NCBI taxonomy): Eukaryota > Metazoa > Chordata > Actinopteri > Beloniformes > Adrianichthyidae > Oryzias > Oryzias curvinotus. The sequence continues at coordinate 13,777,474 of CM043707.1, read as the reverse complement.
GACATTCTTAAATCCTGACATAAGTCAAATCTTTTGGCAGAGTTCGGGACAGAGCAGCTCGCTCAGCTCACCTCCCAGAGCATGCTGCAGGAAAGAAACGGCGATTCAAACACGTTGACGCTGACACAGCCAGGCAGCTGTTGGTCCCACAGATTCGCTGGATGCCTGGCTGTTTACCTACAGTCTTAAGCAACAGCTGGGCAGGGGCCTGAAATCAGATAGTGGCTCCCCAGGGGAGGGGAGGTAGAGTTGATGGGGGTAGGGGAAGGGGGCGAATTGGATTCATGCGGCCAGGACGTCTTAAAAAGAAGCGTGTGTCAGCAGGTTTGGACATCGCGGCCGGACGGGCTTGTAATGCCAGCGCCGCGGCAGATTGCGCGGATTACTCCCATACCACCCCGGGCAGCCCGCCCATCAGCCGCCATTGATTCGCTGACCTTTTCTGCCCCCTCCCACTCTTTACAGACCTGCCACCTGGAACGCCAGATGCTTTTGCCCAACTGTTGACCTGCCCCTACTGCGACCGAGGCTACAAGCGCTTGACATCGCTGAAGGAGCACATCAAGTACCGCCATGAGAAGAACGAGGAAAACTTCGCCTGCCCCCTGTGCAACTACACGTTCGCGTACCGCACCCAGCTGGAGCGGCACATGGCCACGCACAAGCCTGCCAGGGACCAGGTAAGGCTGCCCACAAACGTCCAGCCCATCCCTTACCCTAGGAGCTCAGATGGCTCCAAGATGGGAGGCGGGCTCTTTTCCTCTCTGATTGGCAATCATTATTAATTTTTCATGGCGTTTCCAAGATGCCGATCCTTTAATGGTAATAACTCTAATTGAGGCCCGAAATGGCTTTTTGATGGCCCTCTCTGATATGATTTTCCAGTCTCGTGTTCACGATCGAATGATTGTGTTAATTTCCAATCTGGAAAGAAAAAAAAAATGTTATCAGCTCCTCAACTTCACTTTACTTCACTTCACTCCTGGCCCCTGATGCGGCTCGCGATGGCGGCACTCCATCAAACTCCACCCCCATAACCCAACCATGAAGCCCTTCTAATTTCATGCACCGCATAAACATCTGTGTACACTCGAATGCGATTTACACCATATATGTCTGCGATTTAATGTGCTAGCAGTTGCCGTGAATCACCGTAAAGTTGTTTTTCTTTTTTTTTTTCTCCACACCGAGTTTATGCCTCCTAAGCTAGCTAAAATTGGGGCAGTAAATTATAAAAGTGGATGTGCCGACAAAAAAAAAAAAAAAAAAGATAATGTAGGGGCATCCTCTGCCAGCAAAACCAAAGTGTTGTTGGAAGAGGGGGGGGATCCCAGCCAATGAGAGATGATATCACCTGATCTACCAGCTGGGTTTGAACGTGAGCAGATGGCCCCCTCCCATTGCCTCCTCGCGGCGCCGTCCGGCCAAAGGCCTGTGGCTCCCGTTCAAGCTCCATCCAGTTATCTGGGTTTTGTAAATGAGCTCGATTGTTTAAGCGCTAATCCTCCAGATGAGGCGGAGGTGAGGTCTCACTCCAGCCCATCGCCTCCAGGTGGCGCTGGCCTAACAAAAGGGCGTGCATTGGTAATGGGGAGCAGACGGCGAGGAGGCGTATTAGCATAAAGAATCAGGTAAACATGTGCGGCGCTCAGTCGTCTTCGATGTTTACAAGCATCCATGCTCCGCCTCCTCTTAACCAATTAGGTGAAATATGACTAATTAGGGGGTTATACATATGCAAACATGCAGTCCCCGCCCACCCGCCACGAAGGGTTGCTGGTGCCATTTACGATTGTGTGTTATTAGCAGCGGTGGCAAGACTAAACTTTAGCGGGCAGGGGTCCCTATTGGAGGGGGGCGGCAAAGCAGCTGTTGCTGTTTGTTTATGCAACTCAGCAACATGCGAGCGATGGGGTCCCCCCCCCCCCCAGAGCTTTTTGAAGGTTGGGCCTTGTTTGAACAATCCCTCCCAGTCCTCCCAGTGTCCTGCGCGCCGCCATCTGTCTCCCCAGGAATGCGGGTTTAGCCGGCGCACACCCCGGCATTTGTCAAGGCTCTGGGAGGAAGGGAGGCGCTGCGCATTTAACATCCCCACCTCCCACTTTGTTCGGGGTGCGGGGGAGCCAGGTTTGAGGAGCCAGCATTGTTGACGCTCTTCTTTTTTGTGCTGGAAGAAAGGCTGGTTTTGAATTGCAAATTTGCCGGATCAAGTCCGTGTAGATTATTAGCGACATCATAGGGCTGGTTTAAAAAAAAAAAAAAAAAAATGAATGCAGGTATGCAGCTCGCAGACTGATTAGGGCCAAATTAATGAAAAGTAGATCAGATCTTCTAATGACGGCTCTAAGAGAGCCTCTTTTCATTTAGTCTATTTTCTGCCCGATTCTAAAGGCAAGGCTCCCTTTGGCCGGGAAGCCAGGAAATTAAAAGGTGTGTGATTTACTATGTTATCGCCACCGCCGCCGGTTGTGGTCGAAGGTGGGAGTGGAGCGCCAGTACCCCCTTGTCGGGAACTCATAGCCTGTTGTCATGTCGACCGCTGGTGGTTATTTATCGTGTGTGCATGGGTTGTTGTTGTTTTTTTAAACACTCTATCTGTTTGTTTCTTCCAGCACCAACTACTCAACCAAGAGGCAGGAAACCGCAAGTTCAAGTGCGCCGAGTGCGGCAAGGCCTTCAAGTACAAGCACCATCTGAAGGAGCACCTCCGGATCCATAGCGGTGAGTTGGACCATAAAAGGAATGACAAAAATCTCATAATATCTCTTATTTTGGATATTGTTTCATTCCTGGTAGACGTGTTGACCCAAGAAATCTCTTGGATATAATCTACGTGACAAACTATCCAAATTACCAAACTGTTATTCAAAAAAGCTTCAACTTTTGTGTGGACTTCACAGAACCAAAGTGAGAGCCAGTATGTAGAAACTTGGAACGATGGAGAACTTTTCCAGTACTGATCAAAATCACTCCAAAGTTATACAATATATCAGAAATTGATTTGGGTTGAGGAGTTGCTTACATGGAATGGTATCCAAAGCAGAGTGTTAGATGAAAGGGTTACAGCTGAGCAACAAGAACACTAAAACGTATCAAACCCAATCGCCAAAACCGTTTGGACAGATCCTTTGTGGATAAATTAAACTAAAGATGAACCTTAGAAGTTAGCTTGTATTTGAGTGACATAATAGAAGTAGTGCTTAGATGTAACGCTGTGTTCACACTGGGCATGTGACGTGCGCTCAAGCCCACTGTGTTTACACTGATACTAGCATGTTTCCGAAATGTCGAAGTAGAGCTCCAGGGTTTTTCTATCACAGCTCTCTTTCAACACATAATGGCTTATTTTTTGGCAGGGCACAAACTGACATTCCTAATTTTCTTCAGGTGGTACTCCCGTGAATCAAAACAGATGCTATCCATATATCATTTTTAAATCCAAGTCCCTGATTGGTCAAAGTTCAGTTTAACTTTCAGCGCACGTTCAGTGAATGCATGTCCTGTGCACAGAGCCTGACAATTGTCGTAGAAACTTGTGAATGTGAGTTTTGAACGCACGTTTACATTGACTTTTTGTTAGAGAGGCGCTTAGAGGGGATTTTTTTTTATAAATAAAGTTTGATTCGGATTGATTGCGACTGATTGCGCTCTAAAAGTTTGTCTAAAACAAAGTTGAGTGGACTTATGATTGGTATAAAACCCGACCTTCCATGTGAGTAAACGGTCATAGAAACTTGCGCATAAATGTGAGATTTTTAACCCAGAAGCTTAAAACACGCTTATACGTGCACTTACACCACTTTTTATTGGAAGTGATCGCTTGACTGGGAGTTGCAGAGGCCCGAGGTAGCGTAGCTTTAAGATGGTAACATGGAAAGATGAATTTTTTCAATTCAGAAGATTCTTTAGAAGCATGTCATATTGAGGTCAAACTCAACAACATTTGGGTTTTGCAGGGAAATGACAAAACACTTTAGCAAGTTGGCTTCTTAACGGATCAGAAAGCTAATTGAATATTGTCTGGGACTAAGTTCAAACTAGAGGTCAGAAAGATGGATTCGGAAAGTAATCCCAGGCCTCGAGGGCCAGTGTGTGAGCATGATTTCCAATTATCCAAGCACTACTCATGACCTACCTGGTTCAGATGTGTCCAGCCAATTAGAACATGCCAGCGCAGGGTACGTTAGAAAACATGCAGGAATGTGGCCCTCAAGGCCTCCAGTTGCCCATCTCTATGTTTAGCAAGTTCAAAGGTTTTTTTCTGCTGGAATAAACCAAATGATCCTTTAAGACCATATGAACCTGGTTTGTTTCATTTCTACTTTCAGGGACAGAAGATTTATGCTTGAGCCACGTGCTAGCTGTTTGGCCTAAATGTGGGTATTTTTTTCCATTTCAGGCGAAAAACCGTACGAGTGCCCCAACTGCAAGAAGCGTTTCTCCCACTCGGGCTCCTACAGCTCCCACATCAGCAGCAAGAAGTGCATCGGCTTGATCGCTGTCAACGGCCGCATGCGCAACAGCATGAAGCCAGGCTCCTCCCCTACCTCTGCATCGGCCTCGCCCACCAATACTGCCATTACCCAGCTGCGGCAGAAGCTCGAGAATGGCAAGCCGCTGGGCCTCATCGACCACAACAACCACCTGAACATTAAGACGGAACCGCTAGACTTCAATGACTATAAGCTGATGATGGCGTCCCATGGGTTTGGCGCGCCTGGACCATTCCTGAACGGAGTAGGAGGGAGCAGCCCACTAGGGGTTCATCACAGCTCGACAGGTCAGAGCCCTTTGCAGCACCTAGGGTTGGCTGGACTCGACCCGCAGCTTCTAGGCTATCCAGGTTCGCTAGGGAACAACCTGAGCGAGGTCCAGAAGGTTCTCCAAATAGTTGACAACACTGTGTGCAGGCAGAAAATGGACTGCAAGCCGGAGGAGCTCTCCAAGCTCAAGGCTTACATGAAAGAACTGGGAAACCAGGCGGAGGAGCAGAAGCAGGCGATGACTTCGCCAGGGGGGCCTCAGGTCGGTCTTCCACTCGTCAATCACAATGGCGCCACCAAAAGCATTATCGACTACACGCTAGAAAAAGTGAACGAAGCCAAAGCTTGCCTCCAGAGCTTGACAACAGACTCAAAGAGACAGATTAGCAATATCAAACGAGAGAAAGCCAACCACATGCTTGATGGAGGTATGGATGAGAAAGTGCCAGAGAACATGTTTACACCTTATGCTTGTCAGTATTGCAAGGAAACCTTTCCCGGGCCAATACCGCTGCACCAACACGAACGCTACCTGTGCAAAATGAACGAGGAGATCAAGGCAGTGTTGCAGCCCAGCGAGAACATGATACCCAACAAACCACCGATGTTCATGGAGAAGAACAACCACTTATCGTCCTCCGTGTTGACAGAGAAGGGACTCACTGGCCCCCTCAACCCTTACAGGGACCACATGTCCGTGTTGAAGGCATATTTTGCTATGAATATGGAGCCCAACTCAGAGGAGCTGCTCAAAATTTCCATAGCGGTCGGCCTTCCTCAGATATTTGTCAAGGAGTGGTTTGAGCAGCGAAAGATGTACGAATACAGCACTACCCGAAGCCCACCACTGGAGCACAGGAACACCACGGACATGGTTGTCGGAACAAATAACCACTCCCCACCAAAAGACTCTTTGGCAGCTAGGTCACCTGTGTCTCTCCTGAAGCCTGTTGACCACATCACATCCCCCTCTATTGCAGAACTCCAAAACAACTGTGACAACCCCCTGAGACATTTGAAAAACCACCAGTTTGGCGGCAGCGCCAAGGCTGCGGGCGAAAAGTTGGACCACTCCCGTAGCAACACCCCTTCTCCTCTTAATCTGTCCTCCGCATCTTCCAAAAACTCCCACAGCAGCTCCTACACCCCCAACAGCTTGACTTCAGAGGACCTGCAGGCCGAACCGCTTGACCTCTCCCTGCCGAGACTCATGAAGGAGCCCAAGCACGCACTGACGGTCAAAAGCAGACCTAAAGCCAACAGTATTACCATCGACCATAACAGCATCCCCTCCCCACGAGAGCACTTCGAAGAGCCTTTGAACTTGGCCTATCTCAAGAAGGAATTCTCAGGCTCGACCAATGATAGAAACATTGAAAAAAGCACTAGCCCCATCTTTGGCATTAACCCCTTTGCTGCCAAGCCTTTGTATACGTCCCTTCCACCTCAAAGCGCTTTCCCGCCCACCACATTCATGCCCCCAATGCAGGCCAGCATACCAGGTCTTAGGCCCTACCCGGGCATGGATCAAATGGGCTTCCTTCCGCACATGGCATACACTTACGCGGCGGGGGCAGCCACCTTTGCCGAGATGCAGCAGAGGAGAAAGTACCAGCGGAAACCAGGTTTCCAGGTAAATCAGCCACCTGTGGTTTTGTGAAAAGCCCCAAGGGCTTTTGCGTCTGCTCTCAAAAACGGTCTCATTTCTGGGCTAATTAAAAAAGTCAGGAGAGACAAAACGCTCACCTGAGGTGCGCCATACAAGTGAAGGTATGCTGGATAAACAGCTAGTACACCACCCTGCGGTGGAACCGGTTGCGACCAGTTCACCTACAAGGATCCATGAATGGCTTGCTGGCTACAAAACAATCTAAGAAATAATCAGCCTTTAAATTTAATATCAGCAGTGGTTTAATTGGCCCATTTCATATGTTTGGAATGCGTTGCCGGCCCGGTCTATTTTTAATAAATACAGGAGGTGAAAGGCCTTTGTTAAAATGACAAAGGTGAGCCCTGGAGCCGTGCACTTCGCCGACATTTCCCCGTCGCAACTTTGCTGCATTTTAAAGAGCGCCCAAGCCAAAATGAGCTTCTCCAGTGCATGTGGATTAATAATGCACGGTCTCCATGTTCATTACCACTGAGTGCTGAAGGCTGTTTAACATAGAGGGAACCATTTTGATGAGAAAAAAAAAAAAGTATTAATAATGTTTCCTATTCTAAGTTATTAAATTAGATTTTAAAAATACAGCTACAGGCGTTTAGTTCAAATTGATTGCCGAGTGATAGAGGTCTGTTCTTAAAACACACTGCTGCACTGTCCTCACATTATCACTCATATTCATTAAAACAGGCTCCAGTGGCTCAATATTAGTCATTAAGGCGCACCTTCTGATTAGGATCATAATATGAGTTTGCAATTTCAAGAACACTTCGGCACGCCTCCTCTAATGTTGTAATATTGTTCCCAGTCAATTCATATTTAAGACTTATCTTTGTCATAAAAAGCCTTTTTTCGGAGCCGAATGAAGATGGGTGTGAGTGTAGAATTAGCAGCTGCGCTTCATAATGAGGAGGATGTTGGCCATGGATAGGCGATATTACTCGACAGCTAAAAGTTTCATCTGAGATAAACGATGGGGAGTAAAAAATGCATGAGAACATGTAGTGTTGTGTCGGGTTTACAGCGTTTTATTGAGTTCTATAACTTACCAATGTAAGATAAGATAAGATTTAGTAGAAAAATTGAAGTTTTTCTATACTATACAATTGGTTTACATTATGAAATCTACGAAATACGAAATCTACGAAATACTACGAGATAAAAAAAAAAAACAAGTGGATGGATAGATAGATAGATAGATAGATAGATAGATAGATAGATAGATAGATAGATAGATAGATAGATAGATAGATAGATAGATATCACATGAAACTATCTTAATAAAAGTTTATATATGTATATATATATATATATATATATACAGTAGATTTTATTTGTTATATATATATATATATATATATATATATATATATATATATATATATATATATATATAATGTCTTAATGACATCACAAAGACCAATAATATTCTTAGTGTTTATATGGAAATTGCCTTGAATTAAACACAGGGATACCATTCAGAATGAAAAAGTACATGATAAAACAACAGCATTTGACAGATTAACTAAAGAAGCCCCTTTAAACAGGTGAGTTTTAGGGCTAGTTTGAAAACATTTTTTCAAATATTTTGTTGTTCTATAGAAATCATACGGATAAAAGGCCATTTTGATTAATAATGTTTTTGGATGAAACATCTGTGTGTTTAAAATAAAGACGACGAGAATCTGTAGCTACTTTTAGATCGTTGACGATGCGACCCCTTTCTTATTTCTTCCGGTCTTTTCCCTTCTGTGTGTGTTGCTCTTGTAGGGGGACCTGCTCGACGGTACACCCGATTACTTGTCAGGGCTGGACGACATGACAGACCCCGACTCCTGTCTGTCGCGGAAGAAGATTAAGAAGACCGAAAGTGGTATGTACGCGTGTGACTTGTGCGACAAAACATTCCAGAAGAGCAGTTCCCTTCTAAGACACAAATATGAACACACAGGTATATACTGTTCTAGACCCTTATTTTAAACCCCATGCTTTTTCTTTTATGTTTTCAATGTTTGTGTTGCCAAATCCTACTAGAATGAATCTATATATTTATTTTGCTCCCCATCCCCCATCCCTCTTTTTTTCCCCCTTCTTTCCTTCTCTGTTTAATCCCTAAAGGCCGTGTCACACAGCCACTACGTACATCTTGCGCGTTTTCCACGTATGGAATTTTGGTATTTCGTGATACTTGCCCGATAATTCACCAGTGTTTCTTGTGTTCCTCATTCATCAATGTGCGCAGATGTCTGTCTAAGGTCTTTAAAAGCTATATTTATTTGATTGAGAACGATGTAGTTTACGTATATTTTACGTAGTTTATGCAAAATTTTTACGTAAATCATACGCAAATGTGGCTTCCAAGACCGTTCCATGTATGTCTAAAGGACTTTTCACGCATTTACCACTTTTTACTTTTCGTCCGTGTATACGCCACATTAATCACGTTAAAATTACGGTTCATGTTCTACGTTGATAATGTGTTCATTTGTACTTCTGCTGTGGTTTCAACGTGGTTCGTTCATGATACATCTGTAAAAGATGTCACATAAAGAGCATACGTTTTCTCAATTTTTCCACATATATTCACGTTTGACCAATTTTCGTTCGTGCAATATGCGCAAAATGTACGTAGTGGCTGTGTGACATGGCCTTAAAATGTATTTGTAACCCAACACCTAACGTGCTTCTTCATTGACAGGACTGAATGTTTTTTCTGTGTGAATATCCACTGAGCTTTTTCAAGAGCAGGTAGACGAGGGGAATGATTGTGCTCTTTATGATCCAATCATATCCAACTACTATAATGTAATAACCATTATGCTAAAAGGCATGCATCAATTCACCAGGCCAGAGAGGAAGAAAAAAAAAGCCTCCCCGCCCCCGTTATTGGCGATAGATCACATCAGCAGAGTGGCTGATAACAAGTCTTTCATTATAGTTATTATAGAGATCCTCTTTCAGCAGGTTGCATCATCTATTTTATCCTGTATCGGTGGCGAGGGCGCTTTTGTGCAGCGTTATCTTCACGGACTTTAAAAGCCGGGGAGGGTTGCTTGCGTTGGTCGCGTTATCTTCCGCGCGTCCCCAAGCCGGCGCTTTCATGTCGCCTGATGTTGTTTTATTACAACAAAAGTGGAGCCAGATGTGGGACAGAAGTGTGAAAGCCTTTTTTAGGTGGAAGTGGGAGGGGGGGGGGTCACCATGTTTTCTCACACATGGCGAGCAGCAGCGGAGAACGCAAGTAGCTTCTTGATCGGGGTTGATTTTTTGTGAGGCAGCTTTTATTTTAGTAATGGCACATTGAAGCAGGAGATTGTCATGGTTACCACTGTGTTTCTTTGTTCAAAACTCTTTGAAGACTTGATCTGACTTGATGTTTTTTTGTGGCTTAAGTTTCTTGATGAAGTTTCCAGTAAACTTATATATTTGTTAAGCTACGTTCACACAATTGCAATTCACACAGCAAGAGTGTCCATGCCTTTTCACCAATGCGTTGAGAGGTTCATGCGCATCAGTGTTCTGGCAGCAGTGCATTTTGGGTAATGTGTCACGATGTTTCACTAAATTTCCAAAGTTCAAATATCAAAAATTTGGAAATACGTTTCCAGAGTTGAAATATTGAGAATTTCGCAAAACGTGTTGCGATTTTCAAATTTTGGAAATTTTGCTAGTTGTTGCAATGTTTCCTGTGTTTTATTGTCTGAACTTTGGCAATGTGTTGGAATGTTTCCAGAGTTCAAATATAAGAAATTTGCCCAAAAGAAATGTTGGGTCACGTCTGCCAATCAAAACCTCTGCTTTGGCCTGTGACCTGTTGATGATGTCAGAGGGTGGAATCTACAGCCAACATGAAGGAGAGACCGATTATTCTCTTCCTGGACTTGTTGATTTTTTTTCTTCTTTGTATTGAGACAATAATAAAACTTAACTTTATTCTTATTTTATATTTCTGTCCTCGGACTATTGCGGGACAGCAAGTCGTACCTTACATTGAGTCCGATGGATAGTAAACCTTTTGGTACTGGGAGAATTGCTGAATGATCCGAGAACTAAAACCGATGACGTCATTGCCGAAGATTTCGTAGTGTCTTACCTGCATTGTGTGTTTATTCCGTGTAGCGACGAGACTAAGAACTTTGGATGGTAACTCCTTCAAGTTTATGTTTTTGGATAAGAGTCAAGATGCGAATTTGACAAGCGTCCGAAGAGAGGTATCGGACGCAAATCTGACGTGAATTGTGTTCCGTGTGAACGTAGCATAAGTTGGACTGAGAGCTCTGTGGTGTTGTTTTCTTCTGCTGTGTGTGACTTGTTTGACTTGTTGTAGTGCCAGTTGGAGGCCCTTGACTCATGCCCCACCCGCTTCTGCGTTTTGTGTCTCCGCAGGGAAGAGGCCGCACCAGTGCCAGATCTGCAAGAAGGCCTTTAAACACAAGCACCATCTCATCGAGCACTCCCGGCTGCACTCTGGCGAGAAGCCGTACCAGTGCGACAAGTGCGGCAAGCGCTTCTCGCACTCGGGTTCCTACTCGCAGCACATGAACCACCGCTACTCCTACTGCAAGCGGGAAGCGGAGGAGCGGGAGGCGGCCGAGCGGGAGGCACGCGAGAAGGGCCACCTGGAGCCCACCGAGCTGCTCATGAGCAGGGCATACCTGCAGGGCATGACTCCTCAGGGTTACCCGGAGCTGGCCGAGCGCGAGGCCATCCTGCGGCACGACGGCGTGAACGGAGGGATTCGAGAGGGACACAAGGAAGTGGACGGAACGTATGCAAAGATTGCGCGGAGGGACGAGTTCGAGGAGGAGGAGGAGAGCAAGAGCATGGACACGGACCCGGACACGTTGAGGGACGAGGAGGAGAACGGGGAGCACTCGATGGACGATAGCTCGCTGGATGGTAAAACGGAAACCAAATCGGATCACGAGGACGCCATGGAGGATCCCATGTAATCGGAGGAGAAGCTTCAATTTGTGTCTTTTTTTTTTTTTGAGTTTCTCTCTGGGTTTAAAACGCAACGTTTTAAGCTGCACGTGCCTGAAGCTTCCGGGAAGCTTCTCTTGGAGCGTCTCCTCGGGGGAGAACACTGTCAGGAGGGGTCGTGGGGAAGGATAAAAAACAAAAAACAGTGGGGGGGGGCGGGGGGCGTGGCTTTTATGCAAACTGAACAACAACCATTTCAAAAAATGTACAGTACTAAGGCCTAAAAATATGTGTGGTGCTAACCTCCTCAAATAAACCCCCCATGTGATCCATAGTATTTATAGCACAACTAGTGACTTGTACAAATTGCACTCCGCTTCTATAATCACGAACAAAAATAATAAAAAGTATTTGCCTATGTACATATTTATACAGTGTTGGAAAAAGAGCAGTAGTAGCTGCACTGCGATATTACCTTTGTTATCACCCGACTACCTACGGTGTTGTCTTGAGTTTTCCCGCCGAACGTCTCCAACCGCACTGTTTTAGGCCTCTTCAATCAACTCCAAATGAAGGAATTTGAAACTGTGTGAAGAATTTTTTTTTTTTTTTTGGGGGGGGGGGGGTTTCCAAGATGTTCGTTTTAAGGGAAAACTATGGTCTACGGACAGAAAAAAAAAAAAAGAAAACTGAAGGACGAAGCCTTTGTAAGGTGTTTTTTTTTATAAGAAAAAAAAAAAAGAAGCCTTATATGCAAACCTTTTAACCTGTGTGTTTTCTGCAAGTGCCACCCTCGTATTGTGTAAAAGGAAGGTTTCATTTGTATTTTTTTTTTCTTTTTTGGTTCACCAGCTTCAGTATTATGAAATGGTTCAGCACCCGTGTCAGTATTAAGACTTAATAGGCAGCAGTTCCTTAGTTTACATTATGTTGTGCAATGTTTCGTCGGTTCTTTTATTTGTCAGTATTACACCAAACCAATTTTTTTTTTTAAACAGCATTCATTTATTTGTAGGATGGATAAAAAAAAACCTTATTTATGTGGCCCATTTTATATTTCCTAATTTTATTTATTTCATACTGTTGTGTACAGTACTATAGTTCTTCAATATATAGATATATTTTAGTAAAAAGGAACATGGTGTCGATCATAGGGGCAAATTTTACGTAAAGAGAGCATTTATTGTGTTTCGAAACATTGTGAAATGCGAAGTTTAATCTTATTATTATTATTTTTTTTTTTCGTTTTATTTTCCAGTTACTGGGAAATTCCAAATTTGGGAACTTTTATACAATTGTGAAAACACTGTATTTTCAACTGAAACAACAACAAAAAAAAAGAATTCCACTTTCTTCATCTTTGTTATTTTTTTTTTTTAAGCTTAAAAAAATTTACAAAAAAAAAAAAAAAAAAAATGAAGAGGGACTGTTACTTACTATGTATGATATGACTGAAGAAGAAATCTTTCCTGAAATGTCTTTGTAAAAGTATTATTGAATTCTTAATTTGTAATTTCTCTTGAAAAATGACCCTGCTCGAATAAAAGTAGCCAAATTACAGAGTACCAAAGCGCCGCTGCTTCGTGTTCATTCCCAGACGGAGTCACTCTAAATGCTCCGAAATCTCCCCTTTCATATCCAGTCTATTCAGGAGTGTCTGCTTCTCATTATTATGCTAATTACATACAGTTTCAGTGTGGATCAAAGTAAGCTGACCCCGGCTCTGCTGCTCATTATGTCTTATTTCGATGACTTTTTTCTATTTTTTTTTTCCACCTGTGTTTGCTCTGCACTCTTTAAACTGTGAATATCAACAAGTATTTAACAGCTGGAAGGTTACTTGGTGCCAAAAAGCTCCCGGTAAAAGAGTCCATGTGCCTCTGGGTTCCCTACGTTTGTTGGAAAAATCAATGTTTTTTTTTTTTTTTAACATTTGCTGCAAAACAGACGGTACAAAATTCCATCCGTCTCCCTTTTGTTCACTAGGATATATTTGAAGGCTAAATAATGTTTAGACTAGTATGGGAGTCGATGTCCGTCTGTTTTTTTTGGAAAATCAATGTATTCCAACATTTTTTTATTTATTACGTTGGCCACAAAACAGACGGGACAAAATTTCTGTTGTTCCCCATTTACCCACTAGGATGTGCAACCCTTGTTCTATCCTAGGCACTTTAACTTTGGGAGTGGGGTCATCTAGACCCACTAGACAGTGCTCTGAACCTGTTTTCTTCAATGATTTGTGATCTTCACTGGTGTCCATGGATTACATGAAATTCTCTCCACCTTTATCTACCTTTAACGTGGTAGGGAGAACACGTCAATGGAAGGGTGGGGTCATTTTGACCCCGTAAGATAGTACAAGGGATATAAACACATGGATATACAAGATATGTTTAAGAAATGTTTTTAACAACTACATAAACTTATGCGAGATCCGTACTTTATTTACAAAAAGTCAAAATGCTTTGAAATATTTTTATTTTCCTTAAATTTAAATTTCTGAACAGAGGTCAAAATCCCTGTTTTTGTTCCACTTTTACCCATTTGGATGTATAAAAATAGAGAATTTTTTTACGAAATGTTTTTGACCCACGCGGGATCTGAACATTTTTACGAAAAGTCAAAATGCTTTGAAATATTTTTATTTTCCTTAAATTTACTATTGAACAGAGGTCAAAATCCCTGTTTTTGTTCCACTTTCACCCATCTGGATGTATAAAAATAGAGAATTCTTTTACGAAATGTTTTTGACCCACGCGGGATCTGAACATTTTTACGAAAAGTCAAAATGCTTTGAAATATTTTTATTTTCCTTAAATTTACTATTGAACAGAGGTCAAAATCCCTGTTTTTGTTCCACTTTCACCCATCTGGATGTATAAAAATAGAGAATTCTTTTACGAAATGTTTTTGACCCACGCGGGATCTGAACATTTTTACGAAAAGTCAAAATGCTTTGAAATATTTTTATTTTCCTTAAATTTACTACTGAACAGAGGTCAAAATCCCTGTTTTTGTTCCACTTTTACCCATTTGGATGTATAAAAATAGAGAATTTTTTTACGAAATGTTTTTGACCCACGCGGGATCTGAACATTTTTACGAAAAGTCAAAATTCTTTGAAATATTATTATTTTCATTACATTTACTACAAAACAGTGGGGGAAACATTTTCAGTTTTTCCCCATTTACCCACTTGGATATTTACAAACACATGGGTATATATAAAGACAAAACCTATATTTACGAAATGTTTTTGACTAGTGTATTCAAAAATCTGATGACTGATACTAAACTTTTTTTTGCTAGCAAATTGGTAGCATACTTTTGGACATTTTTTGAATATACAACATGAGCTTTCCTTTTTTTTTTCTAAAGAAGTTTAGCACAGAAGTATCTTCAAATAGTTATACCCTTGTGAATCTTGTGAATTTACTGTGAAAAAAAGCACTTTTCAAAGTAATAGCACATTTTTAACGTGTACAAAAATAACGTTATACGGATATTTATATTTTTAGAATTCACCACAGCTGATGATGATGATGATGATGGAGGAAATGCGCAAATCCCATTAGCTGCACACTATTAGCAAAGGCGCACTTACTTTGGTGGAAAACTATGTCAAATAAAATGAAATTATTATATATCATATATTATAAAATTAATTATTATTATATAAACTTCCTCTTTTATGACACACAAAAAAGTTTAAAGCGTCTCGTCATTTTTCAACCTTTTTTTTTTTTTTTCGATCTCCTTCGTAACTTTTTCCCAACCGTGACCGGCTGACTTTTTCCCGCCGCCGAGACATTAAGAGCAACATCAAAGGCGGAGATGAAAGCGGCGAAGGTCGAGTGGCGGCGAACCTTGAAACACGTTTTGCATATCCCAATTTTTATCGATCGGCACGCCATCGGATCATCTGCGAGATAAAAGGGTGGGGTCTTAAATGATTAGCTGATGAGTTTGATAATGGGATGTGAACCATTACACATTCAAAAAACAAAAAAAGAAAAAAAAAAGGGAAAGGGGGCTCGCATAAAGTCAAGAGAATCCTCTGGAGTTCTCCGTTATCATTAGGAAAAGAAATTTCTTCGCCTTTTACATATTACATCTGTTAGATTTTCCAACTTCATGGGATGCTAATGGGTGGGGGAGGGGTCAAAGGTGGAGATGGATGTGATGAAACGCTCCTGCAATCTCACGAGTGGTGGAGACAGCCAAAAAAAAAAAAAAGGGCAGGAAATGTATATTTATTAGCCTACGAAGCGTAGAGGGAAATAAGGTGTGGAACAAAGAGACTTTTTCATGCAAACCTGATGAAAAGCTTCTGAGAGCTGCCTGTCTGAATTCCAGGGCTTCCTCTCCAAATATGGAGTGCTGATCCACTCCAGTTCTACGTTTACCGATCGATACCGTCTCAGGCCTGTCAGCCGTGAAGCCGGGGGGGGAGGGGCGGCTTAATTGCAATCAAGCATTAACAGAAAATGGATTCCGTTTCAAGTTTTCCCGAATGTAGGAGTTGGACACCCCCCCGCCGCGCCAACCTGTGATTTTTGATGTAAATCGGCGTTCGGATAACATTTCTACGGCAATAAGAAAAAAAACATAACACTACAAGCCTGTAGTAGTAATTCATAGGAGTGTCATGCAGCCATATGCCCCGTCCAGATTGGCGGTGTGTTCTGGACAGCTGAGCTCTGATGATTCACCGCATAGACCAAAGCTAAGTGTACATTTCGCCTCGGGCTACCCCCGGCTGCCTCCACGGATCCTCCTGTTTGAACCGTCTCCTCCGGCTTTCATCTGTTACCTGCGCCTCTCATCGCCGTGGAAGCGCGGCGGTTAAAAAAGTAAATAACCCAATGATGTAAGGCGGAAAAATGTCCCGCTTTCCTACACAAAACGAGAGTGATCAGGCAATGACATAACGCCGCGGATTTGAGGTTTTGGTCCCACGGAGTTTTTGTTTCCATGCACGGAGAACAGATCAGCCTCGGAGCGAAAAACCAAAAACTAAAATCTGCTTGAGAGAGAAGAAATTGCAACACAGGATAAAATCAAATTTTATAAGCCTGCGCTTTAAGAAACCTGTTAAAGTAATCTACGATCTGAACTTCGGCGCACCTCGGGGGCTTCTTATATTGATGCCTGAATAAAACATGCACAGAACATTGAGAGATACGGCCGCAAATATTAATAACGACACCGCCACCGCCGTTCCTCTCTACCTTCCAGCAACAAAAACATAGACTCCTTAAATCGTCGCTCATAGCTGCCCTAAAAAGAGGTCGTTTTGCGAGTTTTCGTGGAAGTTGTACTACAAGTTCTGGATATTTGATTCCTGTTAGTCGATTATGACTTTGTTGAAAAGTTCTAGAAGAAGCTGATTTATATGTATGGACGTGCTAACGGACATGGACAAAAATAAAAATTGGAAGTGGGTAAAAGAACAAATTTCGGCTAAATCTGAATTTTTCTAGTTACTCCTTAGTGCTCCTTATAAGGCTTTCGCCGTTTTGTCGGTTTGTGTCTGCATGTATAAAAACGATATACAGATTCTACGGAATATTTTAGAGTTCTCTGCAAAATAAACCACAATGCATCATGTGTGAATGATTTGTCTTTTGAATAATTTTATACACGAACCATCACAACTTGGTGAATTCATCTATAGTCTACGTAAAATGTTTGTATTTATTACGTTTTTACTTCAGAATATAGATGAAATTTGCGTAAAATTTGCCATTATTAAATAAGTAGCTAGCCTGTATACGAAGTTCCTGACTACTGCCGGGTTAGCTCACTATGTAGGGCCCTCGCTGATTTGTGGCGATTTCCGAATCTACAATTACGATATCCAGAGCCCTGGAAATTTCCCAGAATTCTCTGCGAAATAGACCACAATCCATTGCATTTAAACAATTTAAAAAAAAAACTATATGAATGTTTTTTTTTAATTAATCACCAATTAATTAATCACCGTTAAATCTCTGCATTTATTACGTGTTTACATAGAAAGATGCGTGATGTGATATTTGCCACGAATAAAAATGTAGCTAGCATGTCTACGAATTCCCTGATTACTCCTGGATTAGGGGACTATATAGGGCATTCGCCATTTTGTCGTGACGTCCAAATCTATAATTACGAAATCCAGAGCCCTGAGAATTGCCCAGAGTTCTCTGTGAAATAGACCACAATGCATTGCATTTCAACAATTTGAAAAAAAAAAACCTTTGTAAAGATAATTTTATTGAATAAATCACCTGCGTTTTAATTATCAGAACACAGTGGATGGATAGAAAGTCTTTGGAAAATGTTCATCTTTATTAGTTCTTTACTTTGAAAAGAGAGACTAGTGTGTGTCTGAATTTCCTCACAACTCCTGGGTTAGTGCGTTCTGCATTTTTTCGGGTGTTCGAAATCTATAGGTATGTCTGGATTCCCAGCCTAATCCCTCACTACTAAAAACTATATAATGCAGGACTATCTAATGCTCCGGATTTTAAAGCAATTCGGACACCATCCGCATGCATACGTTGATTATTTACTAAAAAATTAAATTAAACTAATTTTTTTCCACAAAATTTTTTTAAACGCAATGCATTGTGGTCTTTAGTTGCCAAACTAGTCAGCAGCAATGCACACTGGATTTTTGCAGACTTCTGGTAAATTTTTAGGGGCATTCGATTTTGAAATTGTAGATTCAGACATTGCTACAAAACGGTGAACGCACTTTATAGTGAGTAGTGAAGGAATTTGGACACAGCAAAAATCCAGTGCCCTGAAAATTTCCCAAAAGTGTCTGTGAAAAACCAATCCTATATCGATGCATACTAGAATGGCAAATATAGACCACAATGCATTTTTTTGTGGGAAAAAAAAGTAAAAACTTTTTATGAATCATCCAAGTTTTTATCATCAGAACACAATGGAGGAATAAAAAGAATTCTTAAAACGTTCATAATTTTTAGCTCTTCACTTAGCAAAAATGGGTGATGTCATATTTGCAGTTTGAAAAAACAAAGTAGCTAGCATGTGTATGAATTTCCTCACTAGTTCTGAGAATCTATTGCTGAAAATTCTATACGTAAAACAGAAAGTTGTGGATGTAGGGAAGAAAAAAAACATTTAGAGTTTTTATTACAATTTACGCAACTTCTTTTCAAACAACAGATGTGATGTAATCCATTTACTAAATTTAAAACCCAGTAAATATAAACATTTTTACGAAATGTGAAGCTTTCCACTGTGATTCGTTGGTGTATTCTGAATTTCTTTTCTACTCCGTAAGCGATTTTTAGCAACTTTGTTTTTTTTTTTTTTAACGTTTTCCAATAGGTGATAAAACATATTTTTCAAATGACAAATCTTTAAAACGCAATGTGTTGTGGTCTATATTTGCCAATCTAGTGACCATCTATGCATCTCCAGAGCACTGTATTTTGGAAGTTTAGCTTTGGATAACCCCCAAAAAATGGTGCAAAAAGTAGTGAGGACTTATGGACATAGTGTTTTTCCACGTTAGCTTTTGTTAAAAAAAAAAAAATAATAGTTTTTGAACAACCAGAGCAAAAATGGAAAAAATGAGAAGAAACTGATCCGGACTGTTGGCTGTTTAGTTTTGCTAATCAGCATGCTAGTATTGGCCTGAAAGCTAACCCTCTGGAAAATATAAACCCACGTTTTAGGGCTCATTTATTAACGTAAACAAGGTATATTACTAACAAATACATTCATTATGTGGCTTTGGGCTTCAGGAGCCAATAATAAATATTTGCTTTATTGTTGAAAACCATGTTTTTCTTCTCTCTAATGGTTTCTGACAGCTGTGTTTAGCATTTGGTTAAGAAATGTGATTTCCGAGGCTAATTTTACAATGTATGTATACAAAGTCTATTATGAAGTTAGATTACAGCGTTTTGACAAAAAGAAAAAAAATACACAATCAGTCCAACCTGTTACAATCATTTATGTTTTTTGTTTTTTCTTCCATAAATTAACTCTTTAAAAACCAAAATATACATATAAAACATGTCAAATTTCTTTTAATTATGTCACACCTGGTACCCGGCGAAAATTCATTTTAAGCAAAGTGAACAACCCCCTTCCATCTTGGGGGGGGTCAAGATGATGACATAAAAATGTCGGAAAAAAATGTCAGAATAAACCAAAGAAACCAAAAAACGTGTTGGGGAGATCCAACAAAGGTTTTCAAATGATTATGGGATGGCCACTCAACCTATGGCTTGGCGGCCACTTTGTGGCAAAACGTGAAATTTGGCGATTTCTTTAACGTTTTTTTCACAATACGGGACAACTTTTGTTCAAAAGATTTTCACGAAAATTTCAGACACCTGACACCAGCTTTTAGTCTACAACCACCATAGAAGTTTTGTTGACCTTTGACCTGAGAAAAAGGCCGCCATATTTTAAATAAAACAAAAAACACCTGAAGTACCAGCTACAAATAAAAACTCAACAACAACCTCGGAAATTTCATAGATCGTTTCATAGATTCATACATTCTAACTTCTCAAATATCACTGAGAGGTTAGTATTTATAAAAGTATGCTAATGTGCTAACATCACTGTTAGCATTCTTTAAATTGAAAAGCGGAAAAAAAAAGGAAAGAAACAATTACTTCAATGTTCTTGAGATCAGAAATAATGATATAAGTATGTATCTAAAGATAAAGTAAAGAAAAAAACATTATCAAGCATTTTTACAAAAACATGGTAACATGCTAACATCTTTAGCATTTTGTTATCTTGAAAAGATAAAATGCTACAATGGGAAAAAAAAAGGTTTAATCAGTAAGAATTAAGTACAAAAATTCAAAAGACAAAGTAAACAGATACATGTAGTAAAATATATTCATAGAAATAGGCTATCTTGCTAAAGTCACCTTTAGCATTCTTTCACTTGAAAAAGAGATATGCTAAAATGTGAAAAACACAGATCAATATCAATGAAGTAGATACATTTCTAATGTTTAGAAAAAGAGATAAAAGAATTCAAAAATTATTTACAAAGGTGTTGCTTTTAACATTATTTGACTAGAGACAGCAGAAATGCCAAAACGAGAAAACCATAAATTAATGATAAAATAAAGATAGAAAGGTACTGCAAAGTTTTAGCAAAAACATTATAACCTGCTAACATCACACTTAGCATTTTAGCTTGAAAAGTAGATATGCAGAAAAAAACATAGGTAAATAACAATAAAAAAATCAATATGTAAATTTCAAAGATAAAGAAAAAGAGACAAAAATAATTAAAAATGATTTACAAACTGCGCTAATCTGCTAACTTGATTGTTAGCATGTTTATCTTTTCATTTTTTTAAAAAGCGGAAAGAATCGCATCTATAGGTCAACTTAAAAACTACATACAAGTAACTTTAATAACACATTTTTTTTACAATGTATACTTTTTTGTATGTATTCCTCTTTTTATTCATCTGTGTATTAGCTTTTCTGTTTCAATCTTTTTTTTTGCTTAATCATCCCTGTTTTTTAGTTTGTCTCTCAACCAAACTGGTTTTAATTCCAACACTTCCCATTTCTGCACCTGAAAAAAAAAGAGATTTTGACCTTCTGATGTTTCTCCCCTCGGTTCATTCGCGGTTTAAATGGGGGTCTTGGCAGCAGCAACTTTCTTTCAAGTGATTCCACGGAAAGGTTTAAACGAGAGGGACGGTAAAGGAGACTCACACTTTTGACCTCATTAAATTATTTACATATCCTCGCGTGCCACCCGGACCGGTTCGCGGGGGCACATGAAGGACGGGGGGGAGTGGTGCTGCTGGAACCTGGCAGTCGGAGAGAGGAGCTTCAATGACAAGCGGGGAGGAAAAGCACAAGTGACCAGCAGGGATTAGCCAATCAGAACGTCAGAAGAGCAGCCAGCTGTTCGCTCTGGCTGGAAGGGAGAGGAGCCTCGGAGCAGGTGGCGCGGCCCGCTGCCAGCTGTGCTGCAAAGGAGGGCAAGAAGAAGACGATGAAAGAAACTCATCCTCGGTTAATGTGAGTGTTTTACTGAATGACTTTCCTTTTCCGTTTTGCAGTGATTCCTAAAATCCTGCCTGGCTCGCACCCCCCCCAAAAAAAAAAAAATCTCATGAGCTCACCAGGGCAGTTCAGTGCTGGACTAAATGTATGCATTTTGATGATTTATGACTTCTATTGAAAACCTCAAGTTCATTAGTGTCTAAGAAGAGAGAAAGATGACCCCAAAAAAAAAATCATCAACATAGAAGAAACAATAGCAACGGAGAAATAAAACCTCTTGTGGCGTTGAATGGTCTGCAAGTTGCTATGCGCCCTCGCCCCCCCGGGTGAGCGACCACTACAAGCCCCTCACTCTCCCCAACCTGGTAGAAGCTGCAAAGCACTTTAATTAAAAAAAAAAAGTCAAAATGGCTGCTTTCTGTTGGTTTTATCTCCATAGCAACCATTGTATTTTTGGGTCGCCTGGGGATAATAAACAAGTCTATGTCATTTTTAGAAGAATCGGCAGAAGTAAATTTTTAAATTTCCTTAGCAACTGAGGTTTTTTGTCAACTACTGGCTTGATTCTTAATATAGTCATATCGTTTTATTGAGCTTAAGCCAGGAATTCATGTATCAAGTTTTGGCAAAGTTCCAGCAACAGAGGTACCCCACTTTTGCTAGCCTGTCATGCTAACGCCAGACAAAATCCACTAACTCCTTTTTTGGACATTTTTTTGCCATGTAATTTCCAAGTGATGCTGAACAAGTGAGGATTACTTTCATCAAAATGCCTAGGAGGAGTGTAAATTTGTAGATAGTACTAAAGGTGGATCTTTATGAAAAGGTCACAAAAGGTCACCAAAACTACAGTTGTGGTTGTAGCCTTAACCTTGGCTTAACATAGTAATTGTAAAATTTCATTTCGTTTGTGGATTTTGAGATTTTTTTTCTTTGAGCCCCACAAGACATTTTGGTCTTATTGATTTGTTAATGATTTTCTCTCGCTATGATTTCCACCTTTTGTGTGTGTGTGTTAGTGGGGGGAGGGGAGGTAGAAAATATTCAATTTCACCAGGAACTTCGGGTGTGAACATTTTGGTGAGTTTTTGAAAACATGGCTGGAGCTGAAAGGCACATTAAGAAAGAAGAATTGCGAAAACATAATGGTTCGGACCACAGCAATGACAAAAGTCAGTTTTAAGTAGTAATTTCAAACCCCAAATATCAACTCTCTTGAAGTAGATGAGGCCCCACCTCAAGATTGGCCCCCTGCTGGCTGTCAAGATTGATCATCTCAATAAAGTTTTCTTCAAAGCCATGCATGGAAGGGAGCATCCATGGGCTTCAAGTCAACACGGAAGCTGCATTTTTGTGAGTACTGAAAGCAAATACTCGCAAATACACGTCTAGGTCTTTGGAGGGAGGAACTTTGTTGTCCTCTAAAGGTGGCCTGCATTGAGAACCACGTTGGAGGGGTTACCTTCTGGAAGTTTGGGGGAGGCCGGACTGCTGCTAACACAATTGTTGTTTGATTAAAATTTGATCATGAGGTAGGTGGAACACTTTTAGACGTCACATCTATTTGGGTCGATTAAGGAGTTTGTAGATCAACCTCAAGCAAGTATGTTTTTACAGCTCAGCAAGCTAAAGCAATGGATACAAAAGCTGACCCACTAAGGGTAAGTTCTTTCGTCAATTCATTGTGAATTGTAGTTAGACTCTGGATTGTCCTTTGGTGTACTTCAAGGCTAAAAGGTCAGTATTCAGTTTACTTATTGGATATGAGAAAAGCCAAAAAAAGTATTGTTTTTGAAGGTTTGGCGCTGTGTTTGGTGTTCTGAGGCGGTGCTGCAGGTACAGAGTGATCAGTCTACCATCCATGGAGGTCAGACAGAAGGCGCCAAAACTTCTGTTGTCCTGTTTCAAGGAGTGTTTGTTTTCACTTTGACAAAAAGCCAGTATAGTACTCCCACCGACCGTAGTGTGAATGGTGCATTAGTGTAATGCTGGTGTATTTGAAAATCGCAGTCACTTTTCTTCTGTTTTATCACAAAGAAATGCGATTAGTTAATAAAAAATAAAGTAATATAAAAGGCATGTAGAATAGAAAAAAGGGCATTAAGCAATAATACAAAAATAAACGTCTAAAATAAGGAAAAAATATTTTGAAAAACATATATAAAATACAAATCTTTACAGGATAATGTGTTTTGTGAGATTGAAACGTAAAATATATAAAATTATATATATATATATATATATATATATATATATATATTAGATATATATCTAAACTATATGAAGCAATTGCATAAAATTAAAATGGTTTTGTAATATAAGCTTTTTAATATCAGTATAATATATGATATGTGTAAAATATAAAAATATAGTATACTGTCTACTATATTGTTCTATAATATATACTTACACATCTATATGTATATCTCTATGTATAAATTAAAATATCTATAAATATGTGTGTATTTTTATACACTAAACCAAGTGCCAAAATATTAAAAAATATAAGTGTTTTATAGTCAATAAAAATTGTAAAATAATAAATATATAAATACTAAATACTGAAATCATAAACCATAATAAATATCGATCCGTTTAAAGCAAATATAAAAAAACTATAGAATAACATGTGTTTTAAAAATATGTACAGTAATAACATATGAACTCTAGTTATAAAGTTTAAAACATGAAAAAGAAGAATTTATGAAATATGAACTTGTTTTTTTGACTGAAAATAGTAGTAGTATCGATTTAAAAAAACATTGTTTTTTCTTTTATTCTTTTGAGCTTCATCACCTGGAGAGTAAAGGAACATCTGTGAGCACGTGCAGAACTCATTCGTTCAGTTTTTAGAAAAAACCTGGAATCTCCCATGATTCCATTGTCCGTCTGTGGAGATGCTACAAAACGTCCAGCACAGCAGTGGGGCGGGAGGGGGGATCTGGAGGGTAACATGACCGCAGCGATTTCCTTCGCCACCCCCCCACCACCACCACCACACACATTTTCTCCCCCTCTATAAGAGGGGTGGGGGGTGATGATGTGTTTTGCCAACGTGGAAGTCTTCTTGTTATGCACAAACACAGATTCGAATGCGGCGGCGTTTTTTGGCTGACGGCTGATTAGGATGCCGGCTCATGGCCGAGTCCTCGGGGCCCCAGCTGGGCATAGGGAACATCACTCATTACACTTTTTTTTCCCTCTTCTTCTTTTTCTGGAGAGGTGGAAGTGTGTGCGTGTTTGTGGGGGCTAATTCACGGCGCAGCATGCCGGTGTAGGTGTAATCATATCATTCTAAATCACCGGTCAGTTACGCGCCGGCAAAGCCCTGACTTGTGCCACGGGGCCCAGCTGGAGCCTGATTAAAGCCCGCCTGAAGACGAAGCGACACGTCCTTAACCTCATCAGCGGGGACGTTAAGCAAACCATCACTTACCCGTCAAGGTGCGGGGCCCCCGTCTGTATTTTTTATGATGCATCCCCCACCCTCCAACACCACCGTCCTCTTGATTTAATTAGACGTCAGGCCCCCACGATTTTCGACAAGGACGTATCTGCTCTTAATTAGGCGGGATACTTCACCGGAGGACAATCCTGGGGTTAATACACGATCCCTCACCCTTTGGGTCCTCCTCTTTATTCGGGGACACGAGCCCGTCCGCCCCCTATCCCCTATGTACCTGTTATCCCGGACAACCCCCCAAAAAACAACTGGGACTCCTGTTCTTTTTTGTTTTGTTTTTAGGGGTGATAATTACTCCAACGAGGAGACTTTGCGGTTCCCACGGAAGGCGTTTCTTTCCACGTTCCTTCAAGGAAGCCTGCGGGGATTAGGTACTAATGACGGAAGTTAATTATATTAAGAGTAATTTTCAAAAACAGTTCATGAACTGCAAATTATACTTAAAATTGCTCCTTAATGCTCTAAACTGTAATTAAATGGCCTAATATCTTAAGAAAATGGCGAGAAGGGAGCGGAGTAATGGGACGAGGGGACTTCAGAGGGGCTTAATGGCGCTTCAGAGATGCGAGATTGTGCTTTTGTTGCGACTTTTTCGAGCAAATCGGGTGGCAAAAACGACAACGTGTGCACAATTATGAGGCAATTTGTACTTTTGAGGATTCTTGTTTATTACTTTGCAGCTACAGTCCTTTTGGTCAATCTAATATGCTACCAAACCCTGAAACATTTAGGGTGTAAAATGGAACTTTTTGAATTTGTAAAAAAATATATACATGTGCATAGTTATTAGGCAACTATTAGTGTGCAGAATTATCATGCAACTCTATAAAAAGACTAGATTTTTTTTCAATCTCACTAGATTGTTTTCACCTATTAAAGTGGAAATAACAATAACCATCAGAGAAATACACAATTTGTCATAAAAAAATAAACAAAAGTAGCAAAACCACAGACACTACCCCCCCTCCCCTCCCCTTACCCCCACTTCCCTTTGACCCACCCTCACTGGCTGAGAGAAACTTGCCCCAATCGGCCCCCGCCACCAAAGTCAAAGCTGCAGATGACAAATTCATAGAAAAAAAACCAACACATTTTTTAAATTGGTGACTTCCTGTTGGTTTTATCTCCATAGCAACCATTGTATTTTTTGGTCACCTGGGGATGACAAACAGATCTATGTCATTTTTAGCAGAATCTGCAAAAGTAAGCTTTTGAATTTCCTTAGTAACGGAACTTATTTGCAAACCACACCACACCTTTTATAGTCATATCATATATTATTTTATTCAGCTTGATCCAGAGATATAAATGTAATACATTTTTACAATATTCTGGTAAAACACGTGCAAGCAACAAGGGAATGCCACTTTCGCGAGCTTCCCATGCTAACACCATGCAAAATCTACAACTTTTAATTCCAAAATATTTTACGAAGTAGCTTCCCAATGATGCTCAATGAGTTATACGATAGGTCTAAAAGCCTAAGGAAGAGTTTAAATTTGTAGAAGGTACAAAAGTGTTTCTTTTTTTTAAATTTTTTAATCCAAGATAGCGGCCTCTTTCTGAGGTCAAAGGTCAACAAATCTTCAGAGGATTGTTGATTGCTGACTTAACCTTGTAGCATATGAGTTTATTTTGTGAAGATCACTGATAAATACGTTTTCTTTTTCCCATAGCGTGGGAAACTGTGAACATCGCTAAATTTCACTCTTTGCCTCAAAATGGCCGCCACCACGTAGAGCATTAAGGAGCCAGTGGCCCCCCCTTAATGGATGACTAGAGTTTCGCAAATGACAGCATCAACCATACATAACAGGTGCGGGTAACTTGAATGCGCTTGCAAATACTTCCCGATATACTTCCAAAACAATAGTACGCTCTGTTTCTACGACGTCTCTTGAGGATGACCTATTAGCCATAACCTCTTGAGACCTGGCAGCCACATACGAGGGCATGACATTGCGGGTTTATTATCCCTGTGGTTAATTCTAATTACCTGGGGCCCTGTGACTACAAAATAAAAAAAGGCATATCAATCAAGAGCTTGGGTTTTAAGAGGTTGAGGGAACTTTAAGACACACCTGTGCTCTCCTTAATATGCAACCGCTCTTATCTACGGCCCTTCGTGGACTTGGGCAACCCAAAACCCTGATAAGGCACCAGGTGGTGCTACCAAGGCTAAATTGCTAGAGCTAACCTCCTGAGGCTAACCTACTAAGGCAATGAGTGAGTGGTACTAAGGCTAACCCACCAATGCTAGCCTGCTAAAGCCAATCGGCTGAGGCTAGCCTGCATAGGGCTAAGGCAATGGGAGAGTGGTACTAAGGCTAACCTACCAATGCTAGCCTGCTAAGGCTAACCTGCCAAGGCTAGCCTGCTAATGCTAACCCACTAAGGCTGGGCAGCTAAGGCTAAACTGCTAAGGCTAACCCACTAAGGCTAACCTGCCAAGGCTAACCATAAGGCAAAGCACCTAAGCCTGACCTGTAAGTGCTAACCCACTAAGGCTAACATGCTACAGCTAGTCTGCTATTGTTAACCTGCTAAGACTATCCTGCTAATGCTGACCCACTAAGGCTGGCCAGCTAAGGCTAAACTGCTAAGGCTAGCCTGCTAAGGCTAACCTGCCAAGGCTAGCCTGCTAATGCTAACCCACTAAGGCTGGCCAGCTAAGGCTAAACTGCTAAGGCTAACCCACTAAGGCTAACCTGCTAAGGCTAACCATAAGGCAAAGCACCTAAGCCTGACCTGTCAATGCTAACCCACTAAGGCTAACATGCTACAGCTAGTCTGCTATTGTTAACCTGCTAAGACTATCCTGCTAATGCTAAACCACTAAGGCTAACATGCTCAGGTTAAGGCAACAGACGAGTGGTACCTAGGCTAACCCACTAAGGCTAGCCTGCTAAAGTTAACTCACTAAAGCTAATATGTTACGGCTAACCTGCTCAGGCTAAGGCAACGGAAGAGTGGTACTAAGGCTAACCCACTAAGGCTAACCCAGGTCAAGGTGATGAAGTTATTAGACATTTCATGAGTACTGCATCCTTCTTAAAGGCTGTTTACAATTTTGGACTTCTCAAAGTCAGTTAAATCTCTTTTTCGACCCATTTTACCTGAGAAGACTCCACCTAATACGTATGCAGACCTCCATATGTGATATAGACCTACCAAGGCCCCACCTGTCATTGGTTCTCAAATCCCACTGACACCTGAGATGCATTTATACAAAACACATTCATATGGACATGCTGGCCGATTATTAAATGGTCAGAAAAGTCATTTGCCTAAAAATTAAATGAAAGTTTTTGGTTGTTTTTTTATGGTGGAAAAGTGAAAGGAGTAAAGTTTGCAGCATTACTGAAGCGTTTGTGTCGGCGTTCACCCACAGTGACGCGTTACGAGTGCATTGATAAATGCATGAGGGGATGAGTAGTAAGTACCGCCGTCTGTGTTGCCGAAACACTTCCGTCAAACGCCTCCGGCCTTGAATTAGTTTTGTCTTCAAGCCGGTGGAGGGGGAATAAAAAAAAACCCCAAACAAATGAAAAGTGTGTTTTAATCCCCAAACGGTTGACGATGCTCAATTTTTTAAGCGTTTCTGAGCTCCGCTGGAGAATTATGTGCGTTTGTAGTAATTGGGTGACATTCCTTTTTCTTTTTTTTTTTCTTTTTTTTCGTTTTAATGATTGGCCGGAACCTTTTTGAAGTGCAACGATATTCCACTCAGGCGACTTGAAAGGTGCAGGAATGGCGGCGGCTTAATCTGTACAAAATTTCCGGATCAAAGCCGAAAATTCCGTCAAAACTGGTGCGCTGAGAAGCGGAGAGAGGTGCCATTGTGCCATTCACCTCGCGTTTGGAGGCTTTCCGAGTCATGGCATTTGTGCAACTCTGCATAATAAATGGAGTTTCACGTCGCAGGGACTGTCTGCTGAGTTTTTTTGTATGTCAAACGACGCAAAGACACACACTCTTGCTTGAATCTCCCATCTCCGCCGTGAAGCCAGACCCCCCTCGGCTTTCTCACTTGTGATCATGTCCAAATTTGCACAGGAAGACAGGGGGAAGGGGAACTTGTGTGGGTGTTTTATCATTTTTTTTTAATTTATTTATTTTTTCTATCCTGATTACCGCCCATCTCAAGACGCCCCAGATCCAAATCTCCTTCTGAAATCTCTCCCACAAAAAAAAAAAAAAAATAAAATCGTTTTCCTGGTCGTCCCTTTGGAAGATTGGCTCCAGGATGTCTCTGACTGCCAACTAACAAGTACAGAAAGTATCAATTTAAAGAATGCAGAGAGGAGTCCTCGCTGACGGAGAGCCTGCGAGGTAATTGGTAAACAATGAGATGAAATGCTCACAGGAAGTGGAATGGAATGGGGAGGGAGGGGAATGGGGGCGGCCATAGAAAAGCCTCCCAAACATTTGAAGGAGTCCTGCAGCAACTGCTTCCCCTTTGAGTTGAGTTTGGAGCTCGACTATGCTGCTGTTTAGCAAAAAGGAGAGGAAGATGAAACACTTAATGTTAAAAAATAGAATTAAAAAAAATACAGCCTGGCATGCAGAAGATACACAGAAATTCTACATAAAAAAGTTGCAAGAAAATATGAAAATGTTTCAGGTACATCAAGAAAAGTGACAATAAAAACAAAAAGTGCATGAAAAATGAAGAAAATAAACTTTAAATGCAAAAAAAGTAATCAGAATTTACAAAAAAAGTAAAAAAAAAAAAAATGATAAAAAAAAACTCAACTACGAAAAGAATACAGACTTTGAAGACATTTCAAACCAAAGGAAAAAAATGAATTAAGTTTTAAAAAAAAGCACCACTAGAAGACCTAAAAAACGTGTTTGTAAAGTACCTCTGCTGACAGAACACAAGAAAATGTGAACAAAATTCAAAGTGAAATTCTACGATTAAAAACCACAAATGTACATAAAAACTGGAGATATGGACTCTAGATACAACCAAAAGAAAAAAAGATTACAGAAACAAGCGAAAAAAAAAACTCATTTATTTTGAGTAAACCGAAAACCGAAGAATATTTGAAAGAAAAAACAAACCCACAAGAAATAGAAATCAAACTAGGTCATAAAAAGCCAATTTAGAAAAAAAAAGAACAAGAAAAGTCCCACACTAAAAAAAATTAAAAATAACTTGAGTGATTTAAATGAAAAAAGCAAGAAAAATGCAACAAAATATGACCAAATTAAAAAAAAATTCCTTAAAAAGCCTTCTATTGTAAAATGCGTCAATGATTAGAAATTTCAAAGAAAAACGTACAAAAAATACAATAAAATAAAAACGTGCAGGCTAACATTTAGCAGATGCACAGAAATAACTGCATCTGCAGTTACGTAGTAATAAAATGTGAAAATATTTTGGTCACACTAAAAAATGTCACAGCAGAGGAAAAAAAATGGTTAGAACAACATGAATTAACTAAAATGTATGAAAAACCTTTAAAACTATAAAGAAAACCAACAGCACTGAAAAAATCTTAAACCTCAATAGAAAAACGACAAAAGTCAACCAATAAATGGCAACAAAAATACAATTTTAAAGACTCAACATGATTATGTGACGATTTTATATAAAAAGAAAATTAATTTAATGAAAAATAAAAAAAACATGAATACGACCTGAAAGGCAGCAGATTCACAGAACACAAAAACACACAGCAGACAGAGTAAAAAAAGAAAAGAATTCGGAATGAAGCCAAAAACCTCTAAAACTAAAAAAAAAAAAGTGTAACAAAAGCCAAAAAAGAAAAAAAAAAAATTCTCCAAAACCTTACAAACTACATAAACATCAAATAGATTTATGACTTAAAAGGTAAAGGGAGGAAAAAAATGCCTCAAAAAAAGTAAATAAAAAGCATTTTAACATAAAATCAATGAAATACTTGATCAAAAACGAACGCAATCAATTGTGTACTTTTTTTAAAACAATGTACACACAAAATAAATGGAATCCACATGCGAAACAAACTAACAATACTCACATTTTTCCCTAAACGTTTTTTTTCTACTTCCTGTCCCGCCACCCAAACAAATAAACCATGATGTAGTATAATATATCATATTTTATCCTAACCGGATCCTGTTTTTGTAATATTTCTGCTTTGATTGTTTCAAATCAAACCTAAAATGTTTCCCAACAGAAACTCAGACTGCTGCGGCACTAAAGGTCAGTATTTGTGAGCTTTTTTCATTTTTTACTTTAATTATCCAATGAATGAACAAAAGTGTGGAACTCCTCTTTAGACCACCACCACACTTTTCTGAGCTCCCTCCACCATAAAAGAAAGAATTGGTTCGTTCCGTGACTTCTTCTTTGCTAGAATGTCCCCATGATTTGGTTGTGCGCTTCACACCAGCGCCCATGTGCCATGATACCTGCTGAAATGTGAGCAACAGAAGTCACTGGAAGACACCGCCGTTCCCATCAGGATCGGGTTGTTCTTGGCTTCCGTCGATCCATTCAGGCGGCTTAGAGGAGTTTGTAGCACTCGCCTGGTGTCAGTGTGTGTGTAATCGTGTGTGTTGGAGCCCACCTTGGCAGTGGCAGTAGCTGTCAGCAGCCGGCATGTTAGCGGCAAGAATGTAGTGTGTGGAACAACGCTTTTTTTTATGGCTGTGTAGCGCTTCGGATTTGCGACCTTCCAGAAAAAAAAGGAAATTGGACGGGCTTGGGTGCTGAAAAGGCAAAACGAGAAGCAAGGTCGACGGTGGCCTTCTCGCCCGGGAAGTTTGTCAGCAAAGTTTTCCTCATTACCCCCCCCTGCCTCATTTGCGTGATCTCACCAAGCATCAATCTGCTGTCGGTGATGATGTCTGCGATCGAGCCGCTGCCTCTGATCGCGGTTGAAGGCTTTAATTAGCTCCCAGGCTCAGATTGCAGGGTGTCAGGGCTTATTGGCCGAAGCCAAGAGAGGATGACGATGATAGCGGTGGCGTGGCGGGGGCCTTCGGAGTGGACTGGGATGAAGTGGGTCAGGTCCGGAGTTGAGTGGGCATGCGAGTGACACCGGCGTGTGATGTGACCCGTTAGCGGTGGGGCAGGAAGGACTCGGGGCAGCGCTCGTCCTGGCTGTCCCCGGACAATGCAGGACGCCGGTAGCCACGGGGCAAAAAAATCACAGGAAGTCAGAGTGACGCTGTCTGAGTTCACTGCCCTGCACATCCCTGCTCTTTGCGAGCAGAGATGGTCCACTGATCCTCAGCGCCATTGTCCTCTCATCACTTCTTCTTTATGGCCACATGTCCGTTTTATTTAAAAATCTTTTTATCTTACCTACCATGTAAGATAAACTAGATTTACCAGGTCTGTAAATCACTATTAAGAGCACTTTCTTCAGTGGGAGGGGTCAGATATTTTACCCACGATGCACATTGGGTAGGGTTGTTTTTGACCACTTATTTGAGTGAACTTTATTTCGGTTAGGTTAAACAAACAAACTTAAAAACATCAACATAAACATTGACACTGATTAATGTCAACATAAACATTGAAATAATAATAATAATAATAATAATAAATGAATAAAAATAACATAAACATTGAACAGCATTAACCGAAAAAGGTGTTGGGTGAAGCCAAGGCTTATTTCCCCAACCCTGAATACAAACATCACATCTACCTACTAATTGTTAGAACCTTAAATCAGAGAAGAAAAAAAAAAAGAAGAGGAAAAAACAAAACAAAAAACAAAACAAACACTTCTCAAAATGACCTCACAACCACCAGAGTCTCTCAGTCCAGAAGGTATTTTTGAAACATTTTAACTTTATACATTTTCTTAAACTGAAATATGGAGTTTGCATTTTTCAGTTCGTCTGGTAATAGATTCCATATGTTGACCCCCTGAACAAAAATACTATTCCTTAATGCATTAGTTCTGACCAATTTCTTTTTAAACATATCTTTACCTCGAAAATCATAATTATCAACCTTTATTTCGAACAAACTCAGTATTTTGGCGGGTACACATTGTTTTTTAACTTTAAACATAAAAATTCCAGTACTAAGATCTACTAAATCAAAAAATTTAATTGCCCTTAATTTAGGAAATATTTGTTTTGTGGATTGATTGTATGAAGAGTGGTTTACAATTCTAATTGCTTTTTTTTGCAGAATAAAAATGGGTTTTGTATTTGACTTATAACTATGCCCCCAGATTTCTAAACAATAGGTCAAATAAGGAATTATGAGGGAACAATATAGAATGTACAATGTAGCTGTGTTTAAAAAATATTTGACTTTATGTAGGATGGCTAATGATTTGGACAATTTAGAGAGAACATAAGTTATGTGTGGTTTCCATGATAATGTATGATTTAAAATTACTCCCAGAAATTTTATTTCATTTACTCTTTCAAGAACAACATCCTCAATTTTTAACTCAGAGATGTTTTCCTGTTTTCTATAGCCAAA
Source organism: Oryzias curvinotus (assembly GCA_023969325.1). Taxonomy (NCBI): domain Eukaryota; kingdom Metazoa; phylum Chordata; class Actinopteri; order Beloniformes; family Adrianichthyidae; genus Oryzias; species Oryzias curvinotus. The sequence continues at coordinate 13,744,202 of CM043707.1, read as the reverse complement.
TATAATGTACTTGGTTTTATTTTTATTTAAAGACAGTTTGTTTGAATCGAACCATTGTTTGATTATGGATAATTCTTTTGTTATGTCTGAAAGAAGCTTTTCCAGGTTATCTCCTGATAAATACAAAGTAGTGTCGTCAGCATATAAAACACAATTTAACAAATCAGAAACTTTACAAAGGTCGTTTATGTATAAAATAAATAATATGGGACCCAATAGGGACCCCTGGGGTACTCCACATGTAACAGGACACATGTGATAGATAGATAGATAAACATTTAAAAAAAAAAAATGAAAAAAAACAACCAAACATGGAGAGTTTCGGTAAAATATTTTCTTTAAGCTCTAACCTGTCCACTTACACAATGCCCAGCCACTAGCCCCTCCCATCTGAAATGGGAGGATGACGTATACCTATCGGGCACTTTTCGACTGAGAAATCCTTGTCGGTCAGCGATGACGTTCATTCGACAACCGTTCAAGCAATTATGCAAACAGATTCTGACGTGGAGAAGGGGGAATCGGGGCCAACATTTTTCGTTCGTTGATGCAAAGCCGATGTTCTCCACGTAATTTGTTGGAGGTATGTAAACAGTCACACGATACGATCACGTCGCCCCTGGCAATGCGCGGTCAAGTGACCACTTCCAATGAAAAGTCTACGTTACAGAGTTTTGGGCTTCCGCATTCTAAACAACGCAATTTTTTTACAACCGGTGTTGGCCAAACGTGCTCTGCAAGTTAAACTAGGTCAAAGTTTGACTTATAATGGACTCTGATTCGGCAGTGAGGCATGGATGACGTTCCGTCCCCAAGTACCAACCGTTAAGAAAATTGAACGTGGTGGAGAAATTAATAATTGCACTATGACCCCGGCCAGAATTATTTGATCCAAGTCTTTCATTGGAATAGCTCTGGGAAAATAATAAAAAGCCTGGAGCAAGATTCTCAAGACCTGCACCGCTTTGACATTTCGCGTCAAGACTCTTCCAAATGTAGGTTAGCAGACATGGGCTAGTAAACAGTAGAAAAAGAAGAAGACCGTTCCTGCTTGTCCAGTGTGAACACCATGGGCTATAGGCGTGTTCAAGAATGCATCAAATGCCCGATGTGTCTGTAGCTGAAGAGTTTAGTGTCACCAAAAACTTCTTTTAACGGGTTAAGGTCCAAAGTGCTTTAGAGTCAAGGTCCCATTCATCCACCATCACACACTGATGTCATACATGACGCCAACCTGTAACCACCAAGAGCGATGCTGGGTTCTTGCCCCAAAACACTTTGACTCATTGGGCAGGCAAGATGGGAATTGAACTTGTGATCTTCAGATTATGTTTCAACTACTGTGCCTCTGCACCACAGGAACCCCAAAATGAGCTTAGGAACAGCAGAAAAAGCAACACATACTGATGACACATACTGATGTGTTTTGCTTTTCAGTATAAAGGACATTGCATGTTTTATTGTCTTTTTGCCATGTTAGAGATATATAGCTATGATTGGACAGGCATCCGTCTTCTGAACGCGCTTCATTCAAATATAGGTCATGGGGTCACTAGCACCCAAAAAGGCATACTGGACACTTTGCCGGTCAATCAAAGAGCTAGATTAGAGTCATATATCTAATTAATAACAAAAAACCAAACTGTATAAGTCAAATGTACTCACGCTTGGTGTATTCCAGGTTATGTAGCAACTAATAAATCAACCTGCTTTGATTATTATACATCTTTGTGTAGGTCAGTCTATGCCTGACAAAGTTTAGTAATGTGGTGGTGCATTCAGGTAAGGAACGACATGAGTGTCCAGTCTATTTCCGCTACACACTTTGGTTTGTACAGAACATCAACTGCTGGTAAACCAACTGTATGTGGATGACCCTTGTGAACCATTTCTATCAGAAATTTGTGACAAAGTTCAAAAGTCGTGAACCTTTATCGCAACTGCTAAATAGACGTCATTATGGTATCATTATGGCATGTGGTTTCCATGCGTTATAGGGCAATGCAATTTTCTAGTGTAGATGACGATCAGTCTATGTACTTTTCTACCTGTTTGCAACAAATTGGTGCTTTAATCTCGTTGTTGTCTTAGTCCACCTTGACTCCCGTCCGAGCGCCTTCAGGGTCCGTTGGCTGTTGGGTTCACCACAAACTGCAGAGCTGCAAATCTTGGACGGTAGCGAGTGTCTTCTCCTTATCCGTCTAAAGGGAGCATGTTTAGCCATGGGGCAGCAGCCCATCAGAGGTGGTCAGTGCGATGCGAGCTGATGTGACATGCAGGCTCTCGCCAACCGTGAACACCGTGGCTCTATTAGCTCCACTTGATAGTGGAGTTTGACTTTGATCCGGTCAAACTTCTCAAAACTCTTGGCAGGTCCTTTTAGAAGGTGTTCAAGAAGTACAATACGTACATTTTGCGCATTTTCCACGTATGCGATTTGGGTTTTTCATGATACATGGGTGATATACGTAAGTGTCTCTTGCATTTGTTGATGCGTCTTTACGTAACGCATTCGGGTCTTAACTTGAATTTAGCTTTGAGCTGCTCTAAAATTTTGGTCGATTAAGAAATACGCAATTTGGGTATATTTTACGAAGTTTATTTGCAATTATAACATAAATCTTATGTAATTCTTTGCGATTTTTGCAAGATGCTTACGCAAATTTGTGGTGACCATTCCATGTATGTCCATGCATGTGTAACGGACTCTTCACGCATGTACCACCGATGTATAACTTATCTATCGCGTGCATCAAATTACATAATTGACGCACAAATAACTAATGAATTGCGTGTAAACATAGCAATAATCAAGCACGGTACATTTTCTACCTTGATTTGTGTGTCCTATGTTATTTGTACTTCTTCCGTGGTTTAACATGGTTCATTCGTGATACGCAATATGCTGTGTGACATGGCCTTTAGTAGACGCGTTGGTTTGAAAGTCGCCTGAGGACTACAACTGGATGTTCCAAACGACCGTCTAATGAGCGATCCTTCAAGATCCCGAAAATGTGTTTCCTTCGACGCTTCAAAGCCAGCGAGTGCAGAAGGAATTGAGTTGTCACGTCAAGACACAAAGAAAACAGCGCAACCGCGGCGTGTCGCTTCCAGGAGCAACTGCCAGGGCCCAACAGGAGCAACTTGTAAAGATTCTTTTTTTTGTGTGTGTGCCTATTTTGCCAATTTGTGAGTGTTTCATTGCTGCCGCTTTGTCTCTAAAGGCCAAAGCCAAAAGAGTTATATGATTCCAGTCAGACTTGAGTGATGATTAAACTGCTTCCCCAATTCTTCTATGTGTCTCATGGTGCCTTTAATATGCAAATTGTAGGTATGCAAAGCTCTGATGCTGTTATTTAAAAGACATGTCCTCGGGCGATAGCAGTGGGCTTGTAGGGAGAGCTCAGTTTTACTATGAAATAAATAGTTGTTAAGGAGATCACACAAGTTTGTATCTTGGAAGATGAAAAGCTAATTGACATGAATAATTTATTTGTATTGCAGTATCTTAAACATCTTCATATGGCGTTTGATAAATAAAAGTCAAGTTCAAACATGACGTCTGGTGGTGACGGGGGGGGGGCCTTCCGAATGTATTCAGAGGGAATTACATCCCTCAGATTAGCCGCTGCGCTTTAAACTCATAATGGCATTTGTCCTGGGGTCACTCCATCGCAATTATCAAATATTACCCCCAGTACTCTGAGGTATTAGGAATAATGATCCGAATATGTCGGGGGTGAGGAAGGGGGGCGAGAGCAGACAGATGAGACTTGAACTTCAGGTACACACGCCACACGGTTTTGATGGTTTTTACCAGGTTAAATCCTGATTTTTAAACCCAAAATGAGCTTGTTAAAAAGCTCTTTTTGTTTTATGTAGTAAAAATAAATAGTGCTGTATAAAAAAAGATTGATTTAATTTGATTTATTTAATGGATGGATGGATGGAGGGATTGGACTAGAACTGAACTGATTTTGATTATTGTGAATTAATGTGAATTTGTTTTATGTAGTTGATTAATTGACTGGTTGTTTGACTAAATAATTGATTTTATTAAATGACTGATTTATTTGATTTGATTTAATGACATAAGTTAAAAATAGGATATGCTAATATCAAGGTAAAAAAAATGTGAAAACCTAAAAAACAAAGCTTTTTAAATAAAAAGAAAATCATAGTCTTTTTATTTATTACTACTTTTAAACACTATATAAACAGTATTATGTTACTGTTTTTGATACTTCAAGGACATTTGTGCACAAATGTGCATTTTTCCCAGTTAATGTTAAGATTTCATTGACTATTCATATATTAGCTGGGCTTTTTTTTTTAGCTAGCAGGTGTTTACATCCTGTAATTTCTTGTCATTTAGGAGCTTTAGGGGGAAAAAAAAGCCATTCCTAATTATTTTTTTCGAACAATATCTAAACGGTGCTAATTTGTTGCTTCAAACAAGTAATTGCTTTGTAAATTTTTTAAAGAATTTTTGGTTTTAAAAAACTTTGTTTTTATACATTTGCACAATGTAGTTATCACATACACCACAAACTGTACAATTTGATTAATAATCCCTAAAAAAAGTAAAAAAATAAACAAACTTACGTTTGTTGTGCTAACTGGCCAGGCTATCCAAGCTAGCCTTTTAGCTAATTGTCTGTTTTTGACATTAAAGGAAAAGATATGCTAAGCTAAATGAGTGAAAAGATACCCATTTACCTTAAGTTTCACACCATCATACGTTTTTATTTTATTTCTTAAAAGCAATAAAAAATTAAATACGATACTTTTATAGTCATGTACTTTGCCACAGCTTCAGTAATAAGACGCATCTTATTCCGCATTAGCAAACAAGCTAATTAAACAAAATTACAAAAATGAAGCATTTTCACATAATTTGTTGAATTTTTCTGTAATTCTGCGTAAATGAGATTTAGGCATGTTTGTCACTTCTTTCTATAAGATTAATGTCTCGTTTCTTCAGTTCAAGCCCGCTGAAGGCTGAAACCATCACATAAACAGTTATGTCCTAGCTAGGTGTAAGCTGATGTCAGTTCAGTCTCCTTGATTTATTTTTTCTTCCTTTTTGTTCTTAGTTACATACACGCCAATAAATGATCTTGTCCTAACCCAAACAAATTGTTGTGATGCTTAAATATAACCGGCTGAGGTTGCATTCTTTCGTCCCAGACAATGGTCTCCAGGTTTCTCCTGCCATCTCCGCCCGCCTCCAACCAACCTCCAAAGTGCAACCTTGTTTTGCTACTTTGCGACAGAGTTTCCTCAGAAACCTTACGATTATAAATATATCTTTTGGCTTCTCGAAACATCAAATTGGCAGCATTGTCCTCCAGGGGCGAACGCCGCAACCCACAGAACTAAAAGTATCCGAGTGCCAAAGACGAAGCAGGGCCAGATGCCACAGGACACACCCAGGGAGGTTGTGGAGAAGCCGAGTTCGAAACATGTCTTAAGAAAGCTCATGTTCGTCCGTCTTTGAGCTTAAAAAGAATCAACTTTGAATCTAGGTGTGGATTATAGTCAGATGACTTCAATTTTTAATGAATATACAAATACATGTTAATGGTGTTTCTATAATGGGTTCACACACTTTATACACCTCAAAGTACCTCCAAGTTTAGAGTTTTGGCTTCAAGAAGTGCCGGTTCACATCTATTTGCATCAAAGTTTTTGTTCAATATGTGGTAGAACCTGACTTTTTACATTGATTTTCTTTAAAATGACGAATCTCGCCCACCACGTCCCCCTACCAGACTGCGATCATTCAAACGTTTTTTTTTTTTTTTTTTTTTTCCTTTTTAAATTGCAGTTTGACCCCACAACAGAGGACTCCCAAGTTCAATCCTACTGCATATCTCTGCTGGCATAGTTAGCATTCAAAAGTGCTCTGCTGTGCTGGGAAGACCCCTCTTATTGTAGACATCCCACAATGCCCTCTGCTGTTGTTGTGAACTTTTGACTGCGTGGGCCCAGGCTTTGGCGGCGGCGGACGGTGCTGAGGAGTCGGCAGCGGGGTGGAATGTTTGACATTTCTCAGTGATGACACACTCGTTACTACGCTCGTTTTCCTACTGTACGTTCTGTCCGTGGCAACGGAGAAAACCTCGTTTTGGGTGACAAATACTTTCCAGCTTTCAACATCTCTTCAAACTCTGCCCGAGTAGAAGTGATCAGCATAAAAGGGTGGGGAAAGAAAACATCTGAAATGCCAACATTTCTCACATGTTTGTAGGTTCAGAACCCCCCTACAAACTTCTTGTTCTTTAATTGTGCGGAAGACGGAGACCCAACAAGGCTCTTATTCTGGGTTTGACACTTAGCCAAAATGGTGGATCAAAAATCTTCAACCGTTGACGTAATTAACGTAATTTCAGCAGATTCTGACACGCAGAAAACACTTTCTAACGTTAGAATGACATTAAATAAATATTCAGTAAAAGAGTGTGTGTACTTTAGGTGTGGCTTGCAACATTTCTAATATTGAAAGGTGAACACATGGAGCAAATATTCTGTATTTTTGGACATGCTTTTTTTTTTTTCAAATGTAGACCATTGTCAATCACTCCGTCCAAGTACAGATCATTGTTTTAATTATTTTAGCTATAGCTAAAACTCATGCTAGCCTGGCTAACTGTTGGCTAGTTAAGCTAAAAGAAGCTAACAAACTAGCAATAATAATCCTCGGAAATCCTATGATAGAAGTCTGGTGGTGCAGTGGTAAGGCAGGCAGAGCTCTGATCAAAAGATTGCAGGTTCGAATCCCAGCCTTGTGCTGAAGTGTCTTTGGGCAAGACACGGAACCCCACCTTGCCTCTGGTGGAAGGTTGGCGCCAGTGTTTGGCAGCGAAGCCGCCATCAGTGTGTGAATGTTAGAAAAAGACTATATAAGTATACGCCATTTACCATTACATTTGAATTTATCAATTGCTTAATCTCTGCTAGCCTATTAGCTACACTAGTAACATGCAGCTAACAAATTAGCATAAGAAGTCTCTCAAAGCGTCATTTTTTACTATTATCAATGCCAGAACACACTTAGAATGGCATCAATTTCATGCCAACAATATATTTTTGACTGTAGCAAACCAACGGTTTGACTTAAATCACGGCTAAACGTCTACGTTTTATGCGTTTTCACCAAACTATATACATAAAAAAAGGCCTATATACATTTTTCTTTGTGAGCTCGCTTCCCTTTCATATTACACTCCGCCTTACGAGCGAGAGCAACTCCAAAGCCTTGGATTGAAGGGGAACTTCTTAAATATGTGCTTTGTAGAACATTCAGCCTACGTTTCTCCATTGGCGGTGACCTAGAAGAGCATTACAGGGGGAATCGTCGGGAGAAGCGCCGCCTTACATAAATCACACTGTGAGCCTGAAAAGATCCCCCTATTTTGAAGTCAGCGGTGCACAAATGAAACCCAGCACAGTAATATGAAGCAGGATATGTAACCTCACAACTCCTCGGGTCCAAATAGCGAGAGTTAAATTGGGAAAGAGCGGCGTCTTTGAATGGAGAAATACACTCTTATTGTGGAGGTGAAGGGCTGACAATGAACCCCCTCGCTCCTTGTTGAGCCTGCGAGAGGCCGACTTGTTCATCCCTTGTTATGCGGCTAATGTGTATGATTTAAGAGGGAATTATGCACATCTCAATGTGCCTATAAATGACATTATTCATGCACAGGTGCTGCACTAAGCAGCTCCTGAATGATAATTAAGATAATCTTTCTTTCTTTTTTTTTTTTTCTTCACGCTCCCTGGCTCTCCTTTCTCACGGATCCACTTTGTTCAGGCAATATCTCCTGTGTCAATACCTCGCTAGACTGCAGCCCCTCTCTCTCTCTCCCCCACAGCCATTGTCTGATCCTCATTCAGCACTAAAACCCGCGCTAACAAGTGAAACCACGTCGACGGTTCTCCCCGGAGCCCGGCGGTATTTCTGAGAAATAACATGCCAAGTTGAATTAAAGTGGAAGAATTAAGAATTTAAGGAAGAGAAACTTTTGCGTGGCGGGAACTTGGCAGCGGCGTTCCCCAGGGAATCCAATGAATTTTTACACGAGAATATGAAGACATTGATGTTGAGCACTTTGCATACGATAAGCGCTTCTAAAAGAACCGTTTGGAAAATGTTGCAGGAAAACAGTCCGGAATCCCAGATATTAAGAAAAACTTGCCAAATGGAACCACTTTTTCCCCCCTACTCTCTGTGTTGACACATGATTCAGATTTGTCCCGATACGTTTGGACGGTAGCGGACCTTGCCGCGCCAAAGCTTTGTGTTGAAACGCATCATCACGGAGTCCAGAGTGAATCCAGCTTCGTTTGGGTTTCGGGGGAACCTGAGGCTGTTTGGGGCTGGAACCTCTCCCCGCCGATGTAAACAGTGAGTGATTATTATCGTCCAGTACCACGAGGAAATCCAGCTGTATTGTTTTAGCGCAGCCAGTTGTTTACAAGAACCTCTCTGCAGAGGACGATCCTGCTTGATTCAGTTTTCTTTTGTGTGCAAATCACTCACTTTGCGTATTTTATGTTTTTTTTCCCCCCATGTTTTTTGGCAGTATCTTGTTGTGTTGCACCCCTAAGCCTTCATGCCATCCCTATTCCTTGGCAGCATACAGCTGGGTTTCATTACCCAACTTTTGCCCCACCCTTGACTTCAAACAAACAAGCTGGGGATTTAGACCAGTGAAGTAGATGCTGTAAATAATTCCTGGCATTTGTTTTCTGTTGCCGAAGGTGTTTAATTGCTGGAATTATGGAATTCATGTTGTTGCTGTGTAGAAAAGGCTTGATAAGGAAAATACACCACTTCTCAAAAGCAAATATGAGATTATGTATATGAATATCACCAACCGCCACCATCTATAAGACTTTAGAAAACCACCTGGTGCCCCGACCTGTTTACTAAATGGGGATGAACCACCCGACCAGGTATCGTCAACCATTGCCAAAGCTGTTAGTCAATCTATTTTACGGCAAACCCGGTCAACGATGGATGATCAACAACAAAACTCTTGTTTCGTCAATGGCCACATGACTTTGGAAATGAATTTCATCAACCGCCACCATCTACGGAACTTTAGAAAACCAAGTTCATCAAATGGAGGTGGACCAACTGATCGGAAATCGTCAACCATTACATCAGCTGTTTGTCGATCTATATTATGGAAAACTCCAGTCAACCATGGATGATCAGCAACAAAACTCTTATTTCATTGCTATAAAGATTGCCCTTCTCTTTAGCATCAATGGCCACTTGTCCTGTTGTGATAAATGGGACTTGGATGGAGCAACCTAGTGCCTTATGCAACATTCACACCCGTCTCGGAAACATGTGTTCAAGCCACCACGTCCAATGAAAAGTGTATTTATATGTGTATATGTGCGTTTTGGGCTTCCACATTCAAAACTCCTGAATTTACTCATCGCCACACAAGTCAGTTTTTGGGCGTTACATACAAAACGTGTGGCGATTGAGCGCACTTGTAGGTCCAACTTTTAGCCACATCTGCTAGTAACAGGTAGCCCTAAGTAAGTAACAGGGTGGAGACAAGTTAGCTGCAGGCGAAACATGGGCGGGATGCAGGTTGACTGCACAAAATCTTAAAATTGTAGACTGCTCTGTGAACCTGTATAGTAAAAATGTTTGACAATTTTTCTATGGACTGGTGACAGGTTATATCAAACTTTTAAACAATACAGTACATAAGTGTATATAACGGTGAAGTAGGTGAAAAGTAGGTGTGTCCTTAAGATTTCATTTTTCAGCCCCCTTGAACTCTGCACACGGCCAGTTGAGGTGGCTTGGGTCTGAATACCTACGAGAGACTACGTCTTTGACTGGCCTAGGAACTCCTTAGGGGGCCAGTGACTATTGATGACTGCCATATCAGCAGATGTCAGTAAGAGATGAGCCACTACAAGAAAATGTTATTTTTTAAGTAAAATTTGGTGGAACTTTTGTTAGCAGAGAAGCTAGGCCGCCAATTGGACGACTTCTTGGGAAGTGTTTCAGGCATGTCCCACTGGGTGGACACACTGGGGAAGACCTTGGACACACTGGAGGGACTAAATCTGGCCAGGGAGCGCCTTGGGGTCCCCCTTAAGCTAAAGTCACGCTGCACATTTGACATACTAAACTGGTGATCTTGAGCACACGTAATATTGATCACACTAATTTTTATTGGACATGCAGGGAGGGGCGTCTTTTTCTACTGTTACCGGGCATCATTTACAGTTGGAAGAGGCTTCGTGTGAAACGCACAAGTGGTACAAATCTCATAATTTGGGCATTAAATGGACCCAGTTGGGTTCATTGCTAGCCTCCTTGCAATGGCGGATTAGGATTGCCATTATGTCAAGACAGTGACCTTGGTCTACCTGTATTTCGCCAAATAAACCAAATCTATATGTCCCTACCAATTCCGAGTCCCTGATTGGTCAAAGTTTGACCTGGGGGCTTCACTTTCAATGTGGGTTTTGTCTAGAGCCCAAAAACTGTCGTAAAAACTTCCGTGAACGTGTACCATTTTGAACACAGAAGCACAAAATGTGTAAAAGCATGATTTCAGTTGCTTTTGCTTGAATCCCAAAGTCTTCCCGCCCGTTTTGCCTACACACATAAGGTTTACTTCCTGTAAAATTAAAAAAAAAAAAAAAACGAATTTCCTACAGGAAGTGACATAGTCTAAAGCCAGGATAATCAGTCTCATCTAGTACGTGAAGGAATCAGAACCACCAAAGGACTGTATCAGATCTATTGTGCTCCCATTAAAAAACCCAAAAATTTGAAACCCTGCAAAGGCAATAAATTATTTCCCATCAGCCTCCATTCCGCTATGAAGAAGTTTCGCCCTTCGACCGCAGAGGAGAGAAAAAAAAAAAAGAAAAAAGAATCTTGCACTCTTAAAATGTGAGACACTCCACCCCTTTGATTCTCTCAGAAGTTTAAATTATGAGTGTTTTGAAGGCGAAGCTCGGCCACAGAATGGATGTGTGCCAGTTTGTTTGCAAAGAGACATAAATTTACAGAGGAACAGCGCGCCGTTGCAACACTCTACGAGTCGTCAACAAGGGTATGGATGACAAAATCGGTTTCTTCACGCCTTCTTTGTATGAAAATCTGACGTCTGTATAAGACGAAAAAGAAAATCTGTTAATAAAGAGCCTCGGACTACAGACTCCATATGTCAGTTGCAGAAAAATCCCCCAAAAAAGCTGCATTAGTTTCCTGTAAAACCCAGATTTCCTCTGCAGATGACACATAATCATATATATATATATATTTGAGCCATGCCTCCTGGCTACAGTGTGTCCTGAAATGTCTTTAATAAGGATGAGGATGTAAAAAGGGCTGCCGGCTTTTTAAATTAGAAAGAACCCGCTCGACTTACAGAAAAGGTTATGTTTAAACACAACACATTAATCTCTGCTCCTCTTTTTCTGCACTTTTATATATCCGGGGAAGTGCGGGATTCTTTGTGTTTGGACCGAAACACTAAAATCGGAAAAAGCTATTACACAAATGAGAGTGGAGAAGATCACAGGAATGAAAAATGTGCGTTTTCTTTTTTTTTTTTTTTTTATGTCACAGAGAGGCTCCGTAATCAGCCAAATGTGAGTACACAACGGCAAAAGATGAAAAATCAATAGTTGTTTGGGTGATCATAAACTCTGAGGGCATCTCGGCGCTCACCTCTCCACGAGGCAAAGCATCCAGATTACAACCTGATTACGATGATCAAGGCTTGTATGTGTTTTCGCAGTTTTTCTTTTTTGCGTGTGTCAGAAATGCAGCTTTTTACTGATGACCGTCAATTTGAAAGTGCCCTCGGTGAATGGACGCAGGTGCCGCGTTGTTTGAATCGAGCTTGTTTTTTTTTTTTTTATCTTTTTCAGGATGAAATGGCGTTTTATGTGGCCATTAGTGGATTGGAGATTTAGTTACAGAAAGGTTTTACACAGGAAGCGGTAATCTCATTGGCTGAGTTATGGCACATCGCATGGGGGCGAAGATCTGCAGTTATTTTTCCTTGTGGATTGTTTTTTTTTTTTTGACCTGCTCGTTGCCTTGAGCCCAAACAATAGGGCCAATAAAAGGAAGGGAAGAAGACTGCTGGGAGGTGCAGTGCGTTTGTGTTGAAATGTTTTGGGAACACATGCACAATACCTTTTTTTGAAAATGTGTTTGACGTTCAGACAGTCAGTGTCCGGACAGAAAGCATGCCAATTGAAAAAGTTATTAAAAAAAAAAAAAAGTTTTCCAAAATCGACTGGAAAAATGGGACACTAAGTATGGTTGTGTATCTTTCTCATTCATACGATTCATACACTTTTCGATACATGGTCCACAGATTGATACCTGAAAGACTCAACTAACTTTGTGGTGATATGATGCAATCAAATTCATATACATTAATGTGGCCATATGAAACCCTTCAATTTGTACCTAAACGTGGTGATACAACAATGTCCAAATCTTGCACCTTAATGTGAGCTTACAATACAGTTCAATTCTGATCTTAATGTGACGATACAATATAGTGTAGTCCTTATACCTCAAAGTAGCGATACGACACAGTCCAATACTTATACCTCAATGTGACGAAACAATACTATCCAATTCTGACCTCAATGTGACAATACAATACACTAGTTCTTATACTTCAATGTGACGATATGATACAGTCAAATTCTGACCTCGATGTAATGATACAATACAGTGTAGTTCTTATACCTCAACGTGGCAATACGACACAGGGCAACATACATGTGCGAAAAGCTCTTTTCCACCTTGAACTTCAATAAGTCCAAGTACAGTCCAGATTTACTGACAATCATCTTCAAGCCATACTGAGGGTCTCAGCTGTACAAAAGGAAGAGGAAGTGTCCAGGAGTAAGAAGGAGGCAAGTGTTCAGAAGAACCTATTGATTGAGGTTAAAGAACTGTCAAATTGAAGTCTTCTTTTGTGTTTAACAGTTATAATTTAACAGTCTTAACTGTTCTGTTTTAATAAGGATGTTTAAATCTGAAAACTATAGATATAGAAGACTGAATAAATAGAGAGTTATCACTGGTTTGTTTACTTATTGATTTTTTTATTTAGTTATTTGATTTTATTTGATTGAGAGTTTTATGAGTAAATTTTGTACAGAAGCATAGTTAATAGTATAGCCGATGTTCCATACAAATTTACTACTAAAAAAGGGATGTACCCAAGGAAGTTACACACAACTTGTTTACACCAGTATCCTTGTTCATCCTATATTGTGTTATAAAATATAGTATAAAATATGAAAAAAAAAAAGTTCTAATTCAAACTGGCATTTGCTCTCAGACGATCACAAGTTACTCACTGAAGTTCTGGCCCAGCGTCAGCTAGAACCTGCCTTCAGTGGGCCCAACGTCAATTGAGTTTGAGATCCCTGTCATATACAGTCAGTGAGTTTAACTCCTTAAGTACCAGAGCTTTAGCTTCAGTGTAGGCGTTCTTTGAATGACCGTAACTCCGTAACGGTTTAGGCAATTAACGTTATTCCAGCTAATTCTGACAAAAAGAGAAGCGCCTTTAGGCTAATGCGCAACACTGTTCAGCAGTTATTTGTTTACACAGTCAACATAAATCAGCTGCATTGTTCTGCGTTACAATACGTTAAATTACATCATTTGCGTAAACGGTCAACGTAATCGGTCAGAGTTATGCTAGTTCAAAGATTTGTTGTTGTGGTTTTTTGCTTTCGCCAAGTGGTTGCCAGAGTAACGATAACTCAGATTGGCTCGGACCCATCCCTACTTGTTGACTGGCATTTATATTGTGTAAAAATATTGATTAAATTGACTTTATTTTGTTGGAGCTGGAAGTGAGAAGCGAGTCGTTTCCTGTAGGGTGACATCCATGGGTTTAACCCCTTAAGTAAAGTTAAAGTCCCACTATCTGTCACACCCTAGGTGTGCGAAATCTGTTCACACTTGTCCGCATTTGACCCATCCCCTGGGGGAGCGGTGAGCTGCAGACACAGCCGCACTCGGGAACCATTTGGTGGTTTAACCCCCCAATCCAACCCCTTAATGCTGAGTGTCAGGCAGGGAGGTCATTGGGTCCCATTTTTAGAGTCTTTGATATGACTCGGCCTGGATTTCACCACCTTCCAGTCATAGTGCGGACACTCTACCACAAGGCCACTGAGCTGGAGTGCTGCAAATCGGAATATGTTGGAATAGCATTTATTGCGGTCAAATAGTGATGCCAGATCAAAAACGTGTGTCGCCAAGTGGTTGCCATAGAAACGGTGACTAAGATCGACTCGGACCAATCACTGCTTACTGACTGACATTCTTATTACAAAAAAATGGCTACTCGACTACTCAAAGTAAGCCATTTTATAGGGGTGACATCACATCTGTCATACGGTCAATGGTTGCACTAAATGCAAACAGAATCAGGATTTCCAAAGGTTTGGTGGATTCATTCCATCCCTGTTGATACTAAACTGGGATTTAAGCCCCCTTTTTTTTTTCTATTTTCTGCTTAACATTAGCTGATCTGACAGCAAAAACCCTGTTTTTCTGCACATCAAGGAAACGTTTATGTGTTCTTTTTCTCTCTACCCAAACCCCTTTGCCCCTCACCTGTGTTGGATTGCTTTGATGCCACATGAGGGGAGATCGCGTGTCTTGAGAGAGGCTTTACCTCCAAAGAGTCGCCTTCATTTTCAAATCATTCTCAATATCCCCGTCTCTCAGATCACGCGGCGTACGGGGGTTGCACATCTTTGTTCCGTCTGCTCTGTAGAAGAGCATAACTAACCCGTCCTCGCTGAGGCTCACAGGATGTGCCTGATGTGTCCTTGGCAAAGGAAAAGGTAAAAATAGAGAGGATTCATCTGGTTTGAGTTGCGCCGCACCACATTTACTTCAGGAGTGGTTTTCTTTCCTGCCTCTTTTCTTTCTTTTTTTTTTTCTCCTTCACTTGTTCAGCAATCCTCCACTCCTTTTGTGTGATTGAAGCTCAAACAGACCAGGAAATGCGAATAATCCCCCGGTTCTGGAGACGGCCGGTGACGGTCGGGACGGTGCGGCGAGGGCCGGCCAGCCTCACCACATTAAAGGCAGGGTTTGAGAGAGAGATGAGTGGGGACTGGGTTGACTTAAGAGGAAAAAGGGGACGACTTCAAAGGCCGCTTGGCTCGCCAGCGATATATATCGAGAGCGACTAGACGTGTCTTTTATTAACGGCATTCAACCAGAACCCTCTTGTGCCATTGTTCTACCGTCACCACGGGAAGGAGGGGAGTCCTTTTAAAGCCGCAAATGACATGTTTGATTGCAAGCACAAGAGACAGCTGAAGGATTTACAGCTCGAGACTGTTTGACATTTGGTATTTTTATCCCTTAACCTACATAAGGCGCTGTCTTCAGATGTCGTCGTGACGTGAGAGCGCTTTAAAACGGGGGGTTTGTTTAAAGTTTACAATCCAATGAAGCAGGAGTTTCCGAAAAGTTTGCGAAAAAAGATTAACGTCACTCTTTCTTTTATGGACTCAATAAAATAAATCCGGGTTATGATCGGGTTTATTCACCCATAGGACCTTGCAACACCAACCAATCTTTACTTTGGCGGTTTTCTTTTGTTCTCTGAGTGTGTATGGAATGAATTTTATATAAATTCATTGGTTGTGTCACAAGTTTTTATGATAATTACCGTAAATTGACTAAAAGTACATTAACCTATTTTTTATAGACCCTATTTACCAAACGTTTTTATTGTATTCTTCTAAAGTCATGGTGTCCTAACACAAAATACTACCTATTTCTTTTGGTCTTTAAGGCGTACCGGTTTGTAAGTTCAGGTAACTACAGCAAACCAGTCAAATTATGTGGTATGACAAACTACCCAGAATCCCTAGAGGCACCAAAAGATTCTTGAGGGGGATTGCTGGGTCCGTATTTCAAGTGTCCTGTTTCATGAATGTTTTCATCAGGGGCCGTTCCTCTTCATGTGTCTTTTCCTAGGCCGGGTCTCCAGGACCACTCGTTCATATTCCTTGAGAAGGGCCACTCCTCTTTATGTACCTGTTCCTGACAAGGGTCACTGGGACTGCTCTTTCACGATCCCTGTAACCTTCTTGAGGAGGGTCACCGGGTCTGCTCCTCTTTCTGTGTCTGTTGCTGAGAAGAGTCACTGGGACCCATCCCTCATGTTCCTTGTCCTGTTCCTGAATGTGCATTCACACCACGCTTCAAGGAGGCACTGAATGCGGTTCCATGAACGCTGTTTACTAGTGCCTGTCCGGTACCTACAGTGGGAAGAAACTTGATGTGAAAAGTCAAAGCGGTGCAAATCCAGGAAATCTTGCTCCAGACTATTTGTTTTTTTAACAGCCTTGTTCCTGTAAATGTCCTTCTTGGTATCATATAAATCTTGCCGGGCAGAAAAAAGACAAACATTCGTTTTTCCTTCGTGAATGTTTACAATGGTTGGTACTTCTGTGTTTTGAAAAGGAGGCAGACCACAGATTGGAGTCCCTGATTGGTCACAGTGCTTCGCTGTTGCTTTTAAATGTGAAAAAGTTCGACCGGTTGAACTTACAGCAACACGATCAATGAACGCCCTATTCGTACGTAGAGCATGTCTGTCACTTTCAGCTTATCCCATCAGGGGTCGCCACAGCGAACGAGTCGCATGGTAAGCTTGGCAATGTTTTATGCCGGATGCCCTTCCTGACGCAACCCTCTCAAAGCAACCGGGTTTCGGACCGGCACAGAAGTAGAGAAGGGAACAGGGAGCAGCACGGATTTGAACCCTGGTTTCACGGACGGAAGGCACCGCAAACCAGCACGAGCTAAACCGGCTCCCTCGTACGTAGAGCATATGACTGAACTTAAAAAGTTAGTAACGTGCGATCACTAGCGTTCTGGACGAGGAAGCCTAAAATTCTAGTCTACGAGCATTTAAATAGACTTTTTATGGAAAGTGGCCACTGGAACGCGGGTCGACGCAGCCGGTCTGTATACTCAATACTGTATACTCTGTTTACTTAAGGAGAGTCGCTGGGGCCGCTCCTCTTCATGTCTCTGTTCCTGAGGAGGGTCGCCAGGACCACTCCTTCATGTTCCCTGCAACGTTCCTGAGGATGCGCACTGAGGCCGCTCCTATTCTGGTGTCCTGTTCCTGAAATGAGACACCCAAAACTGCTCCTCTTAATATGCCTGTTCGCCATATTGCATTCTTGATTCCTCCATTGTCCATGTTTCCTAATTCAGAGGGGGGACCTGGGGGCCGCTCCCCTCCATGTTTTCTGTCTCTGGGAAGAAACATCGAGCCTGCTACTCTTCATATCTCTTCGTATCTTTTTGTCCGCAGTAATCAGCCTTTTTGCAGTGAGTTTCAGTCAAACTTTATTGACAATAACGCTTGTATTTGTTGACATCAGTCGTACAAACCTGCGTAGTGACGTCCGCGCTTACCCAGACTTTTTAACGAAAGCGGCTGCTTGAACCTTGACTGTGTGACTTTAGCTCCTCCCACACAAATATCAGGAGTGTCAAGTACATGTGTACATTTTTGGACGCACATCAAAAGGAAAGGACATTGACGCGCAAATCTTCTGTGCATAGTATTAGCTGGGACCAAAGCTCGAGCTGGTTGGACATTGGGTGTACACGACAAACTCCTCGCATAAATCCATTTAGGACAACAGTGTCTTTGTATCCGTCAAACGCATTCACCCCACACCTCTGAGACTTTCCTGACTCCCTGAAATGTGATCAGCATTAGCATCAGCCTCCGCCGCCGCCACCCTTAAAGCATAACTCGCAATTAAACCGTCGTCAGACCGGCCAGCTCGCTCTCGTGGAAACAACCGAGGAATGTTTATTCTTCAATTTCTCCTTTTTTTTTTTTTTTTTTTTTTTTGGCTGGGCATCCTGCCTGCCGTCTCCAGCAGCGGTCCTCATTCATATCTGCCGGCGCGCAGAAGTCCCTCAGACGGCATTTCAGAGATGTCTGATTTGCATATTACCACGCGAGCACTGCCCATCATCCCTTCTCCTCATTAAACATCGGGTATCTCACATTCTTTCCTCTTTTTTCTGTGTGTGTCTTTTTGTGGAAAAGAAAAGACAAAAACTTGATTTGGCTACTCTAATTCTCCCCGCCGCACACGTAATTGCTGTTTACGTGATTGGCTTCTTTTCCATATAAATCCTTGTCAATCTAATGCGCGTTATCACACAAACAGAAACAAATAAGAGCACAGTAAACATTCCATAATTGACTGTTTAGGAGCGCTATCATCAGCGGAGGGGTTTGATTTGAGGATGTAATCTACTTTTTTTCGCCGGGCCCCATTCAGCCGCAATGGACGCGGGGAGTTAACGCCGCTCTAACCTCTGGGCCGCTTGCGCTCGTCGGAACGTACTTGTAATGATTAAGTTTTGAAAGAGCAGCGTTTTATCATCGGCCAACACAAGAGTTGGCAATCTTAAGACCTTCAACGAGAAATAATTAGGATCTATTTGAATGCTGAGTGCGGCGCGCGGGTCTGAGACGACGACTAAGCTTGTTAGTAAATGTAGGGGGGGGGGGCAATTAAATGGCTCATCCTCCACCCACCACCACCTACAGTTTTTTTTATCACCTGAAAATTGATTGTAATTCTCGGCGCTGATACTAAAACTTTAGGAAATTCAATTGAAAAAAAGGCTCTACTTATGAGTCCAATGAGCTGTCGAAGGTATTTTTCTTTTATATATATATATCTGTCCCACCACCATATCTTTTTTTGTAATACTTCTTTCTTTCTTTCTTTCTTTCTTTCTTTCTTTCTTTGAACGAAAACTGCCACATACTCACAAACTCTGCACCCAGTAACCGATACAAATTAATTTTGGGCAAAGTGCGACCCCCCCCCCTCCTTACAAAATAAAAAAATTTAAAAAAAAATACCGGACTCAAAAATATTTCACAATCCACTAACAGAACCAAAATTTTCAGATATCCAAAAGGAAGTTTAAAACCATTATGGGATGGCCACATTACTTGCCTGGCGGCCACTTTGTGGCAAAATATTAAATTTGTTTTTTTCGCACATTACGGGAAAGGAAAACTTTTCTTTCCACACAGCTTAAATATAAACCCTAACCCTAACCACAATTGAAGTTTTGATGACCTTTGACCTTAGGAAAAGGGCACAGCTTCAATAAAAAAAAAAAAAAAACTTGATATAAATTAAATCTCCTTGTAAGGATTTTAATCTATTGCCTCCTGACTCATCAACTATGGGAAAATATTTTATTTTGAAAGGAGTTAGCGTAGCAAGCTAGCTAACGTGACTTTCCTCTGTGGCTAGGACATTTTTTACCAGAATATTATAAAAATGTAATACTTGAGTCCCTGGCTCAAGCTGAATGAAACAATATAAGATATAATATGAACGTATTAGCCATGTGGGCGTGGTTAACAAAAAACCTCTGTTGCCAAGGAAATCCAAAAATGTACTTTTGCCTATTCTTCTAAAAATTACGTAGATCTGTTCATCACCCCCAGGCGACCAAAAAATACAATTGTTGCTATGGAGATGAAACCAACAAAAAAACAGCTATTTTATTTTTCTTTTCATCAATTTGTGATGTGAAGTTCTGATCAGGGGTCAAAGGGGTAGGTATCGGCCATACAACAGCGCTAGCAGTTTTCCTTTTTTATTGTTCTCCCCACCGACAGAAGAAAAAAAAAGTAATTTTTAGCTGCTGCAGATCCCGATGGTGTCAAATTTCCCCACATAGTCCTAACGTTAAAGAAAAAAAAATCAGGTCAACCTTTAAGATTTTATGAACGGAGAGCAAAAGAATTAATTGTATGCTATTTTTACGCCGTCAGTTGTCTGTTCATTTGATATGACCTTAGTCAAAGGCGGCGGGGATAGCAAACCGTACTTCCGCCTTCGTCAGACCAAACCCCGTGGACTCCCATGTTGCTTTGCGTAGGATGTGAGACGGGCCGGCTGCCAGACGCCGTTCCCTTCAAGTCTTATCTGCAAAACTCAACGGATTTTCAGGACATCAGTAGAAAATAAAACCCTTTCATCAAGTTATCCAACATGATGAGTCATTTTCTTTTTTCGTTGCTCAAAAGTTTGTTTTTGAAATCGATGGATTCTGACAGATCGCCGTACGGTTCCATCGAAAGGAGCGCCGGCCGCAGAGGTCGCAGCGTCGCCTCCGGGCGTCTTTGTCCGCAGAGGTGCATGGCCCCCTTTATCCCCCACCTTTTTTTTTTCTCACTGGTGAGCCCCCAGTGTGACTCGTCTCGTGACAGCGTCCAAACTTTACCGCTACCGCTCGCAGACCCCCCCCCCCCACTCTATTGAAGCATCCCTGCAGGGGTTTTCTTCACACGGGGGGGTAATATAGAGGAGGAGGGTGTGTGTGTGTGAAGGTGAAAGTTTGGCACCGGGCAACAGATCCCTTAACAGTGGAGGCCTTTGTTTGCCAGGTTGCTCAGGCTTGGCAACGTGGAGGAACCAGGTGGCCTCTGACCCGACCTCTACTCCGGAGGACCGGTGGGCAGAGAGGCTGGAAGACAAAAACCAAAGGCAAAGTTTGTTGGAAGAAAGGGGTTGGATGGAGGAAGGGGAGATTCGGCAACGGGGTGGGGGCGGCATGAAACAAAGTGCTCAGAAATAGGTCAACCAGTATCTCATTTTTCTTGCTAAGCTTGTAATCACCCTTGACAAGCACACTGTGGAACGGGCTATTCAGCTGGAATTCAGAGCTCATCTTTGAAGGATGGACTCAAACCGTCCGTCTCAGGATGCGTGGGGACATTTAGAAGATGGAAGTCCCTTTGTTAGGGTTTAACGGGTTACCTGGGAAAGGCCTGCAGCATCGGATGAGTCAAAACGCTGCTTTTTAGAGAGGGACAATTGGAGAAGACTGTGGGTGATCACCTCACCGTCTATTGATATCTATTGACAAAAAGGTATCCTAATGCTACATGCACACCGAGTATGTAAAGCACAATCAAGAATGCGCTGAACGCAGTTTTTATTTTTACAGGGTTTTTTTTTTCCACATGGTGTTGGCACTGGACTACCGCTACCTGAGACTAGGGCCTGTACCAACAGTTTGAAGAGGCTTGGCATAGTCTTGCGAATCTTGCTCAGATCTATTCCAGTAGATGAAATCCGATTTACTTCCAGCTGGAAACAAATCACCATTATTACGATCAATAGTTAAACTATTGGCACTCCCGTGAATGAAAACGGATGCCATTCATACGGCGCTACCAGTCGGTGTCCCTGATTGATCAAAGTTCACGGGTGTGCAGTTGTTGAGGCCCGTGTGAACTTAGCTTGAGACCCAAGTATTGTTTCAATTCCTAGCCATCAGCTGTTTTGGACGCTCCTTGTACAGAAGCTTACAATCACACTCTACCACAGCTGCATCTGCACTGGAAGGCTTACTGGAAATATACTGGTTAGCATCACAATTAAAGGTGGATGTTAACAAAGCTTCAGTTGAACATGTCAGAAATCACCAGGATGTCAAATTCTGGTTTAACCTTTGTGCTATCATGTGGGGTCCAGATGACCCCACATGATAGCATAAGGCAAGACGGTGCACTGAACAAGCCGATACAAGACAAGACAGTGCGCTGAACCCTTTTTTCATCAGTGATTTGTAATCTTCACTGGTGTCCATGGATTCCATTCTTAATTGAAGAGAAAAAAAAAAGTCTTTGGAAATATTGAAGTAGTGAAAACAATTAACCCTCCAATCCAAATTTAGCAATCTCTCAAAAAGGCAACAGAGTTACAAATCATTTTTAAAGCCGTTGCCTCTACGAACTTCCAGGTCCATAGCAACCATCCAGCTTTTTCCACCTCTAGGGGTGACAAATGTGCGTGCTAATTTTTGCATCCATATTTAAAACTTAATTTCAAATTTTCCTTAGCAACCATTGCTTATGCTTGTCAAGACTACATAATGAGCATTATACAATTCAATTGCATTTCTTCACACTTTACAGACTTTTTCTTGGAGGCTTTGTGTATGGGACTGTGTGCCAGACTTTGTATTTTGAAGCTCACCATGGGGGTAACAGTTTGGGTGATCTACGGGTTCTACGCTCCGAAAGTACCTGGTACATTTCTCTATTTTCGGATCAGCCTCTAATGGTGATTAAAATTATTTTAACATCTTGTATTTCTTGGGTCAAATGTGGGTTTGTAAGCATGTTTTTTACATGAACACCCCCCCGCGCCTTTTTTTTAATGTATTTATTCATTTATTTTTTGACAATGTCAAAAAAGTAATTAAGCATCTGAGGACAGGATTTGCACCTAGCCTAATTATCCAAAATGTGTATTGGTAAATTGTAACTTAACAATAAAAGCCTGGCCTTTTATGCATATTTTACCAGACTTTTAATATGAGACTCAATGGCTCGATTTTGGAATCAGCCTCTAGTGGTGATTAAAAAAAACTGCAACATCTTGTAATTTATTGTAAAACGTTGGCTACGCTAGTATTTAATTTCATAGCTATTGACGAAAATTACTATTGTTTTTTGTTGAAGTGTTCAGGGGCAATATTTGCCCATAACTTTTGGTATATTTTAATGACTTAATGATTTATTTGTATATATTTATCTAACCCTTTAACACTGGAACCTATAGGAATTACTTGATTTTGAAATCAGCCTCTAGTGGGGATTTTAAAAACGGCAACATCTTGTTTTTCATTCAGAAAATTTGGCTTCTCTAAATAAAAGTTTTTGTTTTTCTTTTATTTATTTTTACCTACTGAACATAACTTTTTTATTTTACATCTTTCTTGGTAAAGAAATCACCAGTGTCCCTAGCCTAATTATTCTAATGTTTTCTTTTTCTTTCTTTTATTTGTCAGGTATTAATGTGACTAAATGATTACAGCAAAGCTTCTATTTCATTGCTATATTTAACTTAACTTTTAACAGGGGAGTTTATGGGAGATTACTCTATTGAGGAATCAGCCCCTAGTGGTGATTTGAAAAATTGCAACACTTGAATTTCACTAGGAAAATGAAGCTCCATTTATTTCCCCTTATTGAACCAAACTTGTTTTAAATCTTTTTTTTTTACACTGGCGAACAGAAAATTCATTACGAGTTGTTGGATGAAATTTGCACCTAGCATTATAACCCCAACCTTTTTTCGGGGGATTTTCGCATTTATGACTCAACGTTAGCTCAACGCGAGTTAACATTAACAGCATAGTTTTGATGTTATTAGTATATTTGACTGAACTTTTGACCTGAGTCAACAGGAAATTGCTCTACGTCTGACTCACCCTCTAGTGGTGAATTCTGGGATTTGCAACCTCTTGTATTTAATTGTTAAAGTTTTGCTCTACTAAAATTGTCAAAGGGATAAAGTCATTACGTCTGTGGGGATGGAATTTGCACCTAGCCTATTAACCCAACCCATTTTTGGGGGATTTTTACAGTTAATTAGTCCACATTAACATCATAGGTTTTAGTTTATTTGTATATTTGGTCCCACTTTTAACGGGAAATTGCTCAGATTCTAAGTAACACTCTAGTGGTGATTTTTGGAATTACCTCTTTTATTTTATTAAGAAAACTTGGTTACACTATTATGTATCTATATGTTTTTGACCTTGTTAAAGGGAGAAATTCATTGTTTAGGAATAGAATTGCACATAACCTATTCGTTTTTTGTTATTTTTGTGTTACCGCACAAAGTGGTTACCGCATAGCTATCATTTTTGTCCGTATTTCCGACCATATTTGGCTGTTAATCCATTTCATCCAGTAGTTTTTACTTTTTTGGAGCATCAAATAAATCAAAACCTGCATGAATTCCTGACGAAAGGCAGATCAGAAACTCATCCAGCCTGGAAGTAATTGCACGCCGCTGATGAATGTTCATCAGAAACCCATTTCCTCGTCTCGCCACTGATTTAAATGTGATCTTGTTAAGCCACCAAGGGACTGAGTCTCGCCCATGGGTGGCCAAAGGATACTCTGTTGCTAATGAGGTGTGCACGGGGCCCCCTGGGTAATGGCGGTGACACACCAAAGCGTTCAGACACCCCCGGGGCAGCGGTACAGAACGGCCCAGGCCTCGGTTGTCCGCTGACATTCAGCTGATGCTGAAACAATGAAACATATAGACCAGAAAACCCGAGTATCCGTCGGTCGTTTTGATCCCCTTCCACTCCAAATGGCCCCATTTTTAATACGCACTTTTGCCGTCGTCAGAAGAAGTCTCTTTGAGAGCGTGCCCATTGTGGAGTGAGTCTGTTAATTATGACAGCTCAAAGTGCCTCCGACTTCCTCGCAAGGCGCCGTGATTATTCATCGCCATCATAATAATTAATATGCGGCAAAGCATGCTCCCCGAGAAAATCCGTTTTTTTCTATATTCTTTGTACACAACATTTGGACGCTCCAAATGACACATTCAGCCCGTCTTTGCTTGTGTTTAACCCTGTTAAACACGACGTGGCTTTTAAGGATTACTGGACTTGGAGCTGGCGTCTCTAAGTGAAATTGTTCTCAAATACATGAATGTAAACAAACAAAAAAAGTATTTAATTCCAGATATTTTATTACCAAAGTTAGGCCCTTTCCAATGAAGAATTGACGGGTTACGATGGGGACGACACAATGGCGTGGCCCCGGCTGATGAAGGGTCAGAAAGAGAGCCGTGACAATGAAGGGGGCGCTGGGAACGACAATGGCGGAGGGATCAGAACCCCCTGCTGCTTGTGTCCACAGCATTTAATCAAACTGGCATTAGTTTGGCACCGTGTAGCTCAAACTCCCAATCCGGTCTGCACACTTCGCATTGTTGACAGTAGCTCTAAATTCAGCCGTAAGACTTTATGGGGGATAAGAGGGGCTTTTTAAAAATCATTTTTACAACCTTTCTATTCACCCCGCTGCTCTGAGGGTCCACGGACTCGGACACCTGGCTAAAGGGAGCGTTCACACGCCTGTGGAGGGGGGAGTACAATAGCTATTAGGTGATCAAAAGGCTGCGTGACGCCTTTTGTCACTCGGGGCCTAAAAAAATCCCAAAACACCTGCAGATTGATGTTTTTGCCCTTTTGCTGGTTTACACGTATAGTTTTTAACTCTCCATCTGCATTATTTTGAAATTATGGCTACACGTTAGCCATGTTAGCATGTTTGTAATACCTGTAACTCCCCACTTTATGTGCAGCACATAAAAAAAAAACACTCTGATACTGTTAGAACACATGGTACTGTGAAGAAGCTAACTCCCAACCTCATTAGCAAAGCATATAAAAAATCAGAGTCCAACGCACTACATCTTAGCCATGTTAGCATGTTTGTAATACCTGTAGCTCCCCACTTTGTGTGCAGCGCATAAAAGAAAACAGGCTGATACCGCTAGAACACATGGTACTGCGACTATGCTAACTCCCAACCTCATTAGCAAAGCATATAAAAAGATCAGAGTCCAGCACTGCGACACGTTAGCCATGTAGCTAACGTGTCGTGTAGTTACACAAGCTAACTTTGTTCAAGGGAAATTTTCAAAAGAACATTTTTAAAGAAAAGAAAAAAATTAGAACATTTTCTTTGGAAGGGCAGCAATTAGAAGTGAAAAGAACAAGTTTCATTATTATTACTGCGTTTATATCTTGTTCAAAATGTTGCTTTTGTTATTTTTGCAGTGTTATAAAAAAAAAGCTTGTAATGAGGATTTCTTATTCTTTGTCAGTAATTCGAGTAATTGTGACTCAAAAATAGAGGAGTATGGTTATTTTTATTAGAGGGGCAGTGGCCCCCTTTGCCCCCCGTAGCCCCGCCCCTGCATTATCTGTAAAAACAGTTTTCTATAGTTCCTTACTCCCCATTCTTTCTTCTTCTCGTTTTGTTTTCCAAAAAAACATTTAAAATTATTGACTACAATATTTTCCAGGTTATATACAAACATTATATATATTTATTAAAATAAAAAAGCTTTTGAGAAATGAAAAAATATATATTTTTATAGGGGCCGCTTCCGTCTAGCTTTCTTAAACAAACCATTAAGCGCTGTAGAACTTTGCATGTGGCGCAGTTAAAAGGAGCTGGACGCTTCACAGGAACTTCCCATGATGCCGAGCACAGAGGAAGCCATCATGCACAACAACAGACCAGAGGAGTCCATTATTCAGACGACTAAAGAAGCGGATCCAGTTTGTTTTCCTTGAACAGAATCATCGGCTGTTGAGATGTTGTTTATGTTTCTTCCTAATGAACAGATTGAAAAAAAAAAAACAACGATTCGTCACAGAATCACAAAACCAACCTGTCTCCCCAAGAAAGGCCCAAAACGAAGGTCCAAGCGGTTCAACCACAGCGGGATCATCAGACGGACCTTGGAGACCCTCTCCTTCATCAGTCAATTGTAGCACTACTGCCTTCCTGCCACACGCCTGTCACCGCACAACCTCCAAATGTCCCATTGACCGATGCCAACCGATTGTCCGGACGCGGTAAAATTGTTACTTTTCTCAAAGCGTCCAAAACCGCCGCTTAGCGTGTAAAAATGCGACTGCTGCCACGTGATCACATATGCCACCGCATAGCCACCTGCCGATTTTGGTGAAAAATTTGCATTTTGGTCGCTGCGCAGTGGCATTTTGGGATTAGTGACCATAGTCTAAGAACAGATACGTGATAGGTAAAATAGAATAGAGACCTAAAGACTGTGTCACACAGAAGCTACACTACATTTTGCACATTTCCCACATACGTGAATTCATTC
This sequence comes from Oryzias curvinotus, assembly GCA_023969325.1. Lineage (NCBI taxonomy): Eukaryota > Metazoa > Chordata > Actinopteri > Beloniformes > Adrianichthyidae > Oryzias > Oryzias curvinotus. The sequence goes on along the minus strand of CM043707.1, from coordinate 13,717,382 downwards.
AAAAGCTTTGGTCGGTTGAGAATTATTGCGCATATCTTATGCAAATGTGCAAAACTGTATGTCCTCCTCTGTCCAACAGACCCTAACCCACATATCACGTTCAAATTTTGGGCCAGATTTGGCTTTTACTGTGACTTCAATGTTCTTTTACATGGTTTATTTGTATTTTTTTTTAACAGTTTTAATATGCTGCTCATATAAACCACACCTTTTCATGCTTTTTGTGCGTAAAGTCACGAATGACCAATTTTCATCTATGTAATATTCGCAAGAGGTACGTGGCGACTTTCTGACACTACCTTGATATAGATAAAAAATAATTAATTGCTAATATGGATGAGATGACATAAAGAAGACGAATAAGAGTTAGTTTATGTATCATTTATTACTATTCTTTTTGTTTTTTACAGATAGAAAGCGTTTGGTTGTGTTTTGGTCATAAGCAAACAAAAGCTGCCTGGTGTCAATATTAGGCAGGAAATCCAAAATCTTTGTTACTCAGGCAGGAACAGATGATTTAAGCAAATATTAATGCTAATGGAAGCCCTAAAAACTTTAGCTACACTGTAAAAAATTGAACACAGAATCCGTTTCTTAGAGCTCTGTAATTTGTTACCTTTTGAATGATCAGTTTTCATCAATTTAAGATTTTAGAGCAATGGTTTACTTAACTCAAAACTTTAATTTGATGAAAAGTTATCTTTTTAAAGGCAACAAATTGTTAATTGATCCAATGTTTCACTTTTTTACAGTGTAGCCTGTTTTTGTTAAGCATTTTTAGCTAGCGGTGCGGCTCGGACCATACCCTTCTCGTAATTAGGACCGCCTCCCGGGCCACTGATGAAGGTGATTCTGCCGATGAACCGGGCTCAGGTTCCATTCGCCTGACTTGCCCGACTTCACCGAAGCAGAAACGCCTCCAGATATCCGTAACTTCGACCACTTGCGATATCTGATTGGCTGGACAACAGAAAAACAGTCCCTTCCACCCCACCTCCCTTTGCAATTCATCAGATCAGAGCATCCGTGTGATTCCCCCCACCACCACGTAGCCCGTAAAGGGCCGCACACAGTTGTGTGTCCGGCGAGTGGCTTCATATCGGCGGTAATGTAACTGAAAGTCGTGATGCAAGCCTTTCGCCCTGAGTGATCTGGAGCTCATTTTCAAATGGTAATTTGCCTTATCCGAAGCAAACTCACTGACTGTGAGTAAGTGATTATTTGCATGGCTGACAATCACTCGGCTTGCCTAGAGTCTTTTTTTTTTTTTTTTTTAACTTCTCTAAACTGCTCCTGTTTGTCCGGCCTGGAAACATAGTTTGAAAGGTTCTTTCATTGCCTTATCATTAGACGCAAGAATTGCACCGTTTATACCGAGAATAAACCGGTGTTCTTCACAGCTAATTCAAAAGTCTTCTCTCTGATCCTTGAGCTCCTGCCTTTTTTTTTTTTTTTTTTTTTTTCCCCCCTCCCTGGCAGCGCTTTCGCTTTAGGTTTCTTGAGGTTTTGCCGGAGTACCTCGGGCTCTGGGATTTCCTCAAAGCGCCAAGTTTCCGCGGTCCACTTTAATTGGTTATTATCCCATTAGAGGCGTCTTGTCGGTGGGTTAAGTGCAGCAACGACAGGAACGCTCCGACAGCAGAACAAAGTAGTGATTTAGGAGCTGACCCCAACCCCCTCCCTCCCCCTCCCCCCCAATACACACGCACCAATCATGCTCAAATGTCAGCCACAGACTCATCGATGGGGCCCTAACTCCGAGCATGCCCCTGAGACGCGCACATGACTGCGCACCAGCCTCAAAAACAGGGGCTGGGGCGGATGGATTTTCCAGAACCAAACATCATTTCCCAGTTTAAACCATCCATTACTCTTTAAGGATGGATTTAAAAAAAAAAAAAAAAACAGTAAAATACCGTTTTTGTTTGAATTTGCTATCAAACAAATAAAAAAATTAAAGTAAAGTTTGACCCATCCCCTGGGGGAGCAATGGGCTGTAAGCACTGTACGATTTGAACTTTAGCCCTTCCAAATCCAACCCCTTAATGCTGAGTTTCAAGCGGGAAGGCATCGGGTCTCATTTCTTAGAGTATTTGGTACGACCATGGATTTGAACCCACAACCTTTCAATCTTAGGGTGGACACTCTACCACTAAGCCACTGAGTAAGACTATGTACATATCTTTCTTACATCTAAAGGAAAATAAAACAAGTAAATGAAATAAAGCATTGTCAAACACAGTGGTAGTAGTATAGTGGTATGGGAAGTTTTTTACTTGTCTTAATAAGCAAAACCTGAAGTTTAATCCAAAGTAAAATATTCATCAAACAGATTTCAAATGTGCTAAATTAAAGTTTTATTCCTGATCTTACAGACACACATGCTAGAAAGGATTTTTAAACATTTACTTTTTAAACATTGTTTTTCTACAGAAAAGTGTAACACAATTCTTCCACATATTCATTAGTCGCCAACGATGGAGCCTCAATTACATGCTAGTTTTGGCACCATAACATTGTTTTTTTTTGTTTTGTTTTGTTATATCTGGTGAGGTCTGTTTCCCGTTAACATTTGGAGACTTAGCAACATCTTAAGAAAAACAAAAAGGTAAGAATAATTGCAACAGTCAAACATGGTGGTGGAAGTGTAGTGTTAGGGGGCGTTTTTGACTTACCGTAATAAACGATGAAAAAAATAAATAAAAGCGTTTAGATATGCTGTGATAAAGTAGATTTTTTATTTTCCAAAGATGAGTGAAATGCATTCCACCACAGATAAGTGAGTTGCTTACAGTGGGGTCAAAACTAGGTATGGCTGACAATTTTTTTTTGTTTATGGCTAGGTTGGTTTTCCATTACATTTGGAGTCAAAGCGGCATCTGAAGAAAAAGAAATTAAAAGCATTGTAAAACATGGTGGTGTAAGTGTAATGGTATGGGGAGTTGTGGACTTAACATAGAAATTACAATAACCAAAAACTTTCAGGCATGCTAAGATACAGTGAATAGAAAAATTAAAAAGATACTTTTTGCAAAGATGAGTGACCCATATTTCTCCTTAGATATACAGCTTGCCAACAATGGAGCCACAAATAGATGCTAGGTTTTGTAGACAATTGCTGTTTTTTGTAGCTAATAGCTCGGTAGGTTTTCCCGTTACATTTGGAGTCAGAAAAAAAAAGCATTGTCAAACATGGTGGTGTAGTGACATGAGGATTCACATAATAAAAAGGTTTCCTGTTTCATTCGGAGTCAAAGTAACATCTAAAGAAAAAATGATGATGAAGCACGGTGGTGGTAGCATAGTGGTGTGGTACATTCTAAACAAATTTTTTGGGGAAAAACACACCTTTTATTTCTGCTAAGTTAAAGTTGGAAAGCACATTTCATTTGTGATCCCTACAAATATTTATTTTGGAAATATATACTGATAGTAAAAATGTAAAGAAAGGCAAAACACAGTTCTTCTACAGATTTGGTTGCTGCCAACAATGAAGCCACAATTAGCCGCAAAATGCCGGGTATAGATTTCGTAATGTTCGACTTGGTGTGTTTCCCTCTACATTTAAAGTCAGAGTGACATCTAAGAAAAAAATAAGCATCATCATAGTGGTCAGACACAGTGGTAGTAGTGTAGTGGTATGGGAAATAGTAAATGTAACCAGAATTTATTCTAAGTAGAATGTGCATTAACCAACAGATTTAAGTAGACAAAAAGGTGAAACCACAGCCTAAAATCAACAAGTCTGACTTTTTTGTGGCTTCAAAATATAACAGTTAAACAAAATTTGAATTCTACTCACGGACATATATTTTTGGTGAAGAAAGGAGGATAATTTCTCCCATTTTTCATTAGTGGCCACCAATGGCGCCACAGTGAGAAGCTGTTATATATTTGGTGGGCATCTTGTAACAAGCCAGGCTAGTTTAGGCCACTTTTGTAACCAAATCAAATACATTTCTTATTTGTTTAAAAACTGTGTTCTTAACATTTTAAGGGTTATTTTTGCAAAGCAGAAAGCATCACTTAGACCTTAAATGGTGCCATGAGTTTTTAAGGATTGTGACAAAGAGCCCACAACCTCGACCCCGACTCCCAAGCAAAGCTCGATGGGCAGACAGAAGCTAGAGGTCAAATCCTGAAACCCACTCATTCAATAGGACCGGCTGCCAGCGCCGCGTTGCCAGGTACTGCGGAACCCCCACACGGGGCCATGCTTTTGGCCTGCATGGGCCATAGCTCTTTTGGCAGCATCAAACACAATATGGGACAGGTGGCTTTGAAGCATCCGTTTAGCCAAGTTATGGCCAAATGCTCCCCGGAAACCCCCCCAAATTATTATTTTTTTTTTTTTACAGACGTAGATTCTAAGATAGAGGAAAAATGACCTATATATGACAAGTTTTAATACTAATATAAGGCAAAAAACAAAACAAATGTTTGACTTTTTGTTTGTCAATTCTGGTTGGACCAGATTCGTCCAGTACTAATGGTTCTATTGTTTTTTAGGACGTCTCACTGGACAAAAAAAATTGACATGAATGAAAACCACCGGCATCATCTCGATATGAAATCCACCAAGCCGCGTTCAATACATGTCTATAATAATCGGGTAAAGGTTTGGCCTGGCACCCGGCAAACCGACGGAACGGCAGGACCCATAGAAGTCCTTCATTCACCGCGCTCATCCATCAATCAGTATTTAGGACATTGACAAGTACTAATTTAATCAGCAGTGACCTGGGCTGGCAGGAATCTGCTCTGACAGACAATACAAACTCATTTATCACTGGGGGGGAGGGGCAATGTTGCTGATCCGCTCCAGGAGTTATCCACGGCCCTCACCCAGCTCAGAGGAAATACGGTTAAAATTCCCACTCTGATCATATTTTGGTTCATTTTCAAAACGTTCCCAGTGGTCTTTTAATCACGCAGTTTTTACCTAAAAAGAAGAAAGTAAAAAAAACTAGTAGCTAATTTGCTAAAAATTACAAAAAATATTTTCTAAAACATTGTTTCTGCAGAGTGGCAGGAATTCATTAGAAGTTTGCCTTTAAGTTGTGGCCCACGATAAACACATGTTTCAGGGTAGGGTTACCTAGGCTACCGTCTGCCCAAGTTTTTATTACCATTTGCGGACTCTTAAAAAATGCGTGGCCATTGAACATGTTGCTAGGTAAACCTGGTCAAACTTCGACCAATAAGGGACTCGGGTATGGATTTGGTTTGACTGGTCATCCCAGACATGGGGACGAGCCAGAGGATGAACCTGACAATGCCTGCGTTTGTTTTTAAATAAAGACAGACCGAGGCCACACTCTTGACATAACGATATTCCATACCCACCGTTGCAAGGACGATGGCAAAACCAAAACCGTTGTGTGCCCAAATTGCGATTTTTACACTATTTAAACATTTCACAATAATTCTCCAAATAGGTGGTGAATATGTACTAGTAAACAGTAGAAAAAGGAAACTAAGAAGAAGCCCCTCCCTGCTTGTCCAGTGTGAACACCAAAGGCTAAACGCGCGTCAAAGACCATTTTCACCGGAGTGCGTCTTCAAGGATGGACAGAGACATAAATCCTATGAATAGAAACAGCACTCATCTGTTAATGCCTTTCAAAAGTGATGTGAAAAATATTTCAAATCTTATTTTACTGAATGTTTTTCAACAAATACTTTATGTCAGAGATATAGCATATTTAGTAAGTCAGGACGGTACTCAATGACCTGAAATACAGTATCTCCAGATTACCAGGGGTCATCAACCCCCCGGCTGTGGATTGGTTTGGACTTTTTCTGTTGGTTTTATCTCCATAGCAACCATATTATTTTTCGGTCACCTGGGGATGACAAACACGTCCACGTCATTTTTAGAACAATCTGCAAAAGTACGTTTTTGAAATTCCATAGCAACCGAGGTGTTTTGCTAACCTCACCCACATTCCTATTATGTCAACATCATATGTTATATTATTTTGTTCAGCATGAACCAGTGATTCCTATATTCCTTTTTTAAAAAGGTGCGAGCAACAGGTGTACACCACATTTGCGAGCCTGTCATGCTAACCGGTTCAAAGTCTACAAACCTAAAAGTTATTATTTTTACACATGTAGCTTCCAAATAATGATGGAGGAGTTAGATCGAAATTCTAGACAGGAGTTTAAAATAGATACTAAAGGTTTTTTATTTTTTTTAATTTTATTTATCTTATTTAATCTCACAGCAGAGCCAAGCCATACTTGTTTGTTTGTTTGCTTATTTATTTATTTATTTATTTAAAGTTACATAGTCATTATTCTTTGTACGTGGGGGCCATGGGTCACGTGTTTTAATGGCGGGGAGTGGGAAGGGTGAAGGGTGGGTTGGGTTTTTACTGTAATGTTGTGTGTTTTTTGTTTTTAATATTAAAGCGCTTCGAGTTGCACAAAATGCCTGATAAGCGCTATTTTATAAATAAAGTTTGATTTGATTTAAGAAGGCCATCTCATTCCAAGGTCAAAGGTCAACAAATTTTCAACTTTGGTCATAGACTTAACCTAGTTGTGTGTGTGTTTGAAATTTTGTACATAAATCTGGAACAAAGCTTTTCCTTTTTCATAAAATGCGAAAATTCCCAGATTTTACATTTTGCCACAAAATGGCCGCCAAGCCGTAGGTCATCTGGTCATCCAATAATCATTTTAAAACTTCCTTCGGATATCCCCGATACGTGTGTTGTGGTTCAGTTAATGGATTTTTAAATACTTGTGAGCCCCCCCAAAATATTTTGGTCCCTTTTTTTCTTTTGGTGACATCATAGCTGTGATGTCATCGTTTCTTTGTTTTCTTACTGTGCACAAAATCCATTTTCACTAGGTGCAAATTTTAGTCCAAAGGTGAAGTAAAACTTTTGCAAGTAGAAAGGTTCTTGCAGCTCAGGACCGCTGCGGGATTTAAAAATTGGACTCCCGCTTTAGCCTCGTCCAGGCCGTCTGGTTCATGGCCTGAAAAAGGGTTTCTGAAGACGGGTTGCCAGTTTCATATTAGCTCATTTGGGTGTGTACTTCTATTTGATACATTTACTTTCCAGGAGTCGATCCTCTGATCGCAAAAAGTTAAGTCTTCTGACTTCAAAGAGATATTTTTAAAAAAAGTGTCAGTTAGTAAAAAAAAAAAGACAAACGGTTGCAGTGTTTGGATGTTATTTCTGTCTTGATCTCCGCTCTTCGGCCTCCTCTTCAGCTCAAACGCTCCGTTCCCTGAAGCGCATTGCCCACATGCAGAAACATCGCACACCTCTGTGAGCTCGCGACCACACCGCTGCCAAATTGCAATCAGTGGGCAGGCGTCCACATGAGCTGCCATTAGGCCCGCGATGCAGATGACTCACCCCCCCACCGCAGTTTGCTCCTGAGGAGGCAGTAAAAGCCGTAATGTGGATTTTAATGCGCTCTAATGATCTTTTGTTTGTCTTGGGTGCTCTGATGCATTAGAATGGCGGTGTCTTCCCAGGATGCATCACCTGGTAAACGTGAACCGGCTAATGAGAATGATGGGAATAGCGTGAATGACTTTATGTTATAGGATCTGTCAACCTTCTTTAAAGAGGATTTACAGACGTTTAACACGCTAGCTAGTATGCTACTAAATGAAAATCAAGACTTTCAGAGCTAGAAGAAGCAAATTAAAAAGAATTTTTACTAATTTGGAGTTGGTACATTTAAGACCTGATTCAGAGAAGGCTAATTAACATTCACATTCTGTAATTAGGCATTATAAATGCTCGCAGGTTTAGATCTAGGTAAGATATTTCTATGAACTTCTATTATTTGTTAACATCCATATTTATTTGTATATTAGGGCTGGTAGTAAAATGACATTATAGCACTTTTTTTTTTTTTAAATTGTGACCTGTGCATGTACCAGTGTTAATTGTGGTGTTCCACAGGGTTCTTGATTTGGCCCATTTTAATTTAGTCTTAAAATCCTGCTTAAATCTGTTTTAAATGTTATAAACATCCTTTTTTGTTTGTATATTAAGCCTAATAGTACTAATAGTGGTCCATACAATTTTTCTTTATATATGTTTATACATATGCTTTATGCTGTCATCCTCCATATTTATTCATAAATTAAGTCTAGTGGTAGTATAGTCACAGTAGGCAAAAACATGACCTAGAAACATTATATTTTATGTCTTTTACCATGGTATGACCTGTCTTGGGGTAATATAGAATCTCAGAAGGCAATAGCCTGATTTAGAGACCTTGTGACTCTTTTTATTTTATTTTTTTTAACGGCATGACCTGTACATGAACCAATATTTGAAGTGGTGTTCCAAAGGGTTCCTGATTCGACCCATTTTATTTTGTCTATATTGTTATTATATTTACATCCATTTTTGTTTACATATTAAAGCCTGATAGTACTAAAGAATTACAAGAAGCAAAAAAATGTATTTAAAAAAAAAACCAATGAACTAGTGTAAAATGTGGTGTTCCACAGGGTAATTTATGAAGCCCATTTTAATTATATTTTAAGATACTTCCATAGGTGCATATTTGAAAAGCTTTGTTTGTTTAAATATGAAGTCTGATGGTCATATGGAGTCACAAAAGGCAAGAACTGAATTTAAAGGCACTCTAACCCATGTTTTAAAAATATTGACCTGTACTTACTAAATGACTATTTAACGTAGTGTTACACAGGGTTGCTGATTTAGCCCATTTTTAAAAATTTATTTAGAGATACTTCTGTATACTTCTATTATCCTATATGGTGTTAGTATCCATATCCATATTTGTATATCAAGCCAGATGATACTAAAGAGTTACAGAAGAAAACATCCCGTAATCAAGACACTATAACCTATAAGTAGTGTTCCACAGGGTTCCTGATTTGGCCCACTTTTTAGTCTTAATATCATGCATAAACTTGTATTATATGTAATTAACATCCAGCTTTACTTGCGTATTAGAGTATTAAAGAATTGCAGAGGGCAACGTCCAGATTTGGAGAGACTGTAATCCATAAGTGGTGTTCCACAGGGTTACTGATTCGGCCCAGATTTTTGTCTTAAAATCCTGAAAAAACTTGCAATATATGGTATTAACATAAAGCTCTATTTGTTTATTAGAGTACCAAAGAATCCCAGAGGACAGCATCCTAAATTAGAGACACTGACCTTAGTAGTGGTGTTCCACAGGGTTCCGAATTCAGCCCACTTTAATTTTGTCTTAAAATCCACAATAAACTTTTATTATATGTTATTAACATCCACTTTTACATATATATTACAGAACTAAAGAATTAGATTAGGCAATATCCTGATATGTAGACATTGTAACCCGTGTTTGTTATCAAGGCAAAACAGAAACAATGTATAAAAAAAATGTACCCTGATTTTGTCTTTGCGGAAAATAAGTCTCTTCGTGTCACAAAAAAAAACCCCTAATTTTGTTGTCATTCGTTGTGTGTTTCGTTGCCGCAACACAACCTGCTTTATCCAGTGACTGCTGAAGTCAGTCAGCCTGGGCTGCTTTATCGCACTCCTTTGGTCCAGTGGAAATCAATAAGATTCTGATTAGTGCAGGCCAAAGGGGGACTTGTGATTATTACCAATAAAGGGAATTAGATAAATGATTTTTTTTTTCTTATTTTGAGGGGGTGGAGGGGGGATTCGTGACCTGCAGCTTGATCAAATTTAAGATCAAGCCATCAGTGAAATTGCTGTTGATTTATAAATAAGCTAATTGGTCCTCCGCTCCCCGTCCACCCCCACTGTGCTCGTTGCCCCCGATCGCGCTGGCTGTCCAACTCTTTTATTGCTTAGTCAAACCACCTCCTTCCATTTTTAAATTGCCTATTGAGTGGAGATCTCTCGGCGGACTTGCCAGCCCACCATTAGTATCACTTTTGCACAGCCACTTCTCCTCTGCGCGGGGAAAAAAAAGCGTTCAAGGTATTTGTTGTGTGCAGCAAACAAAGGCCTGTAATTTAATCGTCTAAAGAATAGAGATACAAATCACAGTCATGTTTATGAGCAGACACAGTTTCATTGCCCCGAGGCGCATAAAATCCATCCAAATCCTATGATAACATGTCATAAATAAATCGCAATCTGTATAAATAAAAGCTTACAGTATGAATTTAGGGGAATACTTCCGCACCCTCCCCTGAGGTTCCAACCTGGAGTCGTAGAAGCAGATTGACGGTTTATTCGTCTGCATTCGGGCAGGTGCTTTTATCCCCCGCTGTGAACGAGCCGTCTAGCCGTGTTAATTTTAAAATGTGTTGTCATTTTTTTTTTTTACATTTCAAAGGCAGGAAAAACACCTTTTGGAAACTTGTCAGAGGAGAGACGCAACAATGTTGGCGTAGCGTTTCGTCGCCGTCTTTGGGCAGGCGATAATTCTCTCCCGGAGCTTGGTGTCAGCGTCAATCCAGGTGCAGCTGCTGTGCTTGAGTACCGAAACACATACATGTGAAGTTTGAAGAGATATTGCTGAAAATTTGTTGGGGGGGGGGGGTCGTCTTAACCCTTGTGCTATCTTAGGCACTTTAACATTGGGAGTTGGATCATCTAGACCCACTAGACAGTGCTCTGAACCCTTTTCTTCAATAATTTGTGATCTTCACTGGTGTCCATGGATTACATGAAATCTTTCCACCTTTGTCCTGGTAGGGAGAACAAGTCAATGTAAGGGTGGGGTCATAGGATAGCACAAGGGATAAGAAAAGCCTCCAAATCTACAGACTATCTTCCTATTAATGATCGGCTGACATTCTCTGGTCTTTCAGACGGTATGAGGTAACCCCCTCTGGCTGGGAGCTTTTCAGGCAAGCATGGCCTCAATGACAGCTTTCCGTCACTCATCAGCGAGCTCGGCCAATCCCCACCGAGTCCAACTGCGACGCGCGTCTCGGATTCTGTTGCAAAGCTGCTGGAAAGAAAGCCAAACCCTCAATTGACCCTTTCAGACCCAATCACATCCAACAACTCCTCTGGTAACTGATATGATTTCCGCCACAATGGGGGCAGATCTAAGGTCTAAACACACGCCTCGTGATGGTTATAAACACCCAAATCTGCTTCCCAGTGCTGTCTTTGACCTCAAAGTCTGGAAAAAAATGATGGGATCTCTTCTCTGTAGTTTTCAGTAAAGGCAAAACTTGGCACACAAAATAAAGTCGATTTTCCTAATCAACATTCTGCTTTAAGTGGCTTATGAGGAGGTTTCTGGTTTTTTGGAGATTAACTTGTTTCTCGTATTCCCTTGAAATGAGTCCAAAATGTGAAGTCTTTGTGGAAACATTGAGCAGGAGAATCTTTTGGCTCATCTGGATGATTGTTACCGATGGATGGAAACTTGCTCCTTACATGTCTGTGTGGCAGTATTAGCCTCATTTAATTAGGAAAACCCATCACACATAAACATGGACTAAAAGTTGGTCCTTCAGTCAAGACGTAAATTAAAACTAGAACAAAAATGGCTCCTCTGCCAAAATTCTGATTTGGTAGACGCACATTGACTTGATTTGGTTTATGATTTGAAAGGTTTAATTTTTAAGTTGCTTCTCATCACATTAACTTCATATTGTATTTAAAAAAGAAATTTTTTTAGCGTACTTACCTCTGCTTTGGTTCAGTGGACGGCACCTTGATCCGATATGATACAAGTTTAATTTTACATAAAGTCAGAGTCTGGCTGTGTATAGGAAAAGTAAATCCAGTTAATAAAATATCACAAATGACTTTGCAAAAAAAAAAAAAAAAAAAAAAAAAGCTGTGAAAATCGGATAAAAACACATTGTTTTAAGGTAACAATTTAGCACACGTGTTAGCTTTTCCTAAACACTAGTTTCCCGTTTTCATCATCTGACAATATGATAATAATTTGGAGACACGTTTGACATTTACAAACATATCTAAATCTGAAAAGGCTGTACTGATTGCTTTCTTGGTGCTCCTTTGGTGGGGGGAGTATTATGGTTGGTAATGAGTTAACACACATGCTAGTGTTTCCTAAAGGCTAATTTCCTGCTTTTGTCCTCGGACAGTCCGGTCAAAATGTGGAGACACGTTTGACATTTAGTGACATATTCAGAGCAGAGAAGGCTGTGCCGATTGCTTTCTTGGTGCTACTTTGGTGGAGGGAGTATTATGGTTGGTAACTAGTTAGCACACATTTCCTAAAGGCTAGATTTCTGTTTTCGTCTTAGGACAGTACAGCGAAAATGTGGAGACACGTTAGTATTCAGAGCTCTGAATGCTGGTGCTTCTTTGGTGGAGGGAGGGAGTATGATGGTTAGGAACAAGTTATCACACTCGTTAGATGTCTCTCGTTTCCGTCGTCAGACCGTACGATCAAGATCAACATTTGAACTTAAGGACCATGTTCAAAGCTTAGAATGCTCGACTGATTTCAACTATGATGATTCTTTGGTGGTGGGAGTACGATGGTCTGTTAAATGTTAGCATACGTCTTTACATATGCAGGAAACGAGTGTTGAAGAAATGTTATCGTTTCTTGCGTACTTCATTCGTCAATGTGCACAGATATCCGTAGAGAGTTTTGGCGGACTGGTCCTTATGGGAATTCGGTTTAGAGCTGTTCAAAAGTTTTGGTTGGTTCAGAATTATGAAGTTCACGTTTATTTTAAGTAGTTTATATGCAATTATTACGTAAATCTTACACAATTGTGCAGGATTTTTGCTGCATGAATACTCAACTTTGTGGCGACCGTTCCATGTATGTCTAATGGACTTTTTGCGCACATACCACCAATGAATAACTTTTATGTCACGTATATGTCGCACATATCGTGTTCATATTACGCAAGTGACGCCCAAATTTTTGGCTTTTCCTGTGATTTACGTGTTCTTTGTGTGGTTTATTTGTTTTAACATGGTGAATTCGTAATACACCTGTGAAAATGTCACGTTAAGAACCACAACTTTTCTCACTTCTTCTACGTATATTCTCAGTTTTCATCCGTGCAATATGCGGAACATGTCTGTAGTGGCTGAATGACACGACATTTGAGAAGACCGGCTACTACCGGGGTTGATTTTTGGGACCCTCCCCAAGTCCGTGGGTAAATAAGATAAAGGCAAGAAAATATATGGTAACTTTTGCTAGAAAGTGGCCAGGATGCCCTCCTGGACGTCTCCCTGGGGGGGTGTTCTGAGCGTGTCCTACCAGGCGTAGACCCCAAGCAAGGCCCCGGACACGCTGGAGAGACTACGTCTTTCAGTTGGCTTGGTAATATCTTGGAATCCCCAACACAGGGGAGCTCGAGTAAGTGAAGAGGGAAAGGAAAGCATCTTTACCAATGGAAAGTGAGTAAAGCACTTCGTAGATTACCACGTCCTTACAGGCTACAATTCTACCCATAAACCTTTGTAATGTCAGATGCATCAAAACATTTTTTTAAGAAAATCTTTATAGCTGTGTTTCTGTTGAACGGTTGGACTCAGTGGGGCTAACCTTCTCTGATTTATCGTTTGCATGCGCCTGTAATCGGACACGTTGTCTGCGTGTGTGGCGCCACACAGAGATGCGAACCAAAACCGTTTTGGATTGTTGACATCGTCTTGTAATTGTTTCCATGGGAACAAACCCTTTTAACCGGAGCGCACACCGCTCGCATCCTGTTGTAGTGCAGCCGTTAAGTGGAGGCCGGTCACTTGACACTGAGAGGAAGTGGTCGCACCAAGCCAATTAGCGCCGTGATGATGAGGAGCTGCGGCGGCCTCTGTCTTTCCCCCGACTCCCTCTCGGTCTGCTGCCTCTTTTGCTGCGCTTTTTTGTTGTTGTTGTCAGGTGGGGTAAATATTATGCCACCGGGGTAGCTACCTGCTCTGAGTATCAGTTTCTTCCACTCGGGGACTCCCCCAACGTCGTGTTTAGCAGCTGAGCCTGCCTCCCCCCTCGCCTCCCGCTGTTGATGTGTGTAAGTCACCTGGAAAGCTCATGTAGCGGAGGTATCAGCGGGGGCGCAGGTTGCACTCTGAGCCTCGGGGAGCGCCGTGACTCAGATGGGATTACAGGTTGCGAGTGCTCGATGACACGACCCACCTCCGTCGCAGGTTGAAGCTGCTCCCGCGCCGCCCGGCTCACTTGCTCATGAAATTGAAGTTGCTGTACCCCGAGTGCATGCATGGCTGCACGCGCAAACAAACACGGGATTAGCGCACCCATAACTCTGTGTTAGCAGGAAAGGAACAGGCATGAGCGCACACAAACACACACAGACACAGGCGGCAAACACAAGCCTACAATGCAATTTGCAGCCATGCATGCATGCACACATATAACCCTTGATCTGGCATGTGAACACCTCTGCTAGCTAATCTGGTTTTGCTATTAAAGCTAATAGTTATGTATCTGATGTATTCTCTACTCATAAAGCATGCATTTAAAAGAAGCTTTTGTCACGATAATTGAAGAAAATAAGTCCTTTAAGGCTCATATTTAAAAGAAAAAATTAAGAACAGTGAAACATGTATCTTGAAATCCTTATATCATACTAATTTCCAGAGGTGTGGACTTGGGTCGCATGACTTTGACTTGAGTCATCATTGTAGTTATTTTAGACTCGACTTAGTTTAAAAGCCACTAACTCGTGACTTGACTAGGATTTTATCATTGGTAACTCGTGACTTGACTAGGATTTTATTGTCAGTAACTCGTGACTTGACTTGGATTTTAACGTTAGTAACTCGTGACTTGACTAGGATTTTAACATTAGTAACTCGTGACTTCACTAGGATTTTATCGTCAGTAACTCGTGACTTGACTAGGATTTTATCGTTAGTAACTCGTGACTTGACTAGGATTTTAAGTCAGTAACTCGTGACTTGACTTGGATTTTAACGTTAGTAACTCGTGACTTGACTTGGATTTTAACATTAGTAACTCGTGACTTGACTTGGATTTTAACGTTAGTAACTCGTGACTTGACTTGGATTTTAACGTTAGTAACTCGTGACTTGACTAGGATTTTAACATTAGTAACTCGTGACTTGACTTGGATTTTATCGTCAGTAACTCGTGACTTGACTTGGATTTTATCGTTAGTAACTCGTGACTTGACTAGGATTTTATCGTTAGTAACTTGTGACTTGACTTGGATTTTAACGTTAGTAACTCGTGACTTGACTGGATAAAGTAGTAACTCGTGACTTGACTTGGATTTTTAACGTTAGTAACTCGTGACTTGACTTAGGATTTACGTTACTCGTGACTTGACTAGGATTTTATCGTTAGTAACTCGTGACTTGACTAGGATTTTATTGTTAGTAACTCGTGACTTGACTAGCATTTTAACGTCAGTAACTCGTGACTTGACTTGGACTATAACATTAGTAACTTGTGACTTTTTTTATTTGAAATGGTTTGTTTTCAAGCAATCAAAGCAAGAATAATGCACAAAACAAAACAATCAGCAGTTATATTTTCATACAGAGACGTATCAAACTTAGGATAATTGACTTGGACTTTAATGTCAGTAACTTGTTACTTGACTCTGACTTTACCAGCAGTAACTCGTGAGTTGACTTGGACTTGACTGGGTGGCAGTGGTGGAGTGGACCTCTGATCGGAAGGTTGCAGGTTCAATTCCCGCCTCGAATTCCATGCGTCGAAGTGTCCTTGGGTAAGACACCGAACTCACCTTCCACTGGTGGAAGGTTGGCTCCAAGTGTTTGGCAGCGGCATCAGTGTGAATGTGTGTGTGACTGTATATGTGTGTGTTAATGTAGGTGCGTGTGAATGGTTGGACCGAGCTCCTCTCCGTTTTTTTTTTTGGTTTCTTGACACATTCAAAAAGTTAACCAACCTGGACTCACCTTTATTAGAATACCCCTGCAGGCCCTTTCCAAGCAAAGCAAATTAATTTCACTGTCTCCTTCCCTCCCGTTTGTCCAAAGGTATTTAATATCCTTTCATAGTCACAGTCATTATTACCTGCTCACCCCCCCACACACACTCCCCCCTCTCATGGCCCTTCCAGATACACCACTTTGAAAAGACCGCCGTATCTCCGAGGCCTAATTAGAAGTGAAAGTCGACTCGTTTTGAGAGTCGTCAACCCTCAACCTCGAGCCCGGCAGACCCCCCCCCCCCTTTGAATCCTCCGTTCGGAGCCGGCGTTGGCTAAAAGTGAGACGTAGATGTGGTGGAGTGGCGGGGGGGGGGTCCGGCTCGCCTTCTCCCCCCTGTGCGCCACTGAAATGATACCTCAGAGGGTATTTTACAAACTCAGCATGTGGCTGGTAAGCATCACAATCCATCAGACGGCTTTGTTTGTTGGGTGGGGGTGGGGTATCGGGGGAAGGGGGGGGGGGCGGGGTGACTAAAAAAGACAGTTTGTTTTCACACTTAAGGAAGACATGAAATGGAGTGTCCTTAACTTAATCACCACCTTGTTTCACTGCATTTGCATGCATTTGCATATTAATTGAACTGCCGATTAAAATTGGTTTTGTAATTTTAATTAAGTGTCCACAAAGGTATACGATTAGCACTGTTTAAAATACAGCCTGACATAACTAGAAGCAGACAGAAAAAAAAAAAAAAAGCTTACCTCCCCTCCCTTTTCCGTAAGAGAGGAGGGGATTACTTACAGGGAAAGCCTGGTTCACGATAACCATTTAAAAAAAAATCTGCACTAGATTAGGCTGCCTCAGCGACCGAGAGGGAGGGGCTTTGGAACCATTAAGGACCTTAAAAAGGTTCATGTAACGTAACGGACTGTGTTAGTGACGGAAGTCCAGATGAGTGCTTGTTTCAGCGGTGGCGGTGATGTGCGTCTTATCCGGCGACACCGCCTCCTAAAGGCTGAGGGAGGGGTCAGGGTTGCCCCCAAAATCCCCAGGGAGCGGTTCATAAAGACGATGAGGTTTTTACCCCCCTGCAACCTGCAGTGAACAGCAATCGTCCGGTTATGTCAGGAGGATGCTGTCCAGTTCACTCTGGAAGAAATATTTCTCTTCAATTTAGTCAATTACATCACAAAAATGCATATAAGTTAAAAAAATGTTTAAAAATAGCAAATAATTAAGTTGATTTGATGAACTAAGACGCTAAAGTATGTTGAAACCGTTCAAAAGTAGTTTTAGTCTGAGTTTTCTCATCTGAAACCAGCCCCCAGTGGTCACTTGAGGAACAGCAACATTTGTTTCCATGATGAGGTTTGAGTCCAGAATCACAAGGTTCGGACGTGTTTAAACGGTGATTGTTCTTGTGGAATCAGCTCTACAATAGATCAAGTTAAAACATGTTTTTTTCCATCTGAAGCCAACCCCCAGTGGTCACTAGATGTACTGCAACATTTGTTCTGTCATTGTTGTAGTTTTAATCCAAAATCAGAAGATTTATACTTGTTTCAAATAGTACTGTTCTAGTGGAATCGGATCTATCAAGGTCAAGTGAAGGTGAAAAGTTTTAAAAGTCTGTTTGTAGTCAGCACCCAGTGGTCACTTGAGGAACTGCAACGTGTATTTCCCTGTTGGGGTTTGAATCCAGAATCTGAAGGTTCAGACTTGTTTCAAAGCTAGGTGTTCTTGTGGAATCAGCTCTATAATAGATCAAGTTAAGACATGATTTTTTCCATCTGAAGCCAGCCCCCAGTGGTCATTAGAGGAACTACAAAATTAGTTGTTTCTTTGTTGAAGTTCGAATGGAAATCCAAAGGGCGTGGCTTGTTTTAAAAGGTGGCTGTTCTAGAGGAATCAGATCTACCACAAGATAAGTGTTTCCTTCTGAAACCAGCCTCTGTTGGTCATTTGAGGACCTGATGGAGTCTGATGATTAAATTAATTAAAACCAGTCCCCAATGTTTACCTGTACAACTGCGCGAGGCTAGAAATGTACTCCTTTCCTAAACCAGGCCTCCGGTGGACATTTGAGGAACTGCAGAAGTCTAAAAAATCTGTTTTTATGAATCCAGACCCTATGGGACATTTTTGGACCTGCTGAAGTCTAAACTATAACCGTTTCTAAAACCAACCTACAGGTTTTTCCTACTTGGATTTGACAAAAAGGGTCCCTTCCGAAGCCAGTCCCCCGTGGTCATTTAAAAAACTGCAACATTGTTTTTTTCATTTTTTGAGGTTTTACTCCAGATTTACAAGTTGGGGACTTGTTGCAAAGATGGCGGTTCTGGTAGAATCAGATCTAACACAGTGTTTTCTACTGAAACTAGCCTCCAGTGGTTATTTTTGGGACTACAGGAGTCTAGAGATGTAATTCTCTGAGCAACCGGCTTTTGGTGGTCATTTAAGGTACTGCAAGAGTCTAAAAAACGTTCTTCCCGAAACCAGCCTCAACTGGTGACTTGAGGAACTCCAGATGTCTAAAAATCTGAACACTTCTGAAACCAGCCCCCTTTGGTTATTTGTGGAACAGCAATAACCTGAAACCAAATTGCTTCTATGGGTCATTTCTGAAGCTGCAAGAGTCTGAAGCCGAATCAGTTCTAAAACCAGCCCCTATTGGTCATTCGTGGAACTGCAGGGGTCTAAAAAACTGCATTTTCTGGAACCAGCATCTAGTGGCCAATTAACAAATTGCAGGAATAAAAAAATTATAAAATAAAAAACTAGATAATCTGGCCTCCAATGATATTTTAAAAAATGGCAGGAGTCTGGAAGTCTTTACCTTTTTGAAACCAGCCCCTATTGGTCATTTTGGGAATTGCAGGATGGAATCTCTTCTGAAGCCAGCCTATGCTGGTTAATTCAGTAACTGGAGAATTCCAAGGATCTTATCTTTTCGGGAAGCAAATTCCAGTGGTCATTTAAGGAATTGCAATAAAAACTGCTCCTTTCCAGAACCAGTAGGAATTGTCGATTAGGGAATTGTAGGATTTAGGAAAAAAGTGGTAATTTGAGGAACTGCTAGGGTCAGTTTCAGAGAGGAGATTTTAGGAATTGCAATTCCTTAAACTACCGCCGGACACTGGTTTCAGAAAACACTTCATGCAATTCTTAAGTGGACACTGGAAACTGGTTTTTTAAACTACCCTGCAATTCCTCAAATGACAACTAAAAGCTGGTTTCAGGAAAGAACGTTTTTTTAGACAGTTGCAGTTCCTTAAATTAATACTGTGGCCTGGTTTCAAAGGGGTTGGTACTCAGACCCCTGCAGACCACAGGAAGCTGGTTAAAGAAGGGAAGACTTTTTAAACCGGTACACGTTCCTATCGGAAGCTGGTTTCAGAAAGCTGTTTTTCACTCCTGCAGTTCCTCATATGACCAGTGGAGGCGGGTTTATGAAGGAAACGATTTTTTAAACCCCCTGCTAATCCTGTGGTACCGCTGGAAGCTGGTTCCAGAAAGGAACAGATTTTCAGACTCGTGCAATATCTCAAATGACCTCTAGAGGTTGGTTTCAGGAAGCAGTTTTTAGACTCATGCAGTTCCTCCAACTGGAATCTAGTTTCAGCAAAGATTAGGTTTTTATACGCTTACAGCTTTTAAATTACCACTCAAGGCTGGTTTTAGCAAAATTGTTTTTTTGTTGTTTTTTTTTTTTAGATTCCTGCAGTTCCTCAAATGACCACTGGAGACTGGTTCTAGAATGTAGCGGTTTTTGGACTCTTGGAATAACGTGAAAAAACACTGGAACCTGGTTTCAACAAGGTTGGT
Source organism: Oryzias curvinotus (assembly GCA_023969325.1). Taxonomy (NCBI): domain Eukaryota; kingdom Metazoa; phylum Chordata; class Actinopteri; order Beloniformes; family Adrianichthyidae; genus Oryzias; species Oryzias curvinotus. The sequence goes on along the minus strand of CM043707.1, from coordinate 13,697,742 downwards.
TTTGACGCTCCTGCATTTCCTCAAAGAACCACTGCAGGCTGGGTCAAGAGGGGGAAAAGTCTTCAGAACCCTGCAATTCCACATGTGCCCATTAGAAACTGGCTATTTCAGTTCCTTAGTTGACCACTGGGGGCTGGTTTCAGAAAGGACAAGGTTCTTGGACTCCTCGTGTTCCTTAAGTAACCACGGGTTTCAAAAAGAGTATCATTTTTAAACCTGTGCAGTTCCTTAAATTGCCACTGGAGGATGGTTTAAGAACAGATCAGATTTTTAAACCAATGCAATTCCTTACGTGAACACCAGAAGCTGGTTCCAGGAGGAAACATATTTTCAGACCCCTGCAGTTCTTCTAATGACCACCGTCATCTGGTTTCAGATCGGGGCAGATTTTTGGACTCCCACAGTTCCTAATAGGACCACGGGGGGCTGGTTTCCTAAATGACAAGGTTTTTAAGACATGTGCAGTTCCTTACATTACCACTTGGGGCTGATATAAGTTGGGAAAAGTTTTTAAAACCCCTGCAGTTTCTCATGTGACCACTAGTGCTTGGGTTGAGGAGGGAAACGTTTTTTTCTTTCTTTTTACTCTGCTATTAGTCACATGACCAGTAGACCTGGCTCCTGCCGGTCCTCAATTGCCCAATGGAGGCCGGTTTTAGAGTCTTGCAGTTCCTTAAATAACCATTTGAGGCTAGTATATGTAGAGAAAAGATTTGACTCTTGTCATTCATAAAATGAACACTAGGGGCTGGTTTACAAAAACTGATTTTAAGACTTCTGCAATTCCTCATGTGACCAACAGGGGTTGATTTTAGAAAAGAGCTGTTTTTTGGACTTTTGTAAGTCGAGGAGGTTTTACAATTCTGAAAAGGTGTTTTAAACTAGCCAACAAAGGGTCATTGAAAAGGCGTGTCACACAACTACTTTGCACATTTTGCACAATTTCCACATTTTGTGAAACACGACTTTAAGAATTTTGTGGATAACCACGACCATTCCATGAATGTCTAACAGACTTTTCATGCATGTACCATCGATGTTTAACTTTTATCAGATGTATCACGTTCAAGCGACGTAATTGACGCACAAATCATAGATAGATAGATAGATGACTTTATTAATCCCACAATGGGGAAATTTCATTTATCTGTGGTAGCAAAAACGACATTCAGAAATAATTTATATAATATAACATCAAAAAAAGGACATAAAAAATGACATTCATATGAAATTATTAAAAATAATTATTAAAATTATTATCTAAATTGAGATTCAAATTAAATAAATAAATGAATAAATATTAAATAAATACAGCTGCAAAAAGTGTAAAAAATATAATAAAAAATATTTAAAAAAAAATAAAAAAATTAAATATATATAAAAAAATATGTGGTCAACTACAAAACATGTGATCAACTGTAAAAAAAAAAACCCATATAAAAATCATGCAAAAATCACTGATTAATTTCACATTTACAGCACAATGATCACACCGTGTTCATGTTCTACATTGATTTCCGTGTTCTTTGTGTGGTTTGTTACTTCTACTGTGGTTTTAACGTGGTTCATCCGTTATACATGCGTGGAAATTTCACATAAAGACCACAACTTTTGTATTGACCAGTGTTATTGAGCAATCAAAGACTTAAAACTTGTCTTGGAACAACAAAGGATCAGAAAACAAGCCTTTAATGGTAATTTTTAGTTTAGGACCAAATAAAACAAGTGATGACGCAGAGATCAAAGATAATTCCTCTCCTCAGAGTCTGTCAGACTTCTAAAAGACCATTCAGTCCTGTCCTCGTTTGCCTTTTTTTGTGCTAAACAAACATTACACTACCATTGTGCGCTGAAGTCATGATAAAATCCTTGGGGGGGGTGGGGGGCATTGGTATTTGGTGATCCTTGCATCTGTATGTCCCCTCACTTACCCACCCACCCACCCCTGTATCCACACAAGCTTTCAGCTGGGAAGAATTTCAGAGGTTTTCTCCTAATGAGAGCAGCTTTTTTTTGCCAAGTCCAATGGCCTGACATCTAACAGAGATTTGTGCACAATTTTTCTGATGCAATTACAGCAGACTTGAGGAATCGGACTGGGGACTTTTCAGAAATGTAATATTACCTCATTTGGTCTTTGGTGTGGCCTGGAAGGGATTTTCTTTTTTTTTTCTTTTTGAGAGGCATTTGGAAACGTTTTCCTTGTAAAACGCTCAGCCGTTTAAGCGATAGGATACTTGGGATCGGCCCTCTGTCCCTAACCACAAAGTATTGAAAGCGTTGTTGACAGCAAAAGAAAAAAAAAATGAAGCTGTGAGGGCCAGCTCTCACTACTTCAGCGGCAGGATATAGGATTTTCATGAAAAAAAACCTAGTCTTTTTCCAAAATGGCGTTTTTTTTGTTTGTTGTTGTTTTATCCCCATAGCAACCATTTCATTTTTGAGTCACCTTGGGCTGACAAGCAGATATATGTAATTTTTAGATGAATCAGCAAAAGTAAATGTTGGTATTTCCTTAGCAACCGAGGTTTTTTGCTAACCACGCCCACATCTCTGCTATAGTCAAAGCTTATGTTATATCTTTTCGATCGGCTTGAGCCAGGGATTCATTTCTTCCATTTATACAATCTTCCATTCAAAATTGTGTGAGCAACAGGGATGTTCCACTTTTGCGAGCTTGTCATGCTAACAGTTAAAATATACAAACTTTATTTCAAACTTTTCTTTTTCCCCCAAGTAGCTTTTCATTTTGTTTTGTTTCTCTGAATCCAACCCACCGTTGCATTTTTTCCTACTGGGATGTCATCGTGAAGGAATTGCGAAAACAATACGAAGTTTATGGGCCATTTAAAAAAAAACATATCCTACACTAAAAAAGGGAAAAAAGACCCTTTAATATTCTTTAATATTTGACAGAAAAATTGAGCGGTTGTTACTAAATGTCAAACACGTCCTTTTTTTTTTCTTCATGAATTCTGGTCTGAATTTTAGGCAGCACCTTCACGGCGTCCGGATCATCCATTGAATCTTAAAAACCGCCGAGTCATGGCTCCACTTTTCCTCTCCCGTCTCCTCCTTTGCTCCCAAATTGTTGCATCTTGAGTTCCTAAGCTTCCCTAATGGGTCCAACCTGCAGCGACTGTATCCTCAAACGGGACGTACCTCTGCGGAGTGCTGGTTTGTGCGGATGGGGGATAAAGAGCTTCCCCACAATGCACCCTGTCACACGCGATGCAGGGGCTCGCTCCTCGCCTGGCTCTGAGCGTGCCAGAGATAAAAATGTGTTTCTTATTTCTTGCTTTGCTGTTGACATCAAAATACTTCCAACTTGTGTTGTGTGCTGGAAAGGCAGAATTGCAGGATTCTGCGTGAATCCAGGTGGGCGTGTCCGATGTGTGCAAGATGCCTGTAGATTCAGTAACTAGAAATATTGAGCCTGGCCCTGGTTGAGAAGCTGCAGGAGTTCCTGGTTCGATTGCTGTATGGTACCTTACTGTGTGAAGTTTGCATGTTCTTCGTGGATTTTGCAATACAGTTTTTTTTTTTCTGGAGACTCCTGTTTTCTCAGGATGGTTCGGTTGTCTCCAGCTGCTTGTTGCGGCACCGAGACCCTGGATGCTTCCCGCTCTGTCAGGCACATTGGAGGCGTGGGTGATGAGTAGAGTTCCTCTTCCAAAGGTTTATCCCCAGAAAGAAAAAAGGAAAAAAAAAAAAAAAAACAGCGCACACATTGGAGTAATGGAATTTGTTAACATGAAAGGAGTGTTATTGAGCGCCATTGCTACTTCTTCGCCAAACGCTGGCCCACCCCGATCCCCCCCCCCCCCCCGGTGAGCGTTTAGCGTTAACTCATGGCGGCTCCTGGGAATCGTAATGAAATTACAAACAAATGGGGTCAAGCTCTCAAGGAGACGCGCCTTGCTAATTACGCGCCGCCTTCTTTAGGAAGGCTGGGATCTGCAGGTCGCCACCGTGTCCGAGTCACTGGTAGAACGGGGCGAATCCCAGTTGACGGGACTCTGGCCAATGCCCCCCTTATTTATTTATTTATTTTTTTTACGTTTTGGTCGATTACAGGTTGATAATTAAGCTCATTTCATGCAAACAAGCACATTTTTGCTAAAAGGGGCCCATGCTTATACCTGTGGAGACCAAAGACGGCCTATCAATAACCCCTCCCCCCACCCGCCATTCCATCAAAATGCCATTCCTTTACCAGAACAATACCATCAGATCTGTTTTCTCCGATTCGTCTCACCTGTGTTATCGCCGTCGGCAGAGCAAGCGATGCCATTACCTGACATGAGCGTGACGGGGCGCTTTGTAATTACAGAGCACACTCCCGCGGTAATTACTTTGAAAAAAAAAAGACCAGAAATGAGAAGAAGAAGAAGAAGAAGGGGCCAGAGACGCTCTGGCGGACGCTGAAGAGCCGAGAGACTTTCCTTGGCGGAGGCATTATCTCGCCCTCTCATCTGCCAGAAACAGTTGACGGAAAATATGCCCTATCAGCAGAAATAACCACCTTCCCTTCTTCCACCCTACCTCCCTTTCCGTTTACAGCCCTCCTACTTGCGTCGCCACCCGCGCGCCCTGACAGTCTGATAAAAGACGAAGTTCCCCCCCCCCCCGTGCGCGGTGAGGGATACCAATAAATCAGACAAACCAACAAAAGCGGAGACCACCTATTCCGCCGCCTTCGCCGCACCCTGTTGCATGGGTTTCCCTGGCCACCGTTGACAAGTATCCAGTCGCTAATCTCTTTTGGCGGTTGGATTAAGGCGGCAAATGTGCTCATAAATTTGGGATTTCGTCTGAGGTAGATTGGGATTGACGGAGGTAAATCCCTCGACGCCGACAGGGACCAGTAAGCTCGCTGTTGTCTTGTTTGTGTGGTAAACACCCCAAGTGGAGGATGAAGGGGCCTCGTTCCCCAGAACAATGCCAGGAACAGATGCTTTCATTCTCGGATCGTTGTTCATGTTTAGGTTCTAGAAAAAGGAATAAATGTGGACAACGATAGCGTGTGCGAGGAGAATATTCCGTGTTGTCTGATACAAAATAGGGAGTTTGATGTATAAGGGAAGATCTATCTCCTAAGTGTTTTTTTTTTTTTTAACGACTTCTGATTTTTGGGATCTACCATCAACTTGTACCCTCAACGAAACCATTTTTCTGAGCAAAACATTTAATTCGTTTGCTCCTGAAATGAAGAACATCTATGAAGGGCAGTGTTCAGTTAATTGATCAAGAATTATTATTAATCAAGAAAAAAGTAGCTAATTTTGCTGCAAGTCCCTGTTTAGAACTAAAGTTAGCAACACCTGGTGTTTGTTTTGGCTAGCAGTTTTCAGCTAGGTACGTCAAAAAAAACCAATGTCAACATGTGGCAGTTTGTTTTAGCTTTCTCTTGACATCAAAGACTTACCTGTATGGCGCAAAACCTTAAACCAAAAACACGATTCAGCTGCGACTGATTAAACTCCTCTAGCTTTAGCGCTGTAGCTAGCAATGCTAAGCCCAAATATCCCTACAACAGCTGTGGTAATCAATTGTCATCAATGGTATCTAATTCATTAAGAAAAATCGCTACATTTTGTGTGAGTTGAACTAGAGTTAGCAACACCAAGTGAGGCTAACAGTTTTTGCATACTTTTTTTTCCAAAAATCACACACAATTGCATGAGGTTGACATATTGAAATTTCGAACAGTTCAAAACCAAATTCAGCCATATATTCGGTTCTTTCCATGTGAGCCCATGTTTCAAACTAAAGTTAGCAACATTCAGAGAGTGTTTTACCAAGTAGTTTTTATTTTTTTTTAGCTGAAAAAACAAACAAACACAGTTTTCAAGTTCAGTGCATTCTCTGATAAAAATTACCTACAAAATAAAGTGCATTTCAGTTTGGGTTACCACTGCGAATGCAATCATAGTTTTTTTTTCCATTTATTTTTTCTGTATTAGCAACTCAGAGGTCTGGCTAGCTAGCTAAGAAAAACAATTCAACGTAGGCCAGTTTGTTTAGCCTTTCATCAAAGACTTCCTGTCCACCTGAATCTTTGAGAAATATAATTCAGCCACGACTCGATAAACTTCATTTCTAGCTGTAACACTGAAGCTAGCAAATGCTAGTTCAAGTCATCAAAAGTCTCAGATTAATCAAGAAAAAATCACAAATTTTGGTTTGAATCTCTGTTGGGTCTGTTTGTGTTAGCTAGCAGTTTTTAGCTAGCAATTGGTACGTTAATGTTTTGACTGTCTCTACCACTATTGTACCACTGGCTAACAAACACTTAACAAGAGGATAAATGTTAGACTATTTCAAACAAGTGCAAAGAAAATAATGGCTAACCGTTAGCTTGTTAGTGAGTTCAGGCCTTTCTCACTACAGATTGTTTGCCAAAGTGATCCAAAGAATGAAAAAAAAAACAATAAAAAGAAACTTTAAAAATAAAGCTGACTTTAAAGTTGACTTTGAAAAAAAAACTATGGAACCAAGTCAGTTCACCTGTTTACCACTAGGTGTCTGGTTCAAATTAAGTATTTTTTCCTTTCAATGCAAATCGGATGGAAGAAAAAAAGAGGAATTGTTTACCACAAATCCCCAAATTATCCTTAATGTGAATCATATTCTTTCGCACATCTAACAATGCTCAGGGAGGGTTGACCTTTTGACCTCCGGCTTAGAGGAGGAGTTCATTTTTCAGATCTGTTGATCCTCAAGCCTTGTTCAGCTCATACTTCAGTTGGCAAACCTCTCAAGAATGCCAACTGGCAACGTTCCAACCACCCAACCGAGTATCCCGTCCTCTCCTTGGGCGCTCCGCTTCAGTTTCCCTCTTTAGTTTAACAGGTATCGACAGAACTGATGAAGCGGATCATCACCTGCGAAAAGAAATTTTCCCCGCTGCCTTGCCTGCTCGTGGTCCCGAGACACTTTGAGTTTCCCTTTCCTCGGATTCAGAGACTCTCCCCCTACCTGGAGGGGGTTTTCAAACGTCTCGCAGAACACATAATAACCTCCGCCTAACCAAATAAAACCCCGGCTCTCCCCCTCCGACAACAGAGAGAAGAATGGAACACGGGCTAACTGGCAGTGAAGGCAATTTGTCGTTGAGGCTCACTCCCCCTTCTCTCCTGCACTATCCAGATTTCCCATAAGGAATGTGTTTCGGTGTAATTCATCACCGGGCCAAAACGGCAACCAGCTCGTTCTGCCGGTGAAATATGAGTCAGTGAAGGGGAGGCATTTTCACACGGTAGCTGCGCTGAACGGGGCATTATTTTGGCAAGCTCCCACAAGATACTCCGACACCTTTTTTTTTTTTCCTTTTTTTCTGCTGTTGCAACACACTGTTTATCAAATGTCTCTAGACACGGGAGGTGCACAATAAACATCAACCGGCGAATTACAAGCCTTGATTTCCGGCACATTACTGCGTCCTATGAAAAAAAAAAAAAAAAAAGAAAAAAAGAGGAGCAGGGAGAAAAACACGGCACTCCATCTTGTTATAACAACATGTCTCTTTATGAAGATGGAGGATGACAGAGGCATACCTGCTTGTGAGGCGCGATGATAGTATTGAGGATGGGAGTCATAAGGCCTCTGAGTGCCGTTCGTCTAATTCGCCGTCTTCTGTCTGGGTTTAAACTCATTGAAGTGTCAAACATCTGTAAAGCGACAAAGCAACTTTAATAACGGCTAAATCTCCTTTAGAAAAAAGCATATGTGCAATAAAAACCTATGTATAAACACCATGAATTCAAGTATGATCACAGAACACATTTTTTACATAGGTAAAAATAACCTCTGATTATACCAATGTGATATGATTTTATAGTAAAAAAAAATAAAAAAAATTCACTGACTGGAGCCAAGTCAGTTTAGCAGGTCACCACTAGGTGGCGTGGTAAAATTAGAGACTTAGGTTACTTAATATATTTGTGATTTTTCTATTGAAAAAGTGTAGTCAAGAGTCAGGTGTTTGATTTTCTGTTTGGGGGTGGGGCTTTATTAGAAGAAAAAAGAGTCAGTTCACCAGGTCACCACTAGGTGGCTGGTTAAAACTAAATCCTAATTTCCATCAATGTCAAAGAGGTGTTTCTAGTCATGTAAAGTTTAAAATAAAAATAAAAATTGTACTGATGAGATCCTGAATGGCAAAAATGAAGCATGAAGTGGAGTGGCCATGTTGATTTGCAGTTGGGCCTATAGAATGACGGAGGGACACAAAAGAAAGTGAACATTTCCAACAGTTTAGATAAAAAAAAGAATAGGAAAGAAAATCAAATATCAACAATACTGATCGGGGAAAATAAGGATTGAATTGTTGTGCCCAATAGTACTAGTAGTTTATGGGACATTTGGCCATTCTGCAACCAGCCTCTAGTGGACATTTGAGGAACTGCAAAGTTAGTGTCCCTTTACTCTCTGGTAACCAAATTATGCTGGTTAGTGAAAAGGAAGTTTGAAGTCGAGCACCCATATTGATTAGGAGTTTATGGAAATTGTGGGCATTCTGATACCAGCATCTACTGGACATTTGAGGGACTGCAATGTTAGTACCCATTTAATCTCTGTCAATCAAACAATACTGATTGGTGAAAACAAAAGTTTGAAATGGAGTGCCCATTATGACTAGGAGTTGGTGGGAAAATGTGGCCATTCGGATACCAGCTTCCAGTGGACGTTTGAGAAACGTCAAAGTTAGTATCAGTGTAATTCCTGTCAACCAAACGATGCTGATTAGTGAGAAATACCTTTTGAAGTGGGGCGGCCACATTGACAACTTCCTTCAGATCAGGCTGAAGGGAGCTGGCGGAACTAAAAACGCCTAGCGCCATCTAGTCTTTGGGGTTGTGACCACAAAGCAATGCGACGAAACACATTGGGAAAGGTCCACTTCACTATGTGGCTTCAGCGACCTGTAGGATGATTGAATCATATTATCATAGGTTTTTTTTTTTTTAGCATTTTTAGCTCCAGATCAAAGCTTTCTTTTTTTTTTGGAACAAAAACAGATTTTGGACAAATATTTGATTATGCTTTAGTCTAGGAACTTTTTACCTCTCAGGCCCATTTAGATTGTATGTGTTCCCACCATAGAATAAACAAATCCTTGCAGGAATGCATGCTAGAGCAAGAATACAATAAACTGCTGGACACGGGAAGGCATTTAAAAAAAAAAAAAAAAAACCTACTTCCCTGAAAATCCAAATATACCAGCCAGCTTTGACCATTTGAGCTCTTCGGGCGCAGGTGTCACCGTCTTCTCCACGCCTGCCCTCTCGACTTCATCTCATGGAATTAAAACACCTTCTCCACTGCGTCAGCACCCTTGCCATTGCTGAGCCTTTTTTTCCTCCTCTTAACGCTGCCAAGTTTTAGGGGTGAACGAAAAGGGGGCCGTTTAATGCACAGTAAACAACTAAAGCACCCGAAGCCTTTAAATCCCAACAGGAGCGGAGAGGAATGGGAGGGGAAAGTCGGATTGAGCGATGCGGCGAGGGGGAGAGCCACGGGAGAGTCTCTATCCCAGTGGGAGATGACAAATGCCATATGTCCTGAGCGCAGCGCTTGTGTTAATCCTCGGCGGGTTCCGGCAGACCCACATCCGAGTCTTCGACCTCTGTATCCCCTCACCCCGCAAGCCCTTCTCTCTGCCTCCACCCTGCTGGTGGAGGACTCAACCAAGGCCACAGAATGATATTTTACTCTCGCAAACTCTGGATTTGCGGCTTCCTGTATACAGCCTTCAGGGGACTGCAAGTAGATGTGTGTCGGTTGAGCTGTTGCACAAGTGAGGCGTTCCTGGTAGACGCAAAAGTGGCTTTCACCTTGCAGGTTCTTGGAAACAGTCACTGGTACCATCGCGCATCATCAAACAGCACGATGTCATCCACTGAAACCCAAAACGCCGTGAGCCATGCCAGCCACAAATCTTTTATTGCACATCGTCATCACCTCAACCGGATCCGTCTTGGAAGATGGTTGGGATACTTTCACCGGAAGAAGCCCTAAAATGCATCACCGGCTGCCTGGTTTTGGCACTCATCTGTCTCCTTGCCGAAACCAAACAACGTTTCATCTAGGACCTGGAAGCTGATGGGTTGTAACAACTGAGGGGAATCAGAACATTTCCCTAACGACTCGGAAGGAGCTATCGCATTCAAACAAATGGACTCTTCTCCTTTTCAAACCCACTGTTTACTAGGTCAGTTGGGGTGCATGCTCATTAGGTTGCAACTAATTTCAAGCACCTTAAAAAGAGTGCATATAGTTGATAATTGATTGAGTGGTTGCACAAACGACTCGTTCCTGACAGACTGGAAAGCACCTTGTAGTTCTTGGAAACTCTCTGAAATCAAATGGTGCGATGTTGGTAAATGGTAAATGGCGTATACTCATATAGCGCTTTCTACCTTCTTACGAAGGCCCAAAGTGCTTTACAGTCACAGTCCCATTCATCCATGCACACACACATTCGCACACTGGCGGTGGCTCTGCTGCCGAACACTGGCGCCAACCTCCCACCAGAGACAAGGTGGGGTTCAGTGTCTGTGTCTTGCCCAAGGACACTTAGACACATGGGCGTGCAAGGCGGGAATCGAACCTGCAATCTTACAATCATGAGTCGACCGCCCTACCGCTGCACCACGGCCGCGCCACGTTACCCGACTGAAACCCAAAATGGCCATCAGCCGTAGCAGCCTCAGATCTTTTATTCATACTCATCCCCAGGACTCATCTTGGAAGGGGTTTGGGATGCTTTTACCTGAAGACGCCTGAAACGCAGCGCATTCGTATCTGGTCCGGTTTTGGCGCTGATCAGTCTTGTCAAACCCAAACAATACCTGGAGGTCGATGGTGTGTTACAACTTGGCTAAGAAGAATTAACGCCACACCTCAGGTCTTTGCACCATCGACATGTTCCTGACAGACTGGAGAGTAGCTCTTGGAAAATTCTTACCGGTGCTGTTGGGTATCAAATGGCGCAACGTCATGAATTGAAACCTAAATCGCCACAAGCTGTGCCAGTCTAAGATCTTTTATCTTGCACCATCATCACCTCAACACTGGGATTCATGCTGGAAGTACATTGGTTCACAGGAAGGATTGAATCGCCGGCAGTATTGGTCCGGTCCTAGTGCTCAACCATCTTCTTGCCGAACCCAAATGACACCTGATCTAGACCAGCCATTCCAGCCTCTGACCTTTTATGCCCCACTTCATCACCGGGCTATGTCCCTAGAAGATGGTGAATTTCATCCGGGTTTGGCACTCATCCATCTCCTTGCCCGAACCTCAATGGCACCTGATCTAGAACCTGGAGGTCATTGGGGCGTAACAATCGCCCCAATGACTGATCGATGCCATAATGAATTCAGAGGAGTGATCCCATTCAAACAAGCCGGCTCTTTTACTCCTGCAGTTAGGGTGGCATGCCGAATAGGCAGCAACTAAAAAGATTCATAACGCGGCGCATCAAAATATGCATTACCTGCATATGTTACTCCTTCTGTGCGCCGTCGGGTCCCAGCTCAAAATGAGGTGGAAAATTTGTAATTAATCTGCTCCGGTTGACACCGGCGGAGGCATTACCATAGCCCTGCCCAACCCCGTTTGTCTGGCTAACATTAAGGGGGCTAATTTTAAAAAATCCAGCGTGCAGTCAATTTCCCAGGATGCCTTGGAGGGGAGGAGAGGGAGGTGGGTTGAAAGGTAAGGGATGACAGGAGCAGCTAATTTTAACCACCTTATTTACCCCAATGCATCATGCGGCGGCTCTCGTGTGACACTGCATTGAAATTGGAGCGACGTTGGGAATTTATGACGCGACGCCGGTGTTTGTGTGCTCCATGGATGGATCGGAATTGGGAAGGGGGGGTTTGGAATAAGTGCGGGGACAACCTGGAAAGAAAAAAAAAAAAAAGAAGTACATTTTTGTGTTTTTAAACAGAGTCATAGCAGTAAATATGGGAGGACACTTACGGGAGTCAGGCCTCAGTGTCTGATCGCTGTTTATTCTACAGGAGAAGGGGTGGGGCAAAAGGGAGGAGAGGAAAAAAAAACTGGGGGGGGGGGGAAAGCAAACTCTTAATGCTATTGTGTTCCTATAACCATCTGTCAAAGCTCGCCTGGAGATGAAACCGAGATTAGGGGGTATAAACGTCGGAGCATCCACGGAGCCTTCGGGGCACCAACGCAAACCGAGGGCAAAAAAAAAAGATGAGAATTCGAATTCTAGAGCAGTCACGGATTACAGGGTCGCAACCTGCCCTGACACCGGCGAAAAATGACCACTCTGAGGGGGGTGGATCCTCGATGATGATGATGATGATAGCAGCGATGATGATGGCTGTAATGACGCCGCTCGCATGGTTTCATCTTGCATTACTTCGGAAAGAGATGAAAAGGGGGAGCAGTAGGTGTGTGAGGGGAGGGGGGGGGGGGTGTCTGAGAGAGGAAATAGCGTCTCCTCTTCCTCGCCCTCCTTCCTCCCCACCCCGAATGCCGAGGGCTTAAGGAAAGGCATTTTCGTGGCTCCCGAGGCATCGGCGAATCGGCCCCTCCTCTAATTTACCGTGAAGGTTCTTAGAGTCTCTATTCAGGCAGGATATTCTCGTTTATTGCTTTTAGAACCTCGCAGAAGTACGGTGGCACCCCCCCCCCCCAAATTGAGTTATGTCTGTGGTGACACAGGAAGCAGCCGAGGTTCCTTAAGGTGCACTTATGTTCTCGGAGTTTAGGTACAGAGCGCGACAGTTTAATGTCATTTGCTTGGAGGGCTTTCTTCTTAATTAATTTGCACCTAAACGCAGCAGCAGCAGGTTGGTCGAGCTTTAAGGGGGGCGGGGCAAAGTAAATGGGTGGAGGTAGAGGGGGTACTTAACCAAATAATCAACTGTTCAACTCCTTTTTTATGTGTTCCTAACAGTTGCCGGTTGGAGTCCGTATGACATCACAGAGGGTTTTGTCACTGATGACCCACTTGACTTCAGGCCAGCCGTTAATAATCCCTGCCAAAAAAAAAAGCTTTAGATTATAAAAGAGTTTAGGATTACTCAAATATTTCATATAAAAATAGATATTTGTGTGTAAACTTTTAGGAGCTAAACCGCCTCTTCCCATCTTTTTTTGTGTCCAGTGAATGTAGCACAATGTGGTGCTTTTGGGACCCTTTTTTTTAAACTTTTTTTGCAGTTTCTTTTGAAACATTTTTTTGCATTAGCAAAATGTATTAAGCAATTAGCAAATGCTAATTGCTTAATACATTTTTTTTATGAGAAACAAAATGTATTTAGCAATTAGCATTTTAGCATGGAACAACCATGTTTTTACTAGGATTATTGCATTTTACATACAATAAGGCGCACTTCAAGGTAACATTATTTGGAGTGCCTTACATTATAATAAATTCTGGTTCCACTTGCTAATGAAAAAGCTAATTTGAGAGGTAAATTTCCAAAAAGTTTGGTTGTTATTGTAAGTACGCTAATGCGGCTAACGTTTAGCGATGTCTGACCGTGTTGATTTTATGTGGCACTTATAAGGTTAGGAACTAGCGTCGACACAGTAGTGTTTGTTTTAGCAATATCAGTCTGTTTTCCTTTAAATCTTGCTAACAAGGTTGGGAGTTACAGGTATTGTGTACATGCTAATGTGTAGCTGTGTCAGACAGTTTTTTTCTTTATTAACAGTTACCAACCAGGTTGGGAGTTGGTGTAGTCAGTAATGTTTTCTTAGTAATAGTTTTATCTCTTTTTTTTTGGGTTATGGTGAACCAGATTAAATAATTGCAGGTATTGTGAATATGCTAACGCTTCTAACGTGGCTAATGTGTAGCGTCTTCCAAACAACTTCAGGATTTACGCTCGTTATTCAAGTCTGACTGACGGACTTCACTCTGACTCTTTTGTCTCGCTAAACGCACTTCACAATCCGATGCATCCTGTAGCGCGGTAAATACGGTTAGCCGCCTAGTACCAAAATAAATTTTAAAAAAAACAATGTCGTTTTTGGGACATGGCTTCTGCAGAGCGGCAGAAGTTCACTAGAAACTCACCCCTCAGAGAGCTCTCTGTTTAAGATGAGCAGGGAGATCGTTGCTCGCCCAATGTTTTCCTATCTATATAATCTTTTTCAAACTGTTAGTATGTAGCTAGCATAGCATATCGATTATATTCTCATACTTTAGTTTGTTTTAGCTTTGTGCTACTTATCTAACTTACAATGACATATATTCAGATGTTAGTCTTTAGTACTCTCTAGATTATTTCCCTTCTTTAGATGATCTAAGATCTTGAAATGAAGTAACTCTTTTAAGCAGAACAGTCTTTAGCTAAATTGTTATTTCCTCAAACTTTAGATTCTAACTACTTCATAATTAATGATGCTATATTTTAGCAGTTGTTGCTGACATGCTCAAAATCATACTACATGAGTTTCAAAACTCTACTTTCTATCAAATCATAACATATTAACTCAGCTTTGGGTCTAATTTTGAAAGTTTTTTTTTAAATGATATTCTACGCAAATAATGCTCTTGGAGCTTTTTTTGTAAACTCTTTAACACCGGACATGTCACCGACAACCCCTAAACAACACACGCTCCTTGACATATTACTTTTCAACCGCTAACGCAATTAACAAAAAAAACCCCCGACAGATTCTCGCTTTACGTTAATTGTTCACAAAATCCACTGGAATTGCGTTAATTTCGTAAACAGTTAGTTACTGTAGTCAAAGGGACGTCAACGTTGGAGCTAAAGCGACGGTGTTAAAGGGATTATGGGTTGAGGAGGTTTTCCGTACACTTGATGTTGTTGTCTCTCGTCAAAAAAAAATTGGACTAAAATGCCGAATACATCGTTTGGGCAGCACAAACACGCAATGGTCACCGTTGACGTGACACATCGGACGGTTCTTACTCACAGTCCACGACCGACACCTGGATCTGAGACGAAGGAGGAGCTAGACCACAGATAACTCCACGCTGCAGCGACAACTGCGTGATATTCACATTTGGGGTACTTTTTTTCTCGAATTTTCAGCAAAATCTGCGTTCCCCCCCCCCCACCACCACCACCTCTTTATGTGCAACAATAGCAGTCAGGTGACCTCTGTGCTGCCCTTGTCGCATGGGTCTGACCGCTCCAGGGCTCGTAGCTGGTTGGACAGCTTGGGTCAAGGTCTTCCCTTCCCCTGATCTGACCGACAGGCTGTCACGGCAACAGCCCCTCTACCTCTCCTCCTCCTCCTCCTCTTCGTCATCTAAGAGCGTGCACATTAGCCAACACACACGCGGACAGGCCCCCGCCCTCGCGCAGATTGACAGCGATGTTTATTACCGCTAATACTCCCAGCTGTAAAGTGAGAGCCGGAGCATCCTAATAGGAAATGGACTCATTTCCTGACGCGGGGAACGGGAGGGTGCGGCACACGCCCAAATTTGGTCAACGGAGGTGGCTAATCTGACCGACTTCCTCCCCAGTTCAGTCCAACAGTTTTATTGTTTTCCTCCTTTCCGGTCTAACTTGCGAGCAGGAGTCGGCACTCCGATGCAAAAAAGGGAAACAAAACAGCAAAACTTCTAATTTGGGAACTCCTACCCCCCCCCCAAAAAAAAAATCTCAATATTTTCCAGTTTTCTGCTGCATAAAGAACCGTTTGCTGATGTATCTCCTGCTATTTTGGACTTTTCGTTCATTAAAGCCATTAGTGTTTCATGAGGCTGCGCCGAGTCCTCGCTCTTAATTAGGTGTCTATATTTCTATATCTTATTATTGGATTTATTTTATATTGTGCCTAATAGTAAATAGTGTTTGAATTTTAAAACACACCTCTGGGGTGCAACATAAAGGGGAATTTTTAATCACGTTTTCTGTAAATGAAAGGACCCACTCTGCTTTTTCCCCCCATTTTTATTATTTTTTTTATTTTTATGAATGAGTTAATGAGTTTGCAGGTTTCTGATTATATTTTCTGTATTTCGGGGGCCCTACCCTCCGTCGACTGTAGTCACGGCGGGAGACAACCCAAAATTAGATAAAAGCGTGTCTGTGTGTGTGTGTGTGTGTGGGGGGGGGTCATTATCGTCATCATCACAACATAAATAAATACATAAGAAGTTGGTGGATGAAAGTGACCGTTTCCGTGACAAACCCACCCCCACCACCACCACCACCTTTGGTGAAGTTATTTTTGTTTGTCCGTCCCGAGGCCCCGGCGATGAGGCATGCTAATGCGGTGGCGGCGGCGGCAGCGGCGCCATACCTGCTGACGGGCGAGCATCTCCTGCGCTTTCACCCTGGCTTGACAATTAAGACCTGGGCGACTGTAGCCAGGGGTTAATACCGCTCATTAAAAGAACTAGGTCATTAGCGAAGAATCAAGGCTCTTAAGGCAGCATGGGATGTGGGGTTGGTGGGGGGGGGGGGGGTTGATGGAGAAGAGGAGGGGGAGGAGGGGGAGGAGGGGTGACGGTGGCGGTGTAGAAAACTCTGGGTGAACGCGAGGCCCCTTACATTAATTAACCTCTCTTTTTCCTTGTCTGGGAGGTGTGTGTTGGGAAAAAATCCGCTGTTATCATATATGCACATGGCTGTACACCAATTAATTGTGTTGGGGGGGGGGGGGATAGGGGAAGAAAGCTAGTTTATAGCCCTCCCTGTGGTCGGCAGGCGTTCCTGTGTGAGCCCGACTTTTTTTTTTTTCAGAGGGATGAAGGGCGGGGGTGGGGGCGGCGGGGGTTGTCTAATGTCTGTGTGATGAGTAAAAAGGGTATTAAAATTAAGTCGGGGTATCTCACGCAGGAATCAGCCCTCTGCTTTACCACAGGGGAGAGGAGGCAAATAAAAGCCCCGTAAAATGAAAATAAATAAGCTCGGCTAATGCCTCACCTAAAGGAGCGTCACCTAAAACCGCCCGCAACGGCTTTGTGGACGCTATCGTCACGCTACCTCTTTGTGCTTCGTTTGACCTTCAGCGAGGTGAACCGCCAGGAAACGGCGTCTTTGATCACACCCTGGAAGTAGCCTGGGGTCATCAGGGGCCAAACGCAGAATTCAGGTTGTTTCGGGTCGTCGGTATGGATTGATGCAAACACACTGAGGGGAATATTGACGCATGTTGTGTGGAAAGCTTTGGCGACTTTGGCCGAGAGGTGATGAGAGATATTTGTTGGTATGAAACAGAAGATGGCAAGAAAGGGCAAAATGACCTCATATCTATACACAAGATTTAAACCTCGGTAAGATGTGGTCTAGAACACCGTAAAAATATTTGTTAATGTAACTTTTTATCATGACAAAACCTTTGTTTGGTTTCCAGTTTTAGTTTTTGTCCCTGACGAATAAATAAAACTGTATCCTAGGTGTCCAACACAAGGGTATCTCTGTAAGAACGTCCAATGTACAACAGCTATAGAATCTGTAATCCTCTAGGGTTCGTGTTTTGACGATGTAAATTTCCAAAGCTTTGTTTGGTTTCTGGTTTCAGTTCTTGTCCCAGAAGAATAATAATGATGCATCCTCTTTGGTGTCCAACACAAGGATATCTCTGAAAGAACGGCCAATGTCCAACGGCCTTAGACTCCAGAATCCTCTGGGGTTTGTAAATGGTAAATGGCGTATACTTATATAGTGCTTTTCTGCCTACAACGGGGGTCAGCAGCCTGTGGCTCTTTAGCGCTGCCCTAGTGGCTCCCTGGACCACAGACCCATTCACCCAGTCACACACACATTCACACACTGGCGCCTGCCTACCACCAGAGGCAAGGTGGGGTTCAGTTTCTTTCCCAAGAACACTTCGACTCATGGGCATGCAAGGCGGGAATCGAACCTGCAATCTTATGATCATGCGTCGACTCCCCCTACCGCTGCACCACGGCCGCCCCATTATACCCTCATTTTAAACAATTAACTGCAATGTTGTGGTTCTCTTGCCTCCAGAATTTGTTTTTTTAAATCCTGTTTGTGTTTTGACGATGTAGATTACGTCAATAATTGAGAGACTGATAGTCTCTAAAATCCCCTTTACGATTCGAAATAAAGCCTAAAGTAGGACAAGTACTTTGGCCAAAATTGACCACACTCACAACAATATCCAAAGAATGGGTGACTGGGCAGGATAAATTAAAAGTACGAGGTTTCTCTGGTTCAACCACCTGTCAACCAGAGAGAAAAAACAAACAGAGCTGTAATTCAGAAAGTTAAGGTCTAAAATTTGACTTGAGGGTCGACAAAACCATTGGAACCAAGGGGATTGATTTTAACTCAGTGATGTAAACTACTAGATTAGCAAGTGGGTAGCACCAATATGTTGTTCCCATACCTGCCCTTGGAAAAAGGAACCACTGGAGTATCCATGGTAATCCAGGGCAGGGACCATGAGGAAGGGACTACAGGTTGAAAAGGTTTGTGGTGACATCAAATGTACTATAACTTGGAAGGTTTTAGGAGTTCCAAGTTTACTGTGGTTGGACATGGGTCCAACATTACTAAGGGGCAGGAAAAAACTGTTTGGGTACACAGGACAATAGCCAATGATCCTTGAACCTTGAGGCACTTAAAAAGGGCATACGGCATCAGGCATGGGAATGCAACCAAACCTTGAGAAGGCACAGGGAACCGCTGGAACATTCCTATTTTCTTTGTAAAACGCAAGGCACCCTGCAATAGGCTTACCCTGGGACAGGCCCCTCGTTCTGGAATGATTTTACCCCACAAAAGGGCCCTCACCCAAGAATGAGTTTACACCAAAAAAGAGCACTCACCCTAGAACGAGTTTACCCCTCAAAAAGGCCCTCACCCTAGAATGAGTTTACACCGAGAAAGGGGCCTCACCCTAGAACGAGTTTACCCCCCAAAAGGCCCTCACTCTAGAATGAGTTTAAACCGAAAAAGGGCCCTCACCCTAGAACGTGTTTACCCCCCCAAAAGGGCACTCACCCTAGAATGAGTTTACACCGAAAAAGAGCACTCACCCTAGAACGAGTTTACCCCCCAAAAGGCCCTCACTCTAGAATGAATTTACACAGAGAAAGGGCCCTCACCCTAGAATGAGTTTACACCGAAAAAGGGCCCTCACTCTAGAATGACTTTACACAGAGAAAGGGCCCTCACCCTAGAATGAGTTTAAACCGAAAAAGGGCCCTCACCCTAGAATGAGTTTACACCAAAAAAGGGCCCTCACCCTAGAACGTGTTTACCCCCCCAAAAGGGCCCTCACCCTAGAATGAGTTTACACCGAAAAAGAGCACTCACCCTAGAACGAGTTTACCCCCCAAAAGGCCCTCACTCTAGAATGAATTTACACAGAGAAAGGGCCCTCACCCTAGAATGAGTTTACACCGAAAAAGGGCCCTCACTCTAGAATGACTTTACACAGAGAAAGGGCCCTCACCCTAGAATGAGTTTAAACCGAAAAAGGGCCCTCACCCTAGAATGAGTTTACACCAAAAAAGGGCCCTCACCCTAGAACGTGTTTACTCCCCCAAAAGGACCCTCACCCTAGAATGAATTTACACCGAGAAAGGGCCCTCCCCCTGGAATTATTTTACCCCATAAAAGGGTCCTCACCCTGGAAATAATTTATCCCCCAAAAGGGTCCTCATCCTGGAATGAGTTTACACAGAAAAAAGGGCCCTCACCCTGCAATGAATCGACCCCCCCCAAAAAATGTTTACCCCAAAAAAAGACCCCTTATCCTGGAATGAGTTATCTCTGAGACAGTGCCTTGGTAGTGAATTGAGTTTACCTGAGGACAGGGTCCAAGAGAGTGCTACCATTCCAGTGGTGTCTGGTCCAACTGGCCCGTGAAAGTTAAAAGGTAACTTTTATTGGACAACTAATCAATAAAATGTTTAGACAAATTAACTAAATTATGATGTTTTTACATCGAACTTATCTTAAAAAACCAGCTTAGAAGGGGACATCTAGTGGGCAATGAGAGTCATCACAATTTCTCAATAGTACAGGATGTTTGCAATAACTACAGACTACAGATATAGTCCTGTTATGCTATTCATCATTTATAAACATGAATTTAAATAAGCGGAATTGCAAACTGTGTATAAGACACTAAGTCAAACTTTAGCTACAAAAATAGTTGGCCAAGAATAAAATTTAAAAAATTGGATTTGAAAGAAGTGAATGGGTCCAGTTTTTAAAACTTCTTCTTCAGCCTTTTTAGATGTGTTATATGTGGATAAAAACATGAAACTTTCTTCTGTGTGGCCATAGACAAAATCCAAAGCTCTAAAATAAAGCAGATGCTGCCAAATGACTTGGGACTAATCTAAAAAGAAGGTGTACTAGTCAAGAACCCAATCGGTTGTAATAATGTTGCTCTTTGAGGTAGATTCAATCAAAGAATATTTGATTTTGAAGAGGTTAACGTCCTTCCGGTAGGGGGTAAATGTCAAACACTATCTGGATTTGGGATAAGTGTCTCTCCAGTGAGCCGAAAGACCTGCTGTTTGGCGTCTTTGACGCACAAAGGTCCTCAGATATTACAGCTGCGGTAATATCCTCTGGCTTTTTTCACTTTGAAGTTTAATTTGGTCGAAGGAGATGGTTTGATCTCTCAAAAGGTGGACATCTTAATTTTGTACCCAAAAAAAAAAAAAACGCTGCTACCGAACAGCTTTGATGTGCTACTCTTCATTTTCTGCAGTGAAGTGTTCTGGGAGAGAAAGAGGAAAAATTCAAGGGGGTTAAATTAGCCTTAATATCAGGCCCGTGTGACAGTGTTTTTATCTGCTAATTTCTCAAGCATCATAATGAGACGGAACCGAGCGATGGAGCGATTTGAATTTAAATGATATAATACTCCAGATAGCCCTAATTCACCCATACATATTTAATCTGACATATTATCTTGCTCCTGCGATGACCTGATGGGAAGTGACAGCTCGGCCGCTGTGCAGATAGGAAGGGGCGAGCTGAGCAGAAAAGGTGATGCTGAATTGGGTCTGGGCAATCAGAGACACTTTATGTACCGAGAGAGTTTTAAAAGCAAAAATTTGCTTTTAAAACAATACAGAAAAAAACACTAACTTTGCCTTTTGACCTGCCCTCACTGGCTGAGGGGCTGCCACACGCCGCTCTCTCTCTCCACCCTGGCCAGAGCGGCACATAACAAATTCCTTATAAGAAAAACAACTCTTTTCAAAATGGCGGCTTTGTGCTGGTTCTATCTCCATAGCAACCATTTTATTTTTTGGTCTCCTTTAGCTGACAAACTAGTCTATGTAACTTTTGGTAGAATCTGCAAAAGTAAATTTCTAATTTCCTTAGCAACTGAGGTTTTTTGTTGATCACATCCACATTTCTAAGATGCTTGTATCATGTGACATATGGTTGGGTTCAGTTTTAGCCAGGGAACAGATTAATGTATTCAATCTTGACAGCATTCTGCTAAAAACAATGAACTATCAACAGGGAAGCCCCACTTTTGCGAGCTTGCCATGCTAACACTGATTAAAATCAACAACCCCCTCCCCCCAAGAAGCTTCCTATTGATGCTTGAGGTATTAGGAGGAACTAGACCAAAATCCCCAACTTTAAATTATCTTGAACCAAAGATGTTTTTGTTTTGCTTTTTATTCAAGATGGCGGCCTCTTCTTGAGATCGAAGGTCAAAGAAACTTCAGCAATCAAATGTTTTAAATGTTGTCCATCAGGCTCCACCTACTTTTATTGAGCTGGTCACTTAGTTCAGTTACCATGTACAGTCAGCGGTAATGACAGTAGTCAAAGGTTTAAGCAAGTTTTCACAGGTTTGACATTATTTCGTTGCCATGGCGATGAGTTTGGAATCATTGTCACGCTAGAAGTTTTCTCATGGGCCTGTTTGTCCTTTCCATCATATAGACCGCCCTGTCCCCTTTAGAGAAAAACAGCGCCAAACCATGATGTTTCCACCTCCGTGCGCTTCATTGTTCCCCATTCAAAAACAACCAGTGGGGTTCATACCAAATAGTTCCATTTTAGTCTCATTTGACCACATGACCTTTTTCCCTGTCCACCTCTAGATCGTCCAGAACTTGAGACATAAATTTATAAACAGTTTGAATCAATACTGTTTTTCAAAATAAAGGACAAGAGGAAAAAAAATGATAGCAATGCACATATATAATTTCCTTTTATGAACATTTGAAGAGGTTAACCTGATAGTCTGATAATAAATTGTTTGTCAAATAGACAAAACATGTAAGTAGAGACCAGATAAAGTATGCTGTCTTTTTGTTGGACTTTTTCTGACTTGTGAGGCAAAAAATAACCAAATAAATAAAAAAACAACATTGTCAACACATAGAGCCAGGCTGTGTTGGAATCTGTGGACTGAATGCTCCTTTTATTCCCTCATTGGTTGGATTGTAGCCACTCTAGTCTCAGAAAAACCCCATTCTGCACTTTTTGATCGTCCTTTTAGCTCAAGCGGAACTCAACCTGTGTGTCGTACCTCCCGCGCAGACCATAAACGGCCGACTGTGTTCTTTGTACGGTGGCATAATTGCTGCTATAGTACATAGGAAATAAGAGCTCTGCTCAATTAAGCAACATTGCACAGCTGAGGACCGCACCTGTGCAACATCGGAGTCCCCGCCGTTTCCATCGCAGATAACACGGCCGATTACCCTCCGGAGTGTGCGGGCGCGGCGCTTACCGCCCGTACCTGCAGCCAAGGCCACACGCAACTGCATTGGGTTTAATTGCTCTCTGGGTGTTAATACCAACTCGCCGTGTGTGGAGAGTTTCATTTTTGGACGAGCAGAGCGCCGGCTGCGGAACAGTCGGGTGGGATCCACAGGCGTTGTGGGAACCTGCCGTTCCGGGAAGGAGGTCCCGCTGCTTCCTGTATGAGACGTCGGCTGAAATTACCTGCTCTCATTCAGAACCGCGTAACCCAGCGGGCCGTGACTTCCCACAAACTTTAAAGGCGGGGAGGTAACAGAGGGCATTCACTCCTCCTGCCGTCCTTGTGTGTCAGTGAAAATGTACTCGTAAATTGCCTCGAAAAACTCAACACTTTCTAGTAAAGTGGGCTTTTTTTTTATTAAACCACGTCCCTTTTAGAAACCAAGCATAGGGCACTAGACATCCCATGAAACCTTGCTATTGTGCTTTAGTCACTATTTGGAATATGAAATCATTTAGTCTCTGTTTTAGGTCAATAAAATATCCTTACGTTGTAATGAGATTGTAAGGTGCACAACAATCCCATATTATGAACCCTCTGCCACCGTGCTTGATATGTATATGTCTGATCGTTGGAGGTTTTTGTTTAGTGACAGTAAAACGTCTCCACTTCATGATAATACTTGTAAGATGTACAATAATCCCACATTATGAAGAGTCCACTGCCGTGCTTGAAAATGATGGTTGGTTAAACCGTTTAAATTTTTCTGTTTTGTCTCAATAAAATATCTTCACATTATAAGAAAATGGCAAGATGTCAAAAAATCCCACATCATCAACCTTCCACCACCATGCTTGACACGTGAAATGGTTTACAAAAGCAATAACATCATTTAGTGTTTTTTTTTTTTTTTGTAATTTTTTTTTTTCAAACACAAAGCAAAGCAATACACTCGAAAGGGAGTGGCTAGAAGAAACTTCTTGAATGTTTCCACCCCAGTTTTGTTTGAGGCAATGAAATAAAGTGTTATAACACAACAGCAAGATCAGGAAAATCCCACATTATGAACCCCCCGCCACCATGCTTGATGTGTAAATTTCTTGTTGGATCAAACCATTTAGGCTTGTATTTTATCTCAATAAAGTAAACTCACATGACAACACAGCAAGATGCAAACCAATCTCACATCATGAACCCTCCGCCACCATGCCTGACATGTGAACTGGGTGATGAAAACTTAAAAGTTTTTGTTTTTTGCCAGTAAAATATATTCACATTATAACAGGACGGCCAGATGTAAAACAATCCCACATTATGCACCCTCCGCCACCTTGCTAGGCAGTCATTTTTATTTTTGTTGGATAAAACCACTGAATTTCTTCTTTTGGTCAGTAAAATAGTCTCACATTACGACAATACAGAAAGATGCTAATCAATCCCACATTATGAACCCTCCACCACTGTGCTTCACATGTAAACTTCTTCACATGTGCGACGGAGAATGCTAATGATTTAATCACAGGTTATGATAATCTAATGAGGCTGAAGGGTTTCTTCATACAATCGTTTTAAACAATGAAACATTGAACATTATTGTGCCAACATTATGAACCCTCCACCACCATGCTTGACATGTAAACTGGTTTAAATGTGTGACTAGGATGCTGAGTTTGACACGTATTGTTTTTTAGCGTTCAAAGTTGCAGACTTATATATATAGATAAACTAAACGCCCTCTTCCACGGGTGGTTTCTCCTCCAAGCTAGGGTCCTCCACCATCTACCTTTTTTTTGTTTACAACTTAAAAGTGAGCATTTTAGATCAATTATTGATCATTTCTCTACTTTCCTTAAACTAAAGATCCAAATTTAAGTTAAGGCATTTATTTACATAAACTTCATCTATTCAATTCCATTTATTTATATTTAGTTCAATTTTATTTATATAGCCCAATATTACAACAACAGCCATCTCAAAGGGCTTCATATGGATAATTGTATAGGTAATTGTTCATTTCAAGAATGGACCAGAAAATGGCCACAACTTTAAGCTACAGGCGTTGCCCCACAGACAGCCACTACATAGATTTTGCGCATGTTGCATGGAAGAAAATTGGTCGTTCATGACTATACATGGAAAAAGTGGGAAAAGTGGTGGTCTGTGCATGAAATTTTCACAGATGTATCATGAATAAACCACGCAAAAAATGCACAATTGCATGAGATTGTCATAATTGTGTAAAAACTACGTAAAATACACGTAAACTGCAGATCTCTCAACTATCCACACACTTTGAACACCAAAACCACATAAAGACCCGTCGGTCGATACTCTCGACAGACGAATGAATGCAAGAAACACTTGTGCATTACCACGCATGTATCACGAAGGACCAAAATTCCATACATAGAAAATTCGCAAAATGTACGTAGTGGCTGTTGGACACTGCCTTAAAGAAGCGCGGGTCACAAGGATATTAAAAAAACTGATGGAAACCCTTAAGCTGGTCACCTCATTTACTTTTTCATCCTTACTTTTAGAGCTTGTTGTAGGAAATATCGCCCCCTGGTGAGCAGGCGGTGGGACTGCCATTTTTTTCTCTGTTGGTACTGTTTATTTGTATTTTTTTTAACTTTTTAAATTTTTTTTTCTTCCCCCACTTGTTCTGTCCAACAACTTAGCAAACAGATTAGAGCTGCAGGCCTTTTGTGTTGGACAGGTTTTACTATCACAAAAAGAGGTTATAGAACTTTAGAAGCCAGAGTGTAGATCTGAATTAACCCCTTTTTGTTGTAATTATTTATTTCTTTATTTGTTATATTTAGTGTGTGTGGGGAGGAAGAGGGAAAATGTGTGTCGGGGGTGGGGGTGGGGGGGTGGAAGAGAGTAAAGGGAAGAAAGGTGAAAAAAAAAGGGAGGGATACAAGCACTGATTTGGATCAGTTATTCTTTTAAGCTGAAACAATTATACCAGATCTGCTGGAAAGACAAATATTCCATCATGGGTAAAAATCTGACACGAAGATGAGTGGAAAATATCTGTCCATCAATACACTGTAGGTTAGAAGGAGGGATGAAGCAGACAGGGAGCAGTGTGGCAGTGTGCACGTGCACGTGGAGGTGGAGATACATGCATGCTGCCGAAGTGAACCTTGTGTTGTGGGAAACCAGATCCTACCCAGCCAGAGCAGCCAGACCAGGAAAGGGGAGGAGAGGCCCCCCAAGGCCAGGGCCCCCCTCACACCGGACCCAGGCAGCCCGGGAGGGGGGGAGGCGGGGACCGCCCACCCGACCAGCTAGGCGCAGAGAAGGCCCCCCTACAGGGGCCCCCAGAACGCCCAGAGGCATAAGCGAACCCGGTGTCCGGCCCCCAGGCCACAGGACAGGAGCGCTTAGCCGCACCAGGCGGCAGCCATGGGGGCCGCCGGACGCCGAGACAAGGGCCAAGGACGAAGCCAGGGCCCCAGAACCCGAGAGCCGCCCACCACCCGACCGGTGCCCCGTGTCCGCGAGCCAGCCACGGCACGCGACCCGAGCAACCCAGAGATCGCCACGCACCCACAGCCACCCCCCATAACCCTACCCACTACAACCCCCCCCCCCCCTCCCTAAACATACGGACCTGGGGGCTGGCTCACTGGAACCCTCTGGGGCTTTCCCTTCCCATCACAGAGAGGGTAGGGCACTTAAAGGGTATGGTACTGTTTATTTTAACAATTAATACAAAATAAACAATACTTTTCTTAAAATATTTGTATTCATTTTTTACCATTTTCTTAACAAAAATATATATTTTTGGCCAAACATTAGAAAAAAAAGCATTTATAGTTACTGGTAAAAATAAAATATGTAGTAAAGTTGCATGCAACAAACAAAAGTAATCAACCAGCATACTTCAAACACGAGTCCACTTTTTCTGCCAACAATTGGCTCTTCCATCCCTCTACAGCTGTACAGAGTTTTCCATAGTATCCATGAAAGCATCAAACAGAGAGATAAACCACGGTCCAGCCCAAACACAACCGCCAGTTTGTGTTGGCAACATCGCCTCTGCAAAGGAAGGGAGAGAAAAAAAAAGGAAAAAGTTGGTTAGCAGATGTCGGTTGTTGTGTTTCTCGTGCGGGTTTTCTGGTCTATCAAACAGGGCTTATCAGAATAAAGTGCTTAAAAGCTTTTCACACGCCTGCTGATCTGAACCGCTTTTTGGCTTGATGTGGAGACCAAACAAACCTGTAATGATGCAAGCTTGTGCAAAGATGTCCCCGCCAGACAAACAACAACAAAACAAAAAACAAAAAAAAAGAAAAAGAACACGCTTCATGTTTTTATTAATGTTGTTTGGTGTGGATCTAAGCACTACGGCGCTCCCGGAGAGGTAATAAGTGGACGGTCTTCAAACAGGAAAGCAGGAGCGCCGTCATCTGTTGTGTACGACCCCCCCTATCGACCATAGGGCTGACGATACCGTTGAACTTTTTTGCGACTTTTTTTTTTTTTTTAAAGTAAGGTTGGATGTGTGGGGGCGGGAGACGTCCTCTCAAGACCTGGCGACCTCATTTCCATGCAAAGGAACCCCACCACCACCACCACCACCACTACACACACACACAACCCATCCGTCACCCCCTCTGAAGTCCCAACTTCTGGCTGACACGAAGCCAAAGCCAATCAAAAGACCTGAATTCTATTTGTTTTGTTTCAAGGGACGACGACAAAGGGGACTCAAGGTCTTCTTCAAGATGGCTCTGAAGTCTCAGACTTGTGGAGTGGTGGTGGTGGTGGGGGGGGCAGTAAGAGGGAATAAGAAAGAGGGAGGACCACGGCTTTCAAGTGTACGTCCTTGGTGGGACCTTTGCCGCGATGCCAGGTACACCGCTTTTAGGAGAGTTTCAGGAACGGCGGTCTGTTTTTTTTTCCCGTTTTTTTTTTTTTTTTTTTTTTTCATGTCGGATGGGAGTTATTAATATTCTCAAAGACAGAATTTTTCTTCCCCCGGATTGAAATAATGGATCATACTTAAAAGGGGAAGAACTCATTTCAGGTTTTAATACGGTAAGCCTGTTGGAACCAATTATTGGAGGTGCTTTGCCATTGTCATCTTGCATTTCTCCTTGAGGAGATTAACTGGCAGCACTGAAAAGGCCCTCTCTGTAGCCGGGATTTCTCTCATTCCGAGAATCTGCCTGAAATGAAATCATTTTCTTGATTTCCCTCTGTGTGTGTGTGTGTGTGTGTGTCAAGTTCCAGCGCGTTCCACGTATTTTGGCGCTGCGTTCTACCTAATTATTGCAACTTGATCCGAAAGCAGGAGTGTCCTAATCCTCTGCTGTACTGCAGAAATCCGGTTTCAGAAACTTTTGGTAATAAATTTGGACGCTTCTAATGAGAGACTTGGGAGAGGGGGGGGACTGTGTCGGCAGAAGGACGGCTTCCCTCGGAGGCTCCGCCATTTCTCTGTTTGTCAGTTTGTGCACAACTTGGGGAAAGTTTGATGGAGTCGTGCAAAGAAGTCGTCTCCAGCTTCTGAACTTGTGCTGTTGGGTTTCAGAGCTACTTCTTAGCAAGTCTTCATAAAAATATTGTTAGCATCTTATCGGGAAAGGAAATCGGACGATGCTAATTCAAAATGAGCATTTTGTAGGGATGTTTCCTGGTCCTTTCTGTCTCGTAACATAATTCTGATTTTTCTTAAATTGGATTTACAGACAAATGGGGTAAGACTACACCACGGAAGTTAGCTTTAGAGCTAAGAATTCAGCAGTTTGTCATTCAAAAAGCCACGCCCCCCAATGGAGCCAAATTTCTAAATTTAAAATGAAATCAAGTTCACAAAATTGTTTGGGAACAACAGTTTAATAATTAATAAATATGTTTTATGTATAAACCAATCAAACCATGGGTAGAAATGTAATATTTATTCATATTTAAGATTTTCATTTTTTATTCTAGTATTATTTTAGTATTAATATTAATAATAATTTATTTCCCATTGATTTGAAGTGAGTTAGAATCCCTTGAGCACCACTTGAAGGCAACTACTGACGCAACTAAAGGCCCGTACACACCGGGACGAATTTCGCCGACGAAAATCGCCGGCGAAATTCGCCTCCTGACTAAACAAAGGGCACCAATGAGAGTGTGCACACCGACGCGAAAAAACGCCACGCGTCAAAGCGTCAAAAAAAACAAACGCCTCGGGTTCGTTTTTTCTTTTTGACGCCTCGCGTCGAAATCTATTCGACCAATGAGAATGGCGCTTTTGCTCACGTGTCTGGAGCTTCTGAAGTTACAGTAAAACACAACTTGGGGGCGCTCAAACACAACACTGCCTTTCTGAGCACACATACCAACAAAGAAGATAGACGCCAAGTAGCGGCTACACTACCGCAAAGAAATAATGATGGACATTCTAAAATATCCCCGAAAACGCTCATGATACATTTTCAGCTCTTGTACCAGTCGATAAAACTCACCATGTTCTTCTCTTCTCGTAACTATGGGATGTACCGAAAATCGGCGTCTTTTCCGGCGTCTTTCATTATTCAACAAAACAATAATTTCTTCATCATTGGAACTGGAGCTGGAGCTACTGGTGCTTGAAATATTCATGTTTTCTTTGTTTGATTCTGACAAGCGTGTGAATACTGACTCTCTTCTTCTGAGTGAAAACCACCTTGTGTACAGGAATATTTCTGTTTGACATTAAGCGCCATCTAATGTCAGGGAATGAAATTGCATGTTCAGTCGGCTCATCGTCAGCGAAAATCGCCTGGGTGTGAACACAAAAGACGCGGCGAAAAACGCTGGCGAATAACGCCAGGCGAATATTCGTCCCGGTGTGTACGGGCCTTAAAGCAACGTTTTTAGTCAATATACAAAAAAAATGTAGAAGTGTGAAGAAAATTGTAATTGTTCTCATGTTTTTTATTGTTGGACATTTACATTGCTTTTAAATGGGTTTAATCCCCTCAAACACCTCTTAAAGACACCAACTGATGCCACAAAAGCAACTTTTTTTGTCGTAATGGAATAAATATTTAAATGTCTGAAGAAAATTGTCATTTTTTAAAACATTTTTTAATTATTTGATATTCCAGTTGATTTTAAATGGGTTATGACCTCTTGATCACCACTTAATACCAACTGCTAATGCAACTAAAGCAACATTTTTTATCCTTCAT
Organism: Oryzias curvinotus; assembly: GCA_023969325.1. Taxonomy (NCBI): domain Eukaryota; kingdom Metazoa; phylum Chordata; class Actinopteri; order Beloniformes; family Adrianichthyidae; genus Oryzias; species Oryzias curvinotus. Next base: position 13,667,914 of record CM043707.1, on the reverse strand, counting down.
AAAAAAAAATATATTAGAGCTGTTAAGAAAATTTTTCATTTTTTTTATAACATTTTTTAATTATTTGATATTCCCATTGATTTTAAATAGGTTAGAACCCCACAAACACCTCGGAAAGGTATTAAAGCAAGGTTTTTAGTGGTCATAGAAACAATATTTGTGTGAAGAAAATTGTATATTTTTTCCATGTATTTTGATTGTTGGATATTTCCGTTAATTTCAAATGGGTTATGACCCCTTGAGCACCTCTTGCAGGCAACTACTAAAGCAACTAAAGCAACATTTTTAAACGTTATAGGAAAAAAAATATTCAGATGCACAAGGACAAGTTTTTTTTTTATTTTTATTAATTGATATTACCATTGATTTCCAATGGGTTAGGACCGTTTAGGCACCTCAGGCACATCAACTGATGCAACCAAAGCTAATATTTAGCCTTCCTGGAAAAAACAATGTAGAGGTGTGAAGAAAATGGTAATTTTTTTTCATGCTTTTTGGCCCCCTCATCTTGGTTTTTAAAAACTTTTTTCAGATATTTGCACAAAAGATTTTATTTTCAAAGCAATATTTAACGATCAACTGATCGAGCTTCGTTTGCAAGTCTGTGCGGTTTTCCACTACTTGATGTTTCTCTGGAATGGAAAATAAATTGGTACCCCTCTAGCAGCTTTTATATTTTAAAAACAACTATTGATGCCACTTAATTAACATTTTCATCTGATATTTAAGAATAAACGAGAGGTTTAAAGAATATTGTAATATTTCCTCACTCTTTTTGTCAATGTGCAGTCAGTGACTCGGTCCCTCCCACACAAATGAGTAAAATTAATGGGAAATTTTGCCCCTCAGCCTGGTTTATATATGTAAACATATATATATATTAGATATACACACAAAGGATTCAGTTTTAAAACCATATTCGTCAATAAACCAATTAAGTGTACGTTTTTGTAAAGTCTACTTTTGAATTTGCTTCTTTTTTAAGTCTCCATACAGTAGCAAGGGCCCCCAAATCCAGGCCTCGAGGGCCGGTGTTCTACACGTTTTCCAACCAACCTGCCACTGAAGCTCCATATTGGCTAAACACACCCGATCCAGGTAGTTGACATCAGATGAGGCAGGGTTTCTGGAAAACCAGCAGGAGGCCGGCCCCTCGAGGCCTGGATTTGGACACCACTGGTCTATAGGGGAACAGATTCCTAACCCAACCCATGTCTTGCAATAGTCTGAAATAAATGTTTTGCTTAGACACAAAGGAATATGACTCCCCTCTTGACATCACTACACTACCTCCACCGTGCATTTTGGCCAAGATATTATCCAACTGCATGCTATAACACCAGGAACGCTACCCTGTTCATTCGCCAAATGCATGTTTTTGGAATTTGAAAAGGTTGTTTGTCGCTACAAGGTTTATTTGTAAAACATTGCAAGTATAAGATAATAGTTTATCAGTTTATTAATTAAAACTGTTACTGATTGACTTACATAGATACCGTTTTTTTTTTTTTATAAGTAAGCAAGTAAAAGGTAAACAAGACTCCAGACTGATCAATCATCTCAGCCGATGTTATTTAACTTTTCCCTGATTGCAGTTGGGTCCCAGTAACGGCAGAGTTTTCTATTTCTTCATCCAGCGATTCCCACAAACGGTCCAACACTCTTCGAAGGAAGCCGACAGGACTCGGATCGCGCACCTCATTCCGCCACATCCTCCTTTGTCATCTTCAGATTCCTCACCTCCCCCCTCCCCCCTCCTCCACCCTGCCAGTACCAGCAGTGAGCGGCGTCCTCGGATCATTACACCCCAAAGAAATTTAAGCGCGGGGACGCCATTTAAATTCTTTTTCTCTCCCTCCCCCTCCCCGAAACGCAGTCAGTCATTAGAAATCCGAGCTGTCACGGCGATGCCATTTTTGGTGCGGAGTGTTTGTTGCCTCATTTCTTTTAATTTTATCTCCATTAGCTTAATTCTTTTTTAATATTTCCATCTAACGAACTTTACAGTCCATTTTGTCTCAGTGTCTTGCTAAGCGAGTTTTATGAAGCAGGCAGTTGGCTTTTCCCATTTGCGAGCGGCGGAGAAAGTGCGTATGTGTGTTTGGGAGGGGGTGGGAGGGTAGGGGTGTAATGGAGGAGCACGCCGGCGCCTTTGTCAGCGTATTTTTTTTGGCACCTTAGCTAGCAGTTCTGCCTCTTCGTCTCGATTGTACAAGCAAACAACAGCGTGGAGTTCATTAACGACAAGCTAATTAGGGCGAATCCCTCAGAAGACCCGCCGTCGACTTACCTTCACTCGTCTTATACCTCCTTGATTTTGGCCTCCAAAGCCTTTGAGGCTTAATTGGCCTCCGGTTGGAACAAAACAAAAATCTCTCATCCTACTTTTTTTTGCTTTTTGTTCCTTAAAAGGGCCACAGTCCCAGAGGAAAGCCGCCGCCGTACATTTGTCTCCTCATTACAGTTCGAGGATGCGACGATGTCGTTCCACAACGGGGTGCGACGTGGCGCCATGAATTGACTGAATCATTCCTGCGTCTGCCCAGAGGTTGTGAGCTTCCCCATTAGCAAAATGGCCCTCCAACCCTTTTGTTAATGCAGTTTGCCTAATTGGTCGCCATCAGTATACAGATGAGACGCGTTAGCCTGTCTGCGGAGAGCGTTCAGGATGTATTTATTTTAATACTCTCTCACGGTTCCTCTTCATTGCTTTGTTGTCCACAGAAGAAACTCTCGGAGGAGCGGCTGCTCCACAGATTTGGGGTTTCTGACGAGACGTCGGCTAACCTGAAGGTTACCCTGAGCTTTGGCTTTCTCCTCCCCTTATGTCTCTGGTGGTGGTGCGGCTCCACCCCAGGGAGAGAAGCGACGTTCCCCGCTGCACCGGCTCTTCGTCTGTGTTTAATTACAGCGGGAGGCTGAGTGTTCTGCTGCTCTGATGAGAGTCAGAGAGGAGGTGACCTTAAACCATGCCATTCGCAGAGTAAGTTTGGAATGAAATGAAGACATGACTGGAAGCCTGTGAGGAAATTCAAGCTCTTTTTAACACAGAAGTTCCATGCTATGGCTAAATCACACATAGCTTAGTCAACATGTGTAAAATAAGAATAAGCCAATCATTAGGGAGGCTTTAAATGTAGATTTTCTCTGCTTTTCGGCTCTTCTCATTACCTATGTAAGCACATTTTGAGATGATTATCTCAAACCTGCCTCAAAAAAGCTTAAAAGTCCCTGACTCAGAAGATTGGACAATTGAAAAGAAAATTATAAAGATGCTTTAGGAAGATTTGAGACAGAAACACATTTGAAACAGATCTAGGTTTGATTAAAGTCTGAGACAGGTTTGAGATAGCTTTACGACAAGTTTAAGACGGGTTTGAGGTAGGTTTCCGAAGTGTCTGAGATAAGTTTGACATGAGTTTGAGGGAGCACTGATACAGTACTGGGACAGGTCTGAGAAAGGTTGGAGACACATTTGAAATATATCTCAAACATGTTTGAGATAGACATGTTTGAGACAGATTTGAAACAGGTCTGAGATAGGTCTGGGACTGCTTTAAGATGGGTTTGGGAAGTGTCTGAGACAGTCTTGAGACAGTTTTGGGACAGGTTTGTTTAACGTTTGAGACAGGTTTGAGATAGGCTTCATGCAGGTTTGAGACAGGTTTCAGATATTTCTGAAACATGTCTGAGACATGTTTGAGATAGACATCTTCAAGACAGATCTTGAGATGGGTTTGGGACAGTTTGAGACTGGTTTGACATGGGATAGAGACAGCTATGAAATATTTCGGACAGGTTTGATTAAAGTCTAAAACAGTTCTTAGGTTTGAGATAAGTTTTAGAAATATCTGAGACAAGTTTGGCATTGGTTTGAGACAGCAATGAGACATGTCGAGGACATGTTGAGACATATTTGAGACATGTCTGAAATATGTCAGGTACAGGTTTGACACAAGCCTGAGACAGTTTTGGGACAGGTTTAAGACCGATTTGACATGAAATTGAGACAGCTCTGAGGCCAATTTGAGACACAATAGCGACAAACTGACAAAGGCTTTGAAATACAGTTTTTGCCACAATTCTCTGTTTCCTTGCCCTCTTCACATTAAATATGTGAACCCATTCTGTGATGAATGTCTAAGACTTGAACGTGTTTCACATGTCCAGCAAAACACCATTAATGTATGTTTCATGTCTTCAATGTACGTAGAATCCTAAAGCCGTCTTCAAAATTTGCGTAAAGCCTAAAATTGTGTGCATCTACATAGACTTTTTTATTGGCAGCAGTCACTTGAATGCGCATTGCCAATCCCCCCAGCTTGAGACGTAGTGACAAAGTTTGCCATCTAAACATATGTAGATACATGCTACACATTAAAAGAAGCCGTCTGCTCCCGTCGACCTTACCAGCTCGACATACGAGCCGTCAAAAGAGCGATATGAATCTGCGCTGTAATTCACAGAAAAAGAGATTAGAAGAAGATAATGGTCTCATATCTCAAAAGTTAACAGTGAGGCCTGCGTGAACTGTGAATAATCTTATAATTACTGATCTAATGCCATTAGGCCTGACAGAAATAGAGAAAGCAACGCTCGGATAAGGCACAGTTAATCAACTGTGCGCCCCTCGTCGGATCATCAGCACCCTCGCCATCGCGTGGGCCAAGGCCACGACTGATGGTAGGTATAAGTTTAAATGACAGCTTAAAGGAACATTACGCCGCTCTTATATTTGGTTAACTCTCCCCCTTTAGAACGGTTGAGAAACAGCCTTTTAATGCGCCTGAAAGTCTTTTCATTGCCCCCTCAATTTGTGAGAGTTTTTTGTCGTCCCCCCCCCCTCCCCCTCTTCCTGCCTGAGGCCATTTTTCTTCAGGGGAAATGTGGAAACTGAAGTTAACCTCACCTTGGCTTTGATCCTCTACCCTGGCTGTCGCACCTCTTTTTTTCCCCAGGTTGTTCAGACAATAAAAAAAAGAAAGAAACACAGTGCCGGAGGCTGCCGTCTCTGTTGTGGTTTTTTTGTATTTGATTTTATTTTTGTTTTCATCTTTGTGTAGGAGCAAAAAGCTGTGACAAAGTGCACACCCAGAGTTTGACGGACTAAAGAAAAGATCCACCCTCAGATTGTCAGCGCGCCGTTTGATCTCATCACTCAGTGATGTTCACTTTAATGGCAAAGACTTGTGGTTGACACCGTTTTTCTTCCGCGATTGTTGCAAAAAGAAAATGCCAGCTTTGTCTGTTCAACTGCTCATTTGGGAAAGGGACGGGTTTGATAAAATAATTGTGTTTGTGTCACCGTGTCTCGAGGCGGCTCCTGGGTAATTCTCACTAATAAATGTGACTTTTCCTGTTTCTTTTGTCGAAGTGACAGATTGGTTAAAAAAAGAAGAAAAAAAAAATGAGAGCGCTTCACTGGAAGCTAAAAGTTCAGACGGATTCTAATATGTGCCTGCACCTGAATTTAGTACAACTTTGCAAGTTGCCATGGTAACTACACAAAGTTCCCAATCAAATCAGTTAAAACCTCCATGTTAACTATGTTAAAAATATTCACATTTAACTGTATTACTACGGAAACAATTATTATTTCATTATTGAAAACTTGGTTAAAGTAATTACATTTATTATGTTTTGATTTTTTTTTAAGCTAACTCAAAGAATTTGGTAAATATAATGCTACGGTTGTAGAAGTTATATTATTTACTCAAGTGCTGAGTTAAAGCAAACTCTAACATTCCTATGCTGTCCAATGTGTTTGTTTTAGCAATGTGAGCAAGTGCAATCATGGTTGCTAAGAAAAAATTTAAAAATTAGTTTCATGTAGATAGCCCAAATTTGGAACACACACTTTTTAGGCTAAAAAAAGACTAAAATTGAATGGTTGCTATGGAACTTTATGTACACCAGTTGGAGTTTTTGTCCAAATATTTATTTTTACCAATTTTCTAAACAACAATTTTTATTGAGCTTTTGTTAAAATAATTGAAACACTTTTCTTTTAAGGTTACTCAATGGTATTGTGGTTGTTAGCTAAACACATTCTTTAGCTGACCAATGTGTCCATATTTAACAATGTGGGCAAGTGGTTGGTTGCTAAGGAATATTTGAAAAATTAGTTTCATGTAGAGACCCCAAATTTGGAACACACGTTTATCAGTCTAAGATATGACCAAGATTAAATGGTTGCTATGGAATTTTATGCAAGTCATTGCATAAAATTATATTGCAGTGGATCTTGTTTTATGATATTAAACTTCTAAAGAATTGGATGATAAAAGATATATTTTTTGTCAATTTTATTTGGCGGAAAAGTTTTTGTTGATGACACTGTGTGATATGTCTACCATGCAGGTTTTTTGCTAAAGTCAAAGCAATGCTAGGATATCTTAGTCCGACAGCTACGTTTAGCTTGTTGAAGCTTTTGTTTGTTTGTTTCTTGATTTTGCAGTTCATAAAAAAAAATAATAAAACCTTCTCAGCTAAAGTATTTTTTTTGCAATACTTATTACACATTTTAAAAAAATATATTGCCATACTGCTTAAATATATTATTATCTTTACTCCTTATCGTTAACATTTAACAGATTTTCTTGTTTATTTCTATCTCACAGTTTAGCAGAAAAAAAGTTACGTTTTACAAAAGTTGTTTATCTCCAAAGTTTACTTTTGTTGAAAGCAAACGCTACAATGTTTAATTTATTCACAGTCGAATTTCGTCTAAAGCTTTTTTACATTCAAAATCTTAGTAGAATAGTAGGAACTCAAAGCTAACAAGGTTGTTTATCCTTGTTTGTGTGTTTTTTTTTTTCTAATCAGACAACAAAATATGCATGCAAGCCAAGTTTAATGAAGTTCGTTCTTTTTTCAAACTCCGCGGTTTCTAAAAAACAAAGTGATCTGAAACTCCAGGAACAAACAAATGCCACAGAACGCTTTGGCGGTAATGGTGTGTCAGCAGAGTATCAAAATATTCAATTTGATTTCCAGGCGGTTACATTTTGTGAGCCGCCAGAGAGACTTTTGATTACTCGACCGACCAACTCTGTTGGACATTGGCTTCCAGGGGAATAAAGATGGTCGATAATTAGGGAAACGTAGGGATAGGGCGGATGAGCAGTAATGGTGGCGGATAGACTGACTTAGTCTCTGGGTGGAACTGCGATAATGAAGGCCTCTTTTTTTTTTTTTTTTTTTTTTGAGTTTCGACTGCAAGTGATGTATGCCCTAGCTCTCCAGGAGTGTTTTGTGGGTTACCAACTTTTAGTCGACTTGTTAGCTTTGTTGTCCGTGACAAAAAACCCTCCTCATGCTTGCGTTGCATGGTCAAAGCCCTGTAAGACGCGTACAACATCACTCACTGCTTTAACTTAAGAATGGTGTTGAACTTCATGAACTGGCTGTTGACAACATTTCTGGTTAACACTTTATTCTTGTTTTAGTTGACATTATTTTTCTTGTATTGGATGGAAAAAAAAATGGGTCCAGCTCTGAAGCGATAGAATAGGTCAACGGTACGATGGACTTGAGGTGAAAGTTGCATTCTGTTCATCTTTTGATCATTTCGAGCAAGAGTACAGTATTTTTCAAACCATAAGGCACATTTAAACTGCTTTACTTTTCTTAAAAGTCAACAAGGAACCAAATGAACAAACTATGGTTGTATGTACTGACCTGGAACCGATATTCTGTGATCCATACATCAAAATGTTTTCATGCATTTTTGGAGAACCACAAAGTCATACGGTCTAACAAATTGTTGAAGCCTTAGTCAGAAACCCGGTGCAGTGATAGGGCCTTTACAGTTTGGTCTTGCTCAACACACCTGAGTAGATGGTGCGCCTTTGGTATTGGTACAGACATGTTTGTTGTTATTGCGCGCTTTAATCTGTACAGCAATGGGAGGTATATAATCTTTTTGAGGGAAGCTGGGTCAGTGTGTCCGAATTTTTGTTGATGATGTAGTAGTTCATGTTCAGGAGTGCTGTAGAATTTCTAACCTGGTAATGTTGGGTTGGAATGCTTACATACGTGTTGCTGCATGAAAATAGCAGTTTCTGCATTTGCATACTCCTGTCATAGTACCATCATGGTGTTTGTTTGTTTTTTGATGAGTACATTTCTTTATGGTAGTTCAGTAGTGTGTCCACAAGACTACGGTCATATTTGAGTGTGGATACAGTTGAGTTTATGGGTAAACTTCCTTTTCACTTATAGTTATAGTTTCATATCTCCATATAGATCAGGGTGGTATTCCAGGAAGCATGTTTAAACTAGCCTGACTTTAAGCCTGAACTCTGGCTGAAATCCGCCTGAACTTGCTTACTCTGGGTATGTCGGTTCCAGAAGACCGGATATGAGTTGGCGTAATTACACTCGACTTGGTAACCCTGGGTTAACGCACGTGCACAGCAGGTACATAAAGACATTCTCAATAGATCGCCGATTTCTGGAGTCACCATGGAAACGCGTTGAGAAAAAAAAAAGAAAGCGCGACACTTGAGACAGAAGTGAGACGGAGTCTGAGATTTTAATGACAGCGTATAACGATTATACGTTCATCAAAAAAGTAACACGGCTGCATCATCAAAAAAGAAAAGAGTTTCTGCTTGGAGAAAAATAACAGACAAAGTAAACGCACGAGTTTCTGATCTTGTTTCCATTTTCCTTGTGACACATATATAAATCTATATATATATATATATATATATATATATATATATATTGAACTCTCATATGTCTAAGTTTGAGCCGGTGAATATGCTAATTTTTATAACAATAAACAGGACGGTAAATGCACGGAGTGCAAAAATTAATTAAAGAATTTCCCATCATTGTACTTGCAGAATGAGAGTGTAGGGGTGCTATAAAAACTCATCATCCTCTCCTTCGCTCTCACTCATGGTGCTGAGACGTAAGCACAGTAGGACAAAATAACTCGGCAAAACACAGTAAAACAGCTAAACAACTAAATATATTTAGTCAAAAAGCCACACTTTCAACCCAAATCGTTCCAGACAGGCAAAGGGAATGATATCCCAGAATCCCTTGCGGTGCCGATCTAACAGCAGCACCAAAGTTACACCTACTTAATTGAATTAATTTGAATGAAAGGAAAATAATTGTCTGAAAACTATGTGTTATTTTTAAGGTGACTTAACAAAAAAATGATTTCTCTTAACTGAAGCAAATAATTAAGTTAGATCTAAGTAAACAAGTTTAATTTTCCAACATCCATATGTGGTCTTATCACCCTCTCACTGTGGAAAAAGTATTATCTGAGCTTCTTCATCCACTAAATCATCTTCAAATGGATACGCCATGCTGCTTCACCTCTCTCAAAACAAACTAAGCTTCAACTAAACCTGCTCCGGACCAGGTTATGTTCAGAGCATGAGTTCCCATGGCAACTTGACCTACCCTGAAACATACCTCCATTTCTGGAACCGAAAGCTGAGGTTATCAACCTCCTTAGCCTCAAACTTATCGTGGGAGCTAGCATAACCTGCTTTCTGGAATACCCCCGAGGTATATAACATCACACCAACTGCAGAAAATTTAAGTATGGATGATTATCACTACCTAAAGCAGGGGTGGGGAACCCTATAACACCAGAACTTTAGCTCCAGTGTTGACATTCTTTAAACAACCAAAACTCTTCAACAGTTTATGCAATCAACGTCAAGCTAACTGATTCTGAAGCGGAGAAAAGCAGTTTTGCGCTAATATGTAACGCTTTATGGTACTGATGTGTTGTAATTATGGGAGTTTTGAACACAGCAGTTCAAAACACGCATTTACAAACATTGTACACAGACTTTTTCATTGGAAGTTGTTGCCTGAATACATTTAATGGCCACATGTTTTGTACGTAAAACCCACAAAGGCTCGTAAAAACTTGCGTAGCTATGCATGATGCCAAGAGTTTTGAGCGCAGAAGCCTGAAAAACACATTTGCACCCACTTGCATACACTTTTCATTTGAAAGTAGCTGCTTGAACGCATTCAGTGGTCGCGTTTTGCAAACAAAGACGGAAAAAGGCTCGTAAAAACTTGCGTAGCTACACGTGATCATGAAAGTTTTGAATCCAAAAGCCGGGATCACATGCTTTTACATAGACATTTTATTGGAAGTCTGTCACTTGAACATGTTCGACAGCCACACGTTTTGAATGTAGAGCCCGAAAACAGTCGTAAAAACTTGCATAGCCAAGAATTATCATGAGAGCTTTGCAAACGGAAGCTCAAATAACGCATTTACGTGCGTTTACACAGACTTCTTATTGGACATAGCCGCTTGGACGAGTTCGACGGCCACACGTTTTGTATGTGGAGCTTAAAAATAGTCAGAAAAACTTGAATGGCTTTGAGAGTTTTGAACGCGGAAGCCTGAACCGCGCACAAACATAGTTTACATAGTTTTCTTGGAAGTGGTCACTGGAGCACAATCAATCACGCACGTTTACCTAGACTTTTCTTTGTAATTTGCTGCTTGAACAGGCATCGCAGACAGTGGTGTACCTTGAAAGATGCTCTTCTATCCCATAGAATCATACTCTGATAGAGAAAAAACATATCAAAGTTGCCCAAGTATGACATCACAGAGTTCAATTGTCTTTCAGCTATAATTGTTTCATATTTCGCAGACGACTTTTCAGTGTTTTAAGCAGCATCCGGACACTTGTACTCCCGCTGTCAGGCGCTTCCCTTCTGTCTCGTCTGCAGCTCCGCTTCATAGAAACGTTGGTTGAACTCCACTCCCGATCTGTGAGAAAACCTGCCTGAGTGCACAGTGGGAGGTATTTCTCATCACCCCCACCCAAGCCCTTCAAATGTAAAACCATCATGCACTGCGACTTCCTCCCACCCAAAGACCGACAGCCCTCCGAAAACGACACGTTTGTCTGAAGAATACTGTGTCACTGTCACACACTTGCAACTTTGCAGGCTCGGATAGTGTCGCTGAAGGCGCGCGCGATCCCACGAGGAGCCTCCACGTCGTGTCGAAAATACCCCAACATGTGCATTACACTTAAGCGCTTCTCCCTCCATCTGCTAAGTACGACAGCATTAGCATTTAATTTGTGCGGCGCTCAAAGCGTTCCCCGTCGTCTCATCACCGCGTTCACGCAGCCACGGGTAGGAAAACAGCTTTTCAACCCAACACCTGTGGTTGTTCTCCATCAGCTTCACTTCAAAGTACAATTTCCGTTGCTGTTTGATCTGAAAATGATCCTCCATAAAGAAAAAGAAAAAAATGGACTGAAGAATCAGGAGTCACTATGAATGGCTCGCATTTACATTAATGAACCCGATTTGCATGGAGGTTCATATCAAGCCTCATAGATTCTGAGCTGTGATTTTATTAATTGCAGCCGGGGCGTCATTGTTTGTCGTTTTGACGCCAATTCAATTAAAATCTCATTTAGGGGGTAATAGATTACACAGTGTAAACTTTATGGGGAAGACGCCTCGTGACTAATACGTGACTAACTAGCGGCTGTGTGCTTTCACGCGCCCGCTTGCTGTACGTGTGTGTCATTCAAGTCTGTAGGTGTTTATGGAAGTCGGTCGAGTGACTGAATCGGCTGTCAGCGTTGCTGTAGCTTGACTCACTTTGAATTATAGTATGTCGTCTCTTGAAGGAATTAGCTTTGTAGGGTTCTTTTTGTTTTTTGGAAACTTTATTAGCATTAAAAGTAGTGTTCGTCAGACGTCAATAGAGTGTTAATGTCATGGGTGGTAGAGTTGAGCTGTTAGACATCAATCAATCACAGCTGAGTTTGTTTTTGGGCTTTAAAACATTGTGTCAGCATGTTTTCTAGCTAAGGGCCGTGTCACACTGCCTCTACATACAATGTGCACGTTGTCCACGGATAAGATTTTGGTCTTTCGTGATACATGCGTGATATACTGTACGTAATTTGAATGTTTCTTGTGTTTATTATTAGTTGATGTGCGCAGATGTCCATCTAGGGTTTCGGCCGATGGGTCTTTACATGAAAACAGTTTTGAGCTGTTCAAAATCTTTGGCTGGTTGGGATTTTCGTAGCTACATAGATCTTACGCAATTGTGCGTGACTCTTGATCCTTTCCACGTCCATTCCACGTATGTGTATCGGACTTTCCACGCATGTATAACTTTTATATTACATGCCTTTAAGTCACGTAATTGATGCACAAATCACTAATGAATCACATATAAACAGTGCAATAATCAGTTTGTGTTCTATGTTACTTTATGTGCTATTTTTGCGGTTTCTTCGTACTTCGTACGCGATTTTAACGTGGTTCGATCGTGATATATCTGTGAAAATTTCACAAGTCGACAAGTTTTCTGACCTATTCCACGTATATTCACGTATGACCAATTGTCATCCATGCAATATTCGCAAAATGTACATAGCGGCTGCGTGACACTGCCTTAAAGCACCAATGCCTGAGCACTTGCTTTGCTAAGTTTTTAATATCACACAATTTATCATTTTAAATATATCTTAAATACGACCTCTAGATGTGAATCATGCAGTTAAAAAAGAAATTAAAAAAAAACAATGCGTTATTTCAATTTCACCTTTCAGCAGCGTTTTTTTTTTTATAAGCTACCACTTTTGACCGGCTCTGGATCAACTAGACATTTAAGGTTGTCAGCAAACTGGGATTTTTAAAGATATGTATTTAAAGCAAATTTTGGGATTTATAATAAAAAATAAAAAAAAAATAGCCAAACGTTAGTTTTTTGGAAGATGCTCTAAAAAATACTGTAAATGTACTGGCATTGTCACTTTTTTAAAAATAGCATTTACTGCATTGTTTTCTTTGAACAGTTGATACACTTTTCTCTAATTTGTACTGGAGTTTTTCTTTTGTGTTAAACCGTGTACCATAGTAAATAGTTTAAATATTTCTAGAAATCGTTACAATTAACACTTTACCTCTTTACATCAGCCCGCGCTTTAAACCTAATTTGTTTTTGCGAAATGTACATTTTTAAATAAACTCTTCAGTTTTCTTTCCATAAACGTGTCAATCAAAACACATAATAGTATTTGTTTACATTGTTATTACTTAGAAGTTTTGTCTTTTCATAATAATAAAAAAAACCATAATTTAATTAGTGTTATAACTGAAATGAAAGAAAGATAGATTAAACTAAAACCCTTTTTACAAACTCCTTTTGTAGCTTTTTACTATTATCTACGAATTTTACGAATTTCTACGCATTTTTCGTAGACGTTTCAATTGAAGACTTCAGTTTATGTTTTAAAAGTAAACAGAAACACATCAAGTTATTTAAAATAATTCCGATTTTTATTAGCATATGTAAATTTGTGTTTAAAACATCCAAATTTAGCTTAAAGCTAACTTTTTAAGGGGGAATTTTTTTGCCTAGCTAAAATCCTTTTGAAACCTCTTTTTCTTTAGCGTTTCAAGTTTTATTTTTAAATTTCTTACACTTTCTAATAACTGTTTGTTTTATCGTAGGACACAGATACACACTGTTTGATCAAAAATAATTCAGATTTTGATCCTAATAGTTACATTTAAAAATCCTCTAAACATCCAATTTAAGATTAAAGCTAACTTTTTAAGATTGAAATTATCTTGCCTAAATAAAATCCTTTTAAAAACACTTTTTAAAGCTTTTTATTTACTGTAATCTACGAATTTTCTTTAATCAATTTTCATAGACGGTTAAATTGATGACTTCATTCTTTGTGCATTCATAGCAAACAGAAACGCACTCAATTTTTTAAAAAATAGTACCAATTTTGATCATAATAGCTAAAGTTAAGACTTGAAAACATCAAAATTGAGCTTAAAGCTGACCTTTTAAGGCGGAATCACTTTGCCTCTCCTTTTAAAACCATTTTTAAAGCTTTTTTTTACTATTATCTACGAATTTTCTTTAAGCAATTTTCGTAGACGTTTAATTGAAGACTTCTTTTTTTGTGTTTTTGAATCACAATATTGAAAACATCAAAATTGAGCTTAAAACTTGCTTTTTAAGGGGGAATTAATTCAGAAAAACTAAATTATCTGAAGCTTTTTTTTATTGTACATATAATTTGAATCCCTTTAGACTTTTGAATTTTTGTTCCGTAGGTTTGTTCTCCTATAAATATTTCATTTCCTCTTTTTTTCTAACTACAGAAGTATGTTGCTCCACTTCCACATTGACTGCAGCACCTGCAAAGGAACGACTGCCAAAACAAATTCTCCGTGTTGTACAACAGCGGCGGTGGATTCACCCGGAGGAGCCCAACGCAGCAGCGACGGCGGCGGCGGCGGCGTCTTCGCACAGACACTCCGAGGGAGCGCTCTGCATTAAAAATCCTTTTGAGCCGAGAAAAAAAAAGATATTTAACGTTAAATAATGTAGAAAAGGAGGCGGCGCGGAGCGATATACATTTTTAATTGCTAAAGTGACTAATATCTGCGTTTGGCTTTGAGGTTTTTGTAGCATAAAACATGCATGGGTGTTTTGTTCCCTGCAGCTCCGTTGGATACACACACCTGAGGTGAGAGCTTTAAGCACCGGCGAGGAACCTTCTGGTACGCGATGCGTTCAAATACTACACATAAAGTGCGGGGAATTGAAATTCCGTCAAGTGGAAAAGGCAGCCATGCATACGCTAGTTGACTCTCCGAGTCACTTCGGATCATCAGATCTGACATCTGGAAGGGGGGAAATGCGGATCTGGAGGACGGGTTTTTCTTAAAAAAAAAAAAAAAACCAGGAGCCTTCTGATAGTCATGATCTTATTTTTAAACGCCGTTCACAGGAAACATGTGGTCACAAGGAGTCGGCTGATGGTATTTCCCGTGGTGGATATAAATAAAACGTCCCTACTGCTTCCTGTCTCTGATTTTCAAAACTTATAGTTCAAAACCTTCGAAGCTTAAAACTCACTTTTTTAAGGTGGAATTATTTTGCACGACTGCATTTTTTTTTTTCATATTAATTGGGGGGGAGTGCATTATTTAGGAACCCGCTGGAACTCAACGGCACTTTCCCTCCTGACGCCTCGTCCCGCGTGGGCCCGCGAATCCAGCCTTACCTTGCCGCTCCTGCGCCCGATTAAAATTAAATGAACGAAAGAAGTAGCTGTGGCCTTAAAGTGGAGGAGGAAGTCATGAATCAGTCATGCGTCTTGTCATTTCCCAATCCCGCTTTCGTTTTCAAAAACTAATGTCCAAGGGACAGACGGATGGAAAACCAGAGTCGTCTTCTTTTTTTTTATTTGTCAGATCTTGCCCAGAAGGGAGAGCCAGCCTACCTTCTCCGGAGTCGCTTTTTGATAACTCATTCCATTTTTCAGAGTGACAATTTTGATGTTGCATGCCGTTTTACTCTTCTCGTTTTTTGGGGGTTTTTTTTAACCCCCCCATCCCCCCTCCTCGTCGCCACAACCTTCCTCTCTCAAACTTGTCAAAAACCAAAGTCCCCCCCACTCCACCGTCAACTCGGGCTGCGGGGGGAAAGTGTTTACCGCGACGTTTCAAAGTTCGGTCGACACAATATGATGTCAATTAAAGGTGACAAAAACTTTAACACTTCCATATGCAGCGACTCGAAAACCACGGAATCTACCGAGTCGGCGCCAAAAAGACACGCCAAGAGTCCATATGTCTGCTAAGGTGTACTGTTTTGTTTTGTTTACTTGTGTCCTCACTTTTTCCTCATCAAGATCGACTTTTTTATGTTTTTAATTTGATTTGTTTTTCTTTTGTTTCGGGGGAGGGGATTTGAAAGAGCCTCATGTTTGCTTTTTTCCCCTCTTCCGCTTTCGCCTCGCAGCTTCTGGTCGCGCGTAAAACCTCCCGTCTGTTTCGTTATCTCCGCATCCCATCCAGTCTAGGGAACGTTTGGAGAGTTTTTACTTCTAGAAAAAAAGAAAGAAAGAAAACTGTGGAAACCTCATTACCTCAACGCTGGAGAGATTTCCTCCCCCCCCCCCCCCCCCCCCCTTTTTTTTTTTTTTTTTGTCTTAGCGTTAGCATGAAGAGATTAGAAAAGACCACAACTGTTGTTGTGGCTCACAAAATCGCCTTTATGCAAACAGAAACCGAAATTACTGCCTGAAAAAGTATCACAGAGATGGAAGCAGACGCTTGGAGAAGAAAGTGGCGGTGATCAACTACGCATTCAAAATCTGAGTGGAGATTGATGGGACAGCTGGTGCAGGAATATGTTAAACCAGAGCAAACACATATTCCAAAAAAGCCACCACCATGGTTGTAGTCTCTCTCTTTTCATTTTTTTTTTAATTTTTTTTGCATGTGGAATCCGAAATGTAGAAGTTACCTGGTACATGAATTCAATTTTCTAGACCTTCAACAGGTAATGTTTTAGAATAATTTGTCAAATCCTTTGTTAAATAGCTTCTAGGTCGCAAGGTCGAACAGCAGCTGGTTCGTACCACTGCTAGGTAGAACAGCTGCTAGATCGAAAGATTCTAGGTCGTAAACCTGATAGGTCATACAGCCACTAGGTCAAACAGTCGCTAGGTCACACAGCCGCTAGATCAAACAGCGGCTAAGTCACACAGCCGCTAAGTCCCACAGCCGCTTGGTCAAACAGCAGCTAAGTCACACAGTCGCTAGGTCAAACAGCGGCTAAGTCACACAGTCGCTAGGTCAAACAGCGGCTAAGTCACACAGCCGCTAGGTCAAACAGCGGCTAAGTTTCACAGCCGCTAGGTCAAACAGTGGCTAAGTCACACAGCCGCTAAATCAAACAGCGGCTAAGTCCCACAGCCGCTAGGTCAAACAGTGGCTAAGTCACACAGTCGCTAGGTCAAACAGCGACTAAGTCACACAGTCGCTAGGTCAAACAGTGGCTAAGTCACACAGTCGCTAGGTCAAACAGCGGCTAAGTCACATAGCCGCTAGATCAAACAGCAGCTAAGTCACACAGCCGCTAGGTCAAACACCGGCTAAGTCACACAGTCGCTAGGTCAAACACCGGCTAAGTCACACAGCCGCTAGGTCAAACAGCAGCTAAGTTTCACAGCCGCTAGGTCAAACAGTGACTAAGTCACACAGTCGCTAGGTCAAACAGCGACTAAGTCACACAGTCGCTAGGTCAAACAGTGGCTAAGTCACACAGTCGCTAGGTCAAACAGCGGCTAAGTCACATAGCCGCTAGATCAAACAGCAGCTAAGTCACACAGCCGCTAGGTCAAACAGCGGCTAAGTCACACAGCCGCTAGGTCAAACAGCGGCTAAGTTTCACAGCCGCTAGGTCAAACAGTGGCTAAGTCACACAGCCGCTAAATCAAACAGCGGCTAAGTCCCACAGCCGCTAGGTCAAACAGTGGCTTAGTCACACAGTCGCTAGGTCAAACAGCGACTAAGTCACACAGTCGCTAGGTCAAACAGTGGCTAAGTCACACAGTCGCTAGGTCAAACAGTGGCTAAGTCACACAGTCGCTAGGTCAAACAGCGGCTAAGTCACACAGTCGCTAGGTCAAACAGTGGCTAAGTCACACAGTCGCTAGATCAAACAGCAGCTAAGTCACACAGCCGCTAGGTCAAACAGCGGCTACGTCACACAGCCGCTAGGTCATACAGCGGCTAAATCACACAGCTGCTAGGTCAAACAGCGGCTAAGTCACACAACCGCTAGGTCATACAGCGGCTAAATCACACAGCTGCTAGGTCAAACAGCGGCTAAGTCACACAGTCGCTAGGTCAAACAGCGGCTAAGTCACACAGTCGCTAGGTCAAACAGCGGCTAAGTCACACAGTCGCTAGGTCAAACAGCGGCTAATTCACACAGCCGCTAGGTCAAACAGCGGCTAAGTCACACAGC
Source organism: Oryzias curvinotus (assembly GCA_023969325.1). Taxonomy (NCBI): domain Eukaryota; kingdom Metazoa; phylum Chordata; class Actinopteri; order Beloniformes; family Adrianichthyidae; genus Oryzias; species Oryzias curvinotus. The sequence continues at coordinate 13,650,090 of CM043707.1, read as the reverse complement.
CGCTAGGTCAAACAGCGGCTAAGTCACACAGTCGCTAGGTCAAACAGCGGCTAATTCACACAGCCGCTAGGTCAAACAGCGGCTAAGTCACACAGTCGCTAGGTCATACAGCGGCTAAGTCACACAGTCGCTAGGTCAAACAGCGGCTAAGTCACACAGCAGCTAGGTCAATCAGCGGCTAAGTCACACAGTCGCTAGTTCAAACAGCGGCTAAATCACACAGTCGCTAGGTCATACAGCGGCTAAGTCACACAGCCGCTAGGTCAAACAGCGGCTAATTCACACAGCCGCTAGGTCGCACAGCCGCTTAGTCACACAGTCTGTAGGTCAAACGGCCACTAAGTTGTATGTTGCTCGGCTGCTAAGTTCAAAAACCACTAGGTCAAACAGCAGCTAAGTTGCACAGCTGCTAAGTCACATAGCTGCTAGGTCATACAGCGGCTAGGTTGTAAACCCGCTAGGTCACACAGCCACTACGTCAGTTGCTAAGTCGCACAGCCTTGGGATTGCAAAGCCGCTATGTCCCACAGTTGCTAGTTCGTACAGCTGCTAGGTTGCATTTATTTTCTATTGTGTATTTTATATTGAAGTGGTTTGTCTTATTTCCTGTTTTGTTTCTTGTCCAGGTGTGTTGGATGGTGATTATGGGTGTGTCTAAATAAACGAGGCGATCACTCCCAGCAGCGTTGTTGGCTGAGAGGGAAGTCAGAGAAAAAAGGAAATGTTTGGTGTGACTTGTTTTGATTTTATCCCGGTAAAGTTGACACGGTAGTCCAGGTACCACGCAGCACCGCGGTGCAGATACTAACCTGCTAACACCAACAGTTGGTAGTTCGTACAGGTGCTAGGTCATGCAGTTGCTAAGTTGCACAATCACCATTGACTGGACATCATTGTCAGTACACAGTGATTGGTCGAATCAATAATTCCATGGCAACTACAGCTACGCAAAATCTTTCAAACGGCTCAAATGTTGGGGCCAAAAGGCTTGACCTACTTTTATCGAGGCATCTGATTGGTCCGTTTATAACTTGTATAACATCATGAACTAAAAGCTAGGATAAGCAAGAACTATTTTCTATTAGGGGGAGGAGTCAAAGAATCCAGTTCCTCCTTAAGGCCCGTACACACTGGGATGAATTTCCCGCACGATATTCGCAGACGTTTAACTCTCGTGACTAAACAAAGGGCATTAATGTGAGTGTGCTCACCGACGCGAAAAACGCCACGTGTCAAAGCGTCACTTTTTAAAAAACGCCTCGGGTTCATTTTTTTGGTTTGACGCCTCGCGTCAAAAACTATTCGACCAATGAGAATGGCGCTTTTGCACACGTGTCTGGAGCTTCTGAAGTTACAGTAAAACACAACTTGGGGGTGCTCAAACACAAAACTGCCTTTCTGAGCACACATACCAGCAAAGAAGATAGACGCCAAGTAGCGTCTACACTGCTGCAAAGAAATAATGACGGACATTCTAAAAATATCCCCGAAAACGCTCATGATACATTTTCAGCTCTTGTACCAGTCGATAAAACTCACCATGTTCTTTTCTTCTCGTAACTATGGGATGCTACTGGTGCTTGAAAATATTCATGTTTTCTTTGTTTGATTCTGACAAGCGCGTAAATACTGGCTCTCTTCTTCTGAGTGAAAAGCGACCACCTTGTGTACAGGAGTATTTCTGTTTTACATTAAGCGCCATCTAATGTCAGGGAATGAAATTGCATGTTGGCTCGGCTCATCGTCAGCGAAAATCGCCTGGGTGTGAACACAAAAGACGTGGCGAAAAACGCTGGTGAATATTCGTCCCGGTGTGTACGGGCCTTTAAGGTGGTCCTCCGTCTACCTCGCCTCTGCCGTACTTTTCTCTTCAACCCTCTGACCTTCCACCTCGCCACCACCGGCTCCTTGTTTTCCTAACACTTGTGGAATTTCTGTTCCTCTTTCTGCTGGGCGCATTTGATCTTTTCCTGGAGGAAAACATCAGCTGAACAGTGGGTTGTAAACGACAAAAAAAAAAAAAGAATGAAAAAGAAAAGCCTACATTGAGATGATTCATGGTTGTTGATCTGCCAGTGCAGTGGATGCTTCTTCCAACAGGAAATAGCATCGAGAGAAACCAAACCAAAGAGAATGAGCGAGGCGTTTCTTCCCTGAGCGCAGCAAAGCCTGGACTTTGACCTGCGACAAACTTGAAAACACGTTTTTAGAGTATACTTTTAGGAAATTAACACAAAGAAATCAATATTTGGGTGTATTCTGCTCCCACAGGTCCAAGTTTTGGGTGATTCCGTGCGGCTCAGAGCAAAATCTGAACAACAGGGAACTGAAAAATGAATGAGTGAAGATGATGTGACTTCATTTTTGTAGTCCGTTATGGTCCAAGAGGTCTAGATGTGACTAAAACGTTAAGATGTATACATTACTATACATCTCTATTTTTTTTCCAACAAAATCCCCAACTTCCTATTGACCGCTCGCCCGAAGAAGTGTACACACTTCACCTTTTTTGAGTTTGAGTAATAAAAAACCTAAAAGAATTGGGATCAAAGCTGTATTTGCCAAACATTTTTCTTGCTTTTTTTTGTTATATTGTTTGATTCCATACATCCTAGTTCAACACCTTTCAGTTGAAGCTAGCATGAAGCGTACACAACTTTTAAAAAAAGTCTTAAAAAACCCTAGTTTCATTATTCTGACATTTAGCAAATAGAAATAATTTTGTAAATTTTAATTGACCTAAAACAGGGAATGTTTACATTTATTTCATGTCTGATGGTGAGAAAAAAAATTATTCATGTGTTTTAAACTGTATATAAAGAAAAAGTTGTCAAACCACATTTTTAATCTTTGTTTTTAAATACATATTTCATAATCTGCATCTTGCTGCAAAAAATTGCATAAACTTTTTGCTTTTTAGACCCTTAAAAGACACAAAAAAAACCAATTTGATTTGGTTCTTAATATCTCACTTTTTCTTTATACATAGTGGCTGGATGGCTCAGTTTGCCATCTATTTAGTTTCTTTTTACATCTTTTGTTTATTACGGCCTTGCCTTAAGAAAATTGTGACATTTTTACAGAAAGAAGCAAACATTTCTTTCACCCGTAAAAGAAAAAACAACAGTCTTTATTTCATTTTTTGTTTGCTTTTTCTGGAAAAACAAAAACTGACGTCTTTGCCAAAAACATCTATGTCTTTTTAAGCTCAGCTAACCATAAAAAAAATGACTAAAATAAAAAACACAAACATAATTCAATAAAATAACTTTTTTGTTCCCTAAGCTCAGAAAAAAAAACCCTGCTTGTCCTAATAAGTGCGCAAACTTTCCTTTTCTGAATCCCGGTAATAAAAAAAAAAAAAAAAAAAGAATTGAGACCAAGTAGTATTTGCTGAAAAAGTTTTGGATTTCATTTTTTTTATATCGTTTTTTTATTGTTTCAGATCCTGCATCTTAGTCAAACACATACAAATAAAAAGTTGGCAAACAACATTTAAATCATTTTAAAATAATATTTTATGCTTTGTATCTCAAAAATGTTGCTGTTAGACTCTTGAAAGAAACCTCTAATATAAAAAAGACTTATTTGCCAAAAAAGGTCCTTGTCCTCTTAAGCTCAGCTAACCTATTAAAAAAAAAACGTACCTCTTAGTGTTCCCTAAACAAAAAGTGTGCACACTTCCTCTTTTCTAAATATCGGTATAATAGAACGAAAAGAGTTGAGACCAAAGTAGCATTTTTCCAAAGTATTTGCAAAACCCCAAAGGTTTTTTTTTTTGTTTTTCAATGTAACTGTTAAGCTCTTCAATCCCTGTACAACTTAGCAAACAGCATCTTGGTTTAATAAAAAATAAAAGGTTTAATTCTTTGCATCTTACTTAAAAAAAAATGCAAAATCTTTGCTTGTCAGACCATTGAAACCCCCAAATCTAGTTGATGAAGTTCTATTGTTGCGTTTGGAGCCTTACAGGTAAACACCACCCATCAAACAAATCAGTGCGGTCCTCACTTCATTAGTCACCGCACAATCGGCGAGCGTCCCGCTGTGCATCCACTCCGTGTTTCTGCCATTCCAGCTCTTTCCCTGTGAGGAAGAGGAGGAGGAGGAGGAGGAGGAGGAGGCGCGGCGCCTCCTGGCAGCTGAGGCCGTCGAAGATCTCTGACAGATGGGGGCCGAGTCGCAAAAAACTCACAGCCTGGAGCAAAATTCATCCCCCAGAACTTTCCACAGGGCGCACAGATTTACCTGATCAGAGGGATGTGGAAGGCGCGTGTGCGCGCGCACGTGTGTGCTGGGCTCCAGAAATGCGCGGAGGAAGCGGAGGCCGTCTGCTCGCCTGTCATGGCTGATACAGAGCCCATCTGCCTCAAACCTGTGGCGTCCCCCCCAACCCCCCCCATCCTGCAACCAAACTTCTCCAAATAGTCCTAGCCACGCCCCCCCCCCCCCCCCCTCACTCAATGAAAATTAAATACAGATCGACACAGGCCTTATGATGTCGCCAGCTTCACATACCTCCAAACACCATGGGACTCTTACTTTGAAAATCCGCCACACACTCCCAGACAAACTATATAAAAGGGCCACGTTTATGCGTCCCATATGAGATGTCGTGATAAATTTTCGGCCCCCAGACCCCAAGAAGAAGACGCTGACTTGCTCTGACGGTCCCCCATCAGCGAAAAACATGGCAGTCATTGTTCCGAGCTTCTGGTCTTGCAGGGGCCATCACCAGAGCTTCCGAACTGGCATGTGGCTCCTCTGCCAACATTTTGACCCCCCCCCTTAAAGGAAAAGTGGGTCCAGCTAGCTGCAGATTTTTTTTTTTTTTTATTGTTGGAAGATGAAAGACATCAGTGAACTGTGGACCACCCACGTTCAGGAGGATCCATGGATCCCTTAGCAACCGTCTCTCTTTCTGTCAAGACGTGTTTTCCATTGATGGGTTGAAATGTTGGCAAGAAATTCAGAATTTTCCGAGATAAATATGTTTTACTGTTTGCTTTTAACTTTGGTGTTTCTGCAAACAGATAAGTGACATATGTGCTGAACCCACAAATCAATAAGCCACAGCGAGTCTCTATCGGGTAGGTTGAGCTTTTACATGTGTTTTACTAGCTACGTGACTTAGCATGAAGTGTCGTATTTTCCGCACAATACAGCGCGCTTAAAAGCCTTAATTATTTTGAGAAAAACAACCATGAATATGCTACAATGGCTAGCGTATAGCAATGTCGGACTATAGGATTTTTTTCCTGTTCCTAGCAAGTGTGGGAGTTAGCAAAGTCACAGTAACGTTTGTTCTTGCTCTATCCATCTGTTATTCCTCATTTAGGTGTTTGAAACAAAGAAAATGAAAATGTAATGTGGCTAACATGGCTAACGTGTAGCAGTGTCTCACTTTTCTTTAAATGTTACTAACAAGGTTGGGAGTTAACGTAGTCACAGTAGCATTTATTTTAGTAGCATCAGTCTGTTTTTTTTCTACAAGTTGCAAACAAGGTTGGGTGTTGTTATGAACATCCTAACGCAGCTAACCTGTAGCGGTGTTAGTCTATGTGTATTACGTGCTACTACCATGGTAAAGAGTAAGTGTAGTCACAAAAAAAATTGTTTTAGTAGTATCAGTCTGTTTTGTTTTACAAGTTGCAAACAAGGTCGGGTGTTGTCACGATTACCTTATCACTGCTAAAATGTAGCGATATCGGACTATTTTTTTTTGCGTGTTACTAGCAAGTGTGGGAGTTAGCGCCATCACAGAAATGTATGTTTTATTGGTATCAGTCTTTTTTTTTTACGTGATTCAATTAAAGTTAGGTGATATTATAAAATACTCGGTGTTGAACTATTTTGACTTTTTTATGTGCAACTAACAAGTGAGGGAGTTAGCGTCGTAACAGTAATGTTTGTTTTGGTGGCATCAGTCTGTTTTTTAATGTGTTTTAAACAAAGTTAAGTACTATCACGAATATGCTAGTTCAGCTAACGTGTAGCCGTGTCAGACTGTGTTTTTCTAGGTCTTACTAATCATAGTAACGATTGTTTTAGTGTTATAAATTTGTTTTCTTAACGAGTTTCAAATTATGTCATTGTGAAAACGCTAGCACGGCTAACTTGTAGTGATGTCTGAGTGTTTGTCTTCTTTTTAATGTTTTACCAACCATTTTGGGACATAGTGTATTCACAGTAACAATTGTTTAAACAGTATCAATCTGTTTCCTTTACGAGTTGGTAACAAGGTTGGGTGTTATTGTGAATATGCTAACGCAGCTAACGTGTAGCGGTGTTAACTATGTTTCTTGTGTGCTACCAGCAAGGTTAAGAGTAAGCGTAGTCATAGTAACGTTTGTTTTAGTTGCACGTATGAAATGTCATTCTTTCGTGATACTTGCGTGATGTACGTAATTCACAGGTGTTTCTTGCCTTCATCATTCATCAATGTGTGCAGATTTTTGTCTTTACATGAATTCAGAAACTAAGCTTTTCAAAATTGTTGCCCAGTTGAGGATTACGCGGTTAATGTATATTTTACGTAGTTTATACACCATTATTATGTAAGTCTAAAACAACTGTGTGTGATTTTTGCAAGATGCATACGTAAATTTGCGGCTGTCCACGACCGTTTCACGCATGTCTTAACAGACTTTCCATGCATGATGTATAACTTTTATATCATGCATACAGCGCACATATCAGGTTCAAATTACATAGTTGTAGCGCAATAATCCCACACGGTTCATGTTCTTCAGTTGGTTTACGTGTTCTTTGCGTGGTTTATTTGTACGTCTTCTGTGGTTTTAATGTGGTTCTTTTGTGATGCATCTATGAAAATCTTACGAAAAGACCACAAATGTTCTCACTTTTTCCACACATATTCACGTACGACCAACTTTCATTCCTGAAATGTGCGTAACATGTACCTACTAGCTGTGTGACATGGCCTTAGGGCAAGACACGTCACCCCAGATTCCCCTATCACCAAGAAAGCTCCAGCAAATTCTTAAATTATCCTATGTCGTCCGTTAAAGCCAAGGAACCTTTGAGGACGACATGGGGCGCAATATCCCAAAGCTGTGAGACAATATATTTGCAAACCCATTGAGTTTAGAGACCAGTTAAATATTTTAGTTTAATATTTTATATTTAAATAATTCAGTGGCCTTAATTTCCCAGAAACATGAGAGTTCCTCGCACCAAAAAAAAACCTCAAGTGCCCTTAAAAGACAAAGAGACTCACCAACCTTCCCTTGATGCTGTAATCAGTGGCTACCGACAAGGTGATAATGAGAATGTGGCCACAAATTAGGCAAATCAGGACTACGGAATATGGCTGAATGACGATAAAATTATTTAAATGAAGCATCAGCGTGAACTTTAACTTCTCTTTTGTGGAAAGGGAAGTCTTATATTTTTTAGGCACTCCTGCATTGCCTTTATGAAGCCACTTTCACCACACCGATAGATGAGGAAGCCCGCAAGCTGTGCGGCCTCTAATTAGGGAACAAAGGTGTGTTGTTGTGTCTGCTGCTTCTGGCGTGCCAGGCGTTGATGTCTGTGCGGTGAGGGGTGTCCAATTTCTCCCTCTCTGAGCCGTCCACCTTTTCAGCTCCCGCCTCACTCGGTAATTAACACCTGCCTCTTCAGTGTGGCAGCGTGACGGCGGCGCGCCAAAGCGCCCCCAGGCTTCTGCACCGCCGTGAGGCCCGGAACAAGAGGTGTAAAGAGAGAGATTGACGGTCCTGTCAGGTGTTTGGACGGCCCGCATTTATGTCTAAATGTGTGGAGATCACGAGGACAGTCAGAGGGATCATTAGCCCATGCACACGCCATTTCAGTATTTGTTCCTGGTTGCTTGCGGCGGTTCTCTCCATTCGCCCCTTCTTTGTTCTGACACAAAAACTATCTTCAAGTGGTGGCATAAGGATGGGACAAAGAGACATCAGCTTGTTTGGAGTCGGCGATTTTACTTGTAGCTGGTTTAGTCGCTCTCTTACAAGTCAGTTTTGCCGTTCTGCAGCATTAGTGTTGAACTAGTGTCTGTAAGTCATCAAGGTGCACAAGAAGGTGTTACTTCCCACAGGTATGATACACACGACACAGAAAAAGGGACAAATTTGACAGATTTCATCTTTTTATACCACCACTTTATGTCTTTAGGAAAACAGATTGTTATACAAAGCCAACCAAACGACTCAGTGAGTACAGTTCAATCCTTGTTAATACTTCAACAATAACTGTGTTTATTTTTTATTTTTTTTTGTAGGGTTGTGTATTTTTCATATGATACATACAATTTAACACACATCTCAATACATGGTGTATGGATTAAAACATAACAGATTCAACCAATTTTGTCTCAATACGATGCAGTTCAATTCTTGAACACCAATATGGGGATACAATACTGTCCAATTCCCATACGTCAATGTGGCGATATGATACTGTCCAATTCCCATACGTCAATGTGGCGATATGATACCGTCCAATTCCCATACGTCAATGTGGCGATACAATACTGTCCAATTCCCATACGTCAATGTGGCGATATGATACATTCCAATTTTTTTATGTCAGTGTGGTGATATGATACAGTCCAATTTTTTTATGTCAGTGTGGCGATACAATACTGTCCAATTCCCATACGTCAATGTAGCGATACGATACATTCCAATTTTTTTATGTCAGTGTGGTGATATGATACAGTCCGATTCCTATACGTCCATTTGGCCATACAAAATTGTCCAATTCTTGTACGTCAATGTGGCAATACGATATAGTACAATTATTACATGTCAATGTGGCGATACGATACTGTCAGATTCTTGAACACCAATGTGGCCATATGATACAATCCAATTTTTATATATCAATGTGGCGAAACAAAACAGTCCAGCTATTTTATACTTCAAGATGGCTATAGGACACATCTGATGCATTTAACTTATACATTTTTTAATTACTTCTTAAAAGATGGGTTATAAATTTATTAATTTTATATTATATGTTAATTTCGTCTTGTTTTAATTATAAAATAAATGTAAAAATTTTGAAAACAATAAAAGTTATTGTGACAGAGATAATGCAGTATTTAATTTTATAGTATTAGCTTGACAGTTATCTGCTCATTTGTGTATCATGTTACATTTAAAGGGTAAAATATATTTTTTTGAAACTGGCACGGATCTTCCCACGGACAGACGACACGTGTCCAAGATGCAGGTGTGAAACGGGAACCCTCACACACATGTTCTGGGGGTGCAAGAGCCTCCAGGCGTTCTGGGGGGTGATTTTCGACTCCCTAACAAAAGCATGGAACATAAAGATCCTCCCGAACCCACTTACAGCACTATTTGGAGTCACTCCTCAAAACTGCAAGGTCACTGCAATACAAGCCTCAGCTCGGCATTCTCTACGCTTTTGGCTCGACGTCGCATCCTTATATCCTGGAAAAACTCAAGACCCCCTTCACACAAGCAATGGGTGGAGGACATGCACTCCTGTCTTAAATTGGAACACCTTCGATATGCTATAAAGGGTTCAACACAGAACTTTTTCAAATCCTGGAAACCTTTCTTGGACCATGTAGAAAAGTCTGAATAAGGAAGGCAATTTTATAGCTGACGAGCACTTTTTTTTTTTTTTTTTTCTGGACAATCGTATATTTTTACAGAAAACAGTGATATTTTATTTTTCCCCTTGTTTTGTTAGTTCTTGGGAGGTTTTTTTTTTTAAATTTTGGGTGGGAATTGTGATTGTTGTACTTTGATATGAGAAAATCTAAAAAATAAAAGAGTAAATAAATATCTTTTTTTGTTCTTTTTTGTCCCCCCTTCTCCTAATAGAACCATGAGTTATGAAAAGAGCATTAAATAAAAAGGGAAACGTTTAAAGAAGCAATTTTTCCAACCTTTAAATCTTCAGGAAGCCTGATCTTTCCACCTGTTTTCGAGTCAGGCCACACCCCTTCACAGAATTGGCTCCTCCCCCTGCCTCCTAAAGCCTCTTGCGTGGGTGTGTGTTGCTGGCGTGTGTTTGTACAGCGATGTGACACATAGAGAGCGCGCGCGACGAGCGCAATGCTAAAAACCGATTGCCGTCTCTGCATGTGTTGCCGCGTCACAGCATCTGCTAGCTTGGATCTTTGGACGGGTTCCGTTTGACGAAATCCCCTGGGAGTGTCGGTGGAGGGGGATCGCGGTGTTCATACATGTGCGTGTTTGGTGTGACGGGAAGCGTGTCACCTTATAGGAAGCATCGGCGTCTTTCTGTTAATCTGAGTGGGTAGTGTGCTAATGTTTTTGTGTGTTTTGTCGTCGTTGCCTCTTTTTACATACAAGTTCATGAAGCTGTATTCACACTACAGGCTCAGAGTTTGGAGAATTTTGTGTCTCAAACATTATTTTGTGTATTTTTATGTGTGAAAGACGATCAAAAAGACTACAACGGACACAATTTGAATAAATGGGACTTGAGGATTAAAGTGTTCTGCATCAGTGTGTGTGTGTGTTGCTGCAGGACTGTGTTTGTGTATTAAAAGCCTCAGCTGAGGTTATGTGGGCCCTTGGGTGTCGGGTAAAGACGTTCCTCCTACACAATCGAGCTTGGAACCACGATTTAGCTCCAGGCTCACCTACCCACAGCCACCTAATGCATGCTGGGTATTCACACGTGAAGCACAGCACTGCAAGGCTTTTTGTGTCCTCTTGTGTCAGACTGTGGGACACAAAGTGACTGAAGGCATGTTGGCTCTTTGATGGGGGGAACAGCTCTCTGAAAGCCGCTCCCATTTCAGATCTGGGAGCGTGTTTATTCGGTTATGTCTGAGCTTTTTATTTTGGATATTTCCAGACGACATCAATGTGTGTATTAAAAACCGTACGGTTTGTTTTGTATCAAACACAGACATGTCATTCTCACAACAAACAAACAAAATAAAGAGCTGTCAAGTAAAGATGATATATTTTACTCTTTTACCGTCTAAAAAGAAGGGAGTCTTTTATTGTTCACCTTTGTTTTTGTTTTGCTTTTTTAGTTTAAGCTAGTTTTTTAAATAAAAAAAAATAAAAACAGTAGAATTTTAAGAAAATTTGCTTTAATTTTATACTGGATCATCATGAATGAGGTGTTTAGGTTAACAGGGTAATTAGAAATTAGCTACTTTGCATGTTTAGCTCTTTGCTTTTGGCTAATAATAAGCCATTTTTTATTGTTTACCCCTTTAAACTTCAACTTGTTAATTTTGTAAAATAAACTATACAATGTCAAGAATATATTCATATATTTTTTATATTTTATTGATGTCTTATTGATGAATAATTATTGATGAAGCGTATAAAGAAAGTCTCTTATGTAAAGCAGCTAATCAAAAAACTAGCTCATTTACATGTTTGGCCTTTTTAGATAAATGCTTCTGTTTAACCATCTAAATAATTCTTTTTTTTCTACCTTTAACTGGTTAAGTTAGTAAATGCCAAGTTGCCAGAATAATTTTTGCAAAAAATAATATATTTAAATGTATTTTTTAAATAAATCATCAGCATTTTCCTCTTCAGTACTCGGTGGATTCATTGATGGTGGATTTTACTTTGTGAAATCCATGACGTTATATTCACCATAAAAAATAAAAAAGTTGTGACCATGGTGGCAGAATTGCTTTTTAAAATCCTGGGCACTACATAATCCAGCACCATGTATTTTTTCAGTAGTAAGGGAATAGGATGGGAATTCAGACACAGCCTCTGCCTAACTAGCTAAACCAGATATTGCTAATCAGAAATAAGCAAAATAACATGCTATGCTCTTTGCTTTTGGCTAAAAATAAAAGTTGACTTTTTAACCTCAAACTGGTTAATTCAGTAAAATGTCCATTTATTATTTAATTACATTTCTTTGAGGGTTTTATTCTACATCAAAGTATAAAAAGAAAGTGTTTTAGGTAAACTAGCTAATCATAAACTAGCTAATTTACATGTTAGGCCTGTTTAGCTCTGTTTAACCATCTAAATCATTCTTTGTTTTAAAATTTAACTGGTTAATTTAGTAATTGTGAAGTTATTTCCTTATTTTGTTACATTGCATTAGTGGTTTTATGCTTGCTTATTTTTTTTAAAGAATTTGTCTAGTTAGATTAGCGAAACGGTTCAGAATTGTGTTCTTTTATTAAAACTAAGAATGGTTGCGGGTTTTTAATATTGTAGATTATTTTTTATCTCAATCTGGTTATTTAAGTAAGCAGAAATTGATCAAATAATGTTATTGTGAATTTTGTTTGATGGTTTTATACTGTATTATCTTTAAACAGTGGTTTAGTTAGACTAGCTAAATAAGAAATTAGCTTATTGTTTAGCATGTTTAGCTCTTAGCTTTCGTTAGCCATTTCAATCAATATTGAGTGAAAGAAATTGAAAATTAAGCGAGTTCCTGTTCTTTATTATTTCAGATTTATTTTACAAATATTTAGCATATGTTGTTTAGTTTTTACTTTTAACTAATTAATTTCAGTTCAGAGAACACAATTTTCTCCCTGTTTTCTCAAATATTCACAGTATGAATCATTTATATCCATTCAATATGCGCTAAATGTATGTACTGGCTGTGTGATACGGCCTTTAAGTAACAATTTTTAATTGTTTATACATGATTTGACTCAAAATTTTGTCATTTTTGTTGCCTAATAGTTTACCCTGCCTGTCAGCACTGTATGTTTAGTGAGTCTTTTTTTTTTTATTTACACTAATATTTTGGCCTATAGTTTTTTTTAATTATTATTTGGGAAAAACTTATGTCAACATGCTCTAATTTTAGTAGTGTTATAGTTTAGCCTGTCCTTTGGCACTTTACGTGTCGTGACTATTTACGCTTTTTTTTTATTAAAGAATGTTTAAATGTTTGAGTGAATTAAAAAGGTTTATGTCAACACGCTTGGATTAAAATGGGTCATTTTAGCAGCTAATACAGCCTGCCTATTAGTAATGTACGTTTAGGGATTTCAGTAGCATCATAGTTTAGCCTGTCCGTTAGCATTTAAGTTTAGTGTCTTTTTACACTTTTTTTTTTTAATGTATTTTTAAATGTCTGAGTGAATTCAAAATGTTTAAGTCAACATGTGTTGTTTTATTAACCTAATAATTTATCTCGTTATAGTATTTTACGTATAGCGTCTCTTTTTTCGCGTTTTGATTCTCTTTAGCTTTAGCTATTTTTGCTAGTCGAGTAATATAAACATGTCTATTGTTTACATATGCTTTGCTAAAAACATATTTAATTTCTGACCGTAAATCGTATGTTTTTTTATGCAACTAATCAATTCATGCTATTTTTTAATGCCTTATTATTACAAAATAACCATAAAAAAGTGGAACTGATGTCTGTTTTACTAGTCCATCTCTGTTTCTGCCAAATGCTAAATAATTAGGTGTTCTGCAGACAAAAACCGATACGAATCAGTTAAAACAAACCTGAAATCCCGACACAGAGGAGACGTTTAACCTCGAGTTTGAAGGAGAGCAAGCAATGCTTTCATGGGGATTTAGTGGATTTTCTTCTTATCCAGGAGCGGCAAAACAAGCCCATCAGCAAAATGAAACACAGAAGAAGGAAAAAATTCAGATATGACTTTCAGGAACATGGAAGCGCGCCAAGAAAACCACACAAAACATTAGGAAAACAAAGATGCAGATATATCACCAAATATTCCTCCACACACACACACACATTTAATTGTATGTTAGGGGTTCCGTAGTTAAAAAAGTGTGAGTTTCGTTTAATCTCTTTTTTTTTTATTCTAAACACATTTTGCGACGAAAAATTTCAAACTAAACACCTTATCGGGACATAAATGGACAAATCAGGGAAGGAAATGAACTGAAAAAGAAACTAGAGTGTCAGGGGGGAGAAGGACGAGTATGTGGCGGACATGCTGGCGGTCACGCTCTGCTGTCACCTTCTTTCTGACCGGAATTCATCTTCCCCTGGCGAGTGTCTCCCATCTGTTCCTCCGACGAGCGAAACTCTGAAGCTCCCGCTGCTGCTCAATGTCCTCCATTTACACTCAAAATGTTTTATAGACTGGGCTTTTGAATTTCATCGGTGGTACATGCGTGAAAAGTCTGTTAGACGGTAGCGGAAATCCACGATTTTGCGTATGCATCTCGCTAGATCAGGCACAACTGGGTACATTTGCGTAATAATTGCGTATAAGCTACCTAAACTGCGTAATTCTCAACAAACCAAAAATTTTGAACGGCTCGAAACCAAATTCATGTTAAGACCCAACGGCCGAAACTCTCGACAGACATCTGCACAAATCGATGAAAGACCAAAGCAAGAAAAGAAAAAAAAAAAAACGTATCACGACAGACCAAAATTGTATTTGTGGAAAATGCACAAAATTTATGTAGTGGCTGTGTGGCACGGCCTTTAAATTTTTGCTACAAGTATATTATATCCACTAAAATTGCCAAAGATAAACGTCAATCAATAACAAATTGCAAACAACTTAACATTTTTTTTAATTTGCAACATTTGAAATAAATAAATAAATAACTCAAAAATGTATATTACTTATGTTCTTGCTAGCTGATCCTCACTTTAAAAACCTACATTGATTTATTCCAGAAAAATAAAACAAAATAACATCTTATGGAATGCAAACACTGCCCAAATTAGAAAAAAAAATTTGCAAGCTATTTTGAGATGACAAGCTCCATATGATATATACATATATACTGCATATATGTGTGTGTGTGTGTGTGCGCGCGTGTGTATTCATTTTTGTTGTATACACGGTGGCATCCATATTTATAGATGTACCCAAATGAAAGAGATAGATACCACTTTAATCAGTATATTGAATAGTACAAAAGTTTTATTGAGTTGTATTTTTTACATTTTGGCATTCTCCCACTTCCATACAAGTCTGTGTTATTCTCTTTTGGGGTTTCTGCACAGCTTAAAGTAAGATTTTTGAACATAGTTTACATTTTTTTACATTATTTTTAAATCATTTCCTACATTTGTTGACCTGTCTGTACACCAAAGAAGAAGAGATCTTCTAATTTTTGAACCAAAGCAATAGCATTAAACATCACCAGTAGGACATAAGGAGTGGGGGAAAAAATCTTCCATGTTTTTTTTTGTTTTTTACTCTTCTCTGTTCTATCAGCTGAAGACATCTTACTGAAGCAGCGTCTTTGTATTAACTTTTAAAATTCCAATTACAAAGGAGGTTTAAGATCTCTCGGTGGAGTTTGACTTAGAGTCTGCGTTTGATCGGCGGCTCTCTGCAGGGACCCCCTTGTCTTCCTCCTCGCTCCTCTCCTGCCTCTTCACCTTTTCCTGCCTCCTCTTTTCCTCCCAGACTTAGAGTTGCCTTGTTTTCCTTCTCTATCCTCCCTTTATTTATTCGTTCGGAGTTCTTCATCTGCTGCTCCATCCAAACTTTTTTTTTTCGATTCTTCTTTGTTAGCGTGCATTTTTAAAATACACTATTGGAAAAGAACATTCCTCTTTGGGAAATTGGTTCACTGTACAACACCAACTGAAGTTTTGTTGACCTTTGACCTAAGGTAGAGGACGCCATCTTGAAAGAAATCACCTTTAATACCTTGTAGAATTTTAACGTGTATTTGCATCTATCACCATTCTAACTCTTTGGTGCCAAAAAATATTGCTAATAAAGTTTGTGGGTTATGATTGGTGCTAGCTTCCCCTGCTATGTTTAAATTTCAGAATAGAAAACCTCCGTTGCCAAGGAAATACAAAAAATTACTTTTGCCGATTCTTCTAAAATCTACGTAGACCTGTTTGTCACCGCCAGGGGATCTAAAAATGAAATGGTTGCTATGGAGATAAAGCAACAGAAGAGCTTCCATTTTGAAAAAAGTGGGGTTTATAAATGAATTTGTTAGTGCAGCCTAGACCGGAGGTCAAAGGAGGAGAGCGAGGGCCATGTGGCAACTACTCAGCCTGTGAGGGCGGGTCAAAAAGAGGTGGTGGGCCACACTTTACCGTGGTAAATACATAAACATACATAAACTTCCGGCTTGAACTCAATGAAACAATATATAAACAAACAATATAACATGATAGCACTATAAAAGCATTGTAGGCATGGTTAACGAAAACTTCCGTTGCCAAGGAAATACAAAAATGTTACTTTTGCCGATTCGTTTAAAAACTACATAGACCTGTTGGTCGACCCCAGGCGATTTAAAAATGAAATGGTTGCTATAGAGATAAAATCAAATCAAATCAAATCAAATCAACTTTATTTATATAGCACTTTTACAACAACACATGTCACTGAAAGTGCTGTTCATAAAATACAACAAAATTTAAAATCAAGATGACAAGACAAACAGTGCCGACAACCCCCCCCCCCAACACACACACACACACACACACACAGACACACATACACACAGCATGATAAAAAAGTAATAAAATGATGGAATGTAGGGACCTGGCTTCCTCCTGAAGTGGGGAAACGATGTTTTGGGGACATGTCCACATCAGCGACCCCCCCACCCAAGTTCACGGAGCACACTACCATAGGACCCCCAGATCCGATCAAAAGAGTCAGACCCGGGAGATCCCACTGCAGCAACCCCGTTTACTGAGAAGGGTCAGTCACCGATGTGGAGGATCCCTCAGAGGAAAATGAAAGGTAGCATTTTTTAAAATGAATTCTTAAATTTTGGCTTCATAAGCGATACATCCTCTCCCCCTTTTTTTTTTTTTCTTCTAGTTCAGCTTCCACCTTGAAGTTCAGTTTTTTTGTGTGTGTAGGTGAGTGTTCCATAGGCCTCCATTGGCGGTTTAACCCGTCCCTTGTGGCTGCAGTAACAGCCCTTGACAGCTTACACTTTCTGAATACCTCCACGAACAGCGCTGATGGCCTCTGTGTGAGAATTGTGTGTGTGTGTGTGTGTGAATCCAAAGCTACCTCGCTACCTTTTCGACTTAATAAAGGAGTGTCTCGGTAACCATTACCCCCACAGTCATGCAGAACAAATTACATTTAATGGGGTTTCTTTGCCCTCACAGTCGTTTTCACCGTTTGCTTCGAAATTTCAATTTAGTGCTTAATGCTAAGGTTTCCTTCAAAGTATTATGGAGCAATATTATACCAATTACGGCGCCTTCGAACATTAAATTAAATGCATTAGCACGATATTGGAGAGAAAGGCGGCCGTTTCCAAACAGGGGGTTCCGCTCCGAAAGCCGAGGCGGGCAAATGATCCGCGGCGGCGTTCCAACACAATTATGTTTGTTGTCGCAGCGACTCATCTCTCCTGAATCATTTACTTACTCCAATTCCATATGGAGACCGTGATACCAAAGCTGACTGCATTTAATGTGCTGTAAATGAGTCGGGGGTGGGGGGTGGGGATCATGCTAAGGTGAACGACTAAGGTTTTACGCAGATCCTTCAAAATAAAATAATATTTCTTGCATGGTTTCAAAATAAGACCAATTTAACAAATCAGGCTGAAATTCGTACTTTCTGTAATGTTTGTTAAAATTGCTTTTTATGAACGGTGGCAGAAGTTTGTTGACAATTTTTAGTTTGTTTCTGAATGCTAGCGGAATAACAAAGAAAATGTATAAAGAAGTGTTTTGTTGTTTTTTTTTTGTCAAATTGACCAATTTTGTCTGTGCCGAGTTTTAAAGCGAATTTTAAAAAAAAATTGGAAAACTGAAATTTTTTTCAAGAAATTCTTCCCACATCTGTAACAAATTTGTTCTCTGATAATACCAATAAAACACAATCATTTTCTCTAATAAACTACATGTTCCGATCATTGACCGTATACAAAAACTGGACTGAGTATGATTGTGGAATAGCAACAAAAAAAAAACTTGGATAACTTTGTTAGATTGACTACAGGTCAGATACGTTAATAAAGTTTGAAAAGTTAAGATAAAAACTGAAAATTGTTTTATCGCATTTTTGAGAGTTGTATAATTTGGTCACAGCGGAATAACTGTTTCCACATTTGCAACACGTTGTTTTCTAAAAAATACCAATAAACCGCGATCATTAGCTACAATGCTCAGATCATTGACTGTATACAAAAACTGGACTATGAGTTATAGTGGAATAGCAAAGAAAAAGCAAAACGTAGCGCACTTTTTGAACCGTTAGCTGTTACGTATAAATTTTGGTTGAGAATTTTCGCGAGATTGACTAAAGGTCGGATACTTTTGTTTGTCTTAAACTGAAATTGATTTCCCTCCGCATTTTTTTTAGAATTGTACAATTTGGTTACATCAGAACAACTGTTTCCAAGTCTGTAACACATTTGTTTTATAATAATACCCATAAAATGCTAGCATTAGCTATGGTGAAAGTATTGTGATCATTGATACAGAAACTGGAGTGTGTGTGACATCAATTCTGTATACGTTCGGCAAAAACGAATCAATCGAGTCGCCATTTTTTCCGCCTTGCAAATGTTGTGTTGCTTGATGTCAGCTCCAAAAACAGTTTAGTTTTAATTTTTTAATAAATGCTTTTTCCATTTACTATATTACTATACTGTACTTAATAAAAAAAAGTATACTTTTCCCAGTTTTTGTGGCAATATATAGCCCAAGAATACTTAAAAAAAATAAGTATTAGACAGTTAAAAAAAAATGGGGTGTGTATAAGTAAAAAAAACCCACAGTGGTTATTCTTTGAACTGTTCTGGCACCATGTCTTATTTCCATATGACTCCCAAACAGGAAGTCAAGTATGTATAACAACAAAATGAATAAAAAAGTATATTTCCCCCCATGTTTTCAGATTCATACGTATTTTTAAAAGTATATTTTAAACATTTTTTGAAAAGCCTGGTTTTCGACTTGTTTTTGGTTATGTGTTATTTAAAAAAATCATTTAAAAAGTAAAATAATAATAATAATCACATTTTTGTGTGTGTGATTTGAAAATCCCCCTAGTGGTTGCTTGGTGAACTGCTCTGGCTTCTTTTCTACGAAAATACTTCTTCCCTCCTATCACCATCCTAACTCTTTGGTGCCAAAAAAATTATTGCTAATAAAGTTTGTGGGTTATGATTGGTGCTAGCTTCCCCTGTTACCTTTACATTTCAGAACAAAAAAAAACCTCAGTTGCCAAGGAAATACAAAAAATTACTTTTGCCGATTCTTCTAAAAACAACATGGACCTTTTTGTCACCGCCAGAAGATCTAAAAATGAAATGGTTGCTATGGAGATAAACCACAACCACTTGTGTCATGAAACCATTTATAGAAGGAATCAAACCAATAGCTGCTTTGATATGAAGGCAAAACAACACATTGGATCAAAAAGACAATAAAAAAAAAAGAGATAATCGATTAGCATTAATTAGGCTGAAATAAATAAACAGTATTTGATGAAAAACAATTAAACATATTTTTTTATACAACCAATAAGCAACAACTATAACTTTGTTTAAAAAATGACACAAGGACAAAAGAAATTATTTCTCATTCATCCATTCATCTTCTAAAACAGTTTTGTCCCTTTCGGGGTCATGGGGCTGCTGGAGCCTGTCCCGGCCACTTGTGGATGAAGGTAGGGGACATCCTGGACAGATCGCCAGTCTGTCACCCTAGTGCCCCTAGTGGTTACTTGGTGAACTGCTCTGGCTCCACTTTTTATTTCCATATGACAGTAAGTACTATTCATGCGGTTACATGTAATTAACAATAAATAAATAAATAATTTACATTTTTGTGTGTGAGTTAAAACCCCCCTCTAGTGGTTATTGGTTGAACTGCACTTTTTATAGATTAATTATAAGTCTCTAACAGGAATTTGGAGACTGGTGTCACTATTTGCATGGATTTCAGCTCCAAGGGAACCGAGTGGCTGGACGTTAATTTGCAGGAAATGGCCGCTCTTCATCTTCTTTACCTTCTTTTCTACAAAAACACTTCTTCCCTCCTACAACACAACCACTTTTGTCATAAGACCATTTATAGCAAGAATCAAACTAATAGTTGCTTTGATATGAAAGCAAAATAACACACTGGATCAAATGGGGGATAACGGAACGGAGTAAAGAGGGCAGAAAAACCAGGAAACGGCGGTGATTTTCATCACAGGTGATCTGTGGACCGATAGCGCGACCACAATCCCCCTGAAGGCTTTCATGTCTCACTCAAAACCTTGATCTTGCTTTGAGGTCTCATTCTCTCCGCATTAAATGCTGAATTCACCTTTCTATTTTTGCGCTGCAGGAGCTATTTCAGAGTCCCTCCAGCCGTTTGTCCACAGATGCTAACAGAGAAGCAGATAAATAGCAGCCGTATTTGATTTAACTTCTGATAAACTCATGTCACATGGCAAAAAGAACACCCAGTAACAAAAAAAGGAGATCCTAGAACAATTATTCTTACTTTGAAGACAATATGACAACTAGAAATGGCAAAACGCACAATAAATGTAAACATGAAAAAATCTCTCCTTGTTAGCATTGATGATTAGCATTAATGAGCCCAAAATAGTAAACAGTGAATAACAAATATTCTACAGTTTTGTGTTGTTGTTTCTACCTACAAGGCTGACATTTCTTATGACAGCTTTTTTTCTTGTTTGTTTATTTAAAAATTACAGAGAAAATGACATTATCGCTCCTTCTTAGCAATGCTACTTAGCATAAATTAGGCTAAGTTTATGCACATAAAAATGATGTGCATATATATATATATATATATATATATATATATATATATATATATATATATATATATATATATATATATATCAGTTTTAGATTTAAGGCTTATGCTAACTTATATTGACAGGTGTTTTTTTGGTTTGTTTTCATAATGACAGAAAAGATGAAATCGTCATTCTTGGTTAGCATTGCTAATTAGCATTGTTTAAGCAAAAATGGTTAGTTTACAGTATTAAAAGAAACAATATTAAACTTTTTTATATTACCATGTCATGGTTACCTGACAGTAAAGTAGTTTTGTTGTATTTTGTTGTTTTCCAAAAGGACAAGAAAAAAAAAGAAGAGATAGTCGATTAGCATTAATTAGGCTAAAATAAATCATTTACAGAATTAAAGAAAAACAATTAGACATACAGTTTTTTTATCCAACCTATAAGGGCGAGGTTAACTTTATTTTAAAAATGACACAAGAAAAAAAAGGAAATTATATGTAATTTATTCATCTTTTAAAATCGATTTCTCCCCTTTCGTGGTCACAGGGCTGCTGGAGCCTATCCCGGCCATTTGTGGGCAAAGTTTAGGTCCCCCACCTGGGACTTGATCCGCGGGCCTTCTTGCTGTGAGGTAAGAGCGCTAACCAGTGCGCCACCTTGCAGCCTGATAATCATATCTCTTGCTAACTAGCAATAATTACACTAAAGCATTTAGTGCATTTAAAGACATAAATTTAACATAGTTGTTTGAAACTACAAGGCTACTGTTAACTTAGGTAGTAAAGTTTTGATATTTTAGATTATTAGAAAAAAACAAAATACCTGGCTAGAATTGCTAATTAGCATAACTAATTTGAACTTTTTAATTTATGTCACGTAAGCCAAAAAAATTACAGTTTTGTTTTTTCCTTACTACAGGTTTGGGTCCAATAATGTGCACTTAGAAGAACACCATTTGTTGTTTTCAGTCATTTTTAAAAAAATATCACAAGAAAATAATTAAAGGATCTTTACTGGTTAGCCATGCTAATCAACACTAATGATATAAACATAGTTTAAATGTTTAAACAAACATTTTAAACATTTGTGTCTTTGCTTGACTTCAAGAATAATGTAAACTTATTTGACAACTTTTTTTGGTTTACTTAAGAAAATGACACAAGAAAAATGAAATTACCTCTCCTGGTTAGCATTGCTAATTAGCAGTAATTGTTACTTTAAACCAGTTTTTTAACCTTTTTTGAGCCACGGCGCACTTTAACCTTGACAAAAATCCTGCGGCACACCAGCATAAAAAAAAAGGGACAAACTCACAGTCTGTATTGATCTACAGTCCCTCCATGATCTCACGTGCATTTTTGTGATAATTATGGCAGAAAAAGCTGCAGGTTGCAGCTGTTTTTTTCTAAAAGATGTCATAAAAGTTAAGTTAAAAGATTTAAAAACTGTTTGACGTGTATTAGTTGTGGTTTAAGACGTCAAAGAAAGACTCGTTGTGGGCAGACACTTCTGTCACTTTAACCCAATGCATCATGGGAGATGTAGTACAAACAGCCAATGAACGCAAACAGATTGTTTTGTTCACTTGTTCCACGGTCTGATACCGGATTCTGTGGAAAGCTACACCGCTAAAGACGAGCTTTAGCCGGTATTTTGTTGGAACTGAGAGACTTTATGAGCAGAATTCGGAACAAGGAAGTGAAGACTTTAACCACTTCTGATTGGTCAGACTGATTAAGCCTCCAAGAATGATTGGTGGAGACAGTTAAAGGGGCGGGACTTTGCTGCAAACAGCCTTAGTTGCGGCTAAATCGCGGTACCGTCATTCTTGTCAAAGTGTCTTTAATAGCATCAAATAAACACAAAGAAAAAAGTATTTTAAGATCTTTTATATTCCTAACTACTCAGTGTTTTATCAGGGCCTGTTTGGATGAACACAGAGCTGAAATCCTGGAGATGGAAAATGTTTTTAGATCAGTTAATGAGGGCAATTTCCCACGGCACACTAATTGAAAAACATTGTTTTAAACTATTTAAAGAAAGACAAATTTCAAAACTTTTATGTTTTTATTTTATTACAAGGCTATTATTAACTTATGACAACTTTTGTTTGTTTCTTTTGATTCATTCTGAAAAATTACACAAGACAAAATGAAATTATCGCTCACGGTTAGCATTGCTAATTACCCAAAAATGTCTTTTTTGCTCATATGGGCAAAAACATGTATGAGCAAAAACACATTTCTTCTAAAAAAATACTTCCTTTTTCCTCTGTTCAGTTCCATCTTGGCCTCTTCCTTTTTTTTTGTCTTTTTTTTTTTTTTAATTTTTTTTAGATTTCAGAGGCGTCTTGAGCATGAAAGTGACTTTCTGATGGCCTCTTCGGCCCTACGGCATCTGCTCGATTTCTTCCTCCCCATAATCAAGTCGAGGGTCACGACTCGCTTCCTCCTGGAAACCGTGAGTGACAGAAGAAGAAACCGGTAAACACACACAGAAACACAATAGGAAACATTGAGAAACCCTCTTTTAGCTATCAAATTCCAAATAAAACAACAGCACATCTTTGGAAATTGTAATTTTGCTACATATCTGACATGTAGATATAAATCTCTCGGTAGAAGGTCAAGTCTTTGTGTTGCTGCATCTCAACAAAACAAGATGAAAGCCAAACGCCTCAGTGGTAAAAGCGCGCGATGGCGACGTCTAATGACTCCATAAACTCTCCTCAGCAGCATCTCTAACAACGCCTCCTCCATATAGTTTAATAAGGTTTGCAGTAAACCACGGCGCAGCTCCAAGTCGGCCGTGTAAGTGCTTTCGCCGTTTAAGAGGAGCGTTCTGTCCTCAAAAGAAAAAAAGAAAAAGGCCCGCTGTGTCAGCCCGATGTTGTAAATGTGGGACAAAGGTGCAGAAGGACATCTGTAAGGCCTACAGAAACTGTTGTGCTTTTACGAGCCTTTTACCGACTTGTGGCATCACCGAAGGGGCCAATAAACCTAAAAAAAAAAAATTCTTCGGAGAACAGTTCTGTTCTGCCTCCGAACAAAAGTCTCACTGACATTCGCTGTCGACTGTCCTCCTCTGAACTTCGGATTTTCATTTGGGAGCCAAATCGGATAGATTCCTTCTTGAATCTACGCTAAATTACTTAGAAAAATATCTTTAAAAACACGTCGAAATAATGTCAAAGTTAGCCTACTAATATAGACTTTGACTCATTTTGAAGAATTTTGCAAGAAAATGAAACAAAAGGAGCGAATTCACCTCCTGATTTGGACATTGGCCATTGCTATTCGCAAGAAAGTCCTTGCCGTATTTTCTGCAGTATAGGGCACATCATCAATCTATCTATCAATCATCTATGTACACGCCGTCCTCAGAAATGTGCGTACAAGCAGCCACTTCCAATTAAAAGTTTAGGTAAGTGCTCGTTTTGGATGTCCACTCTTCAAAATCTCACATTCGTGCCTAGCTCCTCAGGTTTTTAATCACCATTTTTGGGCTCTACGTACAAAACGGCTAACCATTGAACACGCGTTTCCAGCTAAACGGTAAAACTAGCCAAACTCGGAGGGTGGCTGGTTTATTTGGAAAACCCAGACATGGTGACGAGCCTGATGACATCTGCATTTTGGTTTTCAAATAATGATAAACCAACGCCACTCTCCTGACATGATGGTAATCCATATTCGCCAATGCAAGGATGCTAGCAATGAACTTAATCGTTTTGTGCCCCTGTCAAGGTTTGCACCACTACGATAAGTCTCTTGATCGTAGACTTGCCCCAGTAAATGGTATTAAAAGAAGCAAAAACCCAGCCATGTTTGTCCAGTGTAAACACCATTGGCTAAACACGAATTCAAGGATGTGCTAAACGCAACGTCAAATACTCTACGTACTGTGTACGCTAAACGCACGTCAAATACTCTACGTACTGTGTACGTAGATTAAGGCGCACTGACAGAAACGCATTACATAACAGAAAAAAAAGGCATGACGACCTCAACTTTCAACATATACTCATTTTTTATTTGTGGACAATGCGCAAATTGTACGTAGCGGCTTTGTGACATGGCCTTAAGGTCAAGTCCCTTTCGCTCCGTCCAAGACTAGACCTAGAAGCACTTATCGTCAGTTCAAAGACCCCTCAGTTCATCTGGATCCCACAAAAAGTCATGTTGTAGAATCAACTTCTAGCTTTTTAACTGCAAATGTTTTTTTGGTCCGGTTGATTTTAAAGACCAATTATTGTGTCAGTTACAAACTAAGGTTGAGACATTTTGTCCGACTTTCCATTTAGAGCAGCCAAAGTCGGTAAAAAATAGAGAAAGGTTTGAGAACAAGTGTTTTTGATCATGAATCAAAGCCGCCACAAGAATGTCTCCTTTTTTTTTTTTTTTTTGGTCTGGCGGTTTTTCTTCAAAATATAGGAAGAAGAAAAAAGGATTGAGCTGCTTTGTAAAGTCAATTATCTATTAGAAGGAGTCTAAATCTGACTCTGGCTGAATGAGATTAGGCCTGCCTGTGCCCTCGCAGCGGCAGAGAAACTGCCGCGTGGAAGCGAAACTCCAAAGCCACACTGGCTTTATTAAGAAAAAAAAAAAAAAGAAATCCACTCCGAAACGCGCCGGTGCCTTATCCGGCAGAACACCACAGCAGCCGCTTAGGCCTCTTGGCTGTGGCGAGGCGGCTGAGGAGCGGGGTGGCTTAAATGTGTGAAATGTGGTGAGGACGGCGTACGGGGACCACCAGGTGCTCTGCCTCTCCACCTCGGGCCGCCCGAGGAGTGCATCCCCCCCCCCGAGATGTCCCTCGCAGACGCTGCGCCAAAAGACGTTTGGAGTGTGCACTTCAAAGGGGCCTTGGATTATGTTCACGCACAGTCTATCCTGAGGGGGGTCCTTTGAAGGGGGGGGCACTGTGGAGCCACTGGTGGCCGCTTAGTGTGTGTTTGTTTGTCTGAATCTGTTGAAGCCACAATGGGGGAGAGTTTCTCCTGAAAAGTTTGGTGTAAACAACATTTAAAAGACTCGTTTCTATCATTTAAGGCTACACAAAGCATCATGGGAAATAACGTTTTTTTCACAGCAAAATCTCCATATTAAATTTTGATGACTCGAGTCAGTATTTGGAAACACTTTTTGGTAACCGAAAAAAAAAAAAAACAGCACACCCGAGTGAATCCATGTAGGTTCAGTTTTTATTTTTTGTTGCTATTTTTTAAAAAAAGTTGTCTTCATCCTGAAGCTCAAACTGAGGGGAAAAGTCACTTTGTAGCGTATCCATTTGAGGTTATTGCATTCAGCTTTTCTTGGACTGTAAGAACTGCCGCCTCCGGGCCACAGTGAGCGATCGTCTGTTTCCACTGAAGCAGTGTTCGACTTCCTTTAGTGGCGTTTGATGAGTTTGTGAACGAAAGGCTGGGAAGAAATTTCAAACAAGATTACCAAACAGCTGAGTGGACGCAGAGGGGTGGGTTGGGGGTGGGGTGTTTGGTAATGATCTTTTTATCCTCCATTAGAAAAGATAAGTTAGCATTAATCATATCCCACATTATGTTGCAGGATCATGACCGGGCTTTTCGCTTAAACTACGAAATATATTTACCGTATTTTCCGCACTACACGCCACACCTGAAAGCCCTTTTTTTTTTTTTTTAAAAGGAGTATGAATCAATTCTGGTCATGTTCAATAACATTAAATGGGTTTTGGGAGGTATTCGAATTGGTCATTTTAGAAGTTGCAAACAAAGTTAGGTGTTAAAGTAAGTATGCTAATGTGGATAACGTTGCAAACATGTAGTGGTGTCAGATTGTGTTTTTTTATGGAACGTAGCTTTTAGCTGCATCCGTGTGTTAAAGCATTGCAAACAAGGCTGGGTGTGAATAGTCAAACGTGGCTAACGACACGAACATGTAGCCATGTTTGACTATTTTTTTTTTACTTCTTGAAAACAAGGTTGAGAGTTACTGTAGTGAAAGTATTGTTTGTTTTATTGCTATTAGTCTGTTTTTTTTTTACACATTGCAAACACGATTAGGTGTTTCAGCAAGTATGCTAATGTGGCTAAACTTGCTAAAATGGTGTCTACAGTCTTGTTTTTATTTTACATGTCACTAACAAAGTTAGGAGTTTGTGTAGTCACAGTTACCTATGTTTTAGCAAAATCCTTATTTATTTCCTGGTTTTAGTTATTTTATGGGTTTTAAGCAAGGTTGGGTCTTATAGAAAATACGCTAATGCAGCTAACCTTTAGCGGGGCTCGACTGTGTTTGTGTGGTTTTTTTTGTTGTTGTTTTTTGCGTGTTACTAACAAGTTGCCAGTTAGCCTAGTCTCATTAACTTTTGTTTTAGTGTATTTTTTCAGCTGTACCTGTCTGGTTTTTTTGTATGTTGCAAACAAGGCTAGGTGTTATAGAAAATAACATGGCTAATGTTGCTGACATTTAGTTGTGTCAGACTGTGTTTTTTTATGTGGAATGTTTTCATAACATTTGTTTTAGTGATTTTGTTTTTTTTTGTGTGTGTGCAAACAGGGCTATGTGTTATAGTAAATATGCTAACTTGGCTAACATCACTAACATCTAGCTCTGGACGTATTGTTTTTTTTATGCACTGCAGGTTAGGAGTTTGCATTGTCACAGTATTGTTTGTTGTAAGTGTATTAGTCTGTTTTTTTTTTTTGTATATGTTTCAATCAAGGTGAGGGTTCATTGTAAATATGCGAATACGGCTAGCATCTAGCCATTTCGGACTATGTTTTTTCAGAATTCCAACACCTAACATTGCACAGCAGTAAGGCTTTTATAATTTTGTATCATTTCCTTAGATGTTTCTGCTCTCAATATAGATCACAATATCATCTACAAACATATACACCTTAAGATCCTCTGTCACACCTACAGAACATCTACCACTGGTTTCCAGTGTCCTTTTTCATGTCCTGAACAACTCAAACGCACTTTTCTGGCACAAACCACAGCTCCTCTCTGTATCCTGGCATAGACTTTCTTTACATCTACAAAGACACAATGCATCTGATTTCCTCTGTTCTTCCCCAGAAGCCTCATCAACCCAAACGTTTGATCATCATCAACTTTCAGTTTCTTATTCGGCAAGCATCACAGCAGACATGCACAGGTGGCAGTTGATTAGCTTCCAACAACCTATGCAACATTGGGGGGGGTGGTGGTGGTGGGGGTAATTGAACATCTGTAGAACACCTGCACAGCTTGATGAAAATATAGGCATAGAGGAAGAGAGCGTCTGGTGAAAAGCAATGAAAATGCATCTATTAGTAAGGGCACAGCGGTCACCTACCACTGTCGATGGTATGTTCTGTTTGGGCCTGGTTCAGTTACTGAAAGACAGCCTATTACAAGTTAGAGAAACACAAATATGAATAAACAAACACGACCATGTACATTGTGGATATTGGGTGTCTGTGATCTATAAAACCCACGGCCACTGATCGTGCGTCAAAAGTTAAACCAGTTTAATAATTGTCGTTTGTGCCCAGACAGAATTAAATGAAAACAAGTCTTTCAAATATCGGAATACAGCTGTGGAAGAAAATACCTGGAGGAAGATTTGCGATAGTTGAACTGCTTTGACATTTCACATCAAGCTCTTCACACTGTAGGTGCTGGACACGCGTTAGTATCAGATAGCGAGAGTCCAATGTAACCACCATGCTAAAAGCGTGTTCAAGAACCCGTGTTTAGCATTGCATGCCCGGTGTGTACTTAGCATCACAAAATGCATTTGTCGCGAATACATTAGTTGACATAACTCCCAAAACAATACAGATTAATATTACGACTGTATTACATCACAAAATAAACCAATGTCATGATCATTTTTATGGTCTAGAAATAACGCTACTCCGCGTCTGGAGTAGTCCGTCTGACTTCCATCTCATCCCCATTAACTTCTTACAAAACTGCCGCTTGGTCAGTTCAATCCTTAAAAAAACGAACCAAAATACTAATGTCTCCTAAACATGTATGGGGTTAAAAGGTGTCTATTCAGCATTTCAAGGAACAATTTTTAGACTTCTTAGTCAAGTGGCTTAACCCTTATCTTGTGTTTGGGTCAAAAATTGACACGGTTTTACACTGGAAAAATTGGTCAATTTTGTAGTAACATTTGTGTCAAGCAGTTGTGTTCGGGTCAAAATTGACCCATTTTTTACACTTGCAAATGGGTCAATTTTGGCCCGAAAGCAATATCATCGGTGTCAACCTGTTGTGTTTGGGTCCAAACATGACCTGTTAACAGTGTGAAAACAGGTCAGTTTTGGCCTGAACACGATATAAGGGCCCTTCAGTGGTAGGGCGAATGACCTCCAATTATAATATTGCGGGTTCGATTCCCGCCTTGCCCGCCCATGTGTCAAGGTGTCCTTGGGCAAGACACTGAACCCCACCTTGCCTCTGGTGGAAGGTTGGCGCCAGTGTTCAGCAGCGGAGCCGCCACCAGTGTGTGAATGTGTGGGTGACTGGGTCTGTGACTGTAAAATGCTTTGGGCCTTCAAAAAGTAGGTAGAAAATCGCTATATAAGTTTACGCCATTTACCCTTTATCATAAAAAATTAAAATACAATAGAAATATGGCAACTTATTTGTCTGTATGGCCCCCTACTGGGCATTTTTAAAAAGCAGCAGATCAAAAGTAAACAATAAATCACTGCGGATGTGGTAACATTTTCTTAATTGTATCCATATTTAGACACAACAATACCAAATGTTGCCGTTGTTGTGTTCAGATGAAATTCTCCAGGGGCTTTTTAAAGTCTTTTAGAACCAGTTGACTTAAGTTGAGTTGTTTCTTTGCCCAGGAGGAGGGGGAGTCTCGATACCCTGGATGTCCACCTGTAAGCAAGAGGAGGTGTGGTTGAGGTCAAGGTGATGAAAGAGGAAAAAGTAGTTTGGCAGCGAAGGAAGGTAGCGCTAAAGACAACAAGCCAGCTGTGGATGAACCATTTGTCGTCTCAGATAAGCGCGCGTTCTCAGGGAGTAAGACAAACCGACTTTGGCTTTGAGGGATTCCTTGTTGCCAAATGGGGTTCAGTAAACAAAACAAGGTGGGGCATCAACTCCCAACTTAGCCTCTGAAAACCTCGGCGAAAGACACAGCTGACCTTAGAGGTGTGTAATGCAGGGGTGTCGACGCCAGCGTTGGCCGAGGGGCCACAGCGGGGGGCCGGCATCCACCCAAGATGAGGACTGACACCCGGGTTCAGGGGTTAATTTGTGTAACAGGCGCATTTGCATACAAATGAAAAATGACAGAATTTTTCTGTTCTCCACAACTTTCAATGTCATCCGCGTCAAGCTAGCTCTATCTGCCTCCACCGCCCACCCTCCTCCACCAACCCCTCCACATCCCTCTCCCTTTACGCCGTTTGAAGAATATTCATTACTTGTGAAGCTGGGGCACCTTGTTTGCTATTAATCTCCACCGCAGGTCAATGACTTAATTTGCTCAACTTTATCAGTGGTGCCATTCACTTTTCCTTTGTTCCTCCGCCCGTCCGCTCCCTTTGTAGCTTTTTCTAAAGTGCTCTCGTCGCTTCTGTTCACAGAGACCAGCCAAGCTTTTTAAGGGACAACAAAGGCACAGTAACTCTGGTCTCCCAAACTGTTTTTGAAGACATAAATGACTGACTTGAGAGGGGAAATATACGCCGGCCCTCTGGATCCCCCCCCCAACTACTTCAGGAGAGATTTTCCTCTCAAATCTCCTTCTCCGTTGCTTTCCCCCCTTCCCTGAGACGTGATTAGATCGATTGTGTTCCTAATCCAGGGAAAAATGACTCGCAGAGTGGCAATCGCTGGGAAAATATAGTGGAAAGGGGTTGGACATAGATGACTTTAAAACCGTTTGATAACGTTCCTAAACAGGTTCTGGTGATGCCACTTCACAACCCGGTTGAATTTGAACCTAAACTTTTAAAAATCTTGACATTTTTTGATAAGATTTAGGGACAAAAATTAGGGAATTTGTAAAATTGTCAACAGATTGTGTTTGAACGCACCTAAGCGATTTCGTTGACAATGTCTCCCGTTATCCCCTTGATTCCTAATCAATAATGATAATCAATATAATAATCAACAATATTGGGTAAATTTTGGGGAAATTGTATGCAACTTAGAGGTTTGGAGAAACATCCTTTAAAAGTATCAACATTTTGTGCCCAAACCCAATGATGGTTCCTAAAATACCCCCAAATGGATTTCCTTTCATCCACAACCTTTTGCTTCCAATTTCAACTACTGGTCCAAAATAACAAATCTTATTGCCTTGCATCCATAAAAGAGGCGCCAATAACATCTCTTGTCATCTGCTCGAGTCCAAATCAATAATGTTGTTGGTTAAAATATAGGAACAAGTGTTGGAGAATTGGATGAAACTTTAGGTAAAAGGTCCCCGAAAAGTATGAACATTTTTTTGTCCTAAAAACCCAACAACCTCCTTTCATTAAAGAAAGGGTTAAAAAAAAAGATGATTATTGATTATTAATCAATAGTTTCGATGTCGTGTAAAGTTTGGGGAACAAAGTTGGCTAATTGGAGGAAAATTGGCAGTTGGGTGAAATGTTCCCTAAAAGCGTCAACATTTTGTGTTTAAACCCAACAAAAGCCCCTAAAACGTCTAACAACTTACCCTCTATCCATAAAAAAGCCATAGGACATATCCTGTCTACTTCTTGATTCTTAATCAACAATATTATGACCGGGTACAATTTGGAAAAGTTTGGCAATTGGAGGAAAATTAAGAGTTGGTCAAAGCGTTCCCTGAAAGTATCAACTTTTTGTGTTCAAATCCAACAAAAGGCCCTAAAACAACTGATTACCTCTTATCCATAAAAAAAACTGCATTCAGAATGTCTCCGGTCATCGGATACATTCCTAATCAATAATGATGCTGATGGATAAAATTTGAGGACTAAAGTTAGTGAACTCTACACAACCTAGCTACTGGGTGTGTTTCTTCTAAAAGTATTAACTTGGGTGGTGCAGAGGTCTCCTGGTCATTACAAGATTGTTCCTGCCTTGTCCACCCATGATCTGAAGTGTCCTTGGGAAGACACTGGACCCCAAATTGCTCCAGGTAGTTATAAGTGTACGCCAGTGTTTGGCAGCGGAGACGCCATCCATGTGTGAATGTGTGGGAATGGGACTGTAACTGTAAAACACTTTGGGCTTTCTAAGAAAAAATATTTACCATTTTTGGTGTGTAACTGAAGAAAACTAGCAGTTGGTTAAAGCATTCTCCTAAAGGTGTTTTTCTTTAGTCTAAACTTTTGTCTGTACCCAGCTGTACAAAGCTATGTCTCCTGATGACACAAGACCAATAGAAGCACTTTTTAACTGTATTTTAGATGTGAAATTATGGATGGCAAATAATTTTCTGCAGCTCAACCAGGAAAAAACTGAAATTTTAGTTATCTGTCCTGAAGCTAAGAGAGAGAAACCGTTTCTGAAGTTAAAAGAACTTTCATTAAGTCCTTCAGAAACAGTCAGAAACCTAGGCGTTATTTTTGACTCTAAGCTAACTTAGATATTTAAACTCCTCCACCTGGGGCAGGGAGACCCCACCCACCGAGAGATGGCAGACTACCTTTCTCCGGTCAAGGTGTGCCTTAGACTGTGGAAAGTGTTTCACATCTTTGAGTTCATACCATAAAAAATGGCAGCAAATACAAAAGTGTTGCGTTTATATTTTTGGCCAGTGTAGTATCAATGTTTTGTGTCTAAACCCAATGAAAGGCCCTAAAACGTCTTTTATCTCCTGCTTAATTCCTAATCAATAATGTCATTGATGGGTACATTTTGAACATGGTAATTGGTAATTTGGATGAAACTTAGCAGTTGGGTGAATGCCTTCTAAAAGTATCTACTTTCTGAGTCCAAACTTAACAGAATGTCCCAAAAAACTGATTACAATCCATCCATAATAAAACGTGTTGAGAACGTCTCTTGTCATCAACGCGATTCCTAATCAATCCTGGCATCACTGAGTTAAATTTGGAGACAAAAATTGAACACTTTAGATCTAACTTAGTTGTTGGTTGAGGGGTCGTCTAAAAGTGTGACCTTTTTGTGTCCAAATCCAATGAAAAGCCCCCAAATAAACCTTTTGCCTACCGTCCATGAAAAAGGCGTTAAACATCTTCTGTCATCTGCTGGTTCTTAATCAATTTTTGGATAGCTTTTATCAATAAAAGTTGTGTATTTAGATATAACTTAGTTGTTAAATGAGATTGTCCTCCAATAGTATCAACATTTTGTGTCTAAACCCAATGAAAGGCCATAAAACGTCTTCCATCTCCTGCTTGATTCCTAATCAGTAATGTCTTTGATGGGTACAGCTTGGACGCGACACTTGGTGAATTGGATGAAACTTAGCAGTTGGGTGAAATTCTTCTAAAACTTTTTGAGTCCAAACTTAACAGAATGTCCCAAAAAACCCAACCTCTGATTACAATCCATCCATGATAAAAACGCGTTGAGAACGTCTCTTGTCATCAGCTCGATTCCTAATCAATAACGACGATTACTGGAGGGAATCCGAGTGGAATCATCTTCTAATCCACGCTCCATCCCCTACGCTACACTGACCAAACAAACCAGAGCTACTCTTACGCATGCTCCATGTATTAAACCAACACCGGGGAATTAAATCTATATTCCCAAGCATTAGGGGACAATGAGACAATATTGGAATGTCTATATTTTTGTGTACATAGCCATACAATGCAAGTCTGGCAAATCCGCAATATTTATTTACACAAATTTAAGCAATATTTGACCATCTGTAAGCGAATCCCTGCACTGGAATCGCTGCCAGACGGCAAGGTTAAACAAGCTCTGGAAGCAACTTGTCTTTTTGCCTCCTGCAGGCATTTTTTAAAACTTTTCTCTGCTTCATTAAGGAGCCTCGCGGTGTTTTTTTTTTTTCTTTTCCAGGGGAGTAAAGTTAAAGAAAAGACCTTTAAAGAAGAAAAAAAAAGTATAAAGCATAAAGCAAGAAAGTGAGGAGAGGAAAAATGTCCTGTGAACCATTGTTTGGATCTTTATGCAAAAAACCTCCTTTGTGTTTCCAACTCTTGATCCCCCGTAGGCAAAGGAGGGGAGCGTATTGATCTGCGCTGAAAGGAGACAGCTCTTTCATCACGTTTCCTTCTCACCTTCGACGGCTTTTGAGCCCCCCCCCCCTTCCCTCAAAATCGCAGCACCCTCGCCTGGCTAGCGGCCAGAGATTAGGACGCTGATAACTCGGCCGACCCCTAATAGGTAGCGAGCGAGCGCGGCGGCTGTCTAATTAGCGCTGATCAAAGCCGAGGACTTTATCCCCAAAACAAACCTGCACATTTGAATGTGCTTAGGAGAGCTGGAGGAGGTGGAGGTGGAAGGAGGAGGAGACGAGAAGTTGGAGGTTTTGAACTTCTCGGAGAGGTTTCTTTTTTTTTTTCTTCTTCTTTGGGTAATGATGGTATGCTCGGCTCTGCTTGTTCTTTTCCCACCCAACTTTATCTGCATGCAAATATGGAAGCGCAGAGGAGTCTATGAGGTTACCAGAAGACTCTGAATTTTCTCCTCACATAAAACGCAGACTTTGCTATACAGCCTTCGGAGGGGAAATTTTCAAGCAGAAGGAGCCGATTTTGACTATATAGCAGGACGTGATGGCCGTGATGTGAACCCGATCACCGTTTTGTATGTAGAGCCCGAAAACGGACATAAGAAAATGCTCAAAGGCGGGAGTTTTAAAGCAAAACCCCAAACACACTTTTACGTTGATTTGTCATTGAAAGTGATCATTTGGACGCACGTTTCTGAGCCTGGCGTGATTGTAGCGTTGTAGGCCATTGGCTACAAATTGACTTTATTGCCATTATCGCTTTTATTAGATACGTTTTTTTATGTAAGACCAAAAAAAAAATGGATGTAAAGCAGGGCATGATGGCCGTGGTGTGAACCCGATCCCCGTTTTGTACATAGAGCCCAAAAACGGACGTAAGAAAATGTGTAAATGCGGGAGTTTTTACTTTTACGTCAATTTGTCATTGAAAGTGGTCATTTGGACGCACGTTTCCTAGCCTGGCGTGAATGTAGCATTATAGGCTATTGACTACATATCGATTTTATCGCCATTATCATGTTTATTGGAAACGTTTTTGTACGTAAAGCCCAAAAAAATGGACGTAAAAACATGTGTGAACGTGACAGTTTTGAACGCAAAAGCCTGATACGTGCATTTAAGCACATTTACAAAGACATTTTATTGGAAGTGGTCCCTTGAACGCAGGTTTCCGAGCCTGATGTGAATGTAGCATTATAGGCTATTGACTACATATCGATTTTATCGGCATTATCATGTTTATTTGAAACGTTTTTGTACATAAAGTCCAAAAAAATGGACGTAAAAACATGCGTGAACGTGACATTTTCCAAGCCTGAAGTGAACGTAGCATTAGAGGCTATTGCCTACAAATTGACTTTATCACCAATGTCACGTTTAACGGCCATACAGTTTGTACGTAAAGCCCAAAAACAGACGTAAAAATTTGAGCGTGAACAAATTTGTTTTGAGCTCAGAAGTCCGAAACGCTGATTTACAAAGACATTTCATTGACAGTACTCATTTGAACGCACGTTTCCGATGCCTGTGCTGTGCCCCCAATCCCCCCGTCTAGTGGCCCAAAAAGGACGCAACACAAAAATGAAGCCCCATCTCCCTCCACTCTCAAAAGACAGCACACTTAAAGCAGGTTAAGAGATTTTATTTTGATTGAACCATGAGAGAGTGGACCTAGGCCAAAATAACAAACAAAAATTGGCCTACCTAACAAGAACGCAAATCTTACCTAGTAAAACAACATAAACCAAAAGACATTTAACTTACCTCCTTAACATAACATAAACATGAGAAACCGTGAGTCAAAGTAAATGGCAGTCCACTCCTACAACTCTAAACTCCATACAGCTGGTTTTGGGAGAGGTGGGAGATGTCAAATGAGCCTCCTTTGGTCTTCTTCCTGGTTCCTTTTATAGCAGGTGTGATTCCAGGTGTGACTTCTGGCAGCCAATCCACTCCTGGTGCTGGAGCACCACACCAATCGCAGCCCGGCACCTGCACACTGACAATTGCAAGACACAAAAAGAAAACCACACAAAGAAAAACGTTCTGGGACATAACACCTGTGTGAGACGAGCATTAGAGGGTATTTCATACAAATTGACTTTATCGCCATTCTCACATTTGATGGCTAAAACTTTTGTAGCATTACGTGAACACGCATATTTTGAACACAAATACCCGAAACACGCATGCATTCACGCTTACATCTACTTTTCATTGGAAGTGGTCTCTAAAACACACGTTTCTGATCCCGGTGTGAACAGAACATTAAGCTATCGTCTGCAAATTGACTGTATCGCCATACTACATAGGAATCGTAATATATCATATTGATATGTCTCTTACTTCCTGTTAATGGCTGGCCCGGGACCAGAGACATGAATTTGGTTTTGTGGTAAAATGACGATAAAAAAATCCTGAATCCATTATCGCATTTAATAGATACATGTTTTTGTACGTAGAGCTGAAAAACTGATGTAAAAACTTGCGTGAATGTGAGTTTTGAACACAAAAGCCTTAAATGCACATTTACATAGACTTTTCATTGAAAGTGGAGATTTGGTCGCACGTTTCCGAGCCCGGTGTCAACGTAGCATTAGAGGCTATCGCCTGCAAATTGACTTTATCACCAACCCCTACCACTCTCAGTATTAATATTTATTTAGCAAAGACTTCTTTTACTGGTTTTTATATCGTCCATTTAGTCGAATATAAAGTGTAGCCTCTGAAAAACCGTTCACTTAAAGCAATCTTTTTCTTCTCTACTAACTGGGATCTCTTTGGAACATCAGGTTCACTTGAGGTTTACTTAACTGCACCTGATCCAGGATCGCCGATTCCGTGGAGCAGAAATGGTTGATATACAAACAGGGTGGTAGAATTCCAGGACCGGTAGGGATGGGGCGCTCCATCAACGATACCAGAACGCATTAGCCATCAAACTCTGCCCCTCTCATCAGCATTCTACGGTGGGCTGGGGGGGGCTAAACGTCATCCTGTTTGCCGCCAAACTCCGGAAGCAAAAGTACAAATTGCCACATTTGCAGGCGCGCTCGCGAAATTCTATCCCATTTCATCTCCGAGCATCTCACCCTCGGCGTCCCGCACACCGTGAAGAAAAACCCCAAACGTCTGCTGTTGCTCCTAATGAATTCTGCAAAGAACGTTCATTTTCCCCACATTTCCTTTTAAATTCAATTTGCATTTCCTCCTGCAGAGATGGAACTGCTATAATCTAAATGGAGGGAGCAAATCCCTGACATGTCGGAGATGGGAGATGCGTCCCGGCTCAAGAAAAGTTATGATTTGTGAAAACTAGACCGTGAAAAAATACTAAAAGTCTCTTCCAATGAGTTAGACCCAAAACAGTTTTTAACTGATCTTTTCTCTTAATAATACGAAAATGAAAAAGGTAAAAACCCAGGTGACATTTAAACATATTTAACCTTGACCTGAACAAGTTGGAGGTTTAGCATTAAATTTCTGATTTTCGCAATTTATTGGCGAAACTTTAAATCACATTTAAGGGGTTTGAGCGTAAGGTCACAGAACTGCAACAAAACAAAAAAAAACAAACACATTCATCTAGCCCCTTGTATTGTGTTTGGGTTAAAAATGACCTATTTTCAAGTCCCAAACACAAAACTATTTGAACATCACAAAACTATTGTCCAACAAGTGAAAACAGTTCCCAAACTACGACACTACCACCCTCGTGATTTGGTATAAAAGTTTCAAAGTGAAAAACAAAACAAAAAAGTTAAAGTTTTATTGTAGTAATTCATCTATTTTTTTTTAAGATTTGTACATTTTAAAACAGGTCAACTTGACCCAAAACTAACAGCAGTGTTAATATCCAACAGGTTTAACCAGACCCCAAACTATCACACTACCACCTCCGTGTTTGGGCATTGCTATGAGGCCTTTTTTGTTTTTTGTGAAGATGTAACAAGCATTTTTCAGAAACATCTTGTTTTGTTCTCCAAATTATTTTCAGACGTGTCAAAATGAAGATTTGTTTTTTCAACCCTTTTGTTATCTTCGTTTCTAAGGAACAGCAATGCTATTTATTATTATTAATCGAATTCCAAAAAAGTAGGTAAACCATTTTTATTTTAGATGGTATTCTCACTAAATAAACCAAGTAGGAGATGTTTCAAAGTGAAAAAAACTTTTTTTTAAATATTTTAATTTAAAAAGGGGTCAATATGAATATGTATTGAAACCCCCTCAAAACATTAATGGAGTTACTGGTAGAGGTTCTATTAAATTCATCCAACAGGTGTAACCAGCCCCCAAACTATCACACTACCACCTCCGTGTTTGGGCATTGCTATTATTCTCCCTATTCTCAAGATGTAAAAAAAAAAAAAAATCTTTTCAGTTCTTTCAGTCAAAATGTAAACCGAACCTATGTTAGCATTGCAGACGCAATGACTTTTGGAATCTTTGAGCTTCTTCAGTTTTTAAAAGAAATCTCAATGGTTTTTTCCATCCAGCTGATGAGGCTTTTTAAGTTTATTTACAAATTAAATTAATTTTTTTCCGCATTATTTTTGAGGAACAATGAAGATTCTTTGATTTGAACCACTTCGGTGGGAAAACTGACCAAACTTGTGATGGGGGGGGGGGTTCTTTTCCGTGGCCCCGTACCTGTGCCTGCCCTCTTTCCTCAGGCCTCCACATATGCCTCAGACATATGTCGCGCGTAGCATATGTCCGCTCCCGCCCGTGCCAGAGCGCAGTCCCACGCGCTAGTTGCAGCTTCCAGTAACGCCTCCGTTCAATTTTTTTAGGGGGGGGGGGGGGTCAAAAGCGACCCCCCCCCCACCCCCCCGCCACTTAGGATCACGTTAAGGAAAAAGTGAAGAATTTCACACCCTGGAAGTGAGGCGGTTGGAGACCATTCCTGTTGGAGGGGAGGGGGAAGGCAGGTCGCGGCGACCCGGTGCCGCCGTGCATTAAGCCTCTCCTCGTCGGGCGCCCAAGGCCTGACCCAAATATGGCTGAGAGACAACATGTGACCTGCTTAGCGTTTCACCCCCAGCGCGGCTCGCTGGAGGCGGTGGGTTGCGGTGGCGCGCAGGAAGGTGGGGAGGTGGGAGCAGTCTATTAGTGGGAGAAAGAGCAGATGCTAGCAGATGGCTAGCATATTGTTCCGAGCTGACCCGGGTGCAGAATAATTACTGAAAAGATCCTCTGGTCCTTGTCGCTGACTAATACTCCTCATTTTTGGGAGAGTGTCTCCAAGTTCAAGATGACGTAAATAGAGGATTTTTTTTTTTCTGCCGTCCAATCACACGAATTTCTGCTAAAGTTGCTCCAGTTTTTTTTGCCGTTTTCCAAGATTTGAAACTACGATGCTACTTTACACACTTGAAACGCGTTGCATGCACACGCACACACATACGGACACACACAAATGCATACACACAGACACACATGGAATGCACACTTGCACGCACACACACATATGCATACATGCATTCACAGACACACACATGGATACACAAAAAACATGTTTACAACCACATACTCACACGCGCAAACATGAGCTCTTACACGCACATGCAAGCATGCATGCATACATGGACACCCACACATCAACACGCACAAATGTATACATGCATACGCGCAGAGGCACGCACACACGTGCATGCAAACACACACAAACATATGGGCATGCATGCACAAACATGAATACACAGACATGCGTACATGCAGGCAAACAGACAGACACATGGATACACACAAATATACAACCACACACACTCTTGAAAACACGAGCACTCACACACTCACGCGCACATAAATACATGCCTAGAAACACACACAGATGCACGCACATGCATGCAGACATGCACACCTGCCTGTATGCACACGCATGGAAACGCACACATGCATACACAAACACACATAGACACAAACACAGGCATGGAAACGCACACATGCATACACAAACACACATAGACACAAACACAGGCATGGAAACGCACACATGCATACACAAACACACACAGACATAAACGACATGGAAACGCACACACATGCATACACTAACACAAATAGACACAAACACAGGCATGGAAACGCACACATGCATACACATAGACACAAACACAGGCATGGAAACGCACACATGCATACATGCACACTAATGGATACACACAGACGGACATGCAGTGTTGTGATGATCCAGTTTACAAATATCCGAGCTGGAACTCTTTTAAAACCCTTTCTGGGGTTTCAGCTGAACTTTGACCTCTCAGGTCACTTTCTTTTTAGTCTGGGCTGACTGTCTATTTAGTCGCTGCTGGGGTGTTTTTGTTTGTTTTTTTACTGGACTCCTAACCACAGGAAGTGCACGGTGTTTTGTTGTTGCAGAAGAATAAAGAAAGAAAAGAGTAGAATTCTAGATGGTTTTGGTGGCTGCTGCATATAAAGATATGAGTGCAACACTTTCTGTCTTTATTGCCTCTTTTTTAACATTTATTTTGAAAGCCATTGTAACAAAACTGTTTTTATTTGCAAACATTCCCATTTCAAATGGGACGCGATCTTTTCTTTGGCAGGTAACCTCAGAAATGTGGGGAAATGAGCATTAAGTCGACAGAATATTTGGCTTTTTTCCCCCCTTGAATCTCTCACAGGCAGGAGGAGCCGCTGAGATCTGATTTGAACTCCCGCTGTCGGAGTTTCAAACTGGATTTATTGGAAAATCCCATTTAGGAAGTCGCTGCAAGCCTCCGTTGGAGGTACACCCCCCCGTGATTTGTTCATTTTGTCTGAAAAAAGACAACTTTATTGACCTGAAAACGGAAACTCCAGTGCACTTTGCAACGTGCCCAGCACATTTTTATGAGTTTCTATGAGGGGGGGGGGGGGTTCTGGTGCAGTTTGTGGCCCAGAAACATAATTATCCCGAAAATAAATGAACCTTGAGGCCGTCTCCACGTTCTGGATCTTGACCGAAGTCCTCTGATTTGTTCGGTTCACATGGGTCAACCTGACCCTAAAATGCGGTCGATGTCCGCCGGGACAAACTAAAGTGGACCACGATGATGAAAACAAAGCAGACTGAACACAGATGATGCTTTTTCTCCCAAATGATGACTCAGCATAACCACCGTAACTGTTTTTTCCATTGGATTTAAATGGGTAATTGCTTACTTTTACAACTTGCCCCCAGTGGCCATTTCAAGAACTGCAACATTTAAAAGAAAGACCATTGTTTTATTTCAATTACTTTACTTGTTTTAGGAACAATCAAACCTTTTTTATACCATTATTTGTGACAGTTGTTCCATTGGATTTAAATGGGAAGTTGCACATGTTTCCAACACGCCCCAAGTGGCCATTTGAAGAACTGCACCATTTGAAGAGACATAATAATTTTATTTGATCCTTTGCCACTACTTTACCTGTTTTTAGGAACAATCGAGGATTTTAAATGCCTTTTTCAATTTATTTCTTTTACATTTTTTTTTTTTTTGCAGGAATCAGTGGGACAGGACTCACTTTGCCATATATGCCCCCAGTGGTCATTTGTAGAACTGCAACACTTAAGGAAACAGTTTTATTTCATAGAAAATACAAGTAAAAACCCTTTATAACTCACTTTGCTTTGAGACACATTCAAGGAACAACCAATCGAGCCTTTCATACCATTATTGGTACCAGTTTTTCCATTAAGCTCAATGGAAAATAGTTTATTTTTGTATTCTGCCCCCAGTAGGGCATTTGAGGAATGGCACAAATTGAAAAAACAACTTTTTTTGCACAAAATAAACCTAAAAAAACTGTTTTAGCTACTTTACTAATTTAAGGAACAACCCTTTGAGCCTTTTGTGCCATTTTTGTTGCCACCCTGAACAGAAAAGGGACATTTTTATAGTTACAAATCTTCAGAGTTCGGATACTTCATGACTGAACTCATCTAATTTAACTTCCAAAGTTAAAGACTGACAAAATCGGTGGAGGGGAATCATTAAAAAAAAGCAAAATCCAGTACTTCCTTACCAAATGACCGCCTGCATGCAACAGATTAATGATACCCCAAAGTAATAGCAGGTAGTCATTTTCCACCTCAGTGGAAGGC
Source organism: Oryzias curvinotus (assembly GCA_023969325.1). Lineage (NCBI taxonomy): Eukaryota > Metazoa > Chordata > Actinopteri > Beloniformes > Adrianichthyidae > Oryzias > Oryzias curvinotus. The sequence goes on along the minus strand of CM043707.1, from coordinate 13,608,172 downwards.
CGGCGGGAAATAACCCCACACCTTTATTTTCCTCTTAAGTGCGGCGCTTCCTTCGCCTCTTCGGTTTCCATCTTATTGGCCGTCCTCCACCGTGCCAGAGCAGAAATTGAAATGGGCTTTTTTTTTTTCCCCCTCCTTGTGTTTTTAATCCCTTTGCACCCTAATTGGCCTCTCTTTACTGGGAAGTGAGTTCAATCTAAAGGCAGATAAAACAAGTGTTGGGTGAGGGCGCAGGCACCGTGGCACTGTGTTCCCAAGCATGAAGTGAGCGGTTTTGAACTAATATCCAAGCTCCCGCAATTAAAAGACTCCAGATTGGTTTAAATAACTCTATTTTTTTTTTCTTTAAAGAAAAAAAAATCAAAAAGAATCTCTCCTGGAAAAGCACTTCACCTATTCCCCCCGTGCAGAAAGGACGATGATGGCTGCCCTCAGATCTGCTTTTCTTGCCGTGTGAATGCTGATTGGACGGATAACATCTGATGACTGGAGTGTGTCCGGTCATTTGCAGGCCCAACTGGGGCTTTCATCCCAGCGGTGAATGGAGGCGACCTCGCCGCGCACACATCAACACAAAGGAGTCGTTGTGTGTGTTAACAACGGCTGCTATTGATCAGGAACGTCTCCCTTTTTTTTGTGTGTGTGTGTGTGTGTGTGTGTCAGAACGATGGAAAAGTCGATATCTAGGAGCTCCTTTGTGGCGGTTTACTGGGTTTCATCTGATGCCGTCAGGTTGTGATAAAAAAAAAAAAAAAAAAATGGTGGCGCTTTGAGGTGGAGAAGCATTTTATGCTACGTCCAAAGCAGGCTCGGTAACGCACTAAAGAAACCTCTTCCAGCAATTTGTTTCAGGCAAAAGATTCGCTCAGCTGTGGGCAAAACTGTTGGTTGCTGGATAAGCCCGCCCCCTCTTCCCATCACCTATCTGTTTAAATGCTTTTCTGCACCCCCAACCTGATTCGGAAACGTGCGTTCAAATGACCACTTACGACAAAAAGTCTATGTCAACACAGGTATGTGTGTGTGTTCGGGATTCCGTGTTTACAACTCTCACACCGCTACCCAAGTTTTTTTAGCCAGTTTTCGGGTTCCATGTCATAAACGCACAACCAGTAAACATGCATTGAAAGTTGAACTTTGACCAATCAGGGACTCGGACGTATTAGCAGTGACGCATTACGTGTTTGTAGAGATGCATTGGTGGTGATGCATTATGTATAGTTGTACCATGGTCCGGGTGAATACCTGATTCTGATTGGCTGCTGGGTGTGCATTAAAAAGTGATAGCGCACAATGATAACCACACGCCCCAAAAAGTAGTTCCGGTCACCTAGCTTAAATCTGCTGTATCACTGCGCCGGCTTCTTTAAAACAACTTTTAGCTTCATCATCCGGACAAATACAAGCGGTAAGAGGAGAACTTTCTCTCTGAACTGATGCTTCATTCAACCCATTAGAAAGATGGGTTCTTGACTGCAGCGGTGGTGCGGCGCCTTGTCACGTTACCATGACAATGCGGCGCACCACGTAACAAATAGTCCAATTTTTATGAAAAAAGCGATCCAAATTGGGCAAAAAACCAACCGCTTCGTGTCGGACGGTTCAGGCTTCCAAGGCGTGGGTTAAAAAGTTATAATGCATACTTCGTCGGCCGTTAACCCTTACGTAGTGATGCATGGAAGTTCAGAAAGGTACTTAAATACATTAAAGATACTCAAATACATCCATTCTAGTTTAGCAAAACATTACACAATCTTACAGCTGCTCTGATTTAGTTTCCTTTTGCTTTAATCTGTTATTATTTGTCCATGCCACTTATTTATTTTAATTATTTCAACCAACTCTCATGTTTAAGCAACATGCCTTCAAGCAACGGGCAATTAAGCAACACGCTTTTAAGCAACAGAAGTTTAAGCAATATGCCTTAAAGCAACACGTGTTTAGCAACAAGGGATTAGCAACACCCTTTTAAGCACCACGCGTTTAAGCAACACGCAATGATGCTACATGCGTTTAAGCTATGCAGGTTTGAGCAGCACGCATTCAAGCAACAAGCAATGAAGCTACGCACATTTATGATAAACACCTTTAAGCAACACGTGATTAGCAACATCCTTTTAAACAACACGCATTTAAGCAACACGCATTTCAGCTACACACGTTTAAGCTATTTGCCTTAAAGCAACACGTGTTTAGCAAAACCCTTTTCAAAGGTTTCAGAAACACGCAATGATGCTATACGCATGCATTCAAGCAACAATGTTTAGCAACACGCATTTAATGAACACACAATGATCCTAAATCAGTTTAAGCTACGCACGTTTAAGCTACGCACATTTACGCAACACGTGTTTGGCAAAACCCTTTTAAGCAACATGCCTTGAAGCAGCACGCAATCAAGCAACACATGTTTAGCAACACCCTTTTAAGCAGTACACGTTTAAGCAACATGTAATCAAGCAACATGTTAAATCAACACGCGTTGAAGCAACATGCTTTTTAAACAACACGTCTTTAGCAACACGCTTATAAGCAACATCCATTCAAGCAACACGCAATCAAACAATATGCGTTGAAGCAACAAGAGTTCAAGAAACACACGTTGCAGCAACGCTAAAAGCCTGATCAGGAATGCTCGTCACACGTGAATGTATTCATACATGTTGTTTAAGTGTTTGCTTTCACCCATTAGCTGCAGTATTTTTGGGTTTACAGATCTTAAAATATTACAGGTTTGTCCATTTTTCAGCCCGGATCCACCCGTGGGGGGGCAGTCGTGATTGCAAAAAAGCTCCAAATCAACCGTTGCATAGGAGTCGAATGGTGATAAGACACTGAGCACGCGTCAGGTTCACCGCATGTTAAACATCACAGCCTTTCAAAGTCTATTTACCGCTTTAATGTGTAGCTAAAGCCTCCGTTTTGAACCGTGAATTTCCCAACAGCAGGTTGAAATTCCACATTGGAGCGCCGGATTTTGCCGCCCTGGCTTGTTTGTTTACGTTTTCCTATTTATCCACCTCTTTTACTTTTTAATGAGCTGCAAACCCACCGGAGAGCGATGAAACTTTTAAGAGCGCGTACAGTAGCGGAGCGGGGGGAACAAAATATTGACGTTTCAAGCCGGCCACGATCTCCAAAGATCCTCAAATGTAGGTTAGAGCGGCAAAGTTAAAATGCAAATGTCCTTATCTGCTGGGATTCACAAACAACCATCATCCTGATTGATTTAATAAACTGCTTTTATCTTTCAAAGTGTTAATTAGGAGAGATGGCTTTGGCTTTGAATCTCGCCTTTCTGTGGCACATTTGAGGGCTTTCAGACAAGAGAGGAACTTTGTGTCCCTGAACGTGGTGAAACTGGCGGCGGCGGCGGCGGCTTTGTGCCGTTTCGCGTTTGAGGCGCCCAGCGTCTCAGTGAACAGAAAGCGTTTCATCTGGTTACAGCTATTTGTTTCAGCGTGTTTTCATCCCAACGCAAACAGTGAATGATTACACATATTTGTCAAATGATTACGAAGATGTAAGACATCTATAGAAAAACAGTAACACAAAAATAATTATTTAAAAATAATAATAATAACAGCAGAACCAGTCCCTTTCTGGGCATAGTTTGATACCATCTCGAAAAAGTTCTATATCCAAAACATCATAGTCATCAGCGTAAGTTCATTTTTTTCTGCTTTCTTCCATAAAAAACAACAAAAACTGCACTTTCGTCACTGATTTTTCGCTATTCGTGTCTCATTTGCATCTTTACCTGCTGTTTTATGAAATTTGGGCATAATGGGCCACCGTACATAAAGACATTTAACCCTTGTGCTATCCTAGGCCCGTTAAAATTGGGAGTTGGGTCATCTAGACCCACTAGACAGAGCTCTGAACCTGTTTTCTTCATGGATTTGTGATCTTCACTGGTGTCCATGGATTACATGAAATCTTTCCACCTTTATCCTCCTTTGTCATGGTAGGGAGAACACGTCAGTGGAAGGGTAGGGTCATTTTGACCCCACAAGACAGTGCGCTGAACCTTTTTTCTTCAATAATTCTTGATCTTTGCTGGTGTCCATGGATTACATGAAATCCTCTCCACCTTTGTCATGGTAGGGAGAACACGTCAATGTAAGGGTGGGTCATATTGACCCCACAATATAGCCCAGGGATACAATTAAGTGTTCCTATTGGAATCAATTTGCAAGACTTCCCAGTTGAAGCTCATTTGAATACACAAGTAAATGGAGCCGGCTCAGTTCAACAAATATCCACTAGGTGGCTTTTTACACAGACAAAACTATCATTTTACTTTTAGGACATGTGGACATACTGGGCCACCGTACATAAGGGAATACACATGTAAGTGAAATTGAATTCAGATTTCCATGAGACAGGATTTGCTGTGTCCTGATAGGTTTCTGTGGCACAGGTGAGGGAGTGAGTGATGCAGGGATGGCCTCAGGGAGGCGGCAGCGGCCCCACCCCTCTCTGTGAGCAACCTACGAGGGCGTCGTCCATCAGCACAGATTGGGATGCCAATGACTGACGGGAAAGACAAAAACGGGCAAAAGAGATTCTCCGCTGTCAAAAAAAAAAAAAAGAAAAGAAAAAGCAGCCAAAACCTGAACGCCCTTGAACGCACCACAAACTTGATGTGATCCGGTCAGACTTTTTGAGGGAATATTTGCATCCCATAGCAATGGGAATAATTTTCATCCGCATATTTTATCTCATCTTTGATGTCTCATTTGTGTGATTGTGTGTCCCTGACTGCAAGGAAAAAAAAACAGTTTCTTCTATTTTCACGTTTGGGACTGCTTTTTATCATCCCTTTGCTTTTTTTTGTTGTTTTTGAAGGGATCAAAGCAAACTCTCTCGTGTTTGATATCAAACGCACGAGAGAGAAAAAAAAAAACATTTAAAAAACTTTTTATTGATGGACGGGTCGTTCCTGCGTCTCTCTGAGCTGTTTTTAGCCGCCTAGCGTGGGCGGCCATCTTAACCTGAGCAATTAAAGCCGAGACAAATCGCCACGGCAGCAGAAAGCCGCTGACAGCGACCGCGCCACCTCTAATTATTGACTGGCCCTTTGGCTTGGCGGCAAAAAGAAAAGAAACTTCATTACTCTTCGTCCGACGGTAATTTGTATTTTCTCTGACATTCATCATATATTGTTTGTAACCTTTAATTCATCTGCTGTTAGCACTTTTGTCTGCTGAAGTAGTGCAAGCAACTATAAATTGCTCAAGGGCCGCCATCGCCTCTGCAGCTCAGGAACCAGCGTGGGGCCACAGCACAGAGAAAGCAGCCGGTTTCTCATCAGATGAACAAAAGTTTGCCGTGAGAAAACAGCAGAAACTAATCAACTTTTTCTGTTTTTCTAGAAAAAACATTGAAAAAGGGGGATTTGCATAGCTACCATGCAGTTTAAAAAAAAAAAAAAACATATTAAAGAAAAACCCAAATTTACGACGGAGTTTTAGGGCCACCAAAAAAAAACAAAAAACAAGTTAAATTATGAGATGAAATCTCGTAATTTGACTTGTTTTTTATCTCCTAAATTTTTTTTAATTTAGGAGTGATGTGGTGATGTGTTTAGTGTGTAAACTGTGGCTTTCTGTAAATCCTGAGGGCTTTTCAAACACGGATGTTGCTCTCTCTAAGACAGCAGCCTTCGCATGAAACGGTGTTTTAATTTCTGCAATGAGCTCAAATAGCAGCAAGAGTAATCAACGCCAGGTGATCCGACGCATGAATACAAGAAATCCACGCAGACGTTCGGCATGTGCATACATTTTTTTTAATTTAGGAGATAAAATTCATAGATTAACAAGGAGAAAACACCAAAGTTTTCCGTTTATCGGAGCCTAGCTTGAAGATGAAATATGTAGAGCCTTTTGGAAAGCTTTATTTCCGGATTATAGGTTTAAAAAACAAAGAGATTCTGAACCTTTTGGCGACTCAAAATCAGATTATTGTCAGTGGAGCCGGCTTTCTGGGGTTCGGTGTCGGTAAAGCGGAGTGTCATCTGTAAAATAAGGAGCTCAGAGACACGTTTGGGTGTAGAGGACCGCTGCAGCCTTTATTCTTCTTTTCAGTCACAAACCCTGAAGTTCATCTGTCACCTTACGTCATGAACCTGTCATCCGAACACCAATGCAGCAGCAGTAAACAGTGTTACATTCGCCCCCTCCTGCAGATGAAATGTCCCGTTTCAACATAAAACAATAAAGATGAATGAAAATAGTCTGTTATATTAGCATTAGAACGTTGAAAATGACAAAAGGTGCTCCTCCTCAGACGGAAGCGTCACACAGACGTAGAGATCTAGACTTTCATGGAGGAAGAAAGGATTGAAGTGGACATCTGCCTGCAGGGACAACCGATGGCTTCATCAACAGCTGCAGAGATCCTGCAAACCAACCATCAATAAATAAATCTTGAATAAATTGTAAATCAAACAAATGAGCTTCCAAACATTTGGAATGTTATCAATAAACATTCAGCTCACCTGTTCAACTAAGTGTAGTTGGTCACCTGCTGCTCTGCATGCTCACTTCGACCTTAATCTCGTAAATTTACGAGTTTTTTCTCATAAATTTACGACTTAAAATCTCGTAAATGTACGAGTTCTTATCTCCTAAATTTACGAGATAAAATCTCATAATTTTCCTTTTTTTGTGGCCCTAAAACTGTCGTACAAATTAGTAAAGCTTTGAGAATTTCTTTTTCTACATTCACTATGAAAGGACTCTACGTTCAAAACCGGCTCGGAAAGGACAGTTCTAGCGTTCATTTTCGTTCAAAACTCTATGTAAACACGTATATATGTGTTACAGAACTTCTGCGTTCAAAAGTCTCGCCTTTGTGCGTAGCTACTCAAATTTCTACGACGTTTTGGGAACTCTATGTACAAAACACGAAGCTATATAAGAGGGAAAAAATTATCCTTTTCTTGGCATTTAGGTTTCCGCGTCAGTCCATATAAAGTGCGTTTTTCGATCTTCCGCATTCATAACTTTTGCGTTAACGTAGCTACGCTAGTTTCTACCACAATTTTTGGCCTCTATGTACAGAAATTACAATTGTATAAATGTGCGTCTATACGTTTTTCGGGCTTCTGCCGTTTTCGGTAAAATATTTGCCATTACACGAATGTGCCTATGTGCCCATTTCATGCTATCACGTTGAAAACTCTCACATTCACCGGTAGCTATGCAAGTTTTTTGGTTTCAAAGGACTGAGTACAAAACATGCAGCCACGTAAAAGTGCGAATTATTCCCTTTTAAAGTTTTTGTATTAAAAAACTTTCACGTTCACTGGTATCTATGCCAGTTTCTATGATCGTTTTTGGGTTCTGCATACAAACTGAGTAGCCATGTAAACATGCGTATATATGCGCATTTTGGCCGCGTTTGGCGTTCAGAATATAAACATGCATGTAGAATTTTGCTAAGTGTGAACGCGAAGGTTTTAAACCCGAAACCCTGAAGCTTCTATGATCATTCCAGGCCTCTAAATACAAAAAGTGCAAACTTAAACGTGTGCCTATACGTATTATTCCGCGTTCAAAACTGTTGTGCTGACGTGTAGCCATAGCTACAATTGTTTTCAGGTTCCATGTACTAGACATCTGAACATATATTTGCATATACGTCTAGATTTACACATTTCTCTGACACTTTTAAGGTATATGTAGGCAATTAGTTGTAATGTAAATTTGAGAAAAAAGCCCATTTCAGGTTTTCTGCGTTCATATCCCTAGCGTTCACACGTAGCTATGCAAGATTTTACGACCATTATAAGTCTCTATGTAAATAAAGTGCGAACATATAAACATGCGTGTATGCGCGATTTCGGCCTTCGTGTTCAAAAATCTCGTTGAAGGATGTAGTTTAAGAAGTTTTGTATGACCGTTTTTTGTCAATGTGCGTTCATGCAGGTAACAGGCTCACATCGCCAAACCCACGCTTTGCTACACAAGTTTCTATGACTGCATTCTTGAGCGTGTAAGAGTGAGTTTGTTTAGTCGGCCTTTGGATCGTTTCACCTAAAATGTTTGCTCACCTAATCTGGTTTTATCAATAAAGTTTTTTTTTCATGTCTTGACGAGACGAACATGTGGAGTCATTTTTGGGGATCGTACCACCCATCCATTCATCTAAATGGTTGCCATGGCAGCGGCACGTGAGGAGTTGATGGGTTATTTTGACAGTCCTGAAGTGTTTGCTCATTTTGGCAGCTTTTCCTGCCTGACTGAAAGGGGAAAAGTCTCAATCGCTTCCAGACAAAAGGAAAAACCTCCGCAAGCTTCCTTCAACTCTCCATCCGCTCTTCCCCACCTGGATCCTCCTAAGTTTAAACAACGCTCAGGTTTATTTCCCTTCTCCTGTGGCCCATGCGTCCGTCCACACGGCACTTTCATCAATCCCCGAGTCGCTCCAAGCTGTGTCAACACGGCCCCTCGCCGAATCCCACCGTCCCATCCTGAGATCAAAGCGCCCGCTCAAATTCCTGCAGGTTGTTTCGAGGACTGGAGCTGCGGGAACGGGCCGCAGCCGGCATTTTCCCGCCGCGAGGAAGACCCCGGTGCTTTCTGGGTGGAAAAATAAAAAACAGAGGACAAAAGACCTCCAAGTTGGGTCTCAGTGTGGGTCAAACTGTTTTAAGGTCCACTTAAAAGTTACACAATGACCTTGTCTTCTCTAAATCAAATTGTTTTGTTTAACTTTAGCTTCAGTGTACAGATTTTGGTTCATGTAACTACCAGTGGATTCTCCTGTAGCATTGAGTCTTCATCATTTACCGTAAGGCCGTGTCACACAGCCACTATGTACATTTTGTGCATTTTCCACATATGGAATTTAGGTCTTTCGTGATGCAAGACTGATATGTATAATTCATAAGTGTTTTTCTTGGTTTTATTTGCATTCGTCATTCGTCAATGTGCGCAGATGTCAATCAAAGGGTTTGGTCGAAAGAGATTTACCTGAACTCTGGAGCTGCTCAAAAGTTTTTTCACGTAGTTTATACGCAATTAATATGTAAATGTTATGTACATAGAGCCTGAAAACACTTGTAAAAACTAGAATAGCTACGCGTAAACTCAACACTATAAAAAGCAGAAGCCTGAAATATGAATATACGGACATTTACAGGGCCGCACGTTTCTGACGTACAGTCTAGGATCTGTCATAGGATTTTGCGTAGGTAAGTATGAACGCGAGGGTTTTAAACGCGGAACACTGAAATGACATTTGTGTATCCTCAGCTTTTGCACATAAACCCCCAAAACACTCATAGAAACTTGCGTGAACGCGGGAGTTTTTAACGCTGAATCTCAAAGTACAGATATAAGCTCGCTTACACGTTTCATACATAGAGCCTGAAAACTGTAACCGTAGCCACGAGTGAACACAAGATATTTGAACGCAGAAGCCCGAAATATATAGAAAACGTTTGTCTGTCGTTAAACACAGAGGTCAAAAACAGTGTGAACGCAAAAGTTTTGGATACTGAATCCCAAAACACGCACATAAGCTCGCTTTCGCATTTTATACATAGAGCCCAAAAATTG